>CM024242.1:76698972-77439673 GCA_013421045.1 Propylea japonica | reverse complement strand
CATTGTGATCGACGTTCCCTTGTATACAAACGTCCACATGAAAGATATGCTCAGTACAATTTCCTGAATACTATCGATTATGGTATGGGGTGGAATATCTTTGACTGCTCGCACAGACCTAGTGGTCGTTGATAATGGAGCTATGAATGCTGATAGGTATATAAGGAACATTTTTGAGGAGCATATAGTGCCATTTGCCCCATACATTTGTGAAAATTCAATTTTATGGACGATAATGCCAGACCCCATCGTGCGCGCATCGAGGTTGAAGTCTCTCGAATGGAATGGCCAGCAAGAAGTCCAGATCTCAAACCGATTGAGCAGGTCTGGGTCAACCTCAATAGAACGCTGAGAAGTTCAGAAAATCATCCAGCTACTCTTAATGACTTAGAAATCCAACTCAGAGAAATTTGGGAAGGATTAGATCAGAACATTTTAAGATCACTCATTTGAGTACGAACCGTCGTTGCCAACTGTAATCAACGCAAGGGGTGGAAATACCAAGTATTAAATCACTTATCAGCATTCCAGTATTTTGAAATTGTTTATTCCTCTTCTTTCACATAAGATTCGGGGAAATCCTGAATATTTCTTGCATTTAATGTGTCTTGTTTCGTTCAAAACCTTCCCGAGAGAACATAGTCAAGGTGGACTTAACTTTCACTAAAATTGAGATTTTCAAATGTGCGTTAATTTTTTCGGGAAGTGTATATGATCTCTATACAGAAATATAGAATAAATTGCTGTTCGGCTGGACGGATTTATCTAACCTTGGTTTTGAATTTTCGAAGAGGTCTTGAAAGGTTTAAAAGGTGAGAAAAAACATTGTCTGGCGAGAAAAAAAGCACAATGATCAGGCGAACAAATCCAACAGGAAAAGTAGATGACATGGTAAACATGGTGCAGTTACGTGCAACACAATCGCAAGAGACAAAAAATGAGAGGAATCAACGAAGAAAATCTAAACAAAGAGAAGGGCATAGATTCGTAGTCGACAGAGGCAAAACATCAAACCAGAAAAGTACTTTCAGGGTATTTCGAAGCTCAAATTGTTGTTCAAATCTCAAGGCGAATTTCTTATTAATAGTATTACAGTTTCAACATCCTAGATCGATAAACAAACAGAACACTTCCCGTTTCCCAGACCACCATAGAAAAAAACAGACGAATCCCCTTCTTCTCGGTTATTTTCGTGAACGCAGCCCATATTAATATTCTACAGATAATTTAATCTCTATGAATAAAAAATCTGTGTCCGCCGCCGCCACGGTGGTCCAAAATGGCGCCAAGTCGCGATCCGTTTCCGCGATAATCCGAAAGATGGCCCGAGATTTATAACGGGCCTTTTGTGAGCGCTATTCGGCCTTCTAGATCACCGGGGATGATTGTGAGCGTGGAGCACAGAGCGTGCCCTTCTTATTATTGCTGCGATCACAGGGTTTACGGAACGTATCGGTGGGATTATGTTCTATGCGCCGACCTCATGATTCAGTAATCGAAGTAAAGACACGCTTTTATTGTATTTGACAGGTGTCAAAATCGAAGGGCTGTGTTCTCAGATCAATAAAGAATATATAGTCCGTTCACGAAAGTTCGAGCCGTCGGTTGGCCAAGGAAATTTGGCATATTCCACTGTATATATTAAAATTTTAGGTTATGTTCTTCATTTTCTTGTCGGATTAATACACAATGTTGTCAAGATTATGTTTATGAATAGCAGTGGGTGGGATATAAACAAAGAGATATTTTCCTCATTTTCGCCTCTGTTTACATCTAACTGGGCCTATCTATGTTCTTTACTGTTTTATTGTTCACTAGCTGACCCGGCGAACGTTGTTTTGCCATTAATATACAGGTTTGGAAATTCATATCTGAAATATACGATATACAATGCATCAGACAGAGAATTCTTCCCTTCAGTTGCACAGATGAATAGTCGAGACAATCACTTGCTGTAACACACTGAATTCAGTTGTCTTACTTCATTATTCTAATCTTGTCTCTCTCTTATCGTTTAGAGGAGCGTAATTCTTTAGTATGGTAGGCAACAGTAAATACTTGAATCGAGTGTTACGGGCAGCCTGACAAATTAAAAATTCTATTAGTGCAGTGCGGGTTCCCTACCATAATGCGATAAGAGAGAGACAAGACTAGATTATTGCAGTAAAACAGTTGAATTCATTCAGTTATAGCACTTGATTATCTCGCCTATTCATCTGTGCAACTGGAGGGAAGAATTCTCTGTCTGATGCCTTGTATATCGTATGTTTTCTATGTGAATTTCCAAATCGGTATGTAAAGGGTTTTTTTAATAAAAGGTGTTATTTTGAATAGCCCGCTATTTCGGTATATGTCACGTTTGAAGCTGTCTTTTTGACATTGGGCAAGTAGAAACTAAGCCATTAATAAAAATGGACGATACACGCTTCAAGAACGCATTGGTGAAAAAATTCGAGCTGTCGGGACAAGTAAGTGATGTGAAGAAATTAGACCCGTATATGTCGCCTAAGAACAGCCGAGAATATTGCTGCTGTAGCCGAAATTGTTTGAGAAAACCAAGTTTTGCATAAAGATTAAGGTCTTAAGGCTTATAAAGTTCAGTTTACACAAGAACTCAAGCCGGCCGATCATAAAGAACGAAACCATTGACCTTTTGCGGGAAAAGTTTCCGGACCGTGTTATCTCTCGAAGAGGTGATCACAATTGGCCACAGAGATCTTGTGATTTAACACCTTGCGGCTTCTTTCTTTGGTGTCACGTGAAAGAGAAGGTCTACGCCAATAGCCCAGCGTCGATACAAGACCTCAAAAATGGAATTCGTGAGGCTATCGAGGACATAGGGCAGCCACTTTGCGATTTGGTTATGGAAAATTTCATTAAAAGGTTATGGTCCTGTAAGCGTGGTCGTGGTGGTCATTTGCCTGATGTATTTTCCACTATTAGCGGCATAGCTTCTTCTTTACAATGAAATAAACATCCGATCATTTATATTGAAAAATTGCATTTTTCTTTGAATATCAAAATAACACCTCTTATTGGAAAACCCTCTTATAATAATTCACAATTAAGTAACTTGTGTGAAGAAAAACAATTTGAAATATGTTTCCAGCGATTTTTTATTCTCTGAAGAAGAATTCTAGGTCAAAATATGTCAGTTCTGTCTTAGACAGTCTAACTTTAAAGGATAATTCGAAGTAGAATATCCTGAGAGCTCTTCATTCTACTCATTTCTTATATCACTTTCTTCTTCGGATTCTTCATCACTGACCACAATCGCGCCGCTCAGAACAAATTTTGGCCACAAAATTCCAACTTTTCATAACACTTTTGGCGAAAATCCCAAAACCGCACACGTAAACGAAGTCACTCACCAGCATCCTCTTCCTCGACCGAATATGATCGTCCGGACCATCCAAAATTTGAATATCTCGTCCCTTCAGGCCATTAAATATTCATACGGCGTAGAATTATCCGTTCCGGCCATAATAGAATTATAAGAACATTTTTTTTCCAGGAGCTCTATGCCTATCTTTACGAGGGCGATAAGAAAAACGTCTATGGTGACATAATTGACGTTACGCATTCAAATGAGCACGAAATCTGGAGAAATGCTAGCTTGACAGGGTGAAAGGTCGAAGGACGACGACGTTTCGTTCGAGATGGACATCTTCAGGGTGGTCGGTGAGGTTGAAACGATGGTGAAAGGTTGGATTTATTAGGTAAATTTTGAAATATTGTGGAAAGTACAAGCGTGACATGGTCTTTTTATTTCTGTTTGGGGACAGAGTCGTGAGATATCAAAGTTTTGAGAGGATAACTCGTCTTTAATTTTGGGATTTCGAGACAAATTTCCTTTCTGAAGAAATTCAGAGTTCGAACGAAATGGGTCAGAAACTTGAGATTTTCAAGAAAACTCAGAAAATAGTACCACTGTGCGGGGCTAAGTCGGGGACCAATATGGCGGAAAGTTCAGGGTTGAATTAAGTTGCCAGTTTTGTTGTTTACAAATTTCACCAAAAAATACGACGTGCTGGGTCTTTAGGAATTCTGTTCAAATAAGGTCAATTGAATATCAAATAACAATTTTTCTTCAGGCGATAATATACACATATAAAAAGATATCAGATTACCAAGACAGACTAGCAAAAATTTCGAATGCGGATCGGATGTTCAGTACTCATCCCTATCCGTGACATGTTTTTCCTCTAATTTCTTCATATCTTTCTCTTCTCTGCTTGAAGAAAGCCTTACAGCACACGATACAAATTTATTGTATATTTTTAAGCAAAGCAGAAAAATCAAAATTTAACTAGAAACCGGCGCAAGAATCACAATTCCTCCAGAAAATTCAACGATTGTCAAATTTGACGTTAGGTGGTAGTAATATGGCGCATCTGACGCCACGTTTATTTCAATGATGGCAACTCTATACTATCCTATCTCTATGATGACTGGCTTTTCACATTACCCAACAAAAAATAGTCCAACGTGTTAAATCGCATGATCCTGGAGGCCAATTAACATCACCGTTTCTGAATCGATTTATCTCAAGAAACCATACCCCTTAAAAAATTAACAATAATTATTCCGAAAACCTGCGCTGAATTTCGATTGAACAAACCCAAATTTTAAACTTCAAGATTCATTACCCCGAATATTCAATTCTTGGATAAGACAGGTAGCCGGGCATTAAGGGTACCATTGACCCATTCATTATTTTCGGATAAACGCTTATTTATTGCCCTAACCTAGCATCAAACATTTTTAAATTGATTATCAATCAGACCGTTTTGATCGATTAAGGATATTGTATAATTTCGAAATAATTTTCGTGGAGATTGACTGCACGATCTTCATTTTTAACGTGGGACGTTGTTATTTATATTCTCGAGGAGAAACGGAGATTAAGGAGATACAGGGTGGGCTAGAGAAGTTTTACGGTGAGGTTAATTATGAATTGGTCGGAGAAAACCAGGTTGGGCGATTTTGGTTGTACTGGTTCGAGCAGGCTATTTCGGTAGATGTCAAGTTTGAAGCTGTAATTTTTTGACATTTGACAAGTAAAAACTAAGCCAGTAATAAGAATGGAACGATTCATGCTTCAAGAACTCATTGAAATTATTGAAATTCACTAAAAAAATGGTGAAAATTTGGCAGAGACGGTTCGTAAAACTCGAACATTTTAGGTCGTCGTGAGGAACATTGTCGGACCGCAATAAAGAAATTGGTGGAAAAATTCGAGTTGTTGGGACAAGTTAGTGATGTGAATAATAAAACCAGTGCACGTCGCTCAAGAACAGCCGATAATATTGCTGCTGTAGCCGAAAGTGCTGAAGAAAACCCAGGTTTGTCCATTCCTCGTCGTTCTTTGGAATAAGGCATTCCACAAACGGCATTTCATCGTATTTTGCATAAAGATTTGGGTCCTAAGGCTTATAAAGTGCCTCACAAGCAAGGAAACCATTGAACCGGGAAAAGTGTCCGGACCGTGTTATCTCTCGAAGAGGTGATCACAATTGGCCTTCGAGATCTTGTGATTTAACACATTGCGACTTCTTCCTTTGGGGCCACGTAAAAGAGAAGGTCTACGCCAATAACCCAGCGTCGATTCAAGACCTCATATTTTCGTGAATTCGTGAAGCTATCGAGGACATAGGGCAGCCACTTTGCGATTTGGTTATGGAAAATTTCATTAAAAGGATATGGTCCTGTAAGCGTGGTCGTGGTGGTCATTTGCCTGATGTTTTTTTTCCACTATTAACGGCATAGCTTCTTCTTTATAATGAAATAAATATCCGATCATTTATATTGAAAATGGCATTTTTCTTTGAGTATCAAAATAAACCTCTTTTTGGAATTTTTTTCACTCAGGTACCTTGAAAATTCGAGTTTTGAAGTTGTTCCTTTCAGAAGTTCTTGTTAATCTGAATAAGGAAAACTGAATTTTCCTTATGCCAATTCAAACAATCCAATTTTCCCAGATTTTCCTCAAATTTCCCAGCCAAAACTATCAGGTCGTTCCGAGACATTCGACCACCAAAACAAAGACCGCAATTCGCAAGATTCCCATCTTCTAAACCCCTTAAATAGCATTTTTGGGGGTGCCGGCCCTCCCAATTTACATGGCAGCCGATTTGGCGTGGCAATCTCGATATGGGACATCATGGGCCGTCCGAACAAATGCCAGACGGGCGCCAACATAGCCTCCTTAGATAAATGATGCTTCGGCCCTATAGCGCGCTACATATTTTACGTTATTTATCGGTTGATGAAGGTCTTCAGATGGACGGTTTCTGGATGTAAGGGAGGTCAGATTAGATGTTATTGAGCTGTTTTCGCTTTGGTTAGAGATGCGGATGTTATAGTTTTGAGGAAAAAATAGAAATAAGTCTGAGTCAGAGTCTAGAGATGCCTGAAGAACGAAGTAAGCTTTGTCCAACAAAGAAATGATACTGAAAGATTGGATAATAATGGTTGAGAGTTTGAGTTCGAAAATCTTCTCTTCTCAATTCTATAGAATCACTCGTAGTGTTAAAATTGTTGCACTTTTTGATGGTTCATCGATCACCTCTAGTTTAGTTTATAAAGGGGTTACATACAGTTCACTGCGACCTCAAGGTCTATTGTGCCCCCTTACAGAGCTGTTCTGGCCACACCCTTCACAGCTCGCCTTCCAGTTCCAGATATCTAATGAAATCTAATATCTGTGAAGGCTTTAACGAGGCTCACTCTTACAACTCTACACTCGTCAGTGTCCGATAATCCCATCCTCAACATGTGCTTTCTGAGGCGACAGTGTCCTGTAAGAAAGCCAGTGAGGAGGTGTAATAGCTTCTTACCAAGATCCAGATATCTTTTGGATCCCGCTGTCAAAGTTCCGAAAGAACTCAGTGGAATGATCTATCCCTGGGGGATTCCGCCAGAGTTTTTTCCTCTCGGCTTTCTCCTTCTCCAGAAACTCCTTCTTATTGGTACATTTACATATACCACAGAAGGGTTCTGGGCCAATGGGTGACATTCGTGCGACCTTATTTTTCTCGCCTACCTCATTGAGTTTGTTCCGGCACTCCTAGATCATTTTTGAGTCGATGACGTAGGAGCTCAGTGCTTTAATAGCAGATTAACTATCTGAGTGTATGGCTATATCGCACTTCTGATAGTTTCTTTCTAGATTTACATCCAGACATATTTCAATAGCTAAGATTTCCGCTTGAAAGACGCTCATACAGGAGTCTAGCGACAGTGCACACTTGGTACTTGGCCCGTATATCCAACGCCAGCTCCTGTAGAGGTTTTGGAACCATCTGTATACCATTTTACGGTATTTTCTTTGAGGTTATAGTCGGTGTATTCTCGTTTCCATTCCTCTCTTTTACTCAGCAATCTCCTGAAGTTTTTCTCAGTGCTTACTTTCTTGATCATAACATCACTAGGGAGGTTTGCAGATGAGTTGTAGTGGTTCAGAGAGGACCAGACTCTCTGATTCTTCATTCTCGCATTACCTGTACCTTCCTTAGATATTCTGGATAGCCTCATGAGCTACCCTATCAATCACTAGATGTAGGGGTGTGAGATCCGTAATGACCTCAAGTGCCCTAGTTGGGCACGTTCTCATAGCTTCAGTGATGCACACACAGGCAAGCCTCTGTAATTTATCGAGCCTTTTTCTCGTACTTACCTGACTTGCCTTGGCAAACCAGGCGACCGCCCCAATACCTCTAGTATGGTAAAGCACAAAAGAGTTCATTGGTCACCTTATCGTCCCTTCTCTAAGCTTATATACGTAAAATCTAGTCAGCATAGATTGCAAATATCCTTAGACTAAGATATAGTCTAAGCAAATATCGGTCTACTCCAATCGAATAACCATATACAGATTGGAAATTCACATCTGAAACATACGATATACAATGCATTAGACAAAATTCTTCCGTCTAGTTGCACAGATGAATAGTCGAGAGAATCAAGTGCTGTAACTGAATGAATCCGTTGTCTTATTGCAATAATCTAGTTTGTCTCTCTCTTATCGCAGTATGGTAGGGAACCTGCAGTACACGTATAGAATTATTTAATTGTCAGGCTGCCCGTAATACTATTCAAGTATTTACTGTCGCCTACCATACCGAATGAATTACGTTCCCCCAACGATAAGAGAGAGACAAGACTAAAATATTGCAATAAGACAACGGAATTCAGTGTTTTACATCACGTGATTCTCTGGACTATTCATCTGTGCAACTGAACGGAAGAATTCACTGTCTGATGCATTGTATATCGTATGTTTCAGATGCAAATTTCAAAACCTGTATATAAAACCATCTGATATGTCACAAAATATCCGTCGATTGATGATAAAATGCCAGCCAGCATCATTGAAGAGGAACAATTAGAGCCATCAGCGTCGGCTCCATTTTGTCGTTAATCGTTTCTCGTTCAAGAAAATTGGGACCTCCGGCGTAGTAGGCTGTGTGAAGATGACGATAGGGTCATGGGTTACTGGATGCTTAATCATCTCGAGCTTATAGACGATAATTACCGATATGTATGCAAAGTGACCTAACAATTTTCCCTGGTAATCTACCATTGGTGTGTGTGTGATGAGTGTGAGAATCGTCTTTGACAGTCTGCTCGATTGGTGTTGAGTCAGGATGTAAGGGGGGCTACTTGGAAACTGAAGGAGAGTGCTTATGTCAGATCTATGAAAGCAAAGATAGGCCTTGTTGGATGAAAACAGATGCAATAATGAAGAAAATATCTTTTAATATTTCGCACCTGCTGTATATAAACATTACCTTAGGTTATTCTCATGATTTTCGAAAGATTTACGCAAGTTTTCGTGATGCTTTGAAATTATATCGAAGTTATATTATTTCAGAAAAATGCCGAAATTCTGTATTATTTGCAAAATATGTGGTAAACATGATTGAACACAAACATCAACATTCCAGAATTGAGTACAGTAGCGTGGGTTGATTGTGGGTAGTAGGTATTAATTTAATTAATGTTTCTCCCTTTCTGTAAAGTCCTATTAGTTTGATAATGTACCGTCGCTAATAACCATAAGATGGAGGCTACTTATTTCTCATAAAAATTCCTATTGATTTCCGTTTATAAAGAAATTTTATCTTTTTCGTTTCAGTACCATTTACATTGTATATCTGATCTTCAAATTCATTCCACTGATATCGCTGGGGACGATCTATGTTCTCCTTGATCTGATATGCCTATGCAATAGAATGTTTTTGGGCTATCTTCTTCATTTTCTTCTCTAGCATCGAAATATTATGTGGGCTATTGCCATTGGTTTTGCTTCTTGCTTTCAACGTTTAGGCCGGCCGTCGTCAGGAAAACTTCTGAAACTTGCAACTTTCAGAAAAACAGCTTTCCTCACTCCTTGAAAATGTGTATCATTTCTGACAGTTTTTGGAAAACAACAATCGCAGACTGATCTATTTTTCATTGAATGAGTTGTCAAACAATTCATTTGATCCTTTTCAAGCTGGATTTTATTATTGAAGCCCAGATTTTTTTGATCAACAGACTGTTGACTGATGGGATTTTTGGTAATTAACATAAAAGCTGCTTTATTCAGTTTTTCTTCTTTTGATTTTGTGTAAACTTCAGCTCATAAAATCCTTTGATTTTCATTCAGATAATGTTGAACAAGCTTTGATTCATCAGTATCTTCATGTTGTTCTTTGATTCGAACATTAAGAGGACGTTCAGTTTCTTCAATATAGTTTCTTGCACACTCACAAGGTACTTGATATATGCTATTTTTGGTGAGTTGATTTGCATCATAAGGTATCGATTATGTCATTTTTACATAAGTTTGTCACACGTTTTTTATCATTAGGTATTCCGAGATTGATTTCGATATTTAGGATGAAATCCTAATCTATGGGAGATGATTACCCTTCAGTAGGGTCCTGTAGCGGTCTAAGAAAACAGGAGATTCGAAAAATCATCACTTGGAATGCTGGACCTGGTTTGAAACACCCTCCTGGCCCAAGAGCATGAATTAAGTATTTTATATCTGAATATTGAAGGTATTTATTCGAATAGTTTTAAGTTTCAATTTTGTAAAAACGGCGAGACAGGGTCTTTTCTACTGAGGTTTTTCCCTGTGCTCTGGTATCATACGCCAGAATAGTATGGTACCCCATTTTGCACCAACCTCAGCTAGGGACTTTTTTGTTTCATGTATTGTATTTTGTTAGCTCTCAATTCAAAAGAATATTCACTTAGATTACTCGAAAACGACTCAATTCTAGGAAAAAATGCAAGAGACAAAAAATTCACAAACAACACGGGCTTTTAGAAAAATAGAAATACTCTTACAAAGTACAATAGCAAAAAAGGTAACACTATCAGATTCATCATAATTCAGAACCTTCGTGTATAAAATTCGGTAAGTATAGTCCGTTTACGAAAGGTTGGGCCGTCGATTGGCCATGGAAATTTGGCATATTCCACTGTGTATATTAAAATTTCACGTCATGTTGTTTATTTTCTTGTCAGATTGATACGCAATAGTGTCAATATTGCATAGAGTTCTTTGATAACTCGCAAGCTCGTCGGACGAGGCCGGGTATATTCGGCAAGGTTGACTTTATTTTACGTAATGACAGAAAATACTTCCAACTTCAGATAAATAAAGAAACGCCTTCTATGCGCTCAAACTTTCGTGAACGGACTATATGTAATATTCAACAATGTTCTGAGATATTGACATAAAACGATTCTTGGAGGCCGAATTCAAAGGTCTGTAACTTCGACATGGGGGCTCATTCCACAAAAATAAAAAAGGGGTCTCCTAAATTTTCTTCAAGAATTTCTTGTTATATTTCCTTGCACATATTTCGAGACACCCTGTAGATTTTCGTCCGAATTTCACCCCCATCTAATAAACCCTTTAATAATCAAATATCCCACCATTGGCATAAAGAATGGGGCAATAAATCTCAACAGTGCGTTCCAGAACCAAATCAAGATGTTCCGGCCGGCGTTCATTACAGTCAGGGTGGCCTAGTCACCCCCGAGCACCCTAAAAATCGTGCACCTCATTTTAATGGAGCAACCCCCATCATTTCTTAATTATCGTGCGTTGGGCATGTGCTTGTTCAAGAAATGATACGTACCTAGCACAGAAGACGGCCATATTTCTTCGATATCGGGGATCTGTGATCCGACCAATGAAAGGGCGTGAACGAAGGGGTTGCGTTCGGAAATGTGTGATTGACCTCCAAGCCAAGGGGTTCTTGGTGCGTGAATAGAACGCTTGCTAGCAATGTATGGTGTTTAATTTCGATTAATAAGGTGATGGAGGCGAAAATGATGATCGTTTTGCCCAAATACAGTGGAATTTCTCTATAACGAAAGCGCTAAATCTGCTAAAAATTCGTAGAAGTTTCGTTATATAGTACATGTCTATAGTCAGCAATGACGCGGTCGACTTCACTGTTAAATTTAAGTTTATTATTCAAACTTAAGCACTTGCTTTTAGACATTTTTGTACAACTTTTCACACTAGCTTAATGGTTAGATTGAAACTAAACAGCCAGAGGGTGTATCCAAAACTGTTTCAGAAGGATCTCTCTGCCCGCCGTAATGATTAAGTTTGAGGTCGGCATTCATTACGTACGTCTGGAAAAATTCTGGATAAAACTCACTCTTATACTTTCTTACCAATACCCATTCAAAGAGTGATGTTCTTTGAATATTTCGTTATAGAGAGAATTTACTTCGTTTAAGAGGGTGTTTTTAAAATGGAATTTGAATTCAAGGTGCAATGTCTTGTACGGAATTTGTTATACAGACGTTCGTTATAGGGAAGTTCCACTGTATCTATAATTTTTGAATTTCGAGCCGAAAACGATCTTAAACGATAGGTTTCGACTTCCTGATGACCAATCCGTGGACAACTTTCGTTGTCCTAGAGATTTTCAGGATGAGTTGGGTTCCGAAATGCCGCGGATAAGTTCTTTAACCAGCCAAAGCGTACAGGGTGTCGCATACAATATGGCCATTCACAATTTTTGTTCCTCAATATCTCAGGCAAAACGTCTGAGATAGTGAAACCAATCGAAATGAAATTTTGCATTCACATGCAAGATAAGCATCATGCAAAATTTTTTTAGTGTTAACAGAACCATAGAGAATTCAATTGGAATATTGAAAAGAGGAATCTTTATATTTCCATAACAAGATATCCGATTCTAGTGAAATATATTTTGTGAATAAAGATTGGTATACTGAATGTTAATGCGAAATTTCAGGAGGATCGCATCTTCAGAAGCATAGGATTCACTTTTTTTAAATTATTGATTCTTTACATATTTCATTTTCTGAATAATTTCCAGATTATGATTTCGATCGTGCTGAGATTTTGCTTTCATATACTTGGCATGAATCCCAAATCCTATACAAAATTTTAGCTAATAGCATTAGGTATTGCTCCACAAATGAACGAGCGCTCGAAAGTACCTGCTCAGGGCCTATCCAAATTTTTTTAAACGATTTTTCTTGGAATCACCGGAAATAGAAATTATCAAAATTGAACATTCACAAATTTTTCCACGTTTCACGACACAGTTCCTATGAAAACCAACGTGATATACTATTACTCAAATGAATCATTCTGAAACGAGGTCCAGAGATATTTTGTCTGTACAGATTTTGGAATATGTACTCAACACCCATATTTCATAATTCAAAAAAACAACAGATAGGGTTAAATCTATAGTGATTTACACCTTAAGGGCATGGATACTTTCAGTAGGTGTATTCGGTTCCTTATTTTACTGTAACACCATGGTTATTATTACGGAACTATATTTGAATGTTGATTTTTTGGTATTACCTTCAAACTTCAAATATCGATTGAATATTCGAGGAGACACAAATTTCGTCAAATTCACATATTTGATAGTCATTGAAATACTTCGATAGTAATTGACACCCAGTATGATAGTCATTGACATAATTTCATCTCACTTTTGCATCAATTTTGGTTATGATATCATCCTGCTTTCTCTCACACATACATCCTTATTATATGGGTCAATGACACATTCGTACTAAAAATAATAGAGAAATAAGAAGGTTTAGACAATTTTATTCCATATAAACAAAGGAATGACAAAAAGTATTAGCGATATTCACATATATATACCGATGTAATGAACTATTAGTGCTATCTAGAGTCATCTGTCTCCCCATATTTCAGAATGTTTTATTTCTACTTAAGTTTTGAGGTTATCATTCTGAGAACGGCATCATTAGATATTTGACGCGAGATTTTGCAGTAGTGTCAATAAGTGTATATGTTTATTTAAAGATAGCGACAGTAGTTACTAGGTACACATAATTGCGTATATTTTTCGATTTTACTCTGTTTCATATTCGTTAGAAGTTTTCTATTGTTTGGAAGGTTCCAATGAATATTTAATATACGTTAGTAAACCCTTCAATGATTTATATTAAGGTTAAACCCTATGTCAATCACTGTTCGATGTAATATTATTGACACAGTTATTGACATATGGTTTAACCTCAATATATAAATCATTGAAGGGTTTACTCACATCAATTAAATATTCCTTGGAACCTTCCAAACAATAGAAAACTTCTAACGAATATGAAACAGAACAAAATCGAAAAATATACGCAATTATATGCAGTCGCTATCCTTCAGTCAACTCTGACATATACACTCATTGACACTATTACAAAATCCAAATATCTAATGAAGCCGTTTTCAGGATGATAACCTGAGGAAATCGAACTTGGCCTTAATAGAAATATGTAAAACAATCTGAAACAGGTGGAGACAGATGAAAAAACCTTAGATAGCACCAATAGTTCATTACATCGGTATATATGTGCACAGTGTCAATCACTATCAGGGTGTCAACAACTGAACCTCTCTCCCTCATTCAAAATGTATTCTCAACAAACATATTTCGATAAATCACTTCGAAAACCTCAATTTTAAATCTGATTTCACAGTCTATGTCGATGACCAAACGGGTATTATTAAATATTAAGACATCGTTGTTACTGTCAGACGTGCCATCGAAAATTTCAGGTTGTAATCGTTCGATGAAGACCCAAGATAAAGGCAATCGATACCTTGTTAATTACTGGTTTCGATGTTTCAGACGTTTCGTATCTTAGTCTCGTAATCATCAGGTCCAGAATTTTGTAGATTGATAAATAGGAGAGTGTACAAGATGCAGCAACTCTGACAAAATGGGTTTAATGGTTTTATCGTGATGTGCGCTTGGAAATAAGAGGAAGATTTTGTCATCTACTTCTCATCGGAGAAAGAACTTGAGTTTCCAATATTGCGTGCATGTTCCCTGAAGAAATGTCCATACCTTTGCTTTAGCTATATGAACAAGGTTCTATGAACTCACAACTTATAGTAAGGCTCTGAAAAGGGGAGTATACCAGACAGCCATGCTGGGTCCAACCACAGACTCGAAAATTACAGAACAATTCGAATGAAATGAAATCTGTAATCGAATAAATGCTTATGCTTACCTGTCTAGTCTCCAACTTTATTGTTTTGAATAAAAATTCAATACTTTCTATTAACTATTCTTCAAAAAAAGCAAGCAACTAACAATAGAGCACAATAACTGAGAAATTGACATTACCATCTGTAATTTTCGAGTCTATGGTTGGACCCAGTCAGCCTGTCTGGCATACCTATCTTTCTAGTGCTCTACTGTAAGTAGAGCACTATAGATAGAGTACTATAATTACAGATGGTAATGTCAATTTCTCAGTTATTGTGCTCTATTGTTAGTTGCGTGCTTTTTTGAAGAAAAGTTAATAGAAAGTATCGATTTTTATTCAAAACAATAAAGTTGGAGACTAGACAGGTAAGCATAAGCATTTATTTGATTACAGATTTCATTTCATTCGAATTGTTCTGTAATTTTCGAGTCTGTGGTTGGACCCAGCATGGCTGTCTGGTATACTCCCCTTTTCAGAGCATTACTTATAGTTCAATTAGTTTAGTTAAAAAAAGGATTACAGTTCACTGTGACCTCAAGGTCTATTGTGTCCTCTCACAGAGCTCTTCGGACTACACCCTTTACAGCTCGTCTCCCAGTTCCAGAGATCTGATGAAATCCAATCTGTGAAGGCTTCAACGAGGCCAATTCCTCGCTCTTACAAGTTTCTCGCCCACGGCATTCACTCCTTAGGCTCGCAATGCCAAGGCATTCCGTGACTGGGCGAATGGGGGTTTCTTCCACCTCCCCACAGAACTAACATTCGTCAGTGTCCGATAATCCTATCCTCAACAGGTACAGTGTCCTGTATAAGAAAGACAGTGAGGAGGTGTAATTGTTCTTACTAAGATCCAGAATCTTTTGGATCTTGCTGTTCAAAGTTACGAAGGTACTAAGTGGAATGATCCATCCCTGGGAGATTCCACCAGAGTTTTTTCCTCTCGGCATTCTCCCTCTCCAGAAACTCCTTCTTATAAGTACATTTACATATACCACAGAAGGGTTCTGGGCCAATGAGTGACATTCGTGCGCCCTCTTTGGCAAGTGTATTGGCCTCTTCGTTTCCTTTGATTCCCGAATGACCGGAAACCCAGATTAAAAAACCTTTATTTTTCTTGCCTACCTCATTGAATTTGTTCCGGCACTCCCAGATCATTTTAGAGTCGATGACGTAGGAGCTCAGTGCTTTAATAGCAGCTTGACTATCTGAGTATATGGCGATATCGCCATAGTTCTTTTCTAGATTTATATCTAGTCATCTTTCAATAGCTAAGATTTCCGCTTGAAAGACGCTCATACAGGAGCCTAGCGACAGTGCACACTTGGTACTTGGCCCGTATATCCCAGCGCCAGCTCCTGTAGAGGTAACTCACAACTTCTACTATAATACAAATTATTTCAGAACAAGTTTTTGTCCTCATGCTGAAACTGAATTCTATATTCAGGGCAAAATACCAATGTTCAAATCTATGGCTTATGATTACCCAGTTTTATGAGTCTGTAGTCAGTTCCATGAACAGGTGAGGCTCTGAAGGATTGCCATTCGAAGAACTATAGATCTGAGTTGATAAACCCTCCTAGCCCAAGAGCAGCTTATTTCGAAAATCGAAGGAATTCCGAAGGAAAGTTGAAATGTGACTATAATTGGTTACACATTGATGTCATTCATATAACTGATTTCTTTCCTTTGGTTTTTTGTTTCTGTTCTTTTGTTTTCTCAAGATCGACTGAAAGGAGAAGGAAAAAAAATGAAAACAAGTCTTCGATATAAATATTTCAGTTCATTCTTTTAACATAACATCACTTAAACGGCCGGCAAAGGTCTTTATTGTTACCTATTTCCTTCAGAGCTAAATCCTAATGTAATTAACGACATTTTATGGACCCTTCAAGTCCAACTTGTTGTAAACTTTGTCTAATGGATATTTCAGGGTCTTCACTTTCACGAACAAAATCAATATTTTCTTGTGAACGACCAGTACGACTGTATTTTTCACTTTTTCGATCTTCCACCGAACCAGTCTCTTGAAATTTTTCAATAATTCGGCCAATAGTGCCTTCAGATGGACGACGATTATGTTAACCATAAAGTTCACGTAATTTTTTAAGAACACTTTTCACAAAACACTGATATTCTCAATATACAGTGGAACTCCCCTATAACAAACTTATGTATAACTACTTTCTCTGTAAAACGAATTTCGTACAAGACATTGCACTTTGAATCCAAATTCCATGATAAAAGCACCCTCTGAAACGAAATAAATTCTCTCTACAACGAAACATTCAAACAACATCGCACTTTTCGAATAGGTATTGTGAGGTATAAGGGTAAGTTTTTCCGAAATTTTTCTGGACGTACGAAAAATCCCGACCTTAATTTAAATCATTACGGCGGGCAGAGAGATTCTTCTGAAACAGTATTAAATACACCTATTGCTGTTTGGTTTCAATCTAACCATCACGCTAGTGTGAAATTTGTGCGAAAATGTCGAAAAGGAAGTGAAGTCGACCGCGACATTGCGACTATAGAAACAAATTCTCTGTATAACGAAATTTCTTTATAACGAATTTTTTTGCGGATTTAGAGCTTTCGTTATAGGGAAGTTTCACTGTGATTCAACAATTTAAAACCTTGTTGTATAGTGTAAGAAGCCATTCTATAAATGTCATACTTACATCACCACTTCGTAAATGTCAAAATATATCTATATTTTATTTATTCTTAGAAAAAACGCGCAATTTGAAACAACATTCATCTCTAGAATTATAAATTGCACCTCAACAAACCCTCTTCATCCTGTACAGTTTCCGTACCACCCCGTACCAAAGTCCCACCCCAACCAACTCAGAAGTACGCTCAAACTCGACGGAAAACAATTAAGTCAACAAATCATGCTCCGTCCTAGAATTTTTTCAGCTCATATTCACATAATAACGGCTAGATAATATAGAGGTTCCACGCGGACGTGGTCGCTGGTCGAGCACTACGTCACTGGCCCCCAGGCCCCCCTTAATCGAGTTGGGGGTAACGTCACGGCAAGTGATGATTTCGCTAACAAGGTGCTCAAGAAATAGGGGGCTGGCCTGCTATAATCACAGGTTTATAGACCTGCTTATAAGTCATGTTGGGAGGTCCGGTTTGTGTTGGTATACCTGGGGTGTCCATACTCGTTGAGAAAAGCGAAGGAGTATTTGGCCGATCCACCGTTGGTTACCGCTGAAATTATTGTCTTCGATTTGATGAATCGAATCACGAATAATCGGGATTTCGGGAAATTTGGGGGACACGAATGGAACCCTGGGGGAACCCAAGGATTAGATTGTAGTCGATTGGTACCGTTACTATCTTCCTGTACTGAAACTAGGGCCGTTGTTACCGAGGGACTTTGGGAGATGATTCCTCGATGAAAATAAGGCAGGGGGTAGTTCATATATAGTTATTTTCCTAACAAGTGCGGAAAGTGATATTTTCCCGCACGAAACTGCCGTTACCCAAACGACGCGAAGCGGAGTTTGGGTAAGCAGTTGAGTGCGGGAAAAAAACACTTTCCGCACGAGTTAGGAACAATATTTTTTCTACAAGCGCTTATACGAGATCGATTTCAACACACAGATCAAATGTGAATTGATCATTCTAAGAGACACCGCAGACTGCAGACTTTTTATCGGCCGATAGTATAGTTAGGTTGGGCTGAAAGTGGCGCACACCGAGCAAACTTGTTAAGTTGGCTCGGTATGCGCATTTTCAGCCCAACCTGACTAAACTATCGGCCGATTAAAAGTCTGCAGTCTGCGGGGTCCCCTTAATACACATGAATGACAAAAGTCTCTGACAAGTCGTTCACATGCCGTTTCCATAGTAACGTCGTCGGTGGCATAGAGATATAATTATTCAGTTTATTCTTTGGAAAAAAGCGTGCGAGAAAAACCCTTGCTAATCCATTACCACACGCATTTGCGTGCGGTAATGGAATAGCAGGGGTTTTTTCCACACTGTTTGGCAATGTGACTCTTTACGAATTGAAATACGTGCAGGAAAGAGAATGAAAGTGCACGCTTGTAGAAAAAATTTTTTTCGAAATCGACTCCCCTTCCAAGATACGGCCTTTGGAAGGCGATGACGAGTTGGCAGTTTTTAATTTTTTTCGGTTTCTTTAAAAAACTGCATCATAAAACTATACAGTGTGTTTGGTCATGACTTAGCGATAATTTAAGGGCATCAAATATACCTAATTTTATCGACAAAAACACCCAAATTTGGAAGTTTACCCCCTTAGTTTTGGAGTAGCCCTCATTTTAAATTTACTTTTTTATTTCCGTTGACCCTTCCAAATAATATCGATTTCTTTGGACATAAAGGTAATACAGATGTGGAAAAAATGTTTTTTGAAAGATGATACTACCACCTTTATAGAAGTATAACAATATAAAAACATTTAACTTGAAACCGCCACAAAAAAGTTCTTTGAAAAAGTTTAGTAAAAATGTACTGATTTTCTTAGTAAATCCGCAAGGATATTAGCTACAAAACAACACTTACATCATTTTGTAAGTTACATAATTTGAGAGTTATTGCTGTTCGAGCATGATCACTAAGAGAGGAAAAGACAAAAGACAGGTCGTCATGAAGGCCACTGCCTGTCTACAGAGCAGAGGAGGCCATTTTGAGCAATTTTTATGATTAATTTGTTTGTATGGTCATTGAAAAATATCGAAAGTACAGTACTGAGGTTCTTTTTATTTTATAAATTTTCATAATGGTCATGTTCGAACAGCAATTACTTTCTTAATAGGTAACTTACACAAATTATGTTGGTATCGTTTTGTAGCTAATATCCTTGAGTGTGAGCTCATTGAGAAAAAAATATACTTCAATGTGCCAGTTCTTGAACTATTGCGAATTAACTAAGAAAAACAGTAAATTTTTTCATTTAAATTTTTTTAAAGAATTTTTTATAACATTTGCAAGTTATATGTTTTCATATTGTATCACTTTAATAAAAGGCGGTAGTATCATCTTTCAAAAAACATTTATTTCACATCTGTAAGACCTTTATGTCCAAAGAAATCGATATTATTTGGAAGGGTCAACGAAAATAAAAAAGTAAATTTAAAATGGGGGCTACTCCAAAACTAAGAGGGTGAAATTTGGGTGTTTTTGTCGATAAAATTAGGTATACTTGATGGCCTTAAATTATCGCTAAGTCATGACCAAACACACTGTATATAATATGAAGCATTAAGTAGATGGTAGGCATACAATCTTTTTAGATCTCATAACTTTATTATTAAGGATTTAAAATAACAACCCCCTATGATTTTCGTTCAATAATTGTTTTCGTGCGATAGATTTTCGAAATAAAATTCTCTCATGGTTTCCCATAAAAAGGAGAATAAAAGTCTCCTGCAAAATTTCGATACAGTCGATACTCTTCTCGGAAAAAGTGAAAACTTACTAGCAGTTATATTCACTGTTCATTCCATTTCATCGTATAAGTATTCCATATAATGAATATTCTAAGATATTGTATGTTTATGACAGGATTTAAAGATGTTCTATAAATCTTTCTGAAGGTTTAATTACTAATTTCCGGAAGAAAATTATATCCGTAATATTTCAATTTCACAAATAGAACTTTCTTTCGATTAATAAGCATAATTGACAAAATCAATTTTGAGCATTAACAATATCTTAGAATATTCATTCTATGGAACATACGATGAAATGGAATGAACAGTGATCATAACTGCTTGTAAGTTTATATTTTTTCCGAGAAAAGTATCGACTGTATCGAAATTTTGCAAGACTTTTTTTCTCCAGAATTGAATGGAAAACTATAAGAGAATTTTATTTTTCGAAAATCTATCCCACGAAAACAATTTCTGAAGGAAAATCATGAGGGGTTGTTATTTTCAACCCCTAATAATGAAGTTATGGGATCAAAAAAAATTGTGTAACATCTACTTAATGAATCATATTATGTATAGTTTTATGAGTCAGTGTTTTTTAAGGCCCCTGAAAAAATCAAAAACTGTCAACTCGTCATCGCCTTCCGAAGGCTGTATCTTGAAAGGGAGGTGGATTTCGAAAAAATTACATGAACTACCCCTGCTTATTTTCTTTTTTTACAAATGATTTCAGTTTAGGCAAATGTAAGGACGCGATCGGGTCTTCGAAGAAATGTTACGTTGACCAACATAGAGTGTTATTTTTCAAACTTTCGAACCTAATCAACAATGGTCATCAACCAATAATACTCAAATATAATATCCTGATGACGGCCATCAATAATTCATTCCTTAATAAACAGTTTCACCTAGCGAATTGTCCTTATATGAGAATATCAGCATTATGACGATATTGGAAGTTTTCAACCCTGAAATTAACTATCCACCCTATTCACATTTTCCTAGGATAATACTTATATAGATCCTAGTATGCCAGTAGTTTGTCTACAGTGGAACAGAAACTTTGCTTGCTGCAATATTCAGTAGTCCTCTTTGTGGAATGAATTGTTTGTCTGTTCACAACCTGTAATTTTGTCCTATTTCCCATTCAGGAAAGCGAGTTTTGGAAAGCATTTTTCCTAATGTGCCCTTCATTATTCAAGGATTCAACGTTTCAGCGTTTGTTATAGCGCCAGATATGTTATTTATCGTTTGAAAGTTTGCTGTATTCTGTACAAAACAAACATGTGAACATGAATTTTTATTTCAAAGTAGCTGGTTTATGTATAATCATTAGATGATGTGAAAACAGCTAGAGGTTTTTAGAGTGTTTTCCTGTTTCTATCATTTATGATTAGATGAAAGTATTGGAATCATATGAAGAGTTCTTTAAAATTTATGAAAAACACTCATAAATAGGATTCGATATAATAGGACGTTATGCAACGAGCATATAATGATTGCTATTATTCGCGAAGTGAAGTTTAGGCTAGGAGCCGTAGGCGAGTGGCCCAAATCACTGAGTGAATAACAGCCCTTATACGCGAGTAGCATACTATACTTAATCCACGACTACTAAATATACTTCTTGAAGACTTTAACATTTGGCGACCGCGACAAGTCCCTTCCATGACAAGAGTGAAAAAAGTCAAGTTGACAAATGAGAAATGTTTGGAGAACTGGTCATTGTATATTCAGTCATAAAAAATGAATAAATAAAAAAATTGATATAATAAAAGTAGATTTGGCCCTCGATTGACAAGGTATACCCATATTGTTAGTTGGAGTACTTTAGAATACTGAAAAAATACCAATTTAAAGAATATTATATCAAAGCTAAATCTATGAAGCACCTGAGAGCCGTGAACTATATCTCATAAATCACTTGTAATTTATAGATATCATTTTGGCAGAGCCTACAGACGTAAAATGACTAGATTATGTAGTACTCGTGGAAAATGCTTTTTGATCAATATATTCAGAAAAACACAATTACTTAAGACCTCTAGTTCTTCATCAGTGATTGACACCAATCATTTGAAACCTTTTTCAGTGATAAATTCCAAAATAGCACCTATTTCTACAAAAATAATGCATATATACAGGATGAGGCAGAAAAACTTACGGAATTCGGTTAAACAGAAACTTGGGCAACTATATCTATGAATTTTTTTTGAGCGATTGTTCTAATTAAACGATTGCTATATCGTTTCGCTCAATTGTCTGTTATTTTCGAATTTGGAGCCGAAAATGGTCTCAAACGATTCCATAAAATATGGTCATTCAAAATTTTTGTTCCTCAATATTTCATTACAATACAAAACCCATCGAAATGAAATGTTGCGGTCATGTACAAGATGCTCATAATAAGCTTTATACAAAATTTGGTGGCCATTGTGTGAACAGAACCATAGAAAATTGAATTGAAACATTGAAGAGAAGAAACTTCATATTTCCATAAAAAAAAATAGCCGATTCGGATGAAATTTATTTTATTAATGAAGATGAGCATGAACTGAATGCTCATGCAGCATTTTGTGGTCATAGTGGTAACAGAACCATAGAAAATTCAATTGGAATATTGAAAAGAAGAGTCTTATAGTTCCATAACAGGATATTCGATTCAAGGGAAATTTTTCTTGCGGATGAAGACTGTTATACTGAATTTTCATGCAGAATGTTGTGGCCATAGTGTCAACAGAATTATAGAAAATTCAATTGGAATATTGAAAAGAAGAATCTCTATATTTCCATAACAGAATAACGGATTCAATGGAAATTCATTTAGTGAATCAAGACTGACATACTGACTGTTTATGCCAAATTTCAAGAGGATCGTAAAATCAAAAGATATAAGTGGTTATAGTGAACTTCTCTATAATTTATGCTTTACCACTAGCAACTTTTCGATCGAATTCCGAAACAAACCTCTTGGTCTCATGCCAATGTAAATATTTTATCCTCTTGTTGGAACGCTCTGATAGAATTCTGACTAATTAATAATTCTGTACCTCTGTCTGATCTTGGAAATGTTAGACCTTCTTTAACATCGAATACCTTCCCAGTTCAGATAACTCAGTCGAGCTAGAGGTTCGATTTTTCGAATTTTTCGGACTGATTAACAGTATGTTGGAATTTTTTATAGTTGTCGGTAGTTTGATAAGCTGAATGTGGTGTTTAGGATTATTTCTTGAGTCTTGATACAAATTCTAGAACGTAGTAGGAACAAAAACGTTTGATTCTTTTTTTTACGCTGTTATTCTTTGCAATACATACAGAGTCTCTATAAATGATTATAGCAACGCAGTTGGCGCTGGACTACTATAAATATTTATATTCTGGTGTAAACTTTAATTTAAACAAACGATACTGAGGGTAGAGGTTTTTCATTCCGAAAGAATATCAATAATGTGACTGGAATTATGAATTTGTAGACTATGCATGACAAATGACAAGATAAAAAATTCCAAAGCAGCCTACAATGTTACAATCTTTAAAGACCCCGTATTACCTCAAAGTTTTTGTATAGGACCTGGGATTCATGTATATGAGTGCAAAATCTCAACGCTATCGAAATTATATTGTGTGATTATCCAATGAAAATGTAGAGAATCAACAAATGAAAAAAATGTAATTCTATGGTTCAGATGAGAGATAATCCTTCTTTTTAAATTTTGCATGGACATTCAGTTTATGAATCTTAATTCACGAAATCAATTGCAGGCAATGTAGGTATCAATCTTTTTTAGAAAATAAATTTTATTCGAATCGGATATTTTTCTAAGTTTCTTCTTTTCAATATTTCAATTTAATTTTGTATAGTTCTGTTTACACTATGACCACAAAATTTTTTTCATGAGGCTTATTATGAACATTTTTCATACGGCTGCAACTCTTCATTTTGATGGATTTCGTTTCGTCTGAGATATTGAGGTTCAAAAATTTTTAATGGCCATATTTTATGGAAAACCCTGTACGATTTGGCTGGTTAACGAACTCAACCGAGCCATTTGGAAACCGGACTCATCCTGAAAATTTCAAGTCTCTAGGACAATCCCTTCGAAAGTTATTGTGCTAACGGCCGGCTGGCACGACGGCCCCACGGACAGAATTAAATTTGACCACGAATTCGTCATCAGGGAGTAAAACGCTATAGTTTGAGACCGTTTTCGGCTCAAAATTCGAAAATAACAAACATTTGTCAAAACGATATACACTCGTTTAACTCGTTTAAGTAGAACGAGCGCTCAAAAAAATAAATAGATATTTGCACAAGTTTCTGTTAACTAATTTCTAATTCCTCAAGTTCTTCTACCTCATCTTGTACATATGCAATATTCTCGTAGAAATGATTAGAATTTATCATTGAAAAAGGTTTCAAATGATTGTTGTGAGCGCCCAAAAATGTTTTGTCTCGATCCCAAAACACCAATTCCAATGTTTGTTTTCAACTGATCTGATGATTACATATAATTTGACGATTGCTTAACACTTAAGTTCTTACATCCGGATCTTTGGCAGGTGTCATCAGTCCTTAATGAAGGTCTGGAACCCTGAGATGATCGCAGAGACTAAAAAACCAACCCCTCCGGCCTATCTAAGGGTTGTTTGTTTTAATACGCGTCTGATTATCGAGCACTATATTATTAGGGGGTTTGTTAAGCCTACAGACTTTAAGCAAGGTGGTCGATACCCCGCAGTTTTGGAATTTTTAATAAAATATTATTTTCGAGGATCTGAGGGAGGATTCTAGGGTTGTAGAACGAACCCTTAATTTATGTTCCTGTTGACAGAATAAGAGGTAGATGAAATTGATTAGGGGTTTGATGGTTGTGGTCCTGTAGCATTATGGGTTGCTCTGGTACGTCTGAGTATCGTTTCTCAATGTACAGGCTGATGAAAGTAGTGATGTGCAAAATTGTTTTTCTTATGTTGAAATATAGGATTATTTCGTGTGACAGCATTGAGAGTATTTTCGAATCAGCTACCTCAATTCCCCTTAAATCAAATATTTCTTCGATTTGTCATAATTTTTTTGCATGCACTGATTAAGCTCAAGCGCACCTAGCGCCTGCCCCCTCTGACCTCCCTCAAATAATTCATTTTCCTCCAGTACCCTATACCTGAGGGAAAAGGCTGATTGGGAAAGAGTTCTCTTCACAGATGAGTCTAGATTCTACCTCTACCATTGTGATCGACGTTCCCTTGTATACAGACGTCCACATGAAAGATATGCTCAGTGCAATTTCCTGAATACTACTTACTGGTTTCGGGGGAGGATCGATTATGGTATGGGTTCGAATATCTTTGGCTGCTCGCACAGACTCAGTGGTCGTTGATAATTGAGCTATGAATGCTGATAGGTATATAAGGAACATTCTTGAAGAGCATGTAGTGCCATTTGCCCCATACATTGGTGAAAATTTCATTTTTATGGACGATAATGCCAGACCCCATCGTGCGCGCATCGTTTAGGAGTACCTTGAAGAGGTTGAAGTCTCTCGAATGGATTATGGAATGGCCAGCAAGAAGTCCAGATCTCAATCCGATTGAGCAGGTTTGGGACAACCTCAATAGAAGGCTGAGAAGTTCAGAAAATCATCCAGCTACTCTTAATGACTTAGGAATCCAACTCAGAGAAACCTGGGAGGGATTAGATCAGAACATTTTAAGATCACTCATTTTGAGTATGAACCGTCGTTGCCGAGCTGTTATTAACGCAAGGGGTGGAAATACCAAGTAGTAAATCACTTATCAGCAGGCCAGTATTTTGAAATTGTTTATTTATCTTTTTCACATAAGATTCGGCGGAATCCTGAATTTTTCTTCCATTTAATGTGTTTTGTTTCGTTCAAAACCTTCCCGGGAGAACATAAAAAATAAGTTATAAAGTCAATGAAGAGTTAACTTCCATTAAAATTGAGATTTTCAGAATGTGCGTTATTTTTTGCGCTGTGTATTTGGTATCAATCTCAAATCCAAATCTTATTGCTCCACCAAAGAACGAGCTCTCAAAAGCACCGCTGAAGGCTTTTCTTCATTTTTTTATATTGAATATTGAAAGTGAGATATTTGCATATTTTTTGTTGAATTGAATACCTGACCCGCAAGTTTTCTGCCCCACCCTGTAAATCAACCTCAACGCCCACTTTCCCGTCCGGCTACCTCATATCCCATTAAATCAAATATTTCTTCGATTTGTCATAATTTTTTCGCATGCACTGATTCACCCCTGGCGCCTCTAGCGCCCGCCCCCTCTGGCCCCCCTTAAATAATTCAATTTCCTCCGGAACCTTATACCTGACGGCGGCAACGATGAGACCGAAACGCAAATTGAATAGCGAATATTTCGGGCATTAAATCTAGTTTTACGACTGTATCACAGACGACGACGGGTCGTTAACGCCCATGTCATAACTCACACGGGATGGGCGCCTACCTTAAGATGCGGCGAGGGGCAAAACGCATAAATTTCGAATGTATAATGTTATAAGGGGTGTTTCAATAAGAGGAATCGGTAATACGGACACTCTGATTTCATATATTCAATATACATCGTATGTTTCCTCAACCATATCGAAATTTGGATACTCTGACAAAGACAGTTATGATTGTCACATATTTAAACTGATATACAGCGTATATACACGATTCCTACAGTGTTGTCACATATAAAGGATGTTTCAATAAACGAAATCGGTAATACGAATACTTCCTGAGTAATAGAGTTTTTCATCTATGGAATTCACTGTCTAATAACATCGTGAGTGCCGCGTCAGTGAACTCTTCAAGAACCTGCTGGATGTGTTCTTGCTTCTGGTTGATTTCATTTGGACTTTTCCTCATTTTGTTCAGTTTTTTTATGTTACATACTTTCGAATTTGTAAATGAGGGTCATAGGTGTTTACCTTCCCTCTTCTCATTTATATAATAATAAAATAATAATATATTCAATATACATCGTATGTTTTCTCAAACATATCGAAATTTGTATACTCTGACAAAGACAGTGATGATTCCACGTAATTAACTGACATACGGCGTATATAAACAATTCCTACAGTGTTGTCACATTTAAAGAGTGTTTAAATAAGAGAATGGTTAATACTGACACTCTGATTTTATATATTCAATATAAAGGGTTTTCCAATAAGAGGTGTTGTTATTCGAAGAGCCCGCTGTTTCGGTAGATGTCACGTTTGAAGCTGTCATTTTTTGACATTTAACAAGTAGAAACTACGCCATTGATGAAAATGGAACGATACACGCTTCAAGAACGCATTGAAATTATTAAAATTCAGTATAAAAATGGTGAAAATGTGGCAGAGACGGTTCGTTAAACTCGAACATTTGGGTCGTCGTGAAGCACCTTGTTGGACCGCAATAGAGAAATTGGTGGAAAAATTCGAGCTGTTGGGTAGTTAGTAGTTGTGTTGAAGAAATCCCAGGTTTGTCCATTCCTCGTCGTTGATTGGGTCGATATGGGTCTTGAGGCTTATAAAGTTCAGTTAACACAAAAACTCAAGCCGGCCGATCATCAACAACTTCGTGTCTTTGCTGATTGGTTCGTTGAAATGCATGAAAATGATCCGGAATTCCACCGAAAAATCATCTTGAGTGATGAGGCCCAATACCTCCTCGGTGGCTTCGTCAACAAGCAAAATTGTCGCATCTGGGGCTCAGAAAACCAAGAGTTTTTGATGAAAAGCCTCTCTATCCTCAACGTGTGATGTTTGGTGCGGTTTATGGTCCGGAGGGGTCATTGGACCTTACTTTTCCAAAAATGAGGCTGTAACAACTGTTACGGTAAATGTATTGCGCTATAGAGAGATGATTAATGGTTTTTTATGCACGAAATTAGATAGTATTGATCTGGACAAAGTTTACTTTCAACAAGACGGCGCTTCGTGTCACACAAGCAACGAAACCATTGATATTTTGCGGGGGAAAAGTTTCCGAACCGTGTTTCTCTCGAAAATATGATCACAATTGGCCACCGAGATCTTGTGATTTAACACTTTGCGAGTTCTTCCTTTGGGGCCACGTGAAAGAGAAGGTCTACGCCAATAGCCCAGCGTCGATTCAAGACCTCAAAGATGGAATTCGTAAGGCTATCGAGGACATAGGACAGCCACTTTGCGATTTGGTTATGGAAAATTTCATTAAAAGGATATGGTCCTGTGAGCGTGGTCGTGGTGGTCATTTGCCTGATGTTATTTTTCCACTATCAACGGCATAGCTTCTTCTTTACAATGAAATGAACATCCGATCATTCATACTGAAAAATGGCATTTTTTTTAATATCAAAATAACACCTCTTATTGAAAAACCCTTATCAAAGATGTGACATTATAATATGAAAAATGAGGTAACTAACTGTGATCTTCTTCCCCAAATACAAATCAAACTTCACTTTCCACTTTTTCGCACATTTTTCCCAAAATTTCTTCTCAAAATAACCAACCCCTCAGTCGAAGCATAACCTGCAAATCAATCTAACTTCGAGTCGATTATTTCTCTGGTCCGTGGTCCAAGCCAAGATAATTGCTATGGTTTGGAGGAATGCCAGGAATCCGTGGGATGGCGCCAGCGTCTCATCGATGCCCGGTCACGGCTGTCCATTGGCGTAGATCTCCAGGTCAGATAATCGCCCGAATTAATGACTTGTATTTGCTCGGGAATCGATACATGTGTTTACACCTTTCGGTTAGGTCCAATTTAGGGTCTGAGGAACCGCGCACATCTGCTTCGAATAGTTCTGCAGGACCTGGGGATGACTTGGATTAAATTGTTTCAAGGGTGGTTTTGATGAATTGTTATTGGATTGTTGATTGTCAAGGACCAGATCGACGCTTTTTTTCTGATAACAGCGTGATATACCATATACAATATTTAAATACGAATTTGCTGCAGGCTACCACGTTTCATTGAACTCTAAAATCTTGAATCTCTTATTGAAACACCCTTTCATGTGACAACACTGTAGGAATCGTGTATATATGATGTATATCAGTTTATGTACTCAGCAACCATCACTGTTTTTGTCAGACTATTCAAATTTCGATATGGTTGAGAAGCAAAATATGAAATAACAGTGTCAGCATTACCGATTTTATTTATTGAAACAGTGTGAGAAACATGCAGGAATTGTTTATATACGCTGTATATCAGTTTAAATACGTGGCAATCATCATCATTCTGTTTCTCAGACTATACTAATTTTAATATGGTTGCGAGAAATTACGATATAAAGGGTTTTCCAATAAGTTGTCTAGATCAATACTATCCATTTTCGGCCATAAAAATCATTAATCATCTTTCGGTAGCACAATCCATTCACCGTAACTGTTGCTCCAGCCTTATTTTCGAAAAAGTAAGATCCCATTGACTCCGCCGGACCATAAACCGCACCAAACAGTCACACGTTGACGATTGAGAGGCTTTTCAACAATAACTCTTGGGTTTTCCGAGCCCCAGATCCGACAATTTTGCTTGTTAACGAGCCACCGAGGTGGAAATGGGCCTCATCATTCCATATTATTTTTCGATAGGATTCCGGATCACTTTCATGCATTTCAACGACCCAATCAGCAGAGACACGACGTTGTTGATGATGAGCCGGCTTGAGTTCTTGTGCTAACTGAACTTTTAAGCCTTAAGACCCAAATCTTTATGCAAAATACGGTGTAAGTTGTAGTTTTGTGGACAGCTTATTCGAAAGATCGACGAGGAATGGACAAACCTGGCTTTTCTTTAACACTTTCGGCTGTTCTTAAGCGACGTTAACGGTTTTATTCTTTACATCACTAACTTGTCCCAAAAGCTCGTATTTTTCCACCAATTTCTTTATTGCGGTCCGACAAGGTGCTTCACAGCGACCCAAAAATGTTCGAATTTTACGAACCGTCTCTGCCAAATTTTCACCATTTCTGGTGAATTTTAATGATTTCAATGCGTTGTTGAAGCTTGTATCGTTCCATTTTTATTAATGGCGTAGTTTCTACTTGTCAAATGTCAAAAATGACAGCTTCAAACGCGACATCTACCGAAATAGCAGGCTATTCAAAATAACACCTCTTATTGGAAAACTCTTGGTTGCTTTCAAGGTTTCCATCTACGCATCTTTCAATTTCAAGTATTTCTGCCTCAAAAAATACTCGAATAGGAGCCTAACGATTGTATACATTTGGTTCCTCGTCCATATATACTTCAGCTCTGGCCCACATCATGGTTTCAGAACCATTTGTATACCATTCGACGGTATTTACTTTGAAGTTTGGGGAAGTGTATATCTTTTCTAATTCTTCCTTATCCCATAGCTTGAGGAGGAAGAAACCCCTATTTACCTAGTAACGGAATGCTTTAGCATTTAGAGCCTAAGGAGAACTTATAAGAGTGAGGAACTATTCTCGTTGAAGCCTTCAAGATATTGGATTTCATCAGATCTCTGGAACTGAAAGGCAAGCTGTAAAGGGTGCGGTCAGAACAGCTCTGTAAGGGGGCACAATAGACCTTGAGATCGCAGTGAACTGTAACCCCTTTTTAAACTGAACTAAACTATCCCATAGGTTCCAATTAAAGTTAGTCTCGATGCTCACCTTTCGAGTTTCGCTAATGGGATGTACTTTATCAAGAGGAACATGTGGGTAACCATCTTGAAGAATAAAATAATCTTCTTCAGATAAAATGTTCCTTCTGCCAGACGGGAAACTTCCTAGACGAGGGAAAGAAACTACCAACACTAGGTGAATTCTATACTATACATCTTGGAGGTAATTATAAGGATGCAAGCTACATAGACAACTGAAAGAGCAAGAAAAAAAATCGTTGTCAAATCTCAACACCCGTTATAAAATCTCCAACCTTCTCCCAACCTCCCAAAATCCCATGTAAACCAATTCATCCAACTGCTATTAATACCATTCACAACATTCATATCGAAATCCTACGTCATCTTCACTGCAAGGTATTAAATGGGCATTTAAAGCGTGTAGGCAGAGTGCCATGGCTGAAACAAAAGAAGCGGTCGACTGGCAGTGCTGCCACCCACGGCGCAGGCCGGGTAACAAATGAAACTCGCCATGTTACCGCCACCGAGGCACCTAATACGTCCTGATATATTCCTCTATGGTCCGTTCTGCTAGCTGTGGTCCGTTCTACCATGGTTGCGTCGTTCTTTTGTTTCGGCGATTGACAACCGCCATCGATTTCAATGAGTTATGTCGCGTCCAGAAGACGCTGATGGCGTGCAGGTTTGGACATTGTGCAGATCGGTAGCCATGGAGGTTGGTTATGGCCGACCGTGTCGTTTGACGTCAGCGAATGATGATGAGTAGGTTGGTATGATCGTGACGTTTCGTATTTTTATGTTGTCAACACTAGCGAATGCTCTTTATACTCTACTAGCAGACCCAACAGACGTTGTTCTGTATACACAAAAATTCATTCAATTTGATCCAGCCGTTTAGTTTACATAGTAGATGAATAACCTAAATAACGACTGCAGCGCCATCTGTTGATCTGATTGTGATCATAAACATACATTCATACATCCCTCACACTTCGGTACCTTCTCCTACCGCCTAGTGCCTACCTCGGAGACGCATTTTGGTGCGATTTCATCTTCACTGCCAATCTTTGAAGTATTCATCATTATTGAATGATGTAAAAGGCAATTTCGTTCTTAATTAAATACTGGGTATGAACGACGTATTTAATTGGATAAGGATCAATAGCGTATTCATAAAAAAACTCCCAAATAATGCATAATTTTGAGAAACATTCGGATACCTTTAAAAGGTAATACGAGTAAACCTTGAAAGATAGATATATGCTATCGCGGACTTTTTTGTAGAACTATTGAAGAGGTACATTTCCGTCATACAATGTTTCCATGTACGGTTTTTGCATTGCACCTGAAAATAGCTGATAATGGCTGATTCTGGTACTCATATTCATTATTATCATTGAAGTTATAGTAGGTTTCTTAATTTTCTCGGGTGAAAAGTATAGCCTATGTCACTCAAGGATATTGTAGCTTTCTAAGGGTGAAAAAATTATTGAAATCGGTCTAGTAGCTTATGAGTTAACTCGTATCAAACCCACAAACATACAAAATCTTCCCTCTTTATAATATTAGTATAGACTAAGGTTGATTCCGGTTTTGAGGCTTCACATTATGAGTACTTAAGGGTTAGAATAACGATTTAACCGTAAGATGAGCTGTATTCTTTTTAACCACTTCAACTGAGATCAACTGAGAAACACTAGGGATAATTGGAATTTCGAACTGAACTGTCAGCAATGTCTAAATTGAAATGGGTAAAAGGAATATTAGTAAAGTCGAATAAAGCTTATACTGATGAAAAATCAGATTGTGGTTGGTCCATTTAAAATCAAGGACAACAACTGACAGAACGCATGCGTATTACTTGTCATATGAGCACGGTATAAAATAAATGGAGTGTTATCCACAGAGGTCATTACGGATCTCACACCTCTACATCTAGTGGTTGATAGGGTAGCCCATGAGGCTATTCTCAGAATATCTAGGGAAGGTACAAGTAATGACTGAATGAAGACTCAGAGAGTCTGGTCCTCTCTGAGTGATTACATCTCATCTGCGAACCTCCCTAGTGATGTAATGATCAAGAAAGTAATTACTGAGAAAAACTTCATGACATTGCTAAATAAAAGAGATTATTGGAAACGGGAATACACCGACTATAATCTCAAAGAAAATGCCGTAAAATGGTATACAGATGGTTAGAAAACCTCTACAGGAGCAGGCGCTGGGATATACGGGCCAAACACCAAGTGTTCACTGTCGCTAGGCTCCTGTATGAGCGTCTTTCAAGCGGAAATCTTAGCTATTGAAAGATTTCTAGATATAAATCTAGAAAGAAACTATCAGAAGTGTGATATAGCCATACACTCAGATAGTCAAGCTGCTATTAAAGCTCTGAGCTCCTACTTCATCGACTCTAAAATGATCTGGGAGTGCCGGAACAAACTCAATGAGGTAGGCAATAAAAATAGGGTCTTTTTAATCTGGGTACCCGGCCACTCAGGAATCAAAGGAAACGAAGAGGCCAATACACTTGCCAAAGAGGGCGAACAAATGTCACTCATTGGCCCAGAACCCTTCTGTGGTATATTTAAATGTACCTATAAGAAGGAGTTTTGGGAGAAGGAGAAAGCCGAGAGGGAAAAACTCTGGTGAAATCTCCCAGGGATGGATCATTCCACTGAGTTCCTTCGGAACTTCGAGACGGCGGGATCCAAAAGATATCTGGATCTTGGGGAAAGAAACAATTACAACCTCCTCACCGGTTTTTTACAAGACACTGTCGCCTCAGGAAGCACTTGGTGAGAATTGGATTATCGGACACTGACGAGTGTAGTTTTTGTGGAGAGAAGGATGAACCCCCATTCACATAGTCGCGGAATTCGTTGGCATTGCGAGCCTGAGGAAGGAATGCCTTGGACGAGAACTTGTAAGAGTGAGAACTAGCCTCGTTGAAGCCTTCACAGTTATTAGATTTCATTAGATCTCTGGAACTGGAAGTCGAGCTATGAAGGTTTTGGCCCAGAACAGCTCTGTAAGGGAGCACAATAGACAATAGACTTAAGGTCGCAGTGAACTCTAACCCCTCTTTAAACTATAACTATCCACAGAATGTATATAAACTTTATTTTTATATAATTCGTAGATTTTAAATATATATTTATAAGTAATTCATGAGAAATATTGAAAGAAGAGTATTGAATTAATTATAATCGAATATAGTTTAGAATAAATTAACTAATAATTTTTCGCCATTCCAAATATATTTTTATGTGAGCGACATCTATCAGAACAATTGTGTAACATATTATTATTCTATGATCATAAGGAAAGAAATCTAAGCAAAGAATCTTGAATTATTTCATATCTCAAATAATGATGAATTTAAATGAAATTAAACCTTATTTGATCTTATCTCATAATATTCTCAATGAATAAAGAATGATAAAATAGTTTTCAAAGAAATAGAACTTTGAAAAAGTAGTATACAACTGTTTAGGCCTAGAGATAATCTATAAAAAACTACAAATAGAAACTTCCGCCTTCCTTCAATTATTGTTAAAAAGATTCGTGTCGATAAACTGACTCCAAGATTGAGCATTCTATAAACAAAAACCTGACGTAATTTTTCATGGAAATTAACTTTAAGTTTGAGAAGAGTTTCGACCTTGAGTGAAGAAAAATACCCTCACAGTGAGTGTTGAAGGTCAAAATTCAGAATTTCACTTTTTGCGAAAATGAATTGCTCAATTACTCTTCCTAATAGAAATATAGATGAGATTTCATTATAACAAGAGCCATGGAAATGTAAGAATATTGTGAATTGAGAAGTAAGCTTACCTGGATAATCAAGTCTGAAAATTAATCCAGCGATGGCTAAAGTGGACAAAATCCAGGAGATCCCTTAGGCACCCCATCCCCCAAAAGGGGGTACGACCAAACCCTAAGACCTTTCATCAGTCCGTTTTTTTCTTTCTTGAATTACAATTGATTACACTTTGCAAAAAACGCAAGAAATTAAAGACGCTCATCGCCAAGACGATGTTCAATTTTTTCGAAGCTTCCAAACCATAGATAACCTGACGACCATGAGCATAGATAAATAAACAAAGTCAAAGAAAAGAATTAACCATAGACGTGTAATTTTTGCATTTCTTGAAGTTAGCTCTCCTCTGACGAGGGGAAAACCTCAATTCGGATTCAGCAACCCAAAAAACAAATGGAACCGGAATTCCGAAATTTTTCCTGAGAAAACTCATTCAATAATTGATACTTTCCCGAAATTATAAACATTTTGTATATATGGCGCCATCTGTGAGTTAGGCCGCGAACTTTTCCGCTAATGTGATAAGTTTATTGATTCAGTTTAATTTCAATTCGAGCAAATCTTACAAAATTGTGAACTTCTTCATAATAAAATCGATAAAGCTGAAAATGTTGAGAAAAACCCGACTTATTTAGATTTCACGAATCACAATCTGCGAAGCTAAATTCTTAATCTGGAACTACTAGCGCCATCTAGTTAGTTAGCTTCATACTTGTGATCTTTGAGTAGCCGGTATGATATTACAGTTTGCTTCTTATGCGATAGCCGCATCCTGTGATAGATTTCTGAAAACTTTTAAATGTTATCGCTAGAGGGAAAGATATGAAAAATTTTAAATGGTCCTTTTGCTAAAGCATTGATTGTTTGGGCTATTTTTCTACTTTTTTTTGTGGTATTGACATTCTTTATGTTCATACTCAGCACAAAAACCACATCATTACAGCCTTTTCCAAATATATTCTATTCGAAAAAATTTAAGAAAAGCTCTGAGCGGGAGCTTTTGAGCGCTCGTTCTTTGGTGGAGGAATAAGACTATTACCTCAGAATTTAAGATGGGATTGAGATTGATACCAAATATATAAATGCAGAATCTCAGCTCAATCGGAATCATGTTCTGGAAATTATTCAAAAAATGAAATATACAAAAAAAATTAATCACAAAAATTAATTTCTATGGTTCTGATGGTGCGATCCTCTTGAAATTTTGCATGAACATTCAGTATATCAGTTTTGATTCACAAAATAAATTTCACCTGAATCGGTTAGAATCAGATATCCTATAATGGAAATATAAAAGATTCTTCTTTTCAATATTCCAATTGAATTTTCTATGGTTCTGTTAAGACTATGGCCACAAAATTCCTGCACGAACATTCAATGTATCAATCTTCATTCATGAAATAAATTTCATCCTAATCAGAAATTTTTTTAATGAAAATATGGAGTTTCTTTTTTTCAATATTTCAATTGAATTTTCTTCGGTTCTGTTCAAACTATGGCCACAAAATTTCGCATGAAGCTCATTATGAGCATCTTGCATATGGCCGCAACATTTCATTTCGATGGGTTTCGTTTTGTCTGATATGGAGGAACAAAAATTTCATGGCCATATTTTATGGAACACCCTCTACCTCTACGATTTGGCTGTTAACGAACTCACCGAGCCATTTGGGAACCGAACTCACCCTGAAAATTTAAGTCTCTAGGACAATCCCTTAGGAAGTTATTTTGCTAACGGCCGGACGGCCCCACGGACAGAATTGAATTTGACCACGAATTCTTCACCAGGGACTCTAACCCTATCGTGTGATACCATTTCCGGCTCAAAACTCGAAAATTACAGACATTTGGCAAAGATATAGCACTCCGTTTAAGTAGAACGAGCACCCAAAAACAAAATCAATCATCGCATCATACATAACAATGATATTAATCCTCCCTTCATGAAACAGAACTACAGATAAAAAAGCTACAACATCAAAATGACACGTGAATAAAAGTGTGTCAATACCAACAATCTTTTTTCCCCAATAAAAATATACAAAAACAAACCAGTGACTAAAAACACCTTTTACAATGGTGAGACCCCCAACAGTCCCTCAAACACACTCCAAAATCGGAGGAAACGCGAAGAACCACCAGGTCCGGCTCCAAAGCCAGCCAAATCTCCGTGGAAAAACAAAAATCGAGTAAACTGGATAAAATAAAGAGGAAACTATCTCACGGTAGCAGCAACAGCAAGCTGTTGGACCTCTACAAGACCAATTCCTCCAAAAACCTTCGCGAAATCCACTGTTCTTGTGAGAGGCTGAACACGAACTTTTTCAATTCGTCGACGATTTTATTGGTTCCCAGGAATACCAGGATTACCTGGAGTTCAAGAGAAACGTCATCAAAAACGACAAAGAGGTCCAGTATGACGCAAATGACCTTGTTGAAGATGGGAGAGGTGTGATGGTGAGATGCCCCAGAAGAAGAAGAAAGTGGACAAGATGAGAATTTTGAGTCGAAAAGCTTTGAGAGTTTTCTTTCTCGAGACCCAAATTGAGAAGTACCTGGAGAATGTGAAGAACTCTGAAATTCTTCTTAAACAAGAGGAAGCTATCAACACCATAAGGGTGCTTATATCCTTCATTGTTTCAAAGCAAAATCATCATTTCACGTTCTTTCTTTCCAGCAAAAAATAGCTGAAGTCAAGTGTATATTTCTTTGCCATCGTGAAGAGAAATTGTTGCAAAAGAAAGCAAGGGAAGAAGTTCTGGTAAGAAGGTTCTTAACTCGTCATAACATAGACATTTCAAGAATGATAACTACCAACAAACTAGACGAAGTGGTTTTGGCCATCGAAAAAAAGATGAGAATGAAGAAAAGAAACCATAAGCATAACACAAAAATTATTGTGGAGAAGTTGTTGAGGGATTACTTCCATAAGAAGAAAAACTCGAGAAATCTTGAGAGGTTGAAACCGAGGAAGAGCAAAGTGGAAAATCAAGACGTTGTTATGCATATTGGAGGTAAAAGTGTAAGTCGGTGACCACCAAAGAAGTAGAAGTGCAAGATAATATTCAAAACTGTTCATGTTGGTGAATAGTTACTTGTTCCAGGGTTCCCAATATATGATTTCATCAGTTAATATGATAAAAAAAGAAGACGCGATAATAAAGGCTTTCAAAAAAGCTGGAGTGTGTATTAAAGATGATAAAGTCTTGCAATCTGGAATCAACTTTTTGGAGAAAGGTTGTTCAACTGAGATTTCCCACATTACCAGTGACAAAAGCATGCAGAAAGATTTGGAGAAGGTGAGTTTAAGACGTCAAGGTTTTCCTGATTTAAATCATACAGTATGAGTTTCGACTTCTTGGCATTCGTCGTGTTCAGCTGTTTCTGCTTCTCATCCATAAAGTCTGCAAATCTCATCTGCTGGCTTTCCCACCGGTACAAATAATGTTTGTTTCGACAGTGCCCCGTCAGCTGTACCGTCATTACCAGATGCTCAGCTCGAGACAGCTTCTTTGCTTTCTGGTAGGGGAGGTTAAGTCATCTCGAATTGTTAGGACTGAGTAAGTCCAGGGGTGTTTATTCAGAAAGTTTTTCTGTTATTCAACTCCCATTGCTGAGCCGCTGCCTTATCTTGGTCTTTTCCAAGCCCGCACAGGCTCAGACTCAGGTCCACCAGGTGTTAACCTTGATGTACTTTTTGCAAGTCCATTGGCTTCTCCATTTCCTACAACACCACTATGTTTCTGGCACCTAAGGTTGAGTCAAAAGCCCAGTTACCCTCATTAAGTAGCCTCTTGCCTTTTTTGGTGTGAATAGTGCTGTATGGATTAAGACCTACGTTTCAATATTGGGAATAATGTTAGATGGACAGTTAAAACTTATTAATGAATAAGATTTTATATGATGATACACTGCGCAAAAAAATTAACGCACATTATGGAAATCTCAAATTTATTCTACAACTGAAGGTGTTCTGAATGATAATTATTTTTATCAAAATTATGCATGCATAATATGTTATCCACTTATCCACACAACGTTTTTCTTCAATATAGATGTTTTTCCCAGCAGGAATAAAAAAGATGAGATTTTAAATGTATTGGCTCCATTCTGAAATCGGTTGTTCTCGATCAATTCTAGTGATCAATAGTTTTTCTTTCGTTTGATTTTCTACACTCGTTCGCTATGCAACGCGAAACACGCAATTTGACCCAAGAGGAATGTGCCCAAGCGGTAGTTTTGCGAAAAGAAGGGTGGACATACAAAAAATTGCAGAAAGGTTTGGAGTTTCCCATACAAGTGTGTCCAGAATGTTGCAGCGAGACAGGTTTGTGAATGTCCGAAGACCAGGACAGGGTAGACCACGGGTAACAACTGCCATTCCAGAACGTTACTTGAGAGTTTCTTCGTTAGACAACGGTTTGCAACCGCTCGCCTCCTTCAAAATTAGCTTGAGCAAACTCATGGGGTGCAAATAATCACTCAGACAATAAGAAATCGCCTCAGATAATATGATTTAAGGTCTCGTGTCGCGGCAAGAGGCCCAGCTTACCCAAGTCCATCGAAGGGCGCGTTTGGATTTTGCGAGAGAGCATATCCATTGGGAAGAGGCTGATTGGGAAAGAGTTCTCTTCACAGATGAGTCTAGATTCTGCCTTTACTATTGTGATCAACGTTCCCTTGTATACAGACGTCCACATGAAAGATATGCTCAGTGCAATTTCCTGAATACTACTGGTTTCGGGAAAGCATCGATTATGGTTTGGGGTGGAATATCTTTGACTGCTATGAATGCTGACAGGTATATAAGGAACATTCTTGAAGAGCATGTAGTGCCATTTACCTCATACATGGGTGAAAATTTCATTTTTATGGACGATAATGCCAGACCCCATCGTGCGCGCATCGTTCAGGAGTACCTTTAAGAGGTTGAAGTCTCTCGAATGGAATGGCCAGCAAGAAGTCCAGATCTTAATTCGATTGAGCAGGTTTGGGACAACCTCAATAGAAGGCTAAGAAGTTCAGAAAATCATCCAGCTACTCTTAATGACTTAGGAATCCAACTCGAGAAATCTGGGAAGGATTTAATTTTGAGTATGAACCGTCGTTGCCGAGCTGTAATTAACGCAAGGGGTGAAAATACCAAGTATTAAATCGCTTATCAGCATTCCAGTATTTTGAAAATTGTTTATTTCTCTTCTTTCACATAAGATTCGGGGAAATCCTGAATTATTCTTCCATTTAATGTGTCTTGTTTCGTTCAAAACCTTTCCGAAAGAAGTTATAATGTCAATGTAGAGTTAACTTTCATCAAAATTGAGATTTTCAGAATGTGCGTCAACTTTTTTGCGCAGTATAAATTGCATCTTGTTAATTTTATGTGTACCTCCTACAGGACTTGTCCTTGCTCATACCACAAGAAGATAATTTGTACAAAATCAAACTGGACGAAGATGCTAAGAACAAATTGGGTGTCATGGATTCTTTTGTACAATTCGAGAATCTCCTAGAGGCCAGACATTTTTTCTGCACTTGTGAGAGGGAAAGAAGGGAAAGCGAAAAGATGGAAATGAATTACCCAGATGATTTTTCTATCATTTCAAGCCCAAATAGAATAACTTTCAAGGTAGTGTTTGATGAATTACTCTTCAGAACTTAGTTTGAATTTACCAGCTTTCTAGGGTTTTGAGGCTGGTAAAACATACAGCAAAAAGCTAACTTTACGGAATAAACTGGACATCCTGTAAGGTTGAGATTTTTCCGACTCTACTGTGAAGATCCTAAATATACAATTTATTTCGAGGTAAATTGACTCAACAAAAAAACATTTCGATAGGTACTTCTCACTGGATTTCTGACACCTTCAGGTTGACCTGGATGAAATCAAGATAGCCCTTCCTGGTCTTCCTGTAAAGATGAATCTAAAATTCAACCCACCTAAGAATGCCGAAGTAATACTTGGTACCATGATGTTCTTGACTTGTTACCAAGCTACGTATTACAGATACATGATACCCTTCGAGTGCTTTCCAACATTTTCTGACGTCACTCTTGAGACTTCAAACTTGAATTTTGGAACCATACCAATCTGGAAATTCCTGAAGAATCCTCCTGATATCTCTAAAATCTTGAAGGTAACATTTAGAGTCCTCCAGCGCTCCACCTCCTTCATTTAAATTAATTTTATAGCTGAGATGTAGCGGTAAAAAGGTCCATAAGATCGTTATAAGCAAAGTTGAGGACCCTCTAGAACTCAATAGTGCGCAACACGCAAGTGATATACCAGATGAAGAAGCTTCGTCATCTTCAGATGAAGACCTGGCTTTGAAACGAAAAAAGACACCAGCTATGTTAGAGATGGAGGACATTATAAAAGACATCCTGAAAGAGATAGACAATATATTTCACTTCGACAAGAAGTTTGTGGTGATTGGCAACAAGTGCACAGAGCAAAGTTTCAAGATTAGTCTGTCCAAAATAAAGTATCCGGGGTTTTACTTCGAGAAGTACAGAATCGATATATACGATGTTTTCAGACATACTGACAAATATAGTGGAATGCACGTGAGAACCTTGTATACTACTATTCATCTTTTATCACCAACTTTCTTTTTTTTCAGGAAATCGTCATAACTCTAGACGTTCCTGACTTCTTCATAAGATGCGACCCTGTATGCGTAGATTTCGGAATTTGTTTCTACGGCACCGCGTATCAAGCCTCTTTTGACATTTCGAACACCTCTAAGACAACGCAACCCCTATCTGTCAGGGTTCCCAGTACCCTTAGTTTTAATGTGTCTTTAGATGAGAACAGCGTCTTCATCAAATCTGGAGAGACTAGAAGAATATCTGTAAAATTATTACCCAGGTGAGAAGCTGTCTTCATTTCATTTATTTACTATTTGAATTGGGGTGTTTATGGCTAGTTTTAGTCTAGTTGAGTTTAAAAAGGGGTTACAGTTCACTGCGACCTGAAGGTCTATTGTGCCCCCTTTCAGAACTATTCTGGCCACACCCTTCACAGCTCGCCTTCTAGTTCCAGAGATCTAATGAAATGTAATATCTGTGAAGGCTTCAACGAGGCAAGTTCCTCACTCTTACAAGTTTCTCGCCCAAGGCATTCTCTCATTAGGCTCGCAATTCCAATGCATTGCATGACTAGGTGGATGGGGGTTTCTTCCTCCTCCCCACAGAACCTACACTCGTCAGTGTCCGATAATACCATCCTCAACAGTTGCTTCCTGAGGCGACAGTGTCCTGTAAGAAAGCCAGTGAGGAGTGTGTAATTGTTTCTTACCAAGATCCAGATATCTTTTGGATCTTGCTGTTTCAAAGTTCCGAGGAACTTAGTGAAATGATCCATCTCAGGAGATTCCGCCAGAGTTTTTCCCTCTTGGCTTTTCCTTCTTCAGAAACTCCTTCTTATAGGTACATTTACCTTTACCACAGAAGGGTTCTGGGCCAATGAGTGACATTCGTGTGCTCTTTGGCAAATGTATTTGCCTCTTTGATTCCTCTGATCCCCGAATGGCCGAGAACCCAGATTAAAGAGACTTTATGTTTCTTGCCTACTTCACTGAGTTTGTTCCGGCACTCCCAGATCAGTTTTGAGTCGATGACGTAGGAGCTCAGTGCTTTAATAGCAGCTTGACTATCTGAGTGTATGGCTATATCGCACTTCTGATAGTTTCTTTCCAGATTTTCATCTAGACATCATTCAATAGCTAGATTTCCCGCTTGAAAAACGCTCATATAAGAGCTGGCTAGATAACCCTGGTAGGTCTTTTGTTCTATAACCCACTCATTCGTGGAAATCCAAGGAGGTCGCCAATGGCGTTGATAAAACCGACCATCTTCCTTGGAGCCTAAGCCGTTACCTTTTGTGTATCCAGGACCGGTTTCCTCATATGAATTGTTCTTAAGCTAGATAGCTCTGGACATCTGCTTACTACGTCTTCAGCTATTTCTGCTTCTGATCCAAAAAGCCTGCAAATCTCATCTGCTGGCTTCTCTATACGGTACAAACACTGTTTGTAGCGACAATGCCGTTTCATCAGTCCCACCATCACTCGAAGCTCAGCACTCGACAGCTTCGTGAGCTTTTTGGTATAAGTGGGGGAAAACATCACGAATTTTTTAGACGAGTTAGTCCAAGGCTGTTATTTAACTCCCAGTGCTCTACCACTGCGCTATATTGTCTTTTCCAAATCCACAGAAAGGCTCAAGTCCAGCAGGTGTTAACCTAGATACACTTTTTCCAAGTTCATCGACTCTTTCATTTTCTTCAACACGACAATGGTTTGGCACCCAAAGTTGAGTTATTTTATTGCCTCTTGCCACTTTCTTTATGATGTTATGAGACTCCTAGGTCAGCAGAGAGAAAACCTCTCCTTTAGGGTTCATCTTAAGACTTTTCTGGGCTTATATATAGACAGTTATAGCCTCCGTCTGTAAAATAGAGGGTTTACTATCCAGGGCTTTAGAGATCCTCAGTTCAGAAGCTCTGCCTTGATTTTAGATGAAAATTTTAAGGGCAACACACCCACCAACATTCAACTGGTCTTTATTTCAAGACAAAACGCATATGAAAAGACTTTTGCCAATTTTTTCAGTTACGATTTCATCCTGGAGAAGAGCAAGTATTTCGATCGAGAAACCTGCATCTTATACTTCCCGATAGAGGTGAAACTGATGGACAAGAAGTACTCAACAGCCCCACCAATCTTAGAATATTGTTACGCCATCATCAACGATTGCTCAGATCTGATACTAGATCCACCTAGAGATCACTTCGAGAGTATTGATGGATCAATGGTATTAGATATGGGGGAATGCTCAGTTTCTGAGGCCGTCACAACTCAAGTTGTTCTGAGGAACTCGTCGTACTCGAAGAGGTATTATGGTTTCAATAATCTGCCAAGGGTGAGCTGACCACAACGTTTTTTTGTTCTTGGTTTTCATGAGAACCATGCTTTCAGTGGATGACCATCATGCCTAAATATGGTTTTGGTACCATCAACGCCTTTCAAGAAATCACTTTGGACCTTTTCGTCCATCCGCAAATGGAGGATTTCAAGGTGACGTTCAGAACTTCAGGGAAGAGAGGAATCTTATCATCTCTGTTGACACTGTGGCCAATTTAGGGAGATTCAGAAGGGTAATTAGTGACTGAAGGTTCATTGATTTATAGTTTCATTCGTTTGGTAAACTCTGGGAGAGATGATATAGAAGATAACATGACTGCAGCTGAAGGTAGTGAAATATCCTGAGGGTTTTCTTTCTCTTTCTGTAGGGTGGAGTCTTTTGAAGACCTTCAGTAATGCATTATATCTGCTTCAGAGCATTAATTTTCAGTGTACCTTTACTGCCAGTCCCAAAACCACTGGAAATAAAAAAATAGTGGTGTTCTAAGCAGACGAAATAAAATGAGGAAAAAATATACATATCATATCTGATAGACCTATAGCTACCAACTGACTATCTGGCTCTAAAATATTTATCCCAAACACTACAAAAAAGTAACTTTAGCTGAACAATGTCTTTACAGAAACCCAACATGAATCGACTGAACAAACTCATGAAACTAATGCTCATTGAGATTAGGAGAAAAACAGACATCGACCTGTTGGAAAGCATCTTCTTGACCAAGATCGAAATCCGCAATGAATTCGACTTGTGCTCTTGTGCTAGTGCTTTACAGATCAGGAAGATGAGCTCTTCTAGCACCTTGACCAAAACAGAGGAGTCGTTCGATTCAAAGAGAGAAGAGTCGGATACAGGTAAGTTGAGTGCAGCATGTTTAAATAGAGACATAAGGCTCATAGGGAGTTTACTATCTTTCTGTAGGTGATGCATCTACTTTTGAAGAAGATAAAGTTACCGAACATGTTGAGAAGCATCATAAAAAGAAGAAGCATCACACGCCAGACAGTGCAGATAGCATAAAGAAACGACGAAAATCCTCGAAGATGAAATATTCTAGCGACCTTTCAGCACCCTCCACTTCTCTCACTGACGACCAATCGGACGAGTTACAAAGGGACAGACAACCATCTCTACTTGCGAAAAAATCGGTCACCCCAGCTAGAGAAACCTCAGCTATCGTCTATCCAACGAATTTTCAAGTTGACACAACGGTAAACCTGTCGAGAGAGCTACGATTGAAGATTGTGTTTACTAGACCACTCTATGAGTTCTCGTTTAATTATATTGAGTTTCCTGTAACGCCTGGTGGGTCCTATTCCATCATGACCACAGAGTTAAGGCCTCTTAAGTTCTCTGAAAAAAGCTGCGTCTGTAGTTCAGCAAAAGACGCTGAAAAACCTGCGTGTAAATCTACGTTTACCATTGTTGGAAGTACCCAGGAGATGAGGGTGGAACCCATGTATGGAGTGCTCAAGGATGGAGAGGCAAATATTCAGTGAATAATTAATGATTAAGTAATAGTTTTCTATGTTTTAGTCGATAAAACTTACCCTGGTTGCAACACCAAAAATAGGAGATGACGTCATAGCGGCGTATGCCTACGAAGGTAAAAGAAAGGTTTTGTATGATGCTAGAATGGAGGCAGAATTGAAGAGAAGAGAGGAAGCTTTTGCTCGTAAGCGTAGGAAGTCAAAAACGAAGATAACCTTGAATGCAAAAAAGGGTCATAGAAATAGGAGTGTCTCCATTGAGACGGAGATAAGTAAAGGTGAGCTCTACTGAAATCTTGTATTTGTATTATTTCAGGAGTGTTATGACGGTTTAAAGTGAATAGATGCTTCATATCAAAGTCTTCTAGTCAATATGTTGTAAGTACTTCTCGAAAAATTGCAGTTGAAGGTTTAGAACTTTGATAAGATCGCCACTTTTGCACAGAATCTTATTTTCAGTATCAAAAGAAGAGGAGATAAACATAGATATTGCTCCGGAAGAGATCCAGGTGGACTATTCAGATCTGTACCCTGCAGAACTTACGTTATGGCGAAACATTGAGCCATATTTTCTCAATACTAACTTTGTTTGTCGCGTTGACTACGACTTGGACGAACCATGGTATATTTTATTCGAGTAGCTCACTCATGTGGTGAGATTGTTTCACAAAATAAATGTTTAAGGTACCACCCTCCTGACGTTTTCTGCCTGCAGACGGTTTGTAAGGTTGTCAGTCCTGATTTCATTCACGACCAGAAGACGCAACACCTCGATTTTGGGCAAGTACCAATAGGAGATAGCGTGAGGAAGATTATCACTATCCAGAACCTGAAATGTGAGGATAAGAGATTTTTGATACGTCTTCTTAGTATCTTCTTCTTGAGACATATTAGTAACTTACTCAGAACACTGTTCAGGACTATAACCATACTTCTATCCTCACAGAGGTGTTTCACTCACATTCACTCAACTAACCGTCATTGCAGATCACGACATAACTGTTAGAACCAGTATATTAAGACCAGAAGGTGGATTCTTTTGTCCAAACTTCGATCCTGTCGAATTACCAAGTGAATGCTTCCTTAAAATTCCTATAACCTACACACCGGAAGTAAACGAGTCTGTAAGTATTCAAACAATAATATAACAGTAAGCTGGTTACCTACTCAGTTCAAAAAATTCGTGATGATTTCACCTACTTATACCTGAAAGCGCCTGAGCTGTGGCTATCATTTGTACCGTATGGGAAAATCAGCAGATGAGATTTGCAGGCTCTGTGGATCAGAAACAGCTCAACACATGGTATGTAAGTGCCCACAGCTGGCTGGCCTCAGGACAATTCATATGGGGAAACCGTCCTCGACACACAAGAGGTAATAGTTAAGGTTTCTAAGGAGGTTGTCGGTTTTATCAACGCCATTGACGACCTCCTTGATGGGTTTCCATGAATGAGTAGGTTGAGGAACAAAAGATCCACATGGTCACAGTTCTCAGAAGACTAACCTATCCATACCAACCCCAGTTCAAAAAATAATAATACTAATGAAATGAAACATAATCAAAACAAATGGTGTAAGTTGGCACACAAATTTTATTCTCCTGCTACAACAAAACTATGTAAAGTCAGCATAAGTTTCTGGTATGTTATGGAACTTCCTTTCAAGCTTGCTCAAGAAAACCCAAGAGGGTCTGTTTTTTTTTACAAGATGGTGCTTTGATGTAGTACCTTCCTGGTCCAGGATGAATCGGCCAAGGGATTGGAGGTCGAGCATTTATATTTGATGATCCAAATGGGTACAGCGCTTGGTCTACTTCTTTGAAGCTAAGGCAAAACAAAATAAAAGGTTTGGTGCAAACTTCATACGATTGTTCAACTAAAAGACGAGCTTGGAAAAAGTTGAGGAGGTATTATTGTTACAAAACTTCATTGGTATTCTTAAACAGATGAGCAACTTGTTGGTTTGGTATTCAAGTTGACGACAAGGTTGATAATATGTGGTCTTGTAAGTTGTTCTTCTTCTTCGCGCCGTGCCTTTCCGGCCGAACTGAGGCCTAGTGGCCCATTGTTCATCCGCATCGTTCTATAGAGACTCAGCTCCTCAGACACAAAGACACAAATGTCGCTAGTCCCTCTCACCATAGGAATAGTAGGTGTTGGATTTCCTAGGTGTGTTGACCTTAACTCAGTTAAGTTACCACAGTTGAACAAAATATGCTCAACCGTTTCATCAGCGCTCCTGCACCACGGCATAGAGAGCACCTCGTCAATCCCATTCTCTTCAAATGTTTGTTAAACAGGTGACCAGTCAATGCACCAGTCACCAGACCGAAATGTTTCCTCTCCAGCAACAGAAGTCTGTTGACCTCAGGTCGCGAGGACGGTCTCTCAATGAGAATCCTCGACCACCTAGGCCCACCCCCTCGCTCCATTCCGAGGAAAATTCTCTGTTCAGCCAGCTCCTGAAGAAGCTTCTGACAGATGTGCGACAGATTGGCAGCGCAGGCTCTGGACCAACAAATGCTAATCTGGCTCCCTGCCTAGCCAGTTCATCTGCCTTGACGTTATATCCGCATGAGCCGGACACCCGATTACTTTCAAAAAGTTATCAGAGCCCAGCCCACGCAGAGCTTTCATGCATTCTTCTACCAAAAGAAAGTCAACCCTAACATCAGATAAAGATTTCAGAGTTCCCTGACTGTTACAACATATGTAAATGTGCTAGCCAGAGTATCCCCTGCAAATATTTTCTAGTGCGCAGGTAAGAACCTCAAATAGCTCAGCCTGCACAATGAAACAGTCCTTCCCCAAAGGGATAGCCTGATTGAAGTGAGGACCCACTTGTAAATTGCTATTACGTTTCATTTTCCCTTCTGTAAAGTTGGCACCTCTTGGTGGTGAGATGTTGATAGTATGTGGTATTGGTAGTTGTTAATTCAACCTCTTACTTTTCATTTTGCAAGGTTAACAACACATGAAGATATCCATGATTGTACATACCTGTTTTCCCTCCATAGATCATAGTGGTCTGGCCCAGGTTCTTCTGGATCCTTGTAGCACATGGTTAAGTCTGAAATTTGCATTCTGGAGGTGGGCTTCTTAGGAAACCTCTCTTCTTGAAAGAATTTGCCATACCTGAAGAAAGATTCTCATTTTTTAGAGGCCTTTCATCTGCAGTCTTTACCTACCTTCTTTTTATTGGATGGTGCAGCAGGAAATCTATATCACTTGGTTCTATATGGTACCGATCGGGAACTATGGTATATGGTGGCGAGAAGTGATTTTTGATCGAAGTACCATCCCTTTCTCCAGTGAAGAGATTGTAAGGACCCTTAGTCGAGACCACGCGTTTCATCAGTGCTTCAAGGGAATTTGGATCGGGCACATTATATATATTGGGTGGTTTTCTGAATGAGGGTTCCTTATCCTTGAAACGAGGTACCATGCCGTCCCACTCGAAGCATTGTACATTGCCAAAGGACTTCTTGGACGAGTGGTGTTTGGCGTAAATGTTTCGAAAGTATGTATCTGGTGAGCAAGAAGAGAAATGGTTGAAATTTCGAACATCTGTGCATCCTTCGAGATTTGAAGGATTATTTCGGATATAAAACTTTCTGGCGTGGTAAATCTAGCTACTATAATGTCGTTTAGAGCGTTGATCCTTCTGTCATTAATGAAGAACACCAACAAATGGTAAAATATGAGAATAAAGACCAACAGCAAGTTTTCGTAGTTGGATAAAAATCAAAGTAACTCACTCATTGGTGGATTGTCATATTTGAAATGACTACAGAATCTTCTTTCTGTAGTGAAGCCTTTGTTCTCAACGACTGAACAGGATTTTTGCCTGTCAATATCATCAGGAATGTTGTAGGTACCAGGACCTCTATGTATCCTCTGAAACGCTCTAGCTTGTAAGATCGGAGCATTTCTGAAGCCAAGAAACTTTGAGAATTCTTCGAGCTCTAACATACGCGTCCATCTGAAATAAGAGTGCAATGAAACTCTAGCTTTGCACTTTTACAGACGAAAGGGGATAATCGACAAGGAACATACTTTGATCCTGAGTATTCCTTAAGGGGGCACTTAGGGAGACTTGCGTCATACTGCCCTGGTCCTCCTTTGGCATTAACCCTCTTGAAGCTACCAATACGTCCAAGCCCGATGAAGACCAACATTGTTGAACCTAGGGGTGGTACTCATAAAACTACAATGGGTTTTCCTGAAACCTATCCGTTTTTCCGTCGATGTTTTGGTCATTTTGTAAGAAAAAAATTTAGAAAAAAATTGCTCGAAGGCGGAAGAGTTACTTGACGTTTTATGTCATCTATATAAGGAATAATTTCTATGAGTTCTTGTTGAGATTTACATAGAAACGGGAATAGCATTCTCTTTGTTCCAGGTTATAGAATATATGGAAATACAGGCTGGAAGAACGATTTATCGGTTTTTATTGTCAGCAGAAGCTGCTGTTCCAAATATACGACTGGAACCTTCTTCTAAGATCGTTCGTGTGAATTGTAAGAGAGGAAAGATGTTGGAAATGTCTTTCAATGTAAGGCTACGATATGAAGAACACCTAGACTTCAATTATTCCTATGAAATAATCATATACCTTTCAGGTAGTGAATGACTCTCGTCAACCAGTTAGAGTGTCCTTGGAAAAAGTATGTGAACTCGAGGGCAAAATGAAACACCATTCATCATCAGGAAAATCAGTAGGAAAATCCGACCGTCAGAAGAAGAAAACCGGAAGCGAAAATGCCACCAATACCTTCGATTCTCAAGTTAGGAAGCGAACGAGCTATTCAGATGAACTAACTGAAGAAGAAATATATTCCATTGAAAATGATTTCTCTTCTACAAAAGGTGATACAGTTCATCTGAAACCTTTCTTTATATGATATGCGCATAAGTTGATTATTGGACTTTGCTACTATACTTCATTTTTTCTTCTAGAATTCTCGTACTTTCGACTCTTGGAGGAAGAAAAGTCACTGCTTTTGCAGGAGTCCTCTAAGAAAACTGTGAGGATTCACTTTGGTTTGAAGTCTTCTTACGAAAATATTAAATCCACGAAAAAGAAAGATAAAAGAAAAAGCATGACTGATGATAGTGATGGCGACATAGGAAAGACATATGTTGCGAAATTCAATCTGTTGATAGGTTCTTCATACTTTCTAAGAGATTTTATCATTCTAGCAGAAATCAAGTGAGTGGGAAGTTTTTTAAATAGCATCATAGTTGTGTTTGATGAATATTTTTTGCTTATTGTATAGATTGTCTATTATATTGTTTGCTATATTATATTTGTTTCATTTGGTGGTGATTATTAGCAAATATTTCTCATTCTTTAGTTCGGTTAGTTCGAATGTTTTTCCAAAATTCTATGAGTTAATTCTTGTTGATTGTGGAAACACCACTTGTCAACAAGGGAAGGGTGTAATGAAAGTTGTTTTATTAGAAATATAGAAGCAATAAATTAAATTCAAAGGTTAGGGACAAAATCAACTTTAATCAATATCTGTACAGAAGAAAACAATCATTCTTAGCCAATATCAACAATAATTCACGAGTCAAACATCTTAGAGAACGTAGTTGTGCAAGTTGTTGTATCCAGAGTATACAGGATGGCTGTAAGCGTGGTATGGAGAGTACAAGCCAGAGTATGCAGATACAGCTGGAAGGGCAGCTACTCTAGCAGAAACCAAGGGAGTTGCAACATGATGAGCTACTGGAGTGGCAACAACATGACGGGCAACTGGAGCAGTTACAACATGATGGGCAACTGGGGCAGCGACGACATGGTGAGCAGCTGGGGCAGCCACCACATGTTGGGCAACAGGAGTAGCACCAGCTGGTTCTTTGTGGACTACGGCATTGAATCCGTTAACATCATCAGCTGTGTATTCGACGACACGTCTGGTACCATCGGCTTCGACAAGGGAGTAGCTTCCGTGGACAACATCTCCGTCGCGGGTTTCCTCTTGGTGCTTGCTGTCTCCAGTCACTGGGTCGTTTACTTGGTACCCGAAGTTGTAGTGGGCTGGGGCTTCTGGTTGGTCCACCAAGTGGACACCTGGGATGATAGCAGCGTTGGCTGCAGCCACCAAGGCGAGAACAGCGAATACCTGGAATTTTGGTCATATTAGGAGTTTCTTTTGGTTGAAGTAATTGATTGACCTGGTGGTTCCCAGGAAACTTAAGTTTCTTTCTGAAATTTCTTGGCATTCTTTCAATTCAAGATACCGTTGAGTCTTCTGTATTACGTTAAGGTCTTGGAAGTTCATTTATTCATGAGGAATATTAAAAGCATAACAGTGGTGCATAAGTTCTGGGTTTTATTTTGGTTGCAGTAGTTGATAAATCTGCCGCTTCTTAGGTAACTTTAATGCCTTATGGCTATGGTAAATCATGGATATAAAATGTCCTTTGGATGGTTTATAAAGAAGATTCACGAACAAATTTCTCTGAAACCGTAAGGCGGCAACATATTTTTTTAATAATTGTTAATAGAAAGTGAAGGAGTCAGCTATATGAATGTATTCTCAAAATAACTGGTAATTTTGCACCATGAGGTTATAAGATTATGTCTTCTGAACGAATAAATCTCGAGAGACTTGAAATTTCAGGGAAAATTGTAGACTCTAACATGTGGGAATTAAATATTTAGCGTCGATGTAAATTAACTTCTTAACTGAGAACTGCAAACAAGAATAACTTGCATTAACATGAAAGAATATTTCATGCTCGAGAATTAATTCTTCGAATATTATGAAGCGTTCGAGAATAAAACATTTTAGTTATTCAAAATATCCAATAAACAATGAACTGAAAAATAAAGTTTTGGGATAATATCCGAAATATTATAGAGAATTGGTTCAGTATGTACTGGTACTCACTTTGAAAGCCATGATGTTTCTACCAGAAGATCTGAAGACACTGATACACCAACACAATCCTCCGACTCTTTTATACCAAAAAACACCCAAAGCGGATGATAATAGGCTCAAAAACTAAATTAGAACAGGATTCCAGAACATCGTAATCTCTAAAGGTCAATGAGATTCGGAGATTCTTAAAAAATGTTTATGGTGATATCCCGAAGAATCAAGTTATTAGACTGTGATGACATTTATTTTTTCTAAATTCAATTAATGTGAACCAGATCGAAGATATAGTTTTGACCGAACTTTAAGAGGTTGAAGGTTGCAATTTAAATGGATCTATTTCACTCCATCATCGGGAATGGAAATGTAAATCAATCGGAAAATATTCGTGAATAATTAAGATCACATTATAAATGTTAATTGTTTCCTTTGCGGTATACGGAGTGTTTCGGACAAATGCTGAAAAGTATTACCCTTTTCTTTCTTATAATCAGTGGTTGGCTGTGGAAAAGTGACATATGTTACATGAATTAATGAGTTTTGTGAGGTTAGGGTTTTTTCTGTCAGATACCTGAGCGACGCTGTTCTTATTATAAGAATGTCGTAGTATCTACATATTTCTTCATAATTTTGTTGGATTTGATTTCGAAAGGGTATTATAGAGTATCAATTTGAAAATACGAGGGCTGTTCAAATAAAACGAGACTTTTCGATTTTCAGGCACAATAGTGGGGGGAGAACATACTGATTTTGTTGTAGTTGGGTATGTTTGTCAGGAGTAATGGAAGCACGTTGGATTTCCTCATCGACTCTCTTGGTGTCCACTGTGACGATGTTTGAGCAAGAGGTTCCTCCGTCAATTGCGCAACGTGTTGTAATCAAGTTTATCGCCGCAGAAGGCGTAAAACTGGCCAAAATCTTGAGGATATTGACTGCCGATGTTCGGCGAAGAGACACTTTTCGCTAGCCAGAGTGTTTGCATGGCATAAACAGTTCGTGGATGGTCGTGATTGTGTTGAAAATGACAGCCATGACCGCAGCGAACAACATCAGTAGTATTCGACAGCTTATTGAACACGACAAACGTCGTACCATACTCACAGAGAAGCAAGGTTACCGTAAGGGTTGCGCCAGGTGGTTTCCTCCTCGCCTTCTCACACCTGACCAGAAATTGCATCGTTTTCAGGTGTGTGGGCGTCTTCTTACTCCAGACAAACCTACCCAACAACAACAAAATCAGGGATGCCCTCGTATCTGAAAATTTAACAAACTTGGGAGATATTTATTTGCAGTTAGTTTCGAACAGTCAAAAACTCAATTTTCCAGAAAATGTTTTGATATATTCAGTTCCTTTTTGTCGGTGTCAATGTTTTAGGTCAACTAATGAGCTGCAACTTTTAGTTATCATCTTAGTCATTTGTTATAACGGTTTGCTAAAAGTTTATTTTCATTGAAATATAACTTTATAATGATTTCTATTAACACATGTTGAAAACTGAGAATTGTAAAGGGAGTTACATTTTGCTGCCACTAATTCTAGAGCTTCAATGAACTCTATAGTATCTAAGAGGGCTTCAAGGGGCCAAATCTGGGTTTCTCTTATTATTCTTCAGTCAAAGTCTCCCGAAGGCGAGGCATTCCACAGAATCTACTCTCGCCAGTTTCTCAAGGCGACAAAGTCCTGTTAGAAAGCCAGTGAGAAGGCGTAATTTATTCTTACTGATATCCAGATACTCTTTGAACCTTGTAGTTTTAAAGTTATTAAGGAATGATTCATTCCCTGAAGATTCCTCCATAGTACTTCTTTTTCTGTTTCTTCCTTCTCCAGATACTCTCTTATAGGAGCATTTTCCTATACCACAGAAGGATTCTGAGCCAGTAAGTGCTCCATTTCTGGCTAGTATGTTAGCCTTTTCGTTTCCTTTGATTCCTGAGTGACCAAGAACCCAGGCTTAAGAGACCTTGTTGTTCTTCCTTACTTCATTGAGTATTCTTAGGCAGTCCTATATGTTAAAGATATCAATGCTCCCAAAGAAACACAGATTCAAAAATATCTATCAGTGTCATTCTTGCGTGCCCCAGTTTGGCTCAAATATAGTTAAGGTTTAAAATGTAGAATTCTTTTTTTCTTCACTTGTATGTAGTTTTAGGATTGGGAAATTGTATATTTTTATTTGTGAATCCTTTGCTGGGTATTCAACCCGTTTGTGTTTCTTTGAATATAAATAAATAATTAAATAAATAAATGTGTGTAAGTTCCGTATTTTGATCTAGGTGAGGTCTGAGAAGAACGATTCGGCTCAAAAAAATAATGGTTGAGTTAGTTAATGGAACAAATCTGTCGAATAATCCTCGATTTTATGATTTGAAATGTTATTTCTCGAATATTTTCATACCTGGCATTTCAATAAGGTCCATATATAGGGTTTTCCAATAGGGACTTGACAACTTTGAATTCAATTTGAATGCACCCTTTCACTAATCATCGAACAGTCATTGCCAATTTGCACAGTAAACTCAACATTTCATTATGGTGAAGTACACGAACGAACAACGTCTGCAAATTATGAAAATTTACTGCAGAAATTCGGAGTCGGTGACCGCTACTTTAAGAGCGTTAACTCCGATTTTCGTAATTCTCTCTCCGCCTAGTAGACAGGCAATAACAAGTTAAGTGCAAAAAATTGAGTCTACATATTCGTTGTGTGATGTTGCCGTGTCAGTGAGACAACGATTTGGTCGAAGTGTAGAAACTATCGCTGCCGTTGTTACATCCGTAGCAATGATCCAAACCAATCAGTCAATTCCACGGCGTTCTCAAGAGTTTGGCATCGCCCAGACCACTTTTTGGCCCGAATTGGAAGATATGGACTTGGACAACATGTGGTTTCAACAGGACGGTGCAAAAAGCCACACAGCACACGTTCAATCGATTTATTGAAGAGTAAGTTTATGAGCGTGTTTCTCCAGAAATGGACCAGTCGATTGGTCGCCTCGTTCGTGCGATTTACCGCCTCTAGACTTCTTTCTTTGGGGGGCCACGTGAAGTCATTGGTCTATGCCAACAAGCCGATGACGTTGGTAGAGCTCAGAGCCAACATTGAACTCGAAATAGCTGCCGTTTCGGCCGAAATATGTGGCAGAGTCATCGAAAATTGGGTCCAACGAATCGACCGCTGCAAACGTGCCCGCGGTGGCCATATGAAGGAAGTCGAGATCCATTCATAAATGTTTTGATTGTACTTCAACCCGATAATAAAGTTCTTGATATATCTCAAATGGTTGGCTTTTTATTTCGCAAAGAAGTTGTCAAGTCCTTATTGGAAAACCCTTTAGAAGCTGATTATAGATAATACGACAAATATCGTGAATTTCGTATAGGTCCTCCAAATGGAAATGAAACTTCAACTTCAACTTTGTAGGGTTTTGACCTATTGACTTGAAATTTTCAAGATTTTTTGTGGTCGGAATGTCTGAACCAGAAAAAGAAGCTCGACATGTTGGGGATTTCATCATTCTTGCGGAAATCAAGTGAGTGAGGGAGTTTTTTTTATAGCATCATAGTTGTGTTTGATGAATTTTTTTGCTAATTGTATAGATTATCCATTATATTATTTGCTAAATACATAGATTCATTTGGTGGTGATATTTGCCTATATTTCTCATCTTTTTCGTTGTTTATTACGAATGTTTTTCTAGAATTCTATGAGTTGATTCTTGTTAATTGTGTAAACACCCCTTGTCATAGATAGAAGGGTGTGATGAAAATCATTCGTTTGCAATATAGAAGCAATAAATGAAATACAATGTTAAGGGACAAAATCAACTTTAATCAATATCTATACAGAAAAAACAACATTCTTAGCCAATATCAACAATAATTCACGAGTCAAACATCTTAGAGAACGTAGTTGTGCAAGTTGTTGTATCCAGAGTATACAGGATGGCTGTAAGCGTGGTATGGAGAGTACAATCCAGAGTAAGCAGATACAGCTGGAAGGGCAGCTACTACTAGCAGAAACCAAGGGAGTTGCAACATGATGAGCTACTGGAGTGGCAACAACATGACGGGCAACTGAGCAGTTACAACATGATGGGCAACTGGGGCAGCAACCACATGTTGGGCACAGGAGTAGCACCAGCTGGTTCCTTGTGGACTATGGCATTGAAACCGTTAACATCATCAGCTGTGTATTCGACAACACGTCTGGTACCATCGGCTTCGACGAGGGAGTAGCTTCCGTGGACAACATCTCCGTCGCGGTTCCTCTTGGTGCTTACTGTCTCCAGTCACTGGGTCGTTAACTTGGTACCCGAAGTTGTAGTGGGCTGGGGCTTCTGGTTGGTCCACCAAGTGGACACCTGGGATGATAGCAGCGTTGCTGCAGCCACCAAGGCGAGAAAACAGCGAATACCTGGAATTTGGCATATTAGGAGTTTCTTTTGTTGAAGTAATTGATTGACCTGGTGGTTCCTAGGAAACTTAAGTTATTTTCTGACATTTATTGGCATTCTTTCAATTCAAGTTCATTACTCATGAGGGATATTAGAAGAATTAGAGTGATGCATAAGTTCTGGGTTTTATTTTGGTTGCAGTAGTTGATAAATCTGCCGCTTCTTAGGTAACTTAATGCCTATGGCTATGGTAAATCATGGATATAAAATGTCCTTTGGATGGTTTATAAAGAAGATTGACGAACAAATTTCTCTGAAGCCGTACAATGGCAACATATTTTTTTTTGATAATATGTTAACCAATCTGAAAGTGAAGTAGTCGGCTACATGAATGTATTCTCAAAATAACTGTTAATGTTGCACCATGAGGTTATAAGATTATGTCTTCTGAACGGATAAAGCTCGAGAGACTTGAAATTTCAGGAAAAATTGAAGAGTATAGACGCTAACATTTGGGCATTAAATATTTAGCGCCGATGTAAATCAACTTCGTAACTTAGAACTGCAAACAAGAACTTCCATTAACATGAAGGAATATTTCAGGCTTGAGAATTGATTTTTCGAATATTATGAAAGCGTTCAAGAATAAAACATTTTAGTTATTCAAAATATCCAATAAACAATGAACTGAAAAATAAAAGTTTTGGGATAATATCCGAAAATATTATAGAGAATTGGTTCAGTATGTACTGGTACTCACTTTGAAAGCCATGATGTTTCTACCAGAAGATCTGAAGACACTGATACAACAAAACACAATCCTCCGACTCTTTTATACCAAAAAAACACCCAAAGCGGATGATAAATAGGCTCAAAAACTAAATTAGAACAGGATTCCAGAACATCGTAAATCTCTAAGGTCAATGAGATTCGGAGATTCTTAAAAAATGTTTATGGTGATATCCCGAAGAATCAAGTTATTAGACTGTGATGACATTTATTTTTTCTAAATTCAAATTAATGTGGACCAGATCGAAGATATAGTTTTGACCGAACTTTAGGAGGTTGAAGGTTGCAATTTAAATGGATCTATTTCACTCCATCATCGGGAATGGAAATGTAAATCAATCGGAGAAATATTCGTGAATAATTAAGATCACATTATAAATGTTAATTGTTTCCTTTGCGGTATACGGAGTGTTTCGGACAAATGCTGAAAAGTATTACCCTTTTCTTTCTTATAATCAGTGGGTGGCTGTGGAAAAGTGACATATGTTACATGAATTAATGAAGTTTTGTGAGGTTAGGGTTTTTTTGCTGTCAGATACCTGGAGCGACGCTGCTCCAATTATAAGAATGTCATAGTATCTATACCTATTTCTTCATAATTTGTTGGATTTGAATTTCGAAAGGGATTATAGAGGATTCAATTTGAAAATACGAGGGCTGTTCAAATATAACGAGACTTTTCGATTTTCAGGCACAATAGTGGGGGGAGAACATACTGATTTTGTTGTTGTTGGGTAGGTTTGTCAGGAGTAAAGGAAGCACGTTGGATTGCCTCATCGACCCTCTAGGTGTCCACTGTGACGATGTTTGAGCAAGCGGTTCCTCCGTCAATTGCGCAAGTGTTGTAATCAAGTTATCGCCGCAGAAGGCGTAAAACTGGCCAAAATCTTGAGGAGATTGACTGCCGATGTTCGGAGAAGAGACACTGTCGCGAGCCAGAGTGTGCATGGCATAAACAGTGTGGAGGGTCGTGATTGTGTTGAAAATGAGATCCATGACCGCAGCGAACAACATCAGTAGTGTTCGACAGCTTATTGAAGACGACAAATGTCGTACCACTTCTGAAATTGCAAGTTAGCTCGGGATAAGTTATGGGAGCACCTACTCCATACTCACAGAGGAGCAAGGGTACCGTAAGGGTTGCGCCAGGTGGTTTCCTCGCCTTCTCACACCTGACCAGAAATTGCATCGTTTTCAGGGGTGTGGGGCGTCTTCTACTCCTGACAACCTACCCAACAACAACAAAAATCAGGAATGCCCTCGTATCTGAAAATTTAACAAACTTGGGAGATATTTAACTGTAGTTAGTTTAGACAGTCAAAAACTCAATTTCCAGAAAATGTTTTGATATATTCAGTTCCTTTTTGTCGGTGTCAATGTTTTAGGTCAACTAATGAGCTGAAACTCTTAGTTATCATCTTCGTCATTATTATAACGGTTCGCTAAAAGTTTATTTTCATTGAATTAAAACTTTATACTGCTTTATATTAACACATGTTGAAGACTGTGAATTGTGAAGGGGGTTACATTCTGCTAAAACCAATTCTAGAGCTTCAATGAATTCCAGTATCTTAAGGGCTCCACTCACTTCGTTCTTCTCCGCCGTTTTAACTGACGGTTAAAAACGGTCGGTTAAAACTGCCGCAAAAACGGAGTGTATGGGCTAAAACCGGCGTTCTTTCCCGTCGTTCAAAATTTCAGACGAGGCCTGATTTTCGACCGTTAAACGTTCCAACGATTCGGACACGAGGTGTGTGTGGCGTAAACAGTTAAATCGGTCGCGCATATTTCAGAGACAGTTGCGAACAGGATTGGTGGCGATAAACATAACCCCGGCGTCGCGGCCCAATAGATCACTGAGAGTTGCAACAGGAGTTCTAATTTCGAACCAGACTGTAAGACGACGATTACATGTTCGTGGTTTGAAACACGTAGGAGGGTACAACATCCCCGTTTGAATAGGGAACACCGGGTTCATCGACGGCAATGGGCTGAGGAGCACCGCCGAATTGGACACTTGAAGATTGAAGCCGATGTTTATTTACGGATGAGTCTAGATTTCGTTTGGCCAACTCCGATGGACGTATTCTTGCTTGGAGGGAAAGAGGTCCGAAGGTATGCAGAACAGTTTATGGTACCCACAACAGCTTTTAGCGGAGGTTATATGTGTATGGGGAGGCATTTGTTTGAACCAACGCACAGAGTTGGTTGTTCTGCAGAACACCACCATGACCAGCCAGAGATATAACGATATGATTATTGAAACCAATAATGTTCCGTTTGCGGCTGCCGTGGGCGAGAATTTCATTTTAATTGACGATAATGCCCGTCCACACCGTAGTCGTCTGGTTAATGAAGCGATAGAAACTCATGCTATTGATTAGATGGACTGGCCAGCTCGCTCTTCAGACATGAATTGCATCGAACATGTCTGGTCTGAGATGTCTAGACAATTGTCAACCTTAGAACAACCGATCAATAACCTGGAGGACCTTTCTAACGTTTTAGGGGATATTTGGACGAATTTGCCCCAAAATTTTATAAATCGTTTGATCGAAAGTATGCCTCGTAGGGTAGAATGCTTGAGACGAGCTCGTGGGGGACCAACTATGTACTAGCTTAAACCGAAACTTCAGCCTTCTTGTGATTTCATCATAAAATTTTTATGTTATTCAAACACAGAATTTTGAGTGTCCTGATAAAGTATTTTTTTTCTCCAACTTTCCATTTTTTATCCTTTTCTCGAGTGAACCATATTTATCAACTGAAAATACTCTGATATCTGACAAAATTTATAATCTTGGAGCGAATATTTCAGAAATAAATTAGAACAAGTAAGTGATCCCATCAATTGTTGAGCAGTGTATTTGCTAAATACATTGATTCATTTGGTGTTATATAAGCCAATATTTGTCATATTTTTCGTTGGTTATTACGAATGTTTCTTACAATTCCTGTTAGGTAATTGTGTAAACACCACTTGCTAAAGATGAAAGGGTGTGATGAAAATGATTTCGTTTGGAATATAGAAGCAATAAATAAAATTCATTGGTTAGGGACAAAATCAACTTTAATCAATATCTGTACAGAAGAAAACAGTCATTCTTAGTAAATATCAACAATAATTCACGAGTCCAACATCTTAGAGAACGTAATTGTGCAAGTTGTTGTATCCAGAGTATACAGGATGGCTGTAAGCGTGGTATGGAGAGTACAATCCAGAGTATGCAGATACAGCTGGAAGGGCAGCTACTCTAGCAGAAACCAAGGGAGTTGCAACGTGATGAGCTACTGGAGTGGCAACAACATGACGGGCAACTGGAGCAGCGACTACATGGTGAGCAGCTGGGGCAGCAACGACGTGCTGGGCAACAGGAGTAGCACCAGCTGGTTCCTTGTGGACTACGGCATTGAAACCGTTAACATCATCAGCAGTGTATTCGACGACACGTCTGGTACCATCGGCTTCGACAAGGGAGTAGCTTCCGTGGACAACATCTCCGTCGCGGGATTCCTCTTGTGCTTGCTGTCTCCAGTCACTGGGTCGTTACTTGGTAACCGAAGTTGTAGTGGGCTGGGGCTTCTGGTTGGTCCACCAAGTGGACACCTGGATGATAGCACAGTTGGCTACGGCCACCAAGGCGAGAACAGCGAATAGCTGGAATTTTGGTCATATTAGGAGTTTCTTTTGGTTGAAGTAATTGATTGACCTTGTGGTTCCTAGGAAACTTAAGTTACTTTCTGACATTTATGGCATTCTTTCAATTCAAGATACCGTTGAGTCTAATGTATTACGTGAAGATCTTGGAAGTTCATTTATTCTTTAGGAATATTGAAAAGATAACAGTGATGAATAAGTTCTGGGTATTGTTTTGGTTGAAGTAGTTGATAGATCTGCCGCTTCTAAGGCAACTTTAGTGCCTTATAGCTATGGTAAATCATATTTAGATTATGATGAAGAACAGGTAAGATATAAACTGTCCTAGAATTTTGGTTATATCTTTTAGAAGTTTCTTTTGATTGAAGTAGTTGATAAACCTGGTAGTTCTAAGGAAAGTAAGTTTTCTACTGACATTCCTTGGCATTCTTTAATTCAAAATTCCATCGAGTTTTCTGTATTACGTTGAAGTCATTAGTTCTGGCTTATTTTCAAGAAGAATGTTGTATAAAAAGAGAGGAACTTACTTTGGAATACATGTTGATTTTGTCAAAACCACCGAAGAAACTGATGAAGAAACCAATTCTTATCGACCTATTTATATCCGAAACCAAGAACCTCCACCCCTCTCAATTAAAACATAAAAAAATCGAAACGAGATCTTTCGAAACAGAATTATCTATCACAAAAAGGTTAATGGATGGAATATTTCCAAGAGTTTTCTATAGCTTCCTGGGCGAAATGGTGTGAGGAATATCGAATGAGATGATATTAGATGAAATGTAACATTTCAAAACGAGATCATAAAAATTCTAGATTTGTGGTAAGGTGAAGGTCAATCAAAAGTAGTTCGATCAGTGTTAAATAAAAATAAGAGACAAAGAAAGTGAAGAATGTTCAAAATAACGAATTTACCTTAGAAAGTAAAGATTTTTTGTTGCATTTGTTCCCAAGGTTGCAACGAGCCTTATTTTCGCTCAAATGTCAGTAATTCTCGAATTTGACGACGAAATGTTGTCAAAATAGATTCTGAGGTCGCTGATTAAGAATTCTAGGTCAAGAGGTTTGAGTTATAGTCTTGAAATTCCTGTAATTGATGCAGGGTATAAAATTATCGGATGAGGGCATTAATTAGACAAATCCACAAGATAGATCTAGGGTTTATCTCTCCTGATTGTTGAATTTTGCGGTCGCCAAGTATACACATGTGTCGTATTGTGTGTAGCCTTTCTTTTGAAGGCAGCTCGCTACTGCCATCTATTCAACAAGTTCGTAACTGTAAACCTTTAGTTTCACCCCAAAGATGTCACCAACTACAGTTCACTACTGAAACTCACCTAACGATGAGCTTACAGTAACATCTCATAGATGTCGCTGAGTATGAATTTGCCTCTATAGTGCCTATAAAATAAGTATAAAGCAACTTTATTCAGCACTTGTGAGAATACCCTTTGTAATTTCATTCAAATTTACAACATTTCTGAATACCATGTTATTTACTACAACTAATAGAAGTTCAATCTCGCCAAATATTCGTATGGCTTATTTTTCTAATGGACAAATCAGTCTCAAGCCAATTCACCTCCCATTGACAATTCGAAATTTTCAGCCCATCTGTTTGTTTATTCAATTTACCTATGAGTCGTTAGAAATTATGGATTTAAAAAAGTACGATCTTATCTAAACCACAGTAAATATTACAGGTTTGGAAATTCACATCTGAAACATTAACATACGATATACAATGCATCAGACAGAGAATTCTTCCGTCCAGTTGCACAGATGAATAGTCGAGACAATGATGTGCTGTAACACACTGAATTCCGTTGTCTTATTGCAAAATATTCTTCTTCTTCTCTGTGCGGTGCCTTACCGGCCGAACTGAGGCCTAGTGGCCCATTGTTCACCCGCATTGTTCCATAGAGACTCAGCTCCTCAGACACGAAGACAGAAACGTCGCGAGCCTGCCAGGAGTGGTCCCTCTCACCATAGGAATAGAAGGTGTTGGATTTCCTAGGTGTGTTGACCTTAACTCAGTAAGGTTTTCACAGTTGAACAAAATATGCTCAACCATTTCATCAGTACTCCTGCACCACCGGCATAGGGAGCAGCTCGTCAATCCCATTCTCTTCAAATGCTTGTTAAACAGGTGACCAGTCAATGCACCAGTCACCAGACTGAGTTGTTTCCTCTCCAGCAGCAGAAGCCTATTGACCTCAGATCGCGAGGACGGTCTCTCAATGAGAATCCTCGACCACCTCAGGCCCACCCCTGCGCTCCATTCCGAGGAAAATTCCCTTTTCAGCCAGTTCCTGAAGAAACTTCTGACAGATGTGCGCCAGATTGGCAGCGAAGGCTCCGGACCAACAAATGCTAATCCGGCTCCCCCGCCTAGCCAGTTCATCTGCCTTGACGTTACCAGGTATATCCGCATGAGCCGGACACCAGATTACTTCTAAAAAAGTTATCAGAGCCCAGCCCACGCAGAGCTTTCCTGCATTCTTCTAAAAAGATCAACTCTCATCGGATAGAGATTTCAGAGTTCCCTGGCTATCGCAACATATGTATTAAATGTGCTGGCCGAGTATCCCCTGCGAATATTCTCCAGTGCGCATGCAGAACCGCAAATAGCTCAGCCTGCACAATGGAACAGTCCTTCCCCAGAGGGATATCCTGATTGAAGTGAGGACCCACGATTCCGGCCCCAGACCCTGTTGCTGTGACAGAGCCATCAGTGAACCAGGTGGGACCCTCTGGACTAAGAAGCATGTTTGATGAAGACCATAGGTCTCTGTCGGGAACAATTACCCGCAAAATATTCTAGTCTTGTCTCTCTCTTATCGTTGGGAGGAGCGTAATTCATTTAGTATGGTAGGCAACAGTAAATACTTGAATCGAGTATACGGGCAGTCTGACAAATTAAATAATTCTATACGTGTACTGCAGGTCCTTACCATACTGCAATAAGAGAGAGACAAGACTAGGTTTTTGCAATAAGTCAACGGAATTCATTCAGTTACAGCACGTGATTATCTCGACTATTCATCTGTGCACTGGACGGAAGAATTCTGTCTGATGCATTGTATTATTATTATTATTATTTGAACTCTTTATTGCTGCTGACGTTTTACAATTCAATTGATACAGGGTGGAGCAGAAAAACCTATCCGATTTCAAATCCCTTTTTCTCAGAAGAGAGAGCAGGTAGAGTAGTGGGTTAAAAACCGTTAGAAAGCTGGTTTTATGCCATTTGTCAGTATTCAACATGCCTTGGTCTGGTGAACATCGTGCTTTTGTTATTGAGCGGTTTATCGAATGCGGCGGTTCGATAATTGCTACACAACGTGCTTTTCGAATTCATTTCGGACTCGGGCGTCATGATCCTGTTCCACATCACGCTACGATTGAAGTGTGGGTGTCAAATTTTAGACAGACGAGTTCAGCATTGAAAAAGAAGTCGCCTGGACGTCCCAGGACAGTAACAGGACATGAAAATGGGCAAACCGTAACGGTCAACAGCGAGCGCTATTGTTTCATGCTGGAAAATTTTCTTAGACCCAAATGGAAGAAAATGGCGTGGAAAATGTGTGGTTTCAACAGGATGGTGCAACCGCCCACACATCGCGACGATCAATGGACATTCTCAGGGAACTGTTTCCCGGTCGCCTCATTTCGCTGAGAGGTGATCTTGGCTGGCCGCCGCGTTCACCGGATCTCACTCCATGTGACTTCTTCCTTTGGGGTTACCTCAAATCGAAGGTTTACCAGCATCGACCAAGGACCCTTCTTGCTTTACGAAGGGAAATTGCTCGGGCAATTGAAGAAATTCCTGTGGAAATGACGGTGAAAGTCATGGAAAGCTACCGCGAGCGCCTAAATAAGTGTATCCGCTCCCAAAGACGACATTTGAGTGATGTGCTTTTCAAACTTAAATTTAAAAATGGCATAAAATTTGCGATATGTTAATAAAAAAAATTGTTGACAAGCTGAGTGGTTTTAATTTTATAACGTTTTGAAATCGGATAGGTTTTTCTGCCCCACCCTATATATCTTATGTTTCAGATGTGAATTTCCAAATCTGTATATGGTGGATGCGCATCTGAAAAGAGCCTGACCGCCATGAGCTCATTCACCATTATTAGTTCAGATTCCGAAAAATTTTTCTTCAACAGATTGTATACAAATATTAAATGATCTTGTATTATAATGCTTATAATTCCCGTGGATATGTTTCAATATGAACCTAAGAATTTTAGATTCATTCATCAAATACATCAGTCAGAGCAAAGTTTGTTTCACTTGAAGTATAAAGTTTTTCAGCGTTTGATGGCAAGAGGAAAAAACAATTCAGATTTGGCCTTCTACTTCTTCTCTGTTAGCTCAATCTGATGAAAAACCAATAGATCTATCGACATGAATTAACATTATTTGAATCCCACCAAATTCGAGTTCCATTATCGTATTTTATACCGAATAGAATATTCCTTTCAACTTTGAGTGGAACATATTCATTAGTATCTTTGTTTACACAACTAATTCTTTCTGTTGACTTGAATAAATTGGTGATGCGTGACCTTAAATATATTTTCGCATTATTCATGATCAAAAATACAATACAACATCAACTTTATTGTTTCCATCAAAAAGTCGTAAAACGATAGTAAATGTTTAAGCCTACTTATCAATTATGTCATCAACGTTTAGAACTTACGTTGACTCATATTTCATATTTAACCAGTGTCTATATTTAATATTGCAAATATACTCTTGTTATGCAGGTGACTGAGTGTAAATTTATTTTGAATATAGATTGCGTTCATTACTGGCTTCTAAAGGAAGAAAATAGTTGAGATCGAAGGCCAGGAGACAAATAGTGTTCAAGAATTTATATAGCAACTCTTGTAGATTCTTCAGTTATAAGATAGATAACTGTCTTTTGCTCAGTTGCAGGAACGTCCATTAAAATTTAAAGGTCCATTAAACCCTTAATCCTCCATTAGTTCCTTGTAATAATGGAGGATTAAGAGTTTAATGGACCTTTAAATTTTAATGGACGTTCCTGCAACTGACACTTAGTCTATCAAATCAGGAACCCTTTTTCATTGTAATTTTTTTTATTCTGAAAATTTATTTTTTCTGTGACGGGAAAAAAATGTGACATTTTATATCTCTTGAAAGGTCACAAAATATGACTTTTTACGAGATTGCTTTTTCCCTGTCAAAAAAATGATTCTCTATGTAGCCGGGAAAAAAGTACTCACTTTTTTCCGGGGAAAAAAGTAATTTCGTGAGAAGTTATATTTCTTTCACTATTAAATCGTTGTTTTTCTTGTCACAGAAAAAATAGTGTATTATACACGGGAAAAATAGTAGATTTTAGCTCTCGGTTTTTTGTCTCCCTCCGCTTCGCGTCGGGAAACAATTAACCTCGAGCTAAAATCTATTACTTTTTTCCCTTGTATAATAAATACTATTTTTCTCCAACCATCAAAAAATGTTGACATTTTTGTACTATTTTCAGGTGCAAAAGTCATGAATTCCTTACCGTACAAAAATTTGCTCGTTGCTTAGCAACACTTTTAATCCTAGGATTAAAAACGCTACTTTTAATCCTTGGATTAAAAGTAAATGCATTTGAAGTCTACTTGACAATCACTGTCATGATTCTGTGTTCAAATTCATAACCAAATTATGAACGATTTTTCACTAAAACCAATTTTATTGTAATTTTGACTTGGTTGGAGAAAAAATAGTATATATATTATTCGGATTAAAAGTGCCTATTTTAACTCGCAATTTTGCATTCGCTCGGCTGCGCCTCGCAACTGCAAATATTGCTCGTAAAAAAAAGATGCACTTTTAATCCTTATAATATAATATACTATTTTCACAATGGACATTTCCATTGTGTTATAATAGAATTTTGAGTAGAGTAAAATATACAGGGTGTCCCGGAAAATGTGGGAAATCTCTCGGATTCAGATAGAACATAAAAAATAAGATGACAAGTTCCCATAATTTTTTTTCCTAGCGGCCCTCTCTACGAAGAAACGACCTCCTAAATGATGCCACTGGAAATTCATTTTAGTGGAATAAATTTCAATTACTTACTTCTTTCATTATTTTTTTCAAAAACGGTTCATTTTATCGACACTGAACAAGGGTACCTTTTCTTTAGCTTAATGTTCAAGGTATCCGAATTTGTTTTTTTAACACCTTATCATACAGGGTGTTAAAAATGTAAGCATTAAAATGTACAACCCAGTTCGCCCCTAGTAAACTGAACAAGCTAATTGAAATTTGAGTGCGGTGATTTAAGAGGTCCTCAATACTATTAATCATATAAAATTTTCATCAAATTATATCGAGTAGTTTGAAACTTATTCCACTTAAATGGATTTCCAGTGGCGTCATTTAGAAGGTCGTATCTTCGTAGGGAGGGCCGCTAGGACACACACAAATGTATGAATGGATTCAAGTTTGTATGAACCAGCAGTTTTTGTTCTATGAAGTGAATATTCACGAAGTTATAGGGTGTTTTATGGAATTTTGGTACCGATGAAACTAAATGAAACATTCACTTTATAGAGCACAAACTACAGGTTCATACACTCTGAATCCATCCATCATTTGTGCTATAGAACTACTCACTTCCCTATTCGAATTTCTGATGGGGTTGCAACCCTCTCCAGGGATTTTCTAGTAGAAACACGCTTTGTATCCCAGATCATGTCTCCCTGTCATCAAAAATCGATCTGTCAGAGTGTTTTCACAAATTCTGCTTCGTTGTTGCTTCTTAATGAGACACCCTGTATTATTAGGAAATAATATCAGTTTTAAATGCTGAGTGTTAAGCTTAATCAAAGTCTAGGAGTATTTAGGTCCAAACCAATAGAACTGTTGGAATTTTCCATCGATTATAACAAGCAAAATTAATTTTTTTCATAGTGACTTTTTGAAATCGATGTGTCCTTGACATAAGTACAATTTTCCTTTGTTATACTGACCGCGAAAATGCCTAAATATCACGACCTGGTTTTCATACGGTTAGAGGTTAAAAATAAAGCGAATTTATCGGCTGGGTGCACTCCCTGAAAGGGTCTTTCCACTAGGTCTGATGTGGTAAAAACTATCTACTACCTGTAATTTGAAGCGTTGATTTATAGGCATCATAACATAATATTAAAGCGGGTATAAGGCTAGTGCGTGTTATTACTGTGGAAAATAATTTTCATCGGTTAGGTTCTGGTGAAAAAATAGGAAATTTCTGGAGAGGAGTAATATATAGAGACCGGATTATATGCAACATAAAAACGATGTTATATGCATGTAAATATGCATGAAAATGCTTGAAATATACACGAAAATAGGCAAAATATGCAGAATATGCAATATTGAATAATGAACACTCGATTAAGTACAAGTAGAAAGGCAGGTAAGATTTTCGTCACAACTTGAACGAAGAATCAAAAATAATTGTTAGTTTAAAATATCTCAATGACGTACCACTGTTCAAGTCAATTTTTAAGTAAAACTACAACGCTCTGTATCATGGACACAATACATTTCCGGGCCTTTATTATGGGAATTATTTCGTAAATGGTTTGAGGAATCACTCCCTCAAGTCTTTTTCATCAATCCAGAAACACTCTGTATATGCTAAACAGTTCTCACAGTTTTTGAAACAGATATCATCGTTAAAAATGTGAAAATGTTGCCTGACATAATCATGGACACAGAATATGGTGAAATCTCAGACTTCTTCATCCAATAAGTATTCATTTCAAAATGAGAAAAAATATGAAATTATTGTTTATAGTCCGGTCTATTCAGACCAAAAAATGAGAGTGAAGTTACATAAAGTCCCAACAAGCTGCATTTCAGTGAAATTGTTCAAAATATAATTATAAACAATGTCTAGAAGTTCCCCATCATTCCCCTGTAAGGAAAAAATTTAATTCAAGATCAAAGGTCAAAAATATGAGTGTTTCGCGATTTTCAGCAAAACGGTAAGTTTCATCATGAAAGTACCTCAAACAAAAATTAAATCATAAAATTATCTATAAATAATGTATCAATACTTTTTTTCTTACGAGCCACCGTTTCTGAGATATAACGATTCAAAAAGTTATAACTACGCGCTAAGTACACTACCTCATAGGTGGCGTGGAAACGGGTGCATGACGATAACGACTTTTATAACTTTTTGAATCGTTATATCTCAGAAACGGTGGCTCGTAAGAAAAAAGTATTGATATATTTTTTATAGATAATTTTATGATCTACAATTTCTGTCTGAAGTACTTTTATGATAAAACTTACCGTTTTGCTGAAAATCGCGAAAAACTCATTTTTTGACCTTTGACTAAATTTTTTCCTCATAGGGGAATGATGGGGAACTTTTAGACATTGTTTATAATTATGTTTTGAACAACTTCACAGAAATTCAGCTTGTTGGGACTTTATGTAACTTCGAATGTCCAAATAGACCGGACTATTAGATGTTTACAGAATATCAAATTTTTCGAATTTCAATCCATGTCTCATAATTCATTGATTAATTTATCGGCCAGAATCGAAACAAATCTAATTATATTATTATTATAACTAAACAGGTGTCTTAGACTCAACATTCCATTCCTGAAGCATGGAGGTTCTGAATTTCCAAGAAAATTTTCGAAGGAATTTTTAGAAATTTTCTATCGTGAAGAAGTTACGAGCACGACACTTTCGCCTTGAATTCCACCGGACTTCAACTTCTTAAATCTTCTAGATGCTGTTTCCAAACAAGTGAGATAATAACGATCAGCTGACTTTGAGAATAAATTAATTTTTGTCTAATGTACTCAATTTTTATCTACAGCATGTCAACATACAACTTAATTGTAGTATTTTCGGGTGCCGATCTAATTTTAATTGATGTCCGTGCTATCTAAATCGCGACAAATTGCCTAAACTAGTTTCGGTTAAATAATATAATACAGGTCCGTACAAGAAGGAATTTGATACATGGATACTGATTGTATGAAACTTAACAATTAGGTTCAACAACTATTTCATAGTTTTGGTATTGTTCACAATTTTTTTATTATTTTTGTTTCGAAGTATGGGTGGGTTTTTGAGTGAATTATCATTTGTAACTGGAAGATGAGCACTTTATATTAGGAGTCTGTAGAGTTCCTCAACCTTCTAAGTTTCTAGAAAAGTTCCGGAGGAACTTTTTAGAATGATCCATTCGCAGAAAATTTCTCTAGATTACTTCTCTTTCAGTTTCTTCCTTCTCCGAAAACTCTTTTTATAGGTTCTTTTGCCTATACCACACAAAGTTCTGGTTAAAACTGAAAAAGATTAAAAAGATTTTAAAAACCTTATTCCATTGAATTTAATTAATTTTAAATCACAGTGGAACTTCGCTATTACGAAAGCGCTAAATCCGCAAAAATATTCGTTGTAAAGAAATTTCGTTATACAGAAAATTTGTTTCTATAGTCGGCAATGTCGCGGTTGACTTCACTGATAAATTTAAGTTTATCATTCAAACTCAAGCACTTTCTTTTAAACATTTTTGCACAACTTCCATTGAATTTAATTAATTTTAAATCACAGTGGAACTTCGCTATTACGAAAGCGCTAAATCCGCAAAAATATTCGTTGTAAAGAAATTTCGTTATACAGAAAATTTGTTTCTATAGTCGGCAATGTCGCGGTTGACTTCACTGATAAATTTAGTTTATCATTCAAACTCAAGCACTTTCTTTTAAACATTTTTGCACAACTTCCACACTAGCATAATGATTAGATTGAAACCAAACAGCCAGGGGTGTATTTGAAACAGTTTCAGAAGGATCTCTCTGCCCGTTGTAATGATTTAGTTGAAGGTCGGGATTTATTAAGTACGTCCCGAAAAATTCCGGAAAAAACCCACCCTTATACCTTCTTATCAATACCCATTCAAAGAGTGATGTTCTTTGAATATTTCGGTATAGAGAGAATTTACTTCGTTTAAGAGGGTGTTTTTAACATGGAATTTGGATTCAAGGTGCAATGTCTTGTACGGAATTCGTTATACAGAGAAATTCGTCATACAAACGTTCGTTATAGGGAAGTTCTACTGTACTTCTAGAATAACCCTTTCAATAGAACACGTCAAAGTGGATTTGGCTGAAAATTTGATATGATGTTCTACTAATCCTTCTGATTAAATGTCTCCACAGTCACGAGGCTGAAAAATGCATACTTCTAGGAGTGTTTATCGATTTTTGTATCCAAAATACAGCTTTAGTGAACCTGAACCATGGCAAACAGGACGACTTTGTTATGTATGGGATGATCTATTCAGTGTTCAACAATTATCTCGGATCAGTGGGGATGGCAATGCTGAAAAAAGAAATGTAGCTGTTTTGCGCCGTGCTGCATTTGGGAGACCACCACTTGATGTGACAGATTTGACTCGAATATGCATCAATTGCTATCGATATATACTGCGTGAATTGGATAAAAAAAATCGATAAAAAGTCCTAGAAGTACCTATGCATTTTTCAGCTTCGTGTTTGTGAGACATTTGATCAGAAGGATTAGTAGAACATCATATCAAATTTTCAGCCAAATCCACCGGGAACCAATTCCCATAAAAAATGTGCGGGGTCCTTTTCAAACACCCTGTCCATTTCGACCTACGTTCACTATCAGACTCTAAAGTCGTTTCTAATAGCATAGAAACCAATGATTCAACTGCTTAAAAGACATCATACGTGTTTCCCATGAAACAGTAGCACCAAGAAAGGAAATGATACGTGCTTGCAATGAGAATTCTCAATCGTATTATCTCAACCAGGTTAGCTGTCTATTCCTTGAAGACATGACAAGTTAATCGATATTATGATGTCATCTTAAGTCTGCCTTCCACAAATACCAAACATGGTTTCTTTGAATTGTCTCCTCCACGAGTTATGCTAGAAATGTATTCATTTTCTAGTGGTGTTAGATCTGGAGGAAATGGCGGCCGAGATCTCGTAGCTTGAGCTTTTCGTTTGAATACAAAAAATGTTAGAAAAGAAATGGATTGTTATATAATCATTTCCAAAATTAAATTTCAGTCATATAAAGAGTTTTCCAATAAGAGGTGTTATTTTGAATAGTTCGCTATTTCGGTAGATGTCACGTTTAAATCTGTTATTTTTGACATTTGGCTAGTAGAAACTACGCCTATAATAAAAATGGAACGATACACGCTTCAAGAAAGCATTGAAATTATTAAAATTCACTGTAAAAATGGTGAGAATTTGGCAGGGACGGTTCGTAAAACTTGAACATTTTTGGGTCGTCGTAGAGCACCTTGTCGGACCGCAATAAAGAAATTGGTGGAAAATTCGAGCTGTTGGGACAAGTCAGTGATGTGAAGAATAAAACCCGTGCACGTGGCTCAAGAACAGCCGAGAATATTGTTGCTGAAGCCGAAAGTGTTGAAGAAAACCCAGGTTTGTCCATTCCTCGCCGTTCTTTGGAATTAGGCATTCCACAAACATCATCACCGTATGTTGCATAAAGATTTGGGTCTTAAGGCCACACAAGCAACGAAACCATTGATCTTCTGCTGGAAAAGTTTCCGGAGCTTGTTATCTCTCGAAGAGGTGATCACAATTGGCCACCGAGATCTTATGATTTAACACCTTGCGACTTCTTCCTTTGGGACTACGTGAAAGAGAAGGTCTACGCCAATAGCCCAGCGTCTATTCCAGACCTCAAAGATGGAATTCGTGAGGCTATCGAGGACATAGGGCAGCCACTTTGCGATTTGGTTATGGAAAATTTCATTAAACGGATATGGTCCTGTAAGCGCGTCGTGGTGGTCATTTGCCTGATGTTATTTTTCACTATTAACGAATAGCTTCTTCTGTATAATGAAATAGACATCCGTTCATTTATATTGAAAAATGGTATTTTTCTCTGAATATCAAACACCTTTTATTGGAAAACCTTTATTTTCGTGTGAATAATTTCGAAATCGAAATGGTACCAATTCTTATTCCTGCATGTAATTAAATCTTTCTTGAATCACTAATTCGATAATGACCCTACTTAACTTAAGAACATATCAAATTGTAACATTTGTTCAAATATTCTTTACGCTTGAGTAGTACCGTAAAGTACCTACTTAGCATATTCTCGATCTTATCTCAATCAACTTCTTGTCGAATATTAATCAACTAGGCGTACCAAACTTGCTCAATACTAGTAGTACAAAGTTGACTCAACTCATTCATCAAAGCAATGGTACCAACTGAATGAAAATAAAGGTCTAACAATATCGTATTTTACGTTGGCAAGGTTGCCACTTAATTCGATTTGGTCGAGTGATATCCTTATGAGGAACTTTTGTGGGTCAATATGTCTGTATAATCGTGAGTTATTACTTTGTATTTACACATTTTTTTAAGTTTATAACCTTCAGTTTGTTACTTGTTGTTTTTCTTATCAATAATAGTAAAAGCAAAAAGCGTGTGATGAAAACAATAAAAGCAGGACATAAAATGGAAAAACTTCTACATGATTGTTTTTTCTTGGGGGGAATAACACACACATGTATATTTCGAACACTTATAGACCCATTTAGCCCCAATATAGCCTTGAGCTATGACTCTATATTCCCGACAAGCAATATTTCAGTTCAGCGAATAGGTAGTAGTTCCATCGAATTGAATAGGGTTAGAGAGTGAATATCGAGATAATTCGAAGCCTATTTAGTGCAATTTGGCCATGTTAGGCACCGATTTGTGACACGGTGCATCGTCTTGTTGAAAGAGCACAGTTTCCTCTTCATTTGTGGCAGTAAAATCAACAGACGAAATAAGTTTGCATCCATTGCTGCGAAAATCAAATTTCCTTTCAACTGATGTATCACAATCCATATATTTCTATTTGAAAGAAGGTTGAGGGGTGTAAAGTGTAGGGGGTGAGAGATTTCAAATTCGAAAAAGCATAGGGAGACCTGGATTTCCCTCAACATTAATTAGTTAATGAATCATGATATGATTATAGTACTCTCTACTCAAATAACAAATAATAAAATATTTCCTAATTTTTCAATAAAAAAAGGTACAACCAATTCTACTTTTAGCCACATCGCTAAATAGGTAATAGTATATTATGCAACGAGCGTATAATGATAGCTATTATTCACGAGGTGAAGTTCAGGCCCAAATCACCGAGTGAATAACAGCCATTATACGCGAGCAGCATACTATACTTTATCCACGACTACTGAATATATTTCTTGAACATTTTAACATTTGGCGATCACGACAAGACCTTTCTATAACAAGCGTGGAAAAAAGTCAAGTTGACAGATGAGAAATTTTTGGAGAACTGGTCATTGTATATTTTTTAATTAAAAAAGCTTAATTGATATAATGAAAGTAGATTTGGCCCTCGATTGACAAGGTATACCCATATTTGTTAGTTGGAGTACTTTAGAATACTGAATAAATACCAATTAAGGAATATTATATCAAAGCTAAATCTATGAAGCATCTGAGCGCAGTGAATTATAATCTCATTATTCCCTGGTGATTAATGGGTATTATTAAAGCGAGCACAGAGACGTACAATGGACGTATTTACAATAGTCGTGGATAAATAAAGAAGAGGGGTGCGGGGAATAGAGTGAGAAAAATCAAATTAAAAAAAGTATAGGAGAAACTGCGTTGAATTAAAAATCGACGAATTCGAGGATTATCTTTGAAAATTCTTCGTACAAAAATTGACGAGCTACGTTACTTTTTTGGCACGCTGTATTTTTCAATGTAATCGACAAATATTATCAAAAAGAGGAGATTTCTGTCACAAAATTCAACTGATTGCTTCAAACCAAAGATCCAGTTAGAGATTCTCACCAAATTTCACAGAAGGGTTCAATAAATCGGGTAAAAACGATGGCCACGTCTGTTCCAGACGCTCCATCTTCTCTAGACTAAAATTGAGTCTTTGTTTTTCTTACACTTCCGGTCCCTTTTGACCTGCTCTCTGATAGGAACTTTCAGACCGTCCGTATATCAAATTTCATTCGAATCACGCTATATTTTACGGATTAACGTCACAAAATTCGAATTAAGACATCGTCCTCATTATCTGGACACCTCCAACGTCGCGTAGGCTATCACGAACGAATTAGGAATCGCAGGTGGCTTAGGAAAGTCACTGGTACCTCCGCGCGAGCCAGGTAAGCACGAGCGTCGGGCAAAGTACCTCTCGTTGCGTTAACGCCCTGTATATAACGCTGACGATGGGATCCGTCGCTTTGTTTTAGGATTTAAATTGGGGATTAATGAGCTGAGATAACCAGAGCTCTGGGATACCGGGATTTTACTCTGATTCGTGTTACAGTGCGGTGCGGTCAGGAGGTGCGATGTGAAGAACTTTGATTTTTTTTCTGTGGTTTACTTAGGTGTTTAGTTATTGAGATGGCGCCGAAAAAATTGGATTATTCAAGTGAGTATTTGTAGTTAATAGATAGTATATTTGCAGTTTTAAGTAATGAATCGAAGATATATTATTATGACAACTGACATTAAAGAAATTATTCTATCATTATTTTACATAAGGCAACTAAAAAAAATAATAGCAGAAGTGCTATTTGATATTTTCATTCCATCACTTCTCCTCACGAACTGCTTGAGTAGAGTCCAATGCCTTTTAATAATGAAGAATGACGATTCCATTCAAAGATTTTGTCAAAATATCGGCTAACATTTCATCAGTCCTTGGTAGCCTATTTCGATGTCACCATTCACAATTCCCAAATCTCTCATGTGGAAACTTTTCGTGATATGGCTTTATGAAATTAAGTATGTATTTTCATTCCAATAGTATTCATTGTGAATTTTTTTCTGGGAGAAGTGTGTTATAGTTCAGTCGAAATTTCTGGTAGTTTCGATATTTTCCTCGTGTCCATTTCAACAATCAGAAACGCACAATTTTGAATTACAAATGGTTTCTGGATGGAAAAACTGTATGGTAGTAGCTGTCAGCAGTTTTTTCGGGTGTGTTTTTCAGAAAAATTACATGATCCAATGATTACTGACTAAATAATAAAAATGACCCTCCAAAGACTCTGGTTATAGAATTCTATATAATTTTGAACCTAACTGAGCTAGGAATTAGAAATTTTCTGGATACAGTGGAACTTCCTTATAACGAATGCGATAATCCGCAAAAAATTCTTTATAAAGAAATTTCGTTATACAGAAAATTTCTTCCTATAGTCGGCAATGTCGTGGTCGACTTCACTGATAAATTTAAGTTACCATTCAAACTTAAGCACTTTCTCTTAGAAATTTTCGCACAACTTTTCACACTAGCGTAATGGTTAGATTGAAACCAAACCCAGGGGTGTATTTGAAACTGTTTCAGAAGGATCTCTCTGCCGCCGTAATGATTTAGTTTAAGATAGAGATTATTACGTACGCCCGGAAAATTTTTGGAAAAAACCCACCTTTACACTTTACAATACCCATTCAAACAGTGATGTTCTTTGAATATTTCGTTATAGAAAGAATTTACTTCGTTTTTGAGGGTGTTTTGACATGGAATTTGGATTCAAGGTGCAATGTCTTGTATGAAATTCGTTATACAGACGTTCGTTATAGAAAGTTCCGTGTATATTGAAAGTTTCAATATCCTCACCTTGTTCGAACTTACAGTTCCGGAGTTATTCGTCTTGGAATTTTTTCACTTTTTCATCTCTAATTTCGAAAATATAGAACTGATATATTAGAAGTTTGGTTATTAATGGAGTGCAGGTTTTCCAAGAAAAAGGTGTTGAAGTTTTATTGAAAAACTTTCACAAAAATGTGGTACAATCATTTTTCAATTATTCGTTTAATTTGTGAAAAATCCCTCTAGCCTTTTTTGGTGTGGAGCGCCGTTTTCATGTAAAAAAATGAAAAACATCTTAATGTTGCGTCTCTACTACTTTGTTTTAAATTAACGACAAATACATGTTAGATATTTTATTATCTTACATATATCGGTGGCCAACACGAAAAAAGGGAGAGGAGATTTTATTTCAAAAATTTACCGAAGAATCATAAAATAAATGTTTGTTTGAACTATCTTAGTGGCGTGTACCGCTTTTTGAGTCACTTCGAAATTTAACATCCTGTATTTTGGAAACAATGCATATCTGGAACTATATTCATGGAGACTTTTTTTGATCCGAGGATTAAATCTTTCACGTCAATTCAGAAACACCCTGTATTGTTCTATTTTCGAGAAATTTCGTGAAGATTCTGTTCAAGTCGATATTTATCAATCTAAACTTCCTCCTCAAGCTTTATACTTGAATATTTGATCAAATATTGCTGGAATAATAATTCTTCAACTTGACAACATTCGTCAACACTTTCTTTGATTCCAGAGAAGCAAAAAATCCTTCAGAAAATTTAAAATTCGAACAAGAAGCTGAATATCTCCCCTTTGTGCAAATGAACTTTACCACACATGAATTTAAGTCAGCTCTCAAAAAAGACATGCGCAAATATTGTCAACCCATTATTCAATGACTCACTCTGTATAATCCCGCCCGCTGTACCGTTTAAGAATCACCATGGTGATTTATCACCTTCTTGCACAACCACAAAGGGTCATAAATAAAACATGACTTAAGTCTTTGACTTTTATGGCAGAAAAATCGTCATACGCGTTGCATACAGCGTGTGACTAATGACTACACATCACTAGCGACCGAAATATTACGATTCCGAGAAATGAAATGCGTTTATGTTCGAGGAAAATTTGGAAAAACATTTGATGGTTGTTTTAATGATGAAAACTGTGTTATGTCAACATCTGGAAATGATTGTGTCTCAGTTAAAACGTTGGCATTCTTGCATTTCTGTTTCGTTATGAGTATTTCAGTAAATATTAGATATTTTCAATACACTGCGTTAAACAATTAACGCGCATTATGGAAATCTCAAATTATTCTACACTGAAGGTGTTCTCAATGATAATTATTTTTATCAGAATTATGCATGCATATGTTATCCACTTTCAACGTTTTTCTTCAATACAGATATTTTTCCCGCAGGAATAAAAAAAGATGAGATTATCATATTTTGAAAGTATTGGCTCCATTCTGAAATCAGTTATTCTCGATCAATTCTACTGATAAATAGTTTTTCTTTGACTGCTCGCATAGATCTAGTGGTCGTTAATAATGGAGCTATGAATGTTGATAGGTATATAAGGAACATTCTTGAAGAGAATGTAGTGCCATTTTTCCCATACATTGGTGAAAATTTCATTTTTATGGACGATAATGCCAGACCCCATCGTGCGCGCATCGTTCAGGAGTACCTTGAAGAGGTTGAAGTCTCTCGAATGGAATGGCTAGCAAGAGTCCAGATCTCAATCCGATTGAGAAGGTTGGGACAACCTCAATAGAAGGCTGAGAAGTTCAGAGAATCATCCAGCTACTCTTAATGACTTAGGAATCGAACTCAGAGAAATCTGGGAAGGATTAGATCAGAACATCACTCATTTTGATTATGAACCGTCGTTGCCGAGCTGTAATTAACGCAAGAGGTGGAAATACCAAGTATTAAATCACTTATCAGCATTCCAGTATTTTGAAAATGTTCATGTCTCTTCTTTCACATAAGATTCGGTGAAATCCTGAATTTTTCTCCCATTTAATGTGTCTTGTTTCGTTCAAAACCTTCCGAGAGAACATAAAAATAAGTTATAAAGTCAATATAGAGTTAACTTTCATTAAAATTAAGATTATCAGAATGTGCGTTAATTTTTTTGCGCAGTGTATATCCCTATAAAATTATTCACTTAAATCAAGAATTTGAACAGGGAAAGTGGGTAGTTTTGTAACACAAACGTATGCATGAATTCAAATTTGTATGAACCTTCAGTTTGTGTTCTATAAAGTGAATGTTCAATTTTTTTATCGATAGCATAATTCCATGAATAAACAACCTGTAACTTTGTGAATATTCACTTTATAGAACACAAACTGCAGGTTCATACAAATTTGAATCTATCCATACATTTGTGCTACAAAACTACCCTCTTTTTCTATTCAATTCCTGATAGGGTTGCAGCCCTCTCCAGAGGGTTGCTAGTAAAGGGTTTTCCAATAAGAGTGTTATTGTGAATAGCCGCTATTTCGGTAGATGTCAAGTTTGAAGCTGTCAGTTTTTACATTTGTCAAGTAGAAACTACGCCATTAATAAAAATGGAACGATACACACTTCAAAAACGCATTGAAATTCACTATTAATATAGTGAAAATTTGGCAGAGACGGTTCATAAAACTCGAACATTTTTGGATCGTCGTGATGCACCTTGTCAGACAGCAATAAAGAAATTGGTGGAAAAATTCGAGATGTTGGGACAAGTTAGTGATATGAAGAATAAAACCGTACACGTCGCTCAAGAAGAGCCGAGAATGTTGCTGCTGTAGCCGAAATAGCTGGAACAACAGTTATGGTCAATGTATTGCGCTATCGAGAGATGATTAATGATTTTTCATGGCCGAAATTGGATAGTATTGATCGGGCATCGTTACTTTCAACAAGACGTCGCTTCGTGCCACACAAGCAACGAAACCATTGATCTTTTGCGGGAAAAGTTTCAGGACCTTGTTATTTCTCGAAGAAGTGATCAAAATTGGCCACCGAGATCTTGCGATTAAACACCTTGCGACTTCTACCTTTGGGGTCACGTGAAAGAGAAGGTCTACGCCAATACCCCAGCGTCGATTCAAGACCTCAAAGATGGAATTCGTGAGGCTATCGAGAACATAGGGCAGCCACGTTGCGATTTGGTCATGGAAATTTTCATTAAAAGGATATGGTCCAATAAGCGTGGTCGTGGTGGTCATTTGCCTGATGTTATTTTCCCTATTAACGGCATAGCTTCTTCTTTATAATCGAATAAACATCCTATCATTTATATTGAAAAATGGCATTTTCTTTGGATATCAAAATAATACCTCTTATTGGAAAACCAGTTAAAAACAAGATTTGTATCCCAGATCATGTCCCCCTGTCATCAAAAATCCACCTATTGGAGTGCTTTCACAAATTCTGATTCGTTGTTGAGGGTGGTGTAGTCAGTGTAGTCACTGAAGTAGGCATATTGAACAAATCCACCAAAGAATCAGATAAAGTAGTTTTTCGTACACTGCTCATTCAACAGAATAAAGATTTGATTAAAAAATAAACGAAAATATTAGGGCACAATGAATTAGTTCAAAGAGTAGCTTACAGACTGATCAACTTTATATGGTACAAGAACAAAGTATGACCCTGTATTTCTCTGTCTGGAGTACAACTTCCATTGCGAAAAGAGAAGAGGGCAAATCTCCGACAATAGAGGAAAGCAATCTGAAGTGATTTACGATTTTAAAACACGTTTCTTTGGTGCTTGAACTTGGTCTTCAGTGTCTTCCCAGTAAACGGTTCCAGTACCACAATACAAGAAATATCGATGGTACTGACTATTTTTCTGTGATTTTTCGAATGTGATAAGGTTGAAAGTTATTAAGAAAATATTTTTCGTCTCGAATTTGAAAAACAAATAAACAGTGGTGATATGACTGAAAAAGTTGTTCGCAGACCTTATCTGGTCTCACATTTTGATCCTTCTCAACCAAAAATTGCAGTAGAATATTCAAGTAAGTTTCGAAAAATAATTTTATCCACGACTATTTCATTATTTACTCATTAACGTCTGCTTGCTAGCGAATAATGAGTTATTATTCACTGCTGTCAGATGCTTCATTGATTTAACTATAATATCATATTGTTATAACTGATATTTCTTCAGTGTTTTATAGTTCCCTCAAATCTGGGTGATAATACCTTTTCAATCGTAGACCAAATCTACTTTGAATAAAATCAACTTTTATTAGATAATATACAGGGTCTTCATAAATGATTGTAACAGCGCAGTTGGCTTTGGATTGCAGAATACCAATCTCTAACCAATCAGAGCATAGCATGATCATAGAATTCTGTGGTTTGCATAATCCAAAGCCAACTGCGCTGTTACAATAATTTATAGAGACCCTGTACAATGACAAACTAATCAAAAACACTAGTAAAAGAAGGGACATATTGCGGCCGCCAAATGTTAAAAACTTCAAGAAAAATATTCAATAGCCGTGGATAAAATAATAAAACTACTGTGGAACTTCCCTATAACGAACGTCTGTATAACGAATGTCGTACAAGACTTTGTACCTTGAATTCAAACTCCATATTAACCCTTAACTGCATAGCGTATCATATTTGATATAACGTTTTTATGATACTGCTACGGACATCTATGAATGAATTTACGAGTTTTATGCTGTAACATATTTGAGACAATATGCATTCCACCATATTCTATATATTTGGTGTGTGTACGTACGTTATTCAACTTCGAGAGTGTCCATTGAGGAATGGTCTGCAGTTATGAAATGTGATGAATTTCAAAGATTTTTTTCAAAGCAAAAATTTCACGAAATTTTTTAGAGAAAATTCATCTGTTATTTCTTGAGGTGAGTGTTTTTGTTTTATTCAGTCAGTTACAGTATTTGATATCGGTAAGATTTTGAAAATTACATATTTGTTCGATATCATATGTGATACATCATGAAGTCCTGTTCACAAGATAACTATAGAGGAGATCATTCTTTCACACAGATCATGGAGTACTATACATATCTTGTAGACAAGAATGGAAAGAAGAAGCCGCTGACTGAAGAAGATGTATAAATTGATGGATGTGCTTTATGAGAGTGAAGATGACTTAGTTCTATTCATAGATAGATGACTCGGGCGAGATTGAGATACCTGACCAAGTTCCTCCGGAAATTTTCTCTGAGATGCCTAGCACTCCGAAAACTGTAAAATCTTCGGAGGCGCCATCAATAATAGCTCAAAAACGAGTAATCAGTAGTGAAAAAGTTATCAGTAGAAAGAAAGAAATAGAAAAACTAATCTGTTGGAGGAAAGGCTGCAAAATGAAAAAGAGGACCTGTTTTTATGATATCCACAAGTAGATTTTTTTCAATACATATTATTTATTTCATCAACCCAAAAAGAAAATACAACAAGTTGTCACTGTTTTAAAATTTGAAATAAATCATGAGTCAAGACTTCTCAGTACTAATATTGTACCTTCTCCTCAATGCATTTTGATACAAATGAATCCCCCTCTCTTTTGGAGAAAAAAACGTATAATGAATTTTTCTGGCAATTTTTTCCCAACATTTTGGGTCTCAACACTTCACCAGATTTTTTTTATTAATTTTCTAAAAAATTTTGAAATTCATGCAGCTAAGGGTTAAAAACAACCTCCAAAACGATGTGAATTCTCTCTATAACGAAATATTCAAAGGACATCACTCTTTGAATGGGTATTGGTAAGAAGGTATAAGGGGTTTTTCCGAAATTTTTCCGGACGTACGTAATGAATCTTGATCTCAAACTAAATCATTACGGCGGACAGAGAAATCCTTCTGAAACAGGTTTAAATACTCCCCTAGCTGTTTGGTTTCAATCTAACCATTACGCTAGTATGAAAGTTGTGCGAAAATGTCTAAAAGGAAGTGCTTAAGTTTGAATGATAAACTTAAATTTATCAGTGAATTCGACCGCGACATTGCCGACTATAGAAACAAATTTTCTGTATAACGGAATTTCTTTATAACGATTAAGCTTTCGTTATAGGAAATTCCTCTGTATATACGTACTCTACACATAGTTATATCGAGAGAATGTTATCCATTTAACATGTAACACCCTGTATATCTTGGAAACGAAGCATTTCAGGACTCAGAGCTCAATATCCTGAACTTGATCCCACTGTTCACGAAACACACTGTATGTCGCTGAAAATAATGTTACAATTACATAGATATTATTACATGAATAAATTCACGAATGTATATGCGTAAAGTAATGAAGATTGATGTGGATGTTTGATTATTATGTTTGGAATTTATGCTAATAAATCCAATAAATTGTTTATTAATCCTTACATTTCAAGATATGAATTGTTTGGATTCAAATGACTTAGTTTTATTTTTCCGACGATGTGCCTTTGTTTTGATTATGCGGGTTCTTTTATTCGATTATAACAGGCGTCTTATGAGTTATTATTTTCATTTTTATCGTGAGCGGAGATTACTAATAGATATCTCCATCAATTTGTAATAATACCGGAAAAAAATAAATATTTTTCGAAAAATAATTTTCTACTAGCTGACCTGGCAAACCTAGTTTTGCACTTTTTGTTCAAATGTCAAAATCATTAGGTACCTACATATATTCTTTTGAATAGAGAGCTAACAAAATACAATACATGAAACAAAAAAGTCCCTAGCTGAGGTTGGTGCAAAATGGGGTACCATACTATTCTGGCGTATGATACCAGAGCACAGGGAAAAACCTCAGTAGAAAAAACCCTGTCCGCCGTTTTTACAAATTTGAAACTTAAAACTATTCAAATAACCACTTTCAATATATAGATACGAAATACTTAATTCATGCTCTTGGGCCAGGACTCCAGGAGGGTGTTTTAAACCAGGTCTGGCATTCCAAGTGTTGATTTTTCTATTTTCCTGTTCTTCGAAGACCGCTGCAGGACCCTATTGAAGGGTAATCATCTCCCATAGATTTAAATAGTGGTTTTTCATCCTAAATATCGAATTCAGTTCCGGAATTATGATGGAAAACGTGTGACAAACTTATAATTATTATAACCTATAAGTACTCTACGACTGCTTGATTGGTCGTAAGAAAAAGGAAAGCCTTTTATTTTTTCTGAACAATTTTCTTGGAAATATCTCGTTGCATAAACCTCGTCCTGACAATTATGAAAACAACAAAAAAAGAATTATCCAATTTGGTGCAATCGTTGAAAGATATGGCATTTTGAGGGTAACTTGATCTGTTGTATTAATATAGATAAATGTTGGAACTTCTTCACTTTGTCTTTAGATAGTATTCTATTTTACATTTTGTATCGTGAACATATGACATGTAGTTGTCCCCTAGCGTTAAAATTTTTAATCCTTCAAAATATCAAATTTCGAAATGATAGGATGAATAGTTTCGGAATACGGGAAAATAATTGAACATTACAAACGCCAATAGATCGGAACTACTTGACCGATTTCGCCCATCAACGAACTCAACCGTAGTATTCAAACCCAAACCAACTCTCAAAATTTCAGAACCCTGACTCAATCCGTTCGAGAGTTATTGTGTTTACTGCTAGACATAATTTTCATTGGCCACGGATTCTTCATCAGTGAAATCGAGTCGTTTGAGACCACCCCTAGCCCAAAATTAGAAGAATAGGTACAGACTTTTGGGCAAAATGGTAGCTATACATTCCCAAATGATTCCTCAGAAGTCATTATCATCTTAAGAATCATCTAATGAGACCGGATCTCATAAAAACTGATGTGTGCAGATTCTGTAGGAAAAAAGGAAACTCTCGAACACCCTGTAACAAAAAACCTCATCGTCAGTGGCCAATACAAACAGTATTCGGATCGTGCCATTAGAAGAGGTAGAAATATCCCATACTTAAAACTATATCAGTTACTTCTATGGGACGACATGGCCAGCATACTCACCAGATACGACTACCATTGAACTTTTCCCATATTTTCACTCCTAACGTATAATTATTTCGTGTTATTTTAATCCTATCCAAATCTATCAAGATTGGAATGATCGAAATCTCAAAAATCAACAGCATGGCGTCTAGAAAACCTATCAAACGCACAGCTTTGTTATTTTTTGTACTAGCCGACCCACATCTCCTCCTAACAGCTGTTACTTTTTCTTCGATACCGCGAATTTGAAAATCGCACACTCAGTTTGTTTACACAACCTCGATTCGCAAATGTTTCCTGTACGTTGAATAATGGCCATCTTCCATCGACTAGATGTTTAATCTGATTGTGATTTGTTAGAGTCGTTAATCGGTTGAATAAACAAAAAAGATGGTGTAATATTCTAAGAATATCTTGCTGGTAAATATGAGTTTTATTCTGTAATAACCTGATGTTGTTTCCGATATTATGCTAGCAGTTTTAAGAAGGATTTTGGTGGAGATATGGCCTGCGAGTTGTCCTGAATTGGGGCCGATAGGTTTTGATGTAAAGGGTTTTCGTAGAACGATACACGCTTCAAAACGTTCATACTCAAAATCAGTGATCTTAAAATGTTCTGATCTAATCCTTCCCAGATTTCTCTGAGTTGGATTCCTAAGTCATTAAGAGTAGCTGTATGATTTTCTGAACTTCTCAGCCTTCTATTGAGGTTGTCCCAAACCTGCTCAATCGGATTGAGACTTCTTGCTGGCCATTCCATTCGAGACACTTCAACCTCTTCAAGGTACTCCTGAACGATGCGCGCACGATGGGGTCTGGCATTATCGTCCATAAAAATGAAATTTTCACCAACGTATGGGGCAAATGGCACTACATGCTCTTCAAGAACGTTCCTTATATACCTATCAGCATTCATAGCTCCATTATCAACGACCACTAGGTCTGTGCGAGCAGTCAAAGATATTCCACCCCATACCATAATCGATCCTCCCCCGAAACCAGTAGTATTCAGGAAATTGTACTGAGCATATCGTTCATGTGGACGGCTGTATACAAGGGAACGTCGATCACAATGGCAGAGGCAGAATATAGACTCATCTGTGAAGAGAAATCTTTCCCAAACAGCCTCTTCCCAATGGATATGCTCTCTCGCAAAATCCAATGGCGCCCTTCGATGGGCTGGGGTAAGAGCTGGGCCTCTTGCCGCGACACGAGGCCTTAAATCATATTCTCTGAGTGCTAATTTGCACCCCATGAGTTTGCTCAAGCTGATTTTGAAGGAGACGAGCGGTTGCAAACCGTTGTCTCAACGAAGAAACTCTCAAGTAACCTTCTTGAATTTTGTTACCCGTGGTCTACCCTGTCCTGATCTTCGGACATTCATACCTGACTCCCTGAATCGCTGCAACATTCTGGATAACTTGTATGGGAAACTCCAAACCTTTCTGCAATTCTTGTGTATGTCCACCCTTCTCGCAAAACTACCGCTTGGGCACATTCCTCTTGGGTCAAATTGCGTGTTTCGCGTTGCATAGCGATCGAATGTAGGAAATCAAATGAAAGAAAAGTATTGATCACTCGAATTGATCGAGAACAACTGATTTCAGAATGGAGCCAATACATTCAAAATCTAATAATCTCATCTTTTTTATTCCTGCTGGGAAAAAACATCTGTATTGAAGGAAAACGTTGAAAGTGGATAACATATTATGCATGCATAATGCTGATAAAAATAATTATCATTGAGAACACCTTCAATTGTAGAATAAATTTGAGATTTCCATAATGTGCGTTAATTTTTTTGCGCAGTGTATATTCAGATCACTTTGCGTAGCCCATGTTCATCAAATAAATGCCATAAATAAAAAAAATCGCCACCCCTTCCTTTTCCCAATCACTGTAACGTTTATATACCCATAAAGATGTGATGAAATGCCAATATACTTCAGGTGGTTAAGGGTGTTATCTTCTTCGTTTATTGACCTCAATAGGTGCATTAAGAAAATTGGAAAGCCAGGAAAAATCGCGCTGGAAAAGTGATTATATTTAGGTTTTCATCCAGGTGAAATCTTAGCCCTGTGTAGAGATAATAAGAATAGTTCGTTGTTGAGTTTTTAAGATAGGTAATCTAAATTATACAGGGTGTCTCATTTAAATTATTGTGAAACCACTCAGACGTCAAATTTTCACAGAAATTAATGGAATATATTTTTCCAACAGTTCTATCTTCTAGTAACTCAATACTGCTTCAAGCTCTGCCAAATAAAAGATTGTTTACGGATGTTTCTATCAGATTTCATCGACTCTTCCACAAGTGTGGGCCTATATTTAGTAGACCAGTTGGAAAAACTGATTGATTTTCCGGGGGAGGCCAATACTTTCATTTTGGATGCACTTCCTCATCAATGCGGTTTCGTTTCACAGCAATATAAACAAATGCGTCCGTTTTATAAATAAACCATTCAAACGGTCGTACACGGGGTGTTCTAGTCGATCGTAGCAAGCGGACGCATAAGCGTTGGAGCATGTCGCCGTGAAAAGCGTGAAAATCGATCGGAAAATCGTGGAAATCGCAATGCCTATCTACAGGGAGTACGGTGAGTTCTCGGCATGCCTGAGTTATTTTTTTAAGTGGTCGGAATCACGTCTAAAAATAAGTTCGGGCGAGAAGGCAATATTTAATTGGATAATTATGATCTGGTGAATGATTTTTATTAGTATGTTGAGTAAATATTATATAATCGCTGGGGATTGGAGTGCGTGAACTGATTAATCTGAATATTTGGCGCCGTGTTTACTGGGTGTCTATTGTTGATGAGAGCATGGAAAATGGCAGAGAAAATTCTGTTTTTTTTTAATTCTCAATTTTTGGCAAAAAGTGGTTACCTATCTAGTTGCTTATCTTGTTTTTGATCCTCCAGTGGTATACAGTTCATTTCCAGACAAAATAATTTTGAAAATAAGGAACTTTCAGAAAATCATAGCGATTATCCGATTTTTTTTTCGTAGTCAGATTTTCGGTGGTAATATCCCTAGTGGATTCAATTTTTCTGGAAAATTTCGGTAAAACAAGTTTCTGAGTACAGTGGAACTTTCCTATAACTCACGTCTTTCTAACAAATTTCTCTGTATAACGAATTTCGTACAAGACATTGCACCTTGAATCAAAATTCCATGTTAAAAACACCCTCTAAAAAAAGTAAATTTCTCTCTATACGAAATATTCAAAGAACATTCCTCTTGAATGGGTATTGGTAAAATTGTATAAGGGTGGGTTTTTTCTGAAATTTTTCGGACGTACCTAATAAATCCGACCTTGAAATTAATCATTACAGCGAGCAGAGAGATCCTTCTGAATAGTTTTAAATACACCCCTGGCTGTTTAGTTTCAATCTAACCATTACGTTAGTGTGAAAGATGTGCGAAAATGTCTAAAAGGAAGTGCTTAAGTTTGAATGATAAACTTAAATTTATTAGTGAAGGAAATTTTTGAGAATTTTACAAAATAACCAATGAAGGGACACAAAATATGGTGAAATGTTTTTCTAATCAAACTAATAAATATGAAACAATGAAAAAAATCAGTTTGGTTCGAGAAAATAATCGTAAAATTAAAACTGAGAGTCATTTTCCAAGATTCAAAAATATAAGCCTGCATTTCCCCCTTTTTAATACTTGAAAATCAAGGTTATCAGTTAACTAATGTAGACAGTAGACAGAGTAGTAAAAATTATCGAAAACAGAATACTAGATACCTCACGTTCAAAGCGATAACAACACAAATTTAGGGAAATGACGAAAATATATTTTCCTCTTCATTATCACGATGACCAACAACATAATAGTTATTGAGGTGTTCGATATTTTTTTATCTTTACTATACAAATTCCGTAGGATTTCTCTTGCCTGATTTATGGGAAAAACTTGGAAATACTGCTCAAAAAACGAGATAAGTATCGTTTGTAACGTTTTATGATGAAAAAAATACTTGTACAAAGTAAAAGAGAGCCCAATATCAATTCAGTCAAGATTAATCGAGCACTACTTTGAAAAAATGGTTGTCAAATAAAAAGGGTCCCGAAGAGTTCCTTGAGGAACACCATACGACGGGTGATTCTAAGCTGAATAAGTTTGTGAGTTATAGAGGAAATTCTGTCATTTTGACATAAGTTTGTCACACGCTTATTATCATTATTCCGAAATTGAATTCGATATTTAGGATGAAATACCACTATTTAAATCTATGGGGGATGGTTACCCTTCAATAGGGTCCTGTAGCGGTCTTAGAAAATAGGAGATTCGAAAAATCATCACTTGGAATGCCAGACCTGATTTAAAACACCCTCCTGCCCAAAAGCATGAATTAAGTATTTTGTATATAAATATTGAAGATATTTATTCGAATAGTTTTAAGTTTCATTTTGTAACAACGGAGACACAGGTTTTTTTCTACTGAGGTTTTTCCCTGTGCTCTGTTATCATATGCCAGAATAGTATGGTACCCCGTTTTGCACCCACTTCAGCTAGGGACTTTTTTGTTCATGTATTGTATTCTGTTAGCTCTCAATTCAAAAGAATTATATAAGGGAAATTTTTGTATAAACTTAGAAGAAGAAAATCACATACATGACCCACAAACGTTTTTGGTATACAGGGTGTTCAGGATTGAAAATGTTCAAAGATTTTTCTGTTATAGTTATAGCGTGTAATTTTCTTGTGATGTTATATTGAACTCCATTCAAGATATTATAGAGGATGTTTGAATTTGCGCAGATCTTTAAAAATAAATTAAACACATAATTTGTATTCATTTTCGACAACTTTCATTAGTAATTGAAGTATGTATCAGTTAGGAATGACATTTATATACGTCCACTCTTTTGTTGAAATTTTCAATAAAATTTTAACATAATTAAGGCTCTATCTCACTGATGACTCGAATGATTTCATTTTCAAGTTCAGGAATCAATTGTTTTCATAGACCAGAGGCCTATTGCACCAAAATACTTTGCAACTTTTCACTTTGCACTTTGCATTCTGACAAATTTCGAAAGTAAAAATTAATTATATTGCATAAAATTCTTCAACATTCAATTTCTGCGAAGTGCTTTCCACTTTGTTCTTGACTTTTCACATTGTACTTCTCAATTATGAATGCGTTTCGTGCAACGTAATTCATTTGAAAGTGAAAAGTGCAAAGTGAAAAGTTGCAAAGTATTTGATGCAATAGGCCCCTAGCTTTTCACATCACCTCAAAGAAAATAGTCCAACGAGTCAAATCACATAATCTTGGTTGTCAGTTAACATTATCGTTGCTTTGAGAATATGAACGACGTTTTAAAGTATCTTATGGTTTCAGTTCCTTTGTTATTTGATCCTTATATGCCTTCAGAACTAAATCCTTGTGTAAAATACGCCACGTTGTTGAGTGCATGAAGACATTACAGTGTCTTCAGTACACTTTCCCGAACCAAATCAATATTCTCTTTTGAACGTCTGTGTTCTTCACTTCTTCGATTTTCTACCGAACCGGTATCTCGAAATTTTTTAATAATTCGAGTAATAGTGCTTTCAGATAAACGATTATGTAAACCATAAATTTCAAATGATTTTCAAGAAATACTTTTCACAGAAGCCTGATTTTCATGAAATTATTCATCTATAGTCCGTTCACGAAAGGTTGAGCCGTCGGTTGGCCATGAAAATTTGGCATATTCCACTGTGTATGTTAGAATTTTAGGTTATGTAGTTTATTTTTTTGTCAGATTGATACGCAATGTTGTCAATATTGCATAGAGTTATCTGATAACTAGCAAGCTCGTCGGAAGAGGCCAGGTACATTCGGCAACGTTGACTTTATTTTATGTTATGACAGCAAATATTGCCAACTTCAGATGAATAAACAAACGCCTACTATGCGCTCAAACTCTCCTGAATGGACTATACTTGAATGCGTTGTTGTATCGTGTACCGGGTGTCTTAAATTCGTTGTCTAGTAAGGGGATCTCAGAAACCTGATGAGCTAGAATAAAATGAGTGGCACATTTTCGAGCTCGATTTTTGAGAGAATTCATTTGGTGAAAACCGCAACCTTCCAAATCAAACCGTTTTCGAGCTATTAAAGAAAATTGGAAAATGGCGTCAAATGAAGATTCCTCATAACTTCTTCATTACTGAATGTATAACATGAAACTAAAACATTATACAGGCACTTTTTCAGTAGAATTCACTGAATTAATCAATTTTTCTTTATTGCATTTTATTCTAGCTCATCGGGTTTCTGAGATCCCCTCACTAGACAACGAATTTAGGACACCCGGTACAAAGCCATTCATAGAAATGTCATATATCACATTTCTTAATTGTCAAAGTACCCACACGAATTCAGTGCGCAATCTATATTTTATTTTTTCTCAGAAAAACCGCACAATTTAAAACACCCTTCAGTTGAATATAAGGGAGTAAAATCAAATATATCCTAAGACATTATAACAACAGCATCTTTCTTCAATTTTAGACACATCCAATTAAAAATTCTTATTCGTACACTCCATCAATCAAGAAATACCCTGTATAAACCAAAACTTCACAAGATCAGTGCCCCTTACATAATACATCCTGTTGAACACGCCTAGGACCTCTGTTTTTCAACCAACCCAAATCCAAACGCAATTTATAAACATTTTCTTCTCACCCCAGTTACCCAGTAGCTACCTCAACAATTTCCGTGTTCCCAGTTCCGTTTATATTCCCGTTTCTTCCCAAACACTCTCCAGAAGACCGAATCTAACCACCGAGGTTCAGTCTTGATCCAGACTCTGCCGAATTTAGACGCTTCGCCCATCGCGCGTGCCTCCTTTTACCGCGTATTCGTTCCTGAAGATGATCGATGATTTTTCCGAAACGTCGGTGTTTGTGATTTAGCCTCCGTATGGCTGCACAGAAAGGTAGGAGTTTGGAGGGGTAGAATAGATTATTCTCAGTTGTTTTTTACTTTTTTAAGGTGGATTATGTGTTTTTTAATTGTTTTTGTGCATATGATTCTATCGATGTTCTACACGTTTATTTTGAATTTTAGCGTAATATGTCGAACTGTTCTTGAAATATTAAAATTCAAAATATTTCTCAAAATTTTCTAGTGATGATCCCGAAATTTTGTACGAATCTTTGACTCTGTGTTTTAGTAGCTTACAATGAAATTTTGCCCTAATGGGGTTTGTAATTTTGCAAATATTTCTGGGGGGAAACTCAAAAAATACATTCAGCGACGAAAAAACTCAATGAACTAAAATTTCACTTAAGTTGTACAAGAACATCCATAATTTTTCATCGATTTCAATTGTTTCTTCGCCAAATTGTAGATAAATTCTTTGGTATTAGAACAAGCTTCAAAAAAGTTTTTCAAAAAGGTTGGTAGCATGTTTATACAGGGTGAACAAAACTATGTATTTGTGACCTAATTTCTGAACATCCTGTGGAACTGTTCTGAAGAGTTTATGCTCAGGTCATTAGAAAGATCATTGTTCTCACCATTTTTAGTTCTTATTTCACCTTTATATCTTGATTTCATTTGAAGATTCAAGAAAGCCTGGGATTTTTTAAACACGTCCAGCTTATTAGACGAAATTGAAAGTTTTGTCGAAAAATTTAGTATAGGCACATCATGATGATCTTTATCTTCATTTCAAAACAAAAATCCAGTATTTACCTAAGTGAAAAACATTAAAAAAAATGATGAGTCAGTGAATGTAGTTCTCGAGGAGAGGAAACATGTGATAAGGGTTTTCCAATAAGAGGTGTTATTTTAAATATCCCGCTATTTCGGTAGATGTCATGTTCGAAGCTGTCATTTTTTAACATTTGACAAGTAAAAACTACGCCATTAATAGAAATTGAACGATGCACGCTTCAAGAACGCATTGAAAATATAAAATTCCCTATGAAAATGGTGAAAATTTGGCAGAGACGGTTCGTAAAACTCGAACATCTTTGGGTCGTCGTGAAGCACCTTGTCGGACCGCTATAAAGAAATTGGTGGAAAAATTCGAGCTGTTGAGACAAGTAAGTGATGTGAAAAATAAAAACCCGTCCACGTCTCTCAAGAACAGCCAAGAATATTGCTGCTGTAGCCGAAAGTGTTGAAGAAAACCCAGTATTTTGCATAAAGATTTGGGTCTAAAACTTATAAAGTTCAGTTAACACAAGAACTCAAGCCGGCCGATCATCAACAACGTCGTGTCTTTTCTGATTGGGTCGTTCAAATGCATGAAAATGATCACAATTGGCCACCGAGATCTTGTGATTTAACACCTTGCGACTTCTTTCTTTGAGGCCATGTGAAAGGAAAGTCTACGACAATAGCCCAGCGTCAATTCAAGGCCTCTAACCTGGAATTCGTGAGGCTATCGACTACATAGGGCAGCCACTTTGCGATTTGGTTATGGAAAATTTCATTAATATCATATGGTCTCTAAGCTTGCCGTGCTCATAAATTTCCTAGCTTTTATTTCAATAAGTGTTCCTTCAAAAGAAATTCAGATATCCAGGTGAAATAAAACTGACTGAAAGATTTCGAAAAATAGGTCTTTGTGATTAACTGAACGTCTACCTTACAAATTACCCGAACTGTTCTACAGGGTGTCAAGAAACTAGGTCACAAATACATGTTTCCTTTTCACCCTGTATGAATATGCTATCAACATTTTGGGAAAACTTATCTGAAGTTTGTCCTAACAACAAAGAATTCATCAATAATTTGGCGTAGAAACGATTGAAATCGATGAAAAATTACGAAAATTCTCTGACAACAAAATTTAGCAAAATTAGAACAGATAATCATATCAATGAACTGAACAATCTTACCAATCTTCAGTATCTAACTCTGTCTCAAAACTTAGTGAAAGTGACAATTTCAAAACAGGAGATGGATAGCTAAATTGCCCATCATGATTATATTTTGGAAACCATCCAATACGCCAATCTCTAAGGTGTCTCATATCAGGATATCGTCTTCCTTTTTTTAGATATGCATGAATCCAAAATAACACCAACTGGTGTGTTACTCAGCTCCTCAAAATTACCTCAAGGCGTTTTCTATTGTTTTTCTTCTCAAGTTCAAGGTCCTGGCAGTATGTCAACTTATTTCTGTGCCCAATTTATACTGCGGATTCTCGGATAACAACACTTGGTCAATCTTTCGAAGCAGTATGTATCAGAGCTTTTACTGAAGTTGATTAGCTAAGTTTAAGTACTTTAAAATTGTTTTAACATTGTCTTCACTGGACTTTTAAAAAGGGGTTACAGTTCACTGCGACCTTAAGGTTTATTATATCCCCTCACAGAGCTGTTCTGGCCAAACCCTTCACAGCTTGCCTTCTAGTTCCAGAGATCTAATGAAATCTAATATATGTGAAGGCTTCAACGAGGCTATTCCTCACCCTTACAAGTTTCTCGCCCAAGGCATTTTCTCCTTGGTCTCTCAATCTCAATACCAAGCCATTCCGTGACTAGGTGAATAGGGGTTTCTTCCTCCACCCCACAGAACCTTCACTCGTCAGTGTCCGATAATCCCATCCTCAACAGGTGCTTCCTAAGGCGATAGTGTCCTGTAAGAAAGCCAGTGAGGAGGTGTAATTGCTTCTTACCAAGATCCAGATATCTTTTGGATCCCGCTGTCTCAAAGTTCCGAAGGAACTTAGTGGAATGATCCATCCCTGGGAGATTCCGCCAGAGTTTTTCCCTCTCGGCTTTCTCCTTCTCCAGAAACTCTTTATAGGTACATTTATCTCTATAACAGAAGGGTTCTGGGCCAATGAGTGACATCCGTGCTCCCTCTTTGGCAAATGTATTGGCCTCTTCGTTTCCTTTGATTCCCGAGTGGCCTCCTTATACGTACAATCATCAATTTTTCCAGCGTAACAAATCTCGTTCCCAAAACCCAGCTGATCGAACTATGTTCATCCTATTTTCCCACTATAAAAACTTAAAAATACACTTCTTATCTATACAGGAAAATTATTCTATCCTCAAGCGCTTTTTTCACGTGAAAAGTTAACCAGTTTTCCATCCAAACTAACGTACGATGAACGACCAAAATTCTCGAGTGTTACCAAGATGGAAAGACGTAGTTTCGAGGGTGTTACCCAAGGTTCCATCTGTGGTCCCGCAGAATTTACGTATGTATCTTATACGTCGCTTCCGAGTGCTATATCGTTTTCCCCAAAAATGTCTGTAATATTCAAATTTTGGGCTGAAAATGGCCTCAAAAGATAGGGTTCGACTCCGTGGTCAAATTCAATTCTGTCTGTGGGGCCGTCCGTGAGCACGATAACTTTCGAAGGGATTGTCCTAGAGACTTGAGTTTTTCAGGGTGAGTTGGTTCCCAAATGCCGCGGTTAAGTTCGTTAACCAGCCAAATCGTACAGGTGTTCTATGGAATATGGCCATTTAAAATGTTTGTTCCTCAATATCTCAGACAAAACGAAAACAAGAAAAATGAAAATTTGCGACCAAATGTAGGATGCTCATAACAAGCCTTATGCAAAATTTTGTGGCCATAGTGTTAACAGAACCATGAAAAATTCAATTGGAATATTGAAAAGAAGAATCTTCATATTTCCATTACAAGATATATGATTCGAGTGAAATTTATTTTGTGGATGAAGATCGATATACTGAATGTTCATGCAGAATTTCAAGAAAATCGCATCATCAGAACCATAGTATTTAATTTTTTTAATTATTGATTTCTTACATATTTCATTTTCCGAATAATTTCCAGAATATCATTCCGATCGTGCTGAGATTTTGCATTCAAATACTCAGCATGAATCTCAAGTCCTATACAAAATTTTGAGGTAATATCATTATTGCTTCACCAATAAACGAGCGCTCAAAAGCACCTCCTCAGGCCATTTCTTGAATTTTTTCTCGATTAAGTTAAGATAATTGGGAAGACGTGGTTTCGAGAGGGTGTAACCCAAGATTCCATTTGTGGTCCCTCAAAATTTACGTATGTATCTTATACGTAGCTTTTTTAAGCGAACTTCCTCGATTGTGTTGATTAATTTTGGTCCATTGTTCGGTTATCAAGAAGTCAAGATGAATGAATAGTAGGAAATGGAGAAAAATTGGTTTTGTAAGTATTTCGTGTTAATTAGTTCGTGAAATTCTCGTCTGTTTAGTATGAAATTGACCAGGTGCGTAGGTGTGCATGAAGTGCTAGCTTCTAGGGTGTTATTGGTGATTTTGATGCTTTCGAGGTTCAAAATAAAGCGATTAGAGAATGGTAAAGTACACTTATATCCTCCATAAAGATAAGAACAAGTACCTACTTCATAATTCTAATTTTTATCCAATTTATTTTTGATATTTAAATGTGGAAAATATGAAACTAAACTCCCACGTTACAGTACTAAGCTGTTCGATGATTTCTTCTGACCTCAGTTCGTGATTTTTTCGATATTTTCTCGAATACAAACCTGTGAAGCAATTATAATCAAAGTTATTGATATTGGACTTTATCAAAGCAAAAATAAAATGTTTGTTTAACACACAAGGTCATTGTAACCTTTTAGAATCCATAAATTTTGTAATTTTACGTTCTGGGTCGAAAGTCAAACGCATTGACTTGAACTTGAAACAGAAATAGCACAAAAAAGATATATAATCTTTTATGAATGAAGTTGATTGCAAAATTTTATCGTTCGTTTTTTGTTTGGATTCGACATATATTTTTTGTAATACTGTGTCGAAAAAAAGTGTACGAAACGTTGAAATTGATCAGTAAAAATGAAATAGGTTAAAAAGACAGAATTAACATTACAGAAAAAATATACTTGAACAGTGAAGCAAACATACAAAAAATAGTATATTATGGAAAGAGTGTGTACTGATTGCTATTAGTTACCAGGTGGCCCAAATCACCGAGTGAATAACAGCCATTATACGCGAGTAGAATACTATACTTAATCTACGACTACTGATAAAAGTTGATTATATAAAAAATATTTTTGGCATTCGAATGAAAGGGTAATTCCATCCATATTGTTAGGGAACTTTGAACAATGAAAAAACATAAGTTTTAACAAAATAATATTATAGCTTATTCCATGAAGCATCTGACAACAGTGAATAATGACTCGTTATTCACTAGTGATTAATGGGCATTATTATGGCCAAGTAAACATACGTTTAATGAGTAGATTATAAAATAGTAGTGTTTTTAGCTATAACTCATACTGCGACCAACACAATAAACTTTGAATGAGCATAGGAATGAGGTTAACCGAATGGTATCATCAAAAAACAGTCGTACCAACTGAACACCAATAATAATTTCAATTATGTCCACTAGTGGGCATCTAAAAAATAAACTTGTGTTATACCCTTGAGAAAACGCATAGAATTAACAACTTTATCTGTACATTTGCAAGAATTCTCATCGGAAAATTATTCAAAACCCCAAGTCAACTTTCCATCTAAATCTAGGCGCCGCCAAGTGGGCAGATTTGATAGCGTGGGTGTCCCACAAGGTTCTGTTTGTACAACTCTCGAATACTTTCGTTACGTTAAACGTCGCGCTTTGTCAACAGAACAAGAATGTTGATTAGGCAATGTCGCACCAAAAATCAATTAGTGTCGTTATAACTGACGACACATAACGAGTGAGCCAGAAAAATGTGATTTTCCTCGATACGGTTTTGATTTATATTTCTCGATTGTGTGTTGGGTAACGTTATTTTCGATATTCTGCGTTCACGCCCGCGGTTATATCATTAAACGGGCCGTTTATTTGGGGCAGTGGGATTTATTGTATCGAGGAGGCGTTGAATTTCTGACCGGTTTGTACAGGGTGTGGTCGAAAAGAGTATCGAGTGTGTACTAACTGAAATAAAAATGTCTGTAATTTTTGAATTTCGAGATAATGGTCTCAAACGATAAGGTTCGACTCCCTGATGGTCAAATTCAATTCTTTCCGGGGGGGCTTCCGGCCGTGAACACGATAGCTTTCGAAGGGATTCTCCTAGAAACTTTAGATTTTCAGTCCGGTGCCCAAATGCCGCGGTTAAATTCGTTAACCAGCCAACTCGTACAGGATATTTCCACAAAATATGACCATTGAAAATTTTTGTTTCTCAATATCTCAGACAAAACGAAACCAATCGAGATGAAATTTTGCGACCACATGCAAGATGCTCATAACAAGTCTCATTCGATTTTGTGGCTATAGTGTGAATAAAACCATAGAAAATCCAATTAGAATATTGAAAAGAAGAATCTATAATCTGTAAACAAATGCGAGATACTTTGGGGGATGAATCCCCGATGAAAATAAACAGGGTTTTTCATATATTTTTTTTTCGAAATCGACCCCCCATCCAAGATACAGCCTTTGGAAGGCGATGACGAGTTGACAGTTTCAATTTTTTTTTACGGCTTCTTAAAAACGCTGAGTCATAAAACTATACATAATATGAAGCACTAAGTAGATGTTACTTACACAAATTTTAAGATCTCATAACTTTATAATTAGGGGTTGAAAATGACAACTTCTTATGTTTTTCGTTCAAAATTGTTTTCGTGGGATAGATTTTCGAAAAATAAAACTCTCTTATGGTTTCCCATTCAGTTCTGGAGAAAAAGTTTCCTGCAAAATTTCGATAAAGTCGATACTTTTCTTGGAAAAATTAAAAACTTACAAGCAGTTATAATCACTGTTCATTCCATTTCATCGTATGTTCTATAGAATGAAAATTCTAAGATGTTGTATATCTATGACAAGAAATACAGATGTTCTATAAATCTTTCTGAAGGTTTAATTACTAATTTCCGGAAGAAAAATATATCCGTAACATTCTAAATACACAAATAGAACTTTGTTTCGATTAATAAGCATAATTGACGAAATTTTGAGAATATATTCATTCTATGATACATACGATGAAATGGAATGAACAGTGATCATAACTGCTTGTAGGTTTTTATTTTTTCCGAGAAAAGTATCGACTGTATCGAAATTTTTCTAGGAACTTTTTTCTCCAGAATTGAATGGGAAAGCATAAGAGAATTTTATTTTTCGAAAATCTATCCCACGAAAACAATTTTCGAAAGAAAATGATTAGGGGTTGTTGTTTTCAACCCCTAATAATAAAGTTAGGGGATCAAAAAATTTGTGTTTTCCTTCATGAATGTTATGATGTATAGTTTTATGACTCAGTGTTTTTTAGGACTCCTAAAAAATTAAAAACTGTCAACTCGTCATCGCTTTCCAAAGGCTGTATCTTGGAAGGGGGGTCGATTTCAAAAAAAATTATATGAACTACCCCTGCTTATTTTCATCGAGGAATCATCTCCCTAAGTTCCTCGCATTCGTTTACAGATACCCTGTATCTATTTCCATAGCAAAATATCCTGTCGAGTGAAATTTATTTTGTGAATGAAGATTGTTATACATAATGTTCATGCAAAATTTCAAGATAGCGTCAGTGATTTTTCAAATGTTCTCGATATAATTTCCCCTGCAGAAAAATTTAAAATAACAGACATTTGGGCTTAATTATAGCACCCAAAAAACATATCAAGCAAAAGTCAAGAGTGCAACCTAATCAACTTCATCATAAACATAATATGGAACTTTTTTGATGTGAAAATGTTTATTGTTGATATTTATCCATCTCAACCGTATACGATTTCAAAGAGTATCGATTTCTGGGAAGTATTCGTACGCCCAACTATGTCAGAACATTGTGTTGTGGTGCTAGAAATATGTCAATGACCATCGCACTGCATCGTTAATTATATTATTACAAGGAAGAAGAATAATGACCAACTTACTTAACGCGCATGCTGATTGAAATTTCTGAAGCGTTTTCTAGATTAGAGCTATATTTACAATCGGCTTCTATTAATGAAATTGGGATTTATGACATCATGTTTACTCGTTAAATTGCAAAGGGTGCAGTAAAATTTTCATGCGGGCTATTCAAAACTTAATCTAGTTATTTGAACAATTAAAGCAGAGAATAATATTAATTGATTAAAATCAACCAATATTAAACTCATACTTCGGAACTAATCCCGCCAACGCACAAAGAACATGAAATTTAAATCAGTAAGGTATGTTCAAATCATGTTAAATATCGAGAAATTTGAGTAAATGATCTTCAAAAAGATACAGGGTGTGACTCAAGGTTCAGTGTTTGGGACTATCTCTTTCACTAGCGATTTTGGGTGAATTCTTTTATATTCCCTAATGAAGGGTTTTCCAATAAGAGGTGTTATTTTGAATAGCCAGCTATTTCGGTAGATGTAACGTTTGAAGCTGTCATTTTTTTACGAAGAACACATTGAAATTATTGAAATTCACTATAAAAATGGTGAACATTTTGCAGAGACGGTTCGTAAAACTCGAACATTTTGGGTCTCCGTGAAGCACCGTAATAAGAAATTGGTGGAAAAAATTGTTGAAAAGCCTCTCTATCCTGAACGTGTGACTCTTTGGTGCGGTTTATGGTCCGGCGGAGTCATTGGACCTTACTTTTTCGAAAATGAGGCTTGAGCAACAGTTACGGTGAATGGATCGAGAGATGATTAATGATTTTTTATTACCGAAATTGAATAGTATTGATCTGGACAACATTTACTTTCAACAAGACGGCGCCACGTGCCACACAAGCAACGAAACCATTGGTCTTTGCGGGAAAAGTTTCCGGACCGTGTTATCTCCCGAAGAGATCTTGTGATTTAACACCTTCAACTTCTTCCTTTGGAGCCACGTGAAAGAGAAGGTCTACGCCAATAGCCCAGCGTCGATTCAAGACCTCAAAGATGGAATTCGTGAGGCTATCGAGGACATAGGGCAGCCAGTTTGCGATTTGCTTATGGAAAATTTGATTAAAAGGATATGGTCCTGTAAACGTGTTCGTGGTGGTCATTTGCCTGATGTTATTTTCCACTATTAATGCCATAGCTTCTTCTTTATAATGAAATAAACATCCGATCATTTATAAGGAAAATGGCATTTTTCTTTGAATATCAAAATAACACCTCTTATTGGAAAACCCTGTACTATCATCGCCACGACAAAGTTTTGAACTGAAGGAAAGTATTTTTTCAACGCTTTGGTATAGGGTTGCAAAAGCATCGAATATCAAATAAATTTCTGGTGATTCTGCTTGGTCACTTGTCAACTGTTTCTAATTGAGGAGGGTGTCTTGCTGACGAAAATAGAATCCTCTTGAACTCATTCTTCGCTTATCGACATTTCAATCAATCAATCAATTGATGTTGCATTAACTTCACTCCCTTAATAGCAAGGAAGACAGGCGACAAGGTAAACAGTAAATGGAGAAGTAGATGACGTATTTCTTTTCTGGATTCAACCAGATAGAAAATCTACCTTCGTGGACGTTGTGAAAGAACTTTCACATGCAAAATATGGTCTTGAGTCTATAAGAATAATCCACAATATATTCCTTAATCAAGGGATTAAATAATTCGCGTCATCAGTGAAACAGAGCCTCAATTATATCAAAATTTCATTGCAAAATTTTGTATAAGAGTGGAGCTGCAAGAAAGAGGGGCATACTTGGCAGATATTATTAATTGTACATAAATCGAAAATGTACGCAAATAATGTTTTTTATTCTTGAAAAAACCGCACAATTCGAAACACCCTTTATCTTCTTAGTTCAAAACAGAGAAAGCATATGTGAGTTACCATTTCAGTAGGCGTAGGAAAGATGATTTCGATTGACCTTATATTATGGTAAACACCAGACATTATAACCATCCATATAAGGGCAACTATTGCTTGGAAATTCACCTACCATTATTGAATTAGTTACAGTTGCGCTTGGAATACAATGCTCTGATCTACATAAACTTATTAGTAATCCAATCCATAATTCACACCATATGCAGTACAAGACAGTATACAGGATGTCTCATTTGAAAATATCCACCCTCAATAGCTCAACAATGAATCAGAATTGGTGAAAACAGTTGAACAGATCGAATTTTTATGAACAGTTGAATGGATCTGGGATACGAATCTTTCTTCTAATAGCAAACCCATCAGGAATTCTAATTCTAATAGGGAAATTGGGGAGAATTCGGCATAAATGTATGCATGGATTCAAGTTTGTATGGACATTTTGTGTTCCATAAAGTGAATATTTCATTTAGTTATATCGGTACAATAATTCCATAAAAAAAACGTTGTCCAGATCATTACTATCCAATTTCGGCCATTAAAAATCATTGATCATCTCTCGATAGCGCAATCCATTCACCGTAACTGTTGCTCCAGCCTCATTTTCGAAAAAGTAAGGTCCAATGACTCCGCCGGACCATAACCCGCACCAAACAGTCACACGTTGACTATAGAAAGGCTTTTCAACAATAACTCTTGGGTTTTCCGAGCCCCAGATGTGACAATTCTGCTTGTTGACGAAGCCACCGAGGTTGAAATGGGCCTCATTACTCAAGAAGATTTTTCGATAGAATTCCGGTTCATGCATTTCAACGACCCAATCAGCAAAGACACGACGTTGTTGATGATCGGCCGGCTTGAGTTTTGTGTTTACTGAACTTTATTAGCCTTAAGACCCAAATCTTTATGCAAAATACGGTGTAATGTCCTTTATAGAATGCCTAATCCCAAAGAACGACGAGAAATGGACAAACCTGGGTTTTCTTCAACACTTTCGGCTACAGCAGCCATATTCTCGGCTGTTCTTGAGCGACGCCCACAGGTTTTATTCTTCACATCACTAACTTGTCCCAACAGCTCGAATTTTTCCACCAATTTCTTTATTGCGGTCCGACAAGGTGTTGACGACGACCCTAAAATATTGACAGTCTTACGAACCTTCTCGGCCAAATTTTCACCATTTTTCTGCTGAATTTTAATAATTTTGCTGCATTCTTGAAGCGTGTATCGTTCCATTTTTATTAATGTCGTAGTTTCTACTTATCAAATGTCAAAAAATGACAGCTTCATACGTGACATCAACCGAAATAGCGGGCTATTCAAAATAACACCTCTTATTGGAAAACCCTTTATCTTTCCCGCAAAAAAGAGGAGTGCATCATGGTTCAGCCCTTGGAACGACATTCTTTAATTACTACCATATTTTTGCATATTTAAGGCCTCTGTACTTTGGGAATTGTTTAAGTAAAACGTTTCGGTTAAATAAAAAAGATATCATCATCAACTCATCTCTCGTGCTGGTGAGGTGAAATCAAAAAACGGACTTTCCATTGGCGTCCATAAATTACTGAAATGGGTCGCACATGGCCGTATCGAGTTGCACAAACGGGTCAACACCATGATGGGCTGAAGGAAAGAGTTATTAGCATATATATAACCATTGTTAAACGTCGATGTCAGGTTTGGGAGTGTGTATTATTAGTACTGAGAAGTTTATGGCCCGTAAATAATACGTTTCAATAGGATTTAAGTGTCGGGCAATGTTATGGAGGTATTGTTCGATCACACTGATGGTAGTGTCCAACAAAACATCGATTCAATTGGAATTGGGGGGTCCAAAATTCGATAAGAACAGTGTTGCCAGGTGGGTCGCCCATCTAGGTACCAACTGACAGCACCACTTAACGTTTTTTTATGGTATCGATAGTGAATGCCGTGATGATGGATTTAAAAGCATTCGAAACATTGATAATTTGAAAAATTGGGTTCTCCGATGTTTCATTTCCTCAGGCATTTCATAAGTAACAAATTTGTCAGAAGTTCTCGATATTTCAATTGGTTGAATTCTACCTAGCTTATTGGAATTCGACATATTGTTTTAATATGGTATCAAACACTTGTATTGATTCATATTCCCAATGAAATCATTCAATATACTTTTAACTGTGCAATAACAAAATTTACGAGAAATTTCAAATGAAATTTACGTCGTTATTCTTTCTCTTGTTTTATGGTACAACTCCTGATGACCTTCATCTTATCTCAACATAAAAAATAAGTTTTTCATTATCATTTCAAGTTTCAATCTCACAAAAATGCATTTTGGTTAGCTATTGAAAGATGTCTAGATATAAATCTAGAAAGAAACTATCAGAAGTGCGATATAGTCATACACTCAGATAGTCAAGCTGCTATTAAAGCACTGAACTCCTACGTCATCGACTCTAAAATGAACTGGGAGTGCCGGAACAAACTCAACGAGGTAGGCAAGAAAAATAAGGTCTTTTAATCTGGGTTCCCGGCCACTCGGAAATCAAAGGAAATGAGGAGGTCATCAATACACTTGCCAAAGAGGGCGCACGAATGTCACTCATTGGCCCAGAACCCTTCTGTGGTATAGGTAAATATACCTATAAGAAGGAGTTTCTGGAGAAGGTGAAAGCCGAGAGGGAAAAGCTCTGGTGGAATATCCCAGAGACGGATCATTCCACTAAGTTCCTTCGGAACTTTGAGACAGCGGGATCCAAAAGATATCTGGATCTTGCAAGAAGCAATTACACCTCCTCAATGGCTTTCTTAAAGTACACTGTCGCCTCAGGAAGCACCTGTTGAGGATGGGATTGTCGGATACTGACAAGTGTAGGTTCTGTGGGGAGGAGGAAGAAACCCCCATTCACCTAGTCACGGAATGCTTTGGCATTCTGAGCCTAAGGAGAGAATGCCTTGGGCGAGAAACTTGTAAGAGTGAGGAATTAGCCTCGTTGAAGCCTTCACAGATATTAGATTTCATTAGATCTCTGGAACTGGAAGGCGAGATGTGAAGGGTGTGGCCAGAACAGCTCTGTAAGGGGGCACAATAGACCTTGAGGTCGCAGTGAACTGTAACCCCTTTTTAAACTAAACTGAACTAAACTAGTTTTAAATATTCTACTAATTCTTTTGTATTCCAGGTGTACCCACTTCAGTGGATTTGGACAACAACTTCAACGGCAGAAAATACACAGTGAACACTTCGAGGAACAAAATTGTAATTTCCCGAAAATATGTACACTTTTGACCCTTGCAGCTCTTGCGTTGGCTGGTCTAGCTGCCTTCACAGTGTTCCTATTAGTACCTAAGTGCAACCAAGAGAAATCCAACACCCAGTCTCTCATCAGCGATAAGCCCTCAACAGCCATAGAAGAGATTAACATAAGACTGCCTATAGCTTTAGATCCACTATACTATAAGTGAGTACCAAAGTCATTTGCAACTCAAAATTTAATATTTACCATTTCAGGTTAAATTTAGTACCAAATATAGCTCGACAAACGGTTGAAGGAACTGTAGAGATAAGTCTGAAAGTCAACGAAAAAACCTCTGAGGTTATTTTTCACGCGAATAGTTTGAGCATAAATAGGAATAACACAAAATTGAGGTTAGCATCTACCAACGATACTCTAGATATAGACGAGCAAGACTACATATCAGCAGAAAGGTACAAGATTACCACCAAAGCACCCTTGAAGGTAGGAGAAAAGTACTTATTGGAATTGGAATTCATTACCGAGTTCAATTCGCATCTTTTGGGTATTTACAACAGCAGGTACTACGATGGGAGGAGCAAAAAGACTAAGTAAGTACCCTTTTGCAATCTCTCCATACAGCATTAACCTTATAAGACCTGTCTGCTAATTCCTCCTTCTTCCAGGAACTTGATAAGCACACAATTCTCTCCAATAGATGCCAGAAGAGGTTTTCCATGCTTCGATGAACCTTCTTTCAAGTCTGTCTTCAGTATTAACATAGCAAGACCTACGTTTTTAACTACAGTATCAAACATGCCATTGAAGGGAGACCCAGAACCTTTGTAAGTATAACTGTCATCTTCTACTGACAAACCTTATGAGACAAGAATACACTGCGCAAAAAAATTAACGCACATTCTGAAAATCTCAATTTTAATGAAAGTTAACTCTACATCAACTTTATAACTTATTTTTATGTTCTCTCGGGAAGGTTTTGAACGAAACAATATACATTGAATGAAAGAAAAATTCAGGATTTCACCGAATTTATGTGAAAGAAGAGAAATAAACAGTTTTCAAAATACTGGAATGCTGATAAGTGATGTATACTTGGTATTTCTACTCCTTGCGTTAATACAGCTCGGCAACGACGGTTTATACTCAAAATGAGTGATCTTCTGTGTTCTGATCTAATCCTTCCCAGATTTCTCTGAGTTGGATTCCTAAATCATTAAGAGTAGCTGGATGATTTTCTGACCTTCTCAGCCTCTTTTAAGGTTGTCCCAAACCTGCTCAATCGGATTGAGATCTGGACTTTAGCTGGCCATTCCATTCGAGAGACTTCAACCTCTTCAAGGTACTCCTGAACGATGCGCGGACGATGGGGTCTGGCATTAATCGTCCATAAAATGAAATTTTCACCAATGTATAGGGCAATTGGCACTACATGCTCTTCAAGAATTTTCCTTATATACCTATCAGCATTCATAGCTCCATTATCAACGACCACAGGTAGGTGCGAGTAGACAAAGATATTCCACCCCATACCATAATCGATCCTCCCCCGAACCAGTAGTGTTCAGGAAATTGCACTGAGCAAATCTTTCATGTGTACGTCTGTATACAAGGGAACGTCGATCACAATAGTAGAGGCAGAATCTAGACTCATTTGTGAAGAGAACTCTTTCCAATCAGCCTCTTCCCAATGGATTTGCTCTCTCGCAAAATCCAACACGCCCTTCGATGGACTGGGGTAAGAGCTGGGCCTCTTGCCGCGACTCGAGGCCTTAAATCATATTCTCTGAAGCGATTTCTTATTGTCTGAGTGCTAATTTGCACCCATGAGTTTCCTCAAGCTGATTTTGAAGGAGGCGAGGGGTTGCAAACCGTTGTCTCAACAAAGAAACTCTCAAGTCACGTTCTTGAATGGCAGTTGTTACCCGTGGTCTACCCTGTCCTTGTCTTCGGACATTCAAACCTGTCTCCCTGAATCGCTGCAACATTCTGGACACACTTGTATGGGAAACCCCAAACCTTTCTGCAATTCTTGTGTATGTCCACCCTTCTTCTCTCAAAACTTCCGCTTGGGCTTATTCCTCTTGGGTCAATTGCGTGTTTCGCTTTGCATAGCGATCGAGTGTAGAAAACCAAACGAAAGAAAAACTATTGATCACTAGAATTGATCGAGAACAACTGATTTCAGAATGGAACAATACATTCAAAATGTGATAAACTCATATTTTTTATTCCTGCTGGGAAAAAACATCTGTATTGAAGAAAAACGTTGAAAGTGGATAACATATGCATGCATAATTCTGATAAAAATAATTATCATTGAGAACACCTTCAGTTGTAGAATAAATTTGAGATTTCCATAATGTGCGTTAATTTTTTTGCGCAGTGTAATAATGCAGAGTAATCATTCATCTCCTTTTTCCAGTGAAGGCAAAGAAGGCTGGGTTTGGGACCGATATGAAGACACTCCTCCTATCCCTTCCTACTTGGTAGCCTTCGTGATAAGTGATTTCAAACCTGCTAGATCGTCTAGACCTTCGACTCAACTTTGGGCTACTCAATCCTTCCTTCCACAAACCCGCTACGCTTCAGAGTTGATACCAGTGATGATCAATTATATAGAAAAATATCTGAACGTCAGTTTTCCAGTGAAGAAGTTAGATCTCGTGGCTATTCCAGAGTTTGGTTTCGGCGCAATGGAGAATTGGGGACTTATAACCTTCAGGTAAGGATAAAGAACCAACCTTGAAGGCTGGAAGTCTCAGTTTTGTTGTTTTTTCAGAGAGAGCATGCTGCTTTTCGATAGAAACAACACTAGCATCGAGGATCAAAAGAATATAGCCCACGTTTTAGCCCACGAATTAGCCCATCAATGGTTCGGAAATTTAGTAACTCCCAAATGGTGGGATGATCTTTGGCTTAAAGAAGGATTTGCCACTTATTTAACTTATCTGGCTGTTGCAGAGGTATTTCATGGTAATCTGAAGATAACAGTGTTGGAAATCTTCTCTTTTGTTACAGGCTCACCCTGATTGGACGTACACCCAAGAAATATTTCCAAACGAGCTCACCAAAGCTTTGGAAAATGACGCCTACATTTCATCCGAAGCTGTTTCTAAAGAAATAAAGAGCAACAGGCAGATTAGGCAAGCTTTCGGATTTGGATCGTACTCAAAAGGTTAAAAAAAATCAAGATATTATCATGGCATCCTATAATCTTACCGTTTTTTCATCAGGTGCTTGCTTGGTGAGGATGATGAACAATTTCCTTACCGAACCAACCTTTTTGAAGGGTCTCAGTTACTACTTGGACAGATATAAGTACAGGAATGCAGACCATAAGGACCTTCTTAAATGTTTCGACGACGCAGCGGCTGAAAACGTCAACCATTTCATCAATTTCACCAATGTCGGCGAAATCATGGATACCTGGATCAACAAACCAGGTTTTCCAGTTTTAACCATCAACACCAACATGGAAACAAGGACCATAACGATAAGACAGGTTAGATCTTTCAGTTCTTCACTTGGAAACCTCCTGAAGAATATTCGTGGTCCTAAAATAGACCCGTGAGGTACTCCATTCTTCACTAAATCATTTTCTGATTCAGAAACGTTTCCTTGTGGATGGAGAGCCAGATGGTACATTATGGTGGGTACCAATTTCGATAGCAACAGATAAGGACCCAGATTTTCAAGATGCCAGTCCTAAAGCTTGGTTGAAAGGGGAGTCCATCACTTTACCTGTGAACTTCACGCAGTGGTACATAATCAACGTAAATCAAACAGGTTTGAAATAGTTCTTTGGTACTGTAGATCGGTTTTGAATCACCATTGTCCTCAGGTTACTACATGGTGAACTATGACGAACAAATCTGGCACGCTTTGATCAGGAATATCATGAACGTACCTCCATTGACTAGAGCTCAACTCATTGGGGATTCTATGGAGTTAGCCAAGGCCAATCTGCTGGACTACGGGATTCCTTTGAGGCTCATTGCTAATATGGCTGTCAGTGATGATATGATCATGTTCATTCCTACTCTTGTAGCCTTCAAGAAGTTAGAGTTTCTCAGCGATATGCTGTACAATACACCTGCATTTGGATTATTTGAGGTAGGTGAAGGTTCTAGCTTGAATACTCTTGATTTGTGCCGGCACTTGCATTGATATGAAAGAAGAGCACTTGGTTATCAAACCAAGCCTTTCCCAAGTTCCCTAATACCATCTATCTGACGTTCTAGGACTACCACAAGACAATCTTCAAGCAAACGTATGAAACTGTTGATTTCTCCCACACCTTGAACGATTACTTGTCCTTGAGAATCATGAAGACTGTACTTGAGTGGTCGTGTAGAAGCACCGAGTCGAGATGTGCCATAATGGCCCATAACCTGTACAGGAAATGGATGCAGGGATCTATAATGTGAGTTTTGTGCGAATCTATGTTATGTATAGTGATAATATATGAATTGTTCTAGCATTAAGCCAAATGTTCGTCATATAGTCTACTGCACAGCAATCAGACAAGGTGGAAAAGCTGAGTGGGACTTCGCTTACCACGAATACAAGAGGACGAACTCACCAACAGAAAAAAATGTCCTTTTGGACGCTCTTGGTTGTACAAAGCAAGAGTGGTTATTGTCCAGGTAGGCCAATTCGGACCTAGAAGTTCTTAACAGCTTTTTTAACCCACAACCTGCCTTTCCTTGGCATGATTTTCTTTTTCTTGTAGTTAACAAACAATCTAAACCATTAATGATCAAAGTTCGCATGTTTATGGACTAATAGTACTAAGTGTCAGCATGTTTTGAGGTTAACACCACTTTGGACTAAAGAATGAAGCATGGGCATGTAACATTAACACTTTTTTATGTTTTTAATAGTAGTTATCGTCGTCACATTTTGGGAGAGGAGGATTAACTTCTTTCATGAGTTCGCAAGACAAGTTAGAATATAAATTGTTCTGAATTTTCAGAATGCTTACAGCCATTTTGAAGGGAGAAAACTCGTAAGTGGAAATTAGATAGATAGAACACTTTCATTCATCATAATACCATTTTCGAAGTTTGATTTTCATTTGAAGGCTAAAACTGCCCAGGTAGCAGGTTTTTCAAAATAAAACGAAGCAAATTTCGATGTCAAAAGATCCGACATACCATTGCCTGATTGATTATACGTTTTGGACATCTTAAGAATGTTTATTTCTGCAAGAAATCTACAGAAAGATCACCAGAGGAGCAATCATATTCTTCTTGTAATTTTCACTGAGCTATACCTTCAAATAGAGTGTTTACCAAAAGATTTGCTGAAGAATATCAGAACATTAAATTAGAGGAAAGTTGCACCATGAAATTTAGAAAGTCTAGATACCTAACTGAGTGAAGATAGTTTTCCAGATTGATGCTTCAAATCTGTGAAACTTTGAACATATACGTAATGTTCATTTGATGATAATTGATTTTTTGAAGGGCAAGAAAAGGGAAGTAAGCCCCCTCCACCTCCCAGAGATGTTCCCCATCATACCTCTAACCCAAGAGTTCATGTAAGGTTAAGTTTTTGTATCTGCAGGTATCTGAACATCGTCCTGGATGATGAAACTTACAGTATGAGGATCCAAGATGCTGACAGGATATTCGAATCTATTGCAAATAACAAGGCTGGTAGTCAACTGGCCTTCAATTTTCTAAGGAGAAATTGGGATGACCTTAGAGAGCAGTAAGTTGAAGATTGGAAAGCAAAACTTGTTTTTTTCTTTTTGGTTTTACGTCTTATGAATTCAAAGTGTTTAAAAATAATGAACCTCAAGGGTGGACATGTCTGCATCACCACAGACGATCAGATCTCTGGAAACACACGGCCAGAGGTCTCTGATGATCAGGGAGTGCTGTTTAGTTAGTTTAGTTTAATTTTAAAAATAGTTATTGTTCACTGAGACCTTAAGGTCTATTTCGCCCCCTTACAAAACTGTTCTGGCGATCCCTTCACATCTTGCCTTCCAGTTCCAAGGATCTGATGAAATCCAATATCTGTGAAGGCTTCAACGATGCTAGTTCCTCACTCTTACAAGTTTCTCGCCAAGGCATTCTCTCTTTAGGCTCGCAATGCCAAGGCTTTTCGTGACTAGGTGAATGGGATATTTCTTCATCCTCCCCACAGAACCTACACTCGTTAGTGTCCGATAATCCCATCCTCAAAAAGTGCTTCCTGAGGTGACAATGTCCTGTGAGAAAGCCAGTGAGGAGGGGTAATTGCTTCTTACCAAAATCCAGATATCTTTCGGATCCCGCTGACTCAAAGTTCCGAAGGAACTCAGTAGAATGATCCATCCCTGGGAGATTCCGCACTCAGCTTTCTCCTCCTCCAGAAACTCCTTCTTATAGGTACATTTACATACACCACAGAAAGGTTCTGTGCCAATGAGTGACATTCGTGCGCCCTCTTTGGCAAGTGTATTGGCCTCTTCGTTTCCTTTGATTCTCGAGTTGCCGGGAACCCAGATTAAAAAGACGTTATTTTTCTTGGCAACCTCATTGAGTTTGTTCCGGCACTCCCAGATCATTTTAGAGTCGATGACGTAGGAGCTCAGTGCTTTAATAGCAGCTTGACTATCTGAGTGTATGGATATATCTCACTTTGATAGTTTCTGTCCAGACTTATATCTAGACATTTTCAATATCTAAGATTTCCGCTTGAAAGACGCTCATACAGGAGCCTAGCGACAGTGCACACTTGGTACTGGGCCCATATATCCCAGCGCTGCTCCTGTAGAGGTTTTGGAACCATCTGTATACCATTTAAGGTATTTTCTTTGAGGTTATAGTCGGTGTATTCCGTTTCCAATCTTTCTTTTACTTAGCTCCAGTGATGCACACAAAGGGGAGTGCTGTTATACCATAATGCAACTGGCAAGAAGCAATATAGTGACCCTATTTTGGGTGCCAAGGCATTATGGGTTGAAGGGAATGAAAAAAACCGATGAACTTGCAAAGAGTGCATAATGGTTAACACCTGCTGGACCTGAACCTTTTTGTAGGCTCGAAAAAGACCAATATAAGGCAGTGATCCATCAATGGAAGTTGAATAACAAAATAAACCTCTGGAGAAACACTTCTGGAATTACTGATACCAATTCCCAGCCAGCCATCAGGCAATGGCTATTAAGGACTGGGAACAAGAGAGGAAGCTTATGTCCTGGCTTACGACCAATGGTCAAAGGCAAGCTAGGTCACTACTCTCTCACTCGACGAGCTGGACCAAGAAAGTCCTCTCACTCTGCAAAGTGGAACTGAGGAAACTGACGGGCGCTCTCACTGGGCACTGTCCGTGAGGTATCACTTAAAAAACATGGGAAAGGCGCCCGATAGTACATGTCGCTTCTGTCAGGAAGCCACCGAAACAGCCAGAGCTATGTGAGTGTGAAGCTGTTCACCAGAAACGGCTACGACATCTTGGCTCCTGGTTCCTAGAGCCTGAACAAGTAATGGATGTGGCCCCCAGAAAGGTGGTGAAGTTCATTGAGACTTTGCTGTCTGACTGTAAAAAAAGCGCGGGGATGCACAATAATAGATCTTATAAGGTCAAGGTGCTCACAAGGTCGGTTTTGATCTGTCACCCCTCCACTAATCTAATCTAAACTACTGAATCCAAAAAATTCTTGATGATTCCACCTCTCTATACCAGAAAGCTCCTGAAGGTGTCACGAACTGAGATTTTGGTGATGGTGGGATTGCTGACTTGGCACTGTCGGTACAAATATCATTTATACAGCAAGGAAAAGTCTACAGTTAGATGCAGACTCTGTGGAACAGAAGCAGAAACAGAACAATTCATATAAGGAAACCGGACCTGAATACCCAAGAGGTAACGTCCAAGGCATTGAGAGACCGTCCTCGCGACCTGAGGTCAATAGACTTCTGTTGCTGGAGAGGAAACAACTCGGTCTGGTGACTGGTGCATTGACTGGTCACCTGTTTAACAAGCATTTGAAGAGAATGGGATTGACGAGCTGCTCCCTATGCCGGTGGTGCAGGAGTACTGATGAAACGGTTGAGCATATTTTGTTCAACTGTGGGAACCTAACTGAGTTAAGGTCAACACACCTAGGAAATCCAACACCTACTATTCCTATGGTGAGAGGGACCACTCCTGGCAGACTCGCGACATTTCTGTCTTTGTGTCTGAGGAGCTGAGTCTCTATAGAACGATGCGGGTGAACAATGGGCCACTAGGCCTCTGTTTTGCCGGAAAGGCACCGCGCGAAGAAGAAGAACGTCCAAGGCTCCTAATGAGGTTTTCGGTTTTATCAACGCCATTGACAACCTTTTTGTATTTCCATGAACGAGTAGGGTTGAGAACAAAAGATCTACATGGTTGCAGTCTAAAAAAGCGAGGAATATGGACCCTTTGGAAACGTATTTAAGACTGAACCTGGAAGTCAAGAGGGTGAATAACTTTTATGAACAGACTTCGAAAGAACCAGCTTGAAGATTAAGCTTATCAGTATACAAGCTATTCTCCAAAAATGATCTATATTGAATTCTGACTTGCCCAAACAATATACTAACTCTAATTTTCAATTTGCAGTCTTGGTGAAGGATTCAACATCCTCAACAAGTTGATCTTAAGTCTTCCCAAACATATGAACACTGAATTCCAGTTGGCTGAGGTTTGTATCTTCACTAAACCCTTGAATTACCCAGTTCTGATCCCCAAATTTTCTTGCAGCTGCAAAAGTTCAAGGAAGAACTTGGTGATAGGATAGGTTCTTCAGGTCCTGCCCTTGATAGAGCTATAGAGATTGTAAGAACCAAAGTTGTGTGGATGCAGAAAAATTATAAATCCCTAGATCAATGGCTTCATGCCCATAGGGACAATTATGGATATGGTTCCAAGTGATCCCTTGTCTTTTCAGTATTTTTATATTATCGAATTAACTAGGTTTATGTATAAATGATCTTTTATTTATTAAAATACATGTTAAATAAAGAAAAAAATATGTGTAAATAAAACAAGCTGATCATTTCCAATGCCATCCCTCATCATGTATTTCTTCCAAAATATAGATTATAGAAGTATAAAAGGGGCCTGGTTATAGCAGCATTAAAATTTTTGGTTTTTTTCCTCGCCAAAAAGATACAACAAACAACAACTTAGTTGTTTGATACTCAAGTGGAAAAAACACAAAAATACTGTAAGGAAAATGCATTTGAATTCAAAATATCCCGCAACTCATCAAACTGCACATGTGTTTTTTGGATTGCATATCCCAAACATGGAATAATACATTAATTATGGGTTGCATATTCCCCTAGGAGGATAGCTTATGCAACACAAAATACAGGAAATTTGTGTTACGTCTATGCAACCAAAAATACATGGGAATTGAGGTTATGTTATAGAACCTCAAAATATTCTGAAATTTTCGTAAATAACAACAATTCTTAATTCTCATCTGATTTTAATTGAAATGAAACTTTTGAGGCAAGACTTCGATCTCCCTTGCATTGAAATGGCTAAATTTCTTTTGGGTAAAATCCTCGTCCGCAAATTAGAGGACGACACCATTCTGAAAGGAAAAATTGTTGAAACTGAGAGTTATCTTGGGGGAATAGACAAAGCTTCACATTCATTCGGAGACAGGTATGTTTTATCACAGAATCATCAAAATTCCTACAATCCTACTTTTAGGAGAACGCCAAGAAATGAACCTATGTTTATGAAGGAAGGAACCGCTTATGTTTATATGACTTACGGGATGTACCACTGTTTTAACATATCTAGTAAAGAACCAGGGGCAGCAGTTCTTATCAGGTCTCTAGAACCTTTGGAAGGTTTGTTTACAGTACTTTACTAACAAAGTTCAATCTCAACATGATTTCTTATAGGTTTGGATGAAATGCGCAGGTATCGTTCAAAGAAAATGAAAAGCCAAAATCCCAAGAAACTCAAAGATATAGAGCTTTGTAACGGTCCTTCAAAATTATGTATAAGTATGAATATTCACAAGGAAAATTGTAACAAACTGGATCTTTGTGATAATGATTTGTTGTGGCTTGAAGATGTTTCCGATTCAGATGATTTTGATATCGTCGAAGCTAAACGGATAGGTATAGATTCTGCTGGGGAGGAATGGGCTGCTAAACCCCTAAGATTTTATGTATTTGGAAATCCACATGTGAGTAAAAGGGAACGGAAGGCTGAAGAAAGATTCAAGATGCCTACCTGAAAGTTATACTCCTCCAAGAGTTAATTTTTGACTGTCCGAGCTGTTTTAATGCATCAGTATGTTGCATTTGACTCTACCCCGAGAACAGAAGAATAATTTGGGTAGAAAGAAGCTGTTAAATACGAATATCAAGTGAATATTCTACGAAAATAAAGATTATTTCAAGAAATATTTGTTGTATTTTTATTTATACTTTTGAATCATCTTTCATTTGAGGTCAGTATGAAATTCATTCTTGATTACTAATTTCATTTCGAAAAATAAATTTTGGGTAAGTTTAAAATAACAAGAATACATGGCCATTTAAAACGTCAAGATAAATTTATATTATTTTCTATGACGCTCTGTGATCCCAATCTCAGTTGTCAAAAATGACAAATTAGAATTTGTGCTACGCAAACTCTGTTTTTATTTTGTCTGGTGAATTTTCCAATGTAAACTTTTCGAAAGTTGGAAAACTTTTACCGTGAAACTCGGAAAATGATGTGAACAGTTCCCGGCATCGAGGAATACCCTTAAAATGATCGATTACTAGCGGACCTCGCTAAAAATGGACAATTTCGTGGCCGATTTGGCTATACAGGCTATCCTAGGTAAGTGCGATTTTTTCGTTTCGCACAGCATGAAAGCAGAAAATTAATTAATAACAAACTAGTTTTAAGGTCATTTTCCTCAATTACCGTCAGATAAACGGCAAATATCCGTAATTTGTGGAATTCCAAAGCGGTTTAGCGATGTTGTCGATAAGTTGAAATTGAATAAGTATCATTTGAAAGGGGGAGTTAAATATCTTATTGTCCGACTTATTAGATTCAATTTTCTTGAATAGAGGCCGAGGTTTATTATAATTTCGACACATATCATTTCCTCTCTCGTGATTTTCTGAAAATAAACCGTTTATTGACACTTGTTCCAGTATATTCAACAGGTTGTTGTTATTGAAACGTCAAAGTGTTATGAGATTGTTAGATAGAAGGTTGTTCTGTAGATAAATAGGAAAAAATAATGATCTGTATAGTTTAAAAACGAAATTTCAGTCTTAAAATTGGTAATAATCTACAAAAACTCGAAAAAATGGAAAAGTAACTAAGGAATTTGGGTATCACTTAAAAATTATAGCAATAACATTCAATAAACCGTTTTTAAGCTTCAAATTAAACAAAGTATGACCAAAAAGAAATTCCATCGAAGAAATCATTAACTCTGGAAACTAATTCGATTTAAAACTCACGCTACATTATGTTTTTTGGAAAATTGTTACTTTGTAACTAGTGTTTTAGTTGCTTATTCATCAGAATATACTGTTATAAATTGTGAAGTTTGTTCGTAATATCTTTATGTTTATCATAACAGACATATCTCGCATAGTTTTCAGTTTGTTTCATAGTTATATTGCTTCAATATTGACCAGTAATTGTTCCTAACAGACAAGGTCAAAAAAAATTCTTTCCGACAGCTCGTAAACACCTGTAGCTAGAGACTTGAAATTTTCTTGGCATGTTAAGAGCATATTCATCCAAACTAATTTCGTTACTGTGTTAAATCGGTCCAATAGTTCTAGAGTTATAGTCTTTTGAAATTGGATATCAATTTTCTTGATATCTTCGAAAGTATATGTCTGATCGATTTGATATGTGAAATTTAGATGGGAAATGGAAACATGAGGATTTTTTCCTTATATTTTGTGGATCATTCCTATAGAATGTCTGAAAAAGTGTTTTATGTAAACAGGCTATCTTTGCGAGGTTGATACCCGAATGGGTGCTCGATTAACTTTGAATAACCTTAAATTTCGAGAAAAGTTTAGACTCTGAACTTTGTGTGTCTCTACCATTAAAAATTCATAAATATATCGTTTTTTTTCTTGATGTAACAATATATTATTTCATATCTAACGCTAAATTTCAAGCGAACATTTTCGGTGAACAAATCTATTGATTACTGTTGTATAGCATCCAAATTTTCCGACTAATTATGACGTATTCTCGACAATTATCCTAACATCACGTTATTTATCCCATTCAGAGAATATCGGACAATTACTTTGTGATGTAAATTACAGTTCATTGGGATAGTTTCGACCATTTAAATGGAAATTAGGATTCTTAATTCGACAGGAAACGTACGGTCTTTTTATGTAATAAACGTCGCGGATATAGATGGAATTTGTATACAGGGTGTCCGGAATTGAAGGCATGAAGAGTGTCCCAGCAAATGTGGGAAATCTTTCAGATTAAAATAAAACATAAAAAAATTAAGAAAAGCCTTGAGCAGGTGCTTTTGAGCTCTCGTTCATTGGTGGAGCAATGATGCTATTACCTCAAAATTTTGTATAGGACTTGAGATTCATGATAAGTATATGAATGCAAAATCTCAGCACGATCGGAATTATATTCTGGAAATTATTCAAAAAATGAAATATGTAAAAAATAAATTATTTAAAAAAATTTCTATGGTTCAGATGATGCGATCCTCTTGAAATTTTGCATGAACATTCAGTATATCAATCTTCATTCACTAAATAAATTTCACTCGAATCGGATATCTTGTTATGGAAATATTAAGATTCTTTTTTGCAGTATTCCAATTGAATTTTCTATATTTGTGTTAACACTATGGCCACAAAATTTTACATGAGGCTTATTAGAAGCATCTTGTATGTGGCCGCAAAATTTCATTTGGATTGGTTTCGTTTGTCTCAAATATTCAGAAACAAAATTTAAATGGACATATTTCATGGAACACCCTGTACGATCTGACTGGTTAACGAACTTGACTGCGTTGATTGTGAACCGAACTTACCCTGGAAATTCTAAGTCTCTAGGACAATCCCTTCGAAAGTTATCGTGCTACCGGCCGGACGGCCTCACGGACATAATTTAGTTTGATCACGGATTTTTCAGTGAATCGAAACCTATCGAAATTACAGACATTGGGGCCAAACGATATAGCACCCAAGTAGAACGAGCGCTCTTAAATAAAACATTTTAAGGTAACATGCTACTACGCGTTAAGATGTTTCATTTTCTTACATAAAAAACGGCTCCCCACAGGAAAAAAGACAAAAGATATTTTTTGTGACAAATTTAACAAAGTACTAAAAAAATTATTGTTAGCTTAACATATTTCAGTGGCGTACACCACTTTTTCAGTTCGTTTTTAAGAAAAACTTCAACACTCTGCATCTTAGAAACGATGAATTTCTGTACCTACATTTATGGGAACCTTTTTTTTCATAAAATTATCCGGGCAATCGCCTCTTCATTTTTTCGGTGTTATTCAGATACACCCTGTATATTGAGTAGTTTAAAATGTATTCCAGTAAAATAGATTTCCACAGGCCTCTAGGGAAAACATGATGGGAACTAGTCATTTTATTTTTTTATGCTTTACCTGAATCCTGGAGATTCACCACATTTTCCCGGATAAAATATAAATGGTTTCCCGGAAAGATAAATAAATGAAAATAAAGGATTTTCCAATAAGAGGTGTTATTTTGAATAGCCCGCTATTTCGGTAGATGTCACGTTTGAAGCTGTCATTTTTTGACATTTCACAAGTAGAAACTACGCCATTAAAAAAAATGTAACAATAAGTACACGCTTCAAGAACGCATTGAAATGATTAAAATTCGCTATAAAAATGGTGAAAATTTGGCAGAGACGGTTCGTAAAACTCGAACATTTTTGGGTCGTCGTGAAGCACCTTGCTGAACCGCAATGAAGAACTTGGTGGAAAAATTCGAGCTGTTGGGACAACTTAGTGATGTGAGGAATAAAACCTGTGCACGTCGCTCAAGAACAATATTGCAACAGTTACGGTGAATGGATGATTAATGATTCTTTATGGCCGGAATCCCGTATAGTATTGATCTGGAAAACGTTTACTTTCAACAAGACGGCGCTACGTTCCACACAAGCAACGAAACCATTGATCTTTTGCGGGAAAAATTTCCGGACCGTGTTATCTCTCGAAGAGGTGATATTGACCACCGAGATCTTGTGATTTAACACCTTGCGACTTCTTTCTTTGGGGCCACGTGAAAGAGAAGGTCTACGCCAATAGCCCAGCGACGATTCAAGACCTCCAAGATAGAATTCGTGAAGCTATCGAGGACATAGGGTAGCCACTTTGCGATTTGGTTATGGAAAAATTCATTAAAAGGATATGGTCCTGTAAGCGGGGTCGTGGTGGTCATTTGCCTGATGTTATTTTTAACTATTAACGGCATAGCTTCTTCTTTATGATGAAATAAACATCCGATCATTTAGATTGAAAAATGGCATTTTTCTTTGAATATAAAAATAACACCTCTTATTGGAAAACCCTTTATGTACAAACGCGCAAAACCTTCAAATGTCATATCAACCCCTTTCTCACGCGTTTTTTCGTGCCGGATCATCGCCGGACACCCCCCGATCGCACCTGCCCTCGCATATACGTAAATTACAACCCCGTCAATTCGACGATTACCCGATCAAACCACCCCCTAAACGCTCTAAACCGACGTTTCCTTTCTCGCGGTCACGCCGGCCGATCGCGATTTCGATTAAACAAACCACCCCCGTCCCTCCCCATCCCCTCGTCTACCCCCGGGCGCATGAGCGTTGGGGAAGATCATCGATCAAACCGAATCAAGCTCTGTGGAAAATCGGGTTTAAACGGTTGCGTCCTGCATCTGAGGGGGTGAGTTTTGAATTTTCCGGAGGATTCTACGAACGGGACGATTCCCGAAGGGGTTGGAACACGCGATTCGGTCGTAAAGAGTCTCCTCGTGTATTTGGTCTGTACTGATTTTTTCCGGAAATTGGGTTGGAACTGTTGAATGAGGAAAGGGTGGTTTGGGTTTTAAAGGGGTTGGCAGTCGATATGGGGGTTGATGTTGATTTTTTTCCTTTTGTTCGATGGTTTTTGAATTTTGTTCACGGAAATTAGGTCGGGGTTAATTCAAGTGGCAAGGGGTGTATAATAAGTTAAGCGAGTATAGTACAGAGTATTCAAGATGTTCCATGCAGCCAATATTTCGACTGTCAGACAATGTATGGAAAGTTGTATAAAAAGTGTTTTGAATGGCAGCAAAAACTTCGTCAGAATATGTTAGTTAATTTTTTGATCATTCGTTTTGACCTAATGTCTTCATTTTCGAATTTTGAGCTGAAAATTGCTGAAAACGATAGGTTAGACTGCCTGATGACGATTTCGTGGTCAAATTAAATTCTGTCCTTCGGGCCGTCCCGTCCGATTCGAGTGAAATTTAATTAGAGAATGAAAACTAATATACTGAATGTTCATACAAAATTTCAGGAGGATCGCTTCATCACCATAGAATTTTTTAATTTATATTTTTTTACATATTTTATTTTTGGAATAATTTCATAATATAATTCCGATTGTGCTAAGATTCTGCATTTTATATTTGGTATCAATCTCAAATCTATACTTCTATACTTATATTATAAAAAGGAAAGATTTGTATGTTTGTGGGTTTGTGGCGTTGATGCGAGTTAACTCATAAGCTACTAGACCGATTTCAGCCATGATCAGCTATTTTCAGGTGCGCTGCAAAAACCGTAAGACGTACATGGAAACAATGTATGACGGAAATGTACCTCTCTAATTGTTCTACAAAAAAGTCCGCGATAGCATATATCTATCTTTCAAGGTTTACTCGGTATCAACTTTTAAAAGTATCCGAATGTTTCTCAAAATTATGCATATTTGGGAGTATTTTTTTATGAATACGCTATTGATCCTTATCCAATTAGTACGTCGTTCATACTCAGTATTTCATTTAGAACGAAATTGCCTTTTACATCATTCAATTATGATGAATACATCAAAAGATATGGCAGGTTGAAGATGAAATCGCACCAAAATGCGTCTCTGTTGTAGGCACTAGGCGGGTAGGAGAAGGTACCGTAGTGTGAGGGATGTATGAATGTATTTTGGATTGCCTAATGCCCGTATGTTTATGATCACAAATCAGATCAACAAATGGCGCTGTAGTCGTTATTTAGGTTATTCATCTACTCTGCAACTAAAGGCTGGATCGAATTGAATGAATTTTTGTGTATACAGAACAACGTCTGTTGGGTCTGCTAGTCCCATATAAAATTATAGATAATAGTTTTATCGCTCCACTAAAGAACGAACTCTCAGAAGCTTCTGCTAGGGGCTTTTCTTGAATCTTTTTCCTGATTACCGCACCGAAAAAAAAATATCCGCGGATATTTCTTCAAATCGCAACCTTCAAACGATTCCCCAGTTAAGGAAAAATATTTTGAAACAATTATTCATCGTTTTACGTAAATGAACGCCTCGACAGAACAGCTATAATTGTGGCGCTTTCACCACCATTTTGCGATTTCTGGTTAAATATTTGTGTAGTCTCAATATAATCAATGAACCAATATTAACAAAAAAGAACTGAATAATCAGGACAATCATATTAAGAAGGTTTCCAAACAAACGAAGGTCCAGGTCCATTGTTTCAGGGTGTTGAAATATACTCAAAAACTAACTCAAAAAAGTGGGACGCCACTGAGATATTTTAAACCAACAATTACAGTGGAAATTCCTATAACGAACGTCTGTTTTAACGAATTTCGTACAAGACATTGCACCTTCAATCCAAATTCATGTTGAAAACACCCTCTTAAACGAAGTAAATTCTCTCTATAACGAAATACATATTCCAAGAACATCACTCTTTGGATGGGTATTGGTAAGAAGGTATAAGGGTGGGTTTTTTCCGAATTTTTTTCGGACGTTCGTAATAAATCCCGACCTTAAACTTAATCATTACGGCGGGCAGAGAGATCTTTGGAAACAGTTTTAAATACACCCCTGGCTGTTTAGTTTAAATCTAACCATTACGCTAGTATGAAAAGTTTGTGCGAAAATGTCTAAAAGCAAGTGCTTAAGTTTGAATGATAAACTTAAATTTATCAGTGAAGTCGACCGCGACATTGCCGACTAAGGAAACAAATTTTTTGTAACACGAAAATTTCTTTTTAACGAATATTTTTTGCGGATTTAGAGCAAAAGATCTTCTCTTTGACGTGACCCCAAAGGAAGAAGTCGCAATGTGTTAAATCACAAGATCTCGGTGGTCAATTGTGATCACCTCTTCGAGAGATAACAAGATCCGGAAACTTTTTCCGCAAAAGATCAATGGCTACGTTGCTTATGTGGTACGTAGCGACGTCTTGTTAAAAGTAAACGTTGTCCAGATCAAAACTATCCAATTTCGGCCATAAAAAACTTCTGTGGAATGCCTAATTCCAAAGAACGACGAGGAATGGACAAACCTGAGTTTTCTTCAACACTTTCGGCTACAGCAGCAATATTCTCGGCTGTTCTTGAGCGACATGCACGGGTTTCATTCTTCACATCGCTAACTTGTCCCAACAGCTCGAATTTTTCCTCCAATTTCTTTATTGCGGCCCGACAAGGTGCTTCAAGACGACAAAAAAATGGATTTTAACGAACCGTCTCTGCCAAATTTTCACCATTTTTATTAATGGCTTAGTTTCTACTTATCAAACGTCAAAAAATGACGATTTCAAACGTGACATCTACCGAAATAGCGGGCTATTCAAAATAACACCTCTTATTGGAAATCGCTTTATAAGCAACTCTTATTACAAAATATACAATGACAAGGTTCATCAAAAATTACTCATATTATGTCAACTTGACTTTTTCCACAAAAGCAATAGAATAGACATATTACAGCCGCCAATGTAAAAAAAATAATAAAAAATATTCAGTAATCGTAGATAAAGTATAGTATTTTACTCGCGTATAATGGCTATTATTCCACCCGATGATTGAGGCCTAATTCACCTTATATATACTCGTATGTTCATTGCATAATATACTATTTTTGTTGATATTGTAACAAATTAGTTACGAAAAATATCACACACAGATTTCAATAGAAGACAGATTAAAAATGTACAAAATTTCGATAGAAATATCACCTAAATTCAAACGAAAACCACATTGAAATTATGGAATTTTCCATGCTTTCACCTGCTCAAACAGGTTCTTATACAATTTGTGTGTTTTGAATATGCCTTATTTAACCCCTGTAAGAAAGGCCAATATTTCTCCCTTCAAGACGACTGTTCACCCTTGGGTTGTTTCTGGAATTTCCACCCTTTTAACTTTTCTTCTTCATATCGCGTTTTGTCACGCTACCCTCGTTGCCATGACCAATTGAATGTTTGATCCATACAGGAAAACTGTCATTGGGAGCGATTTTCCACCAATGGGGTTGAAGAAAGGGGTAACGATTGGAGGGGGTGATTTGGAAGAGATGGGGTGTATACAGGAGGTCCTGGAAGTATCGAGCAGGATGTTTTTGTCTTGTATCTTTTAAAACACTGTCAATAAGTCTGTTCTTGAGAAAAGATGAATTTTGAATTTTCCAGGCTTTGTATATTCGAATATTGATATTTGTTTCGTTATGTTGGTAAACATACAGGTTTTCTTTTTTTAGCTTGGCCCTTTAGCAGTATTTGGAGTACTAGTGAATACAGTGGAACTTCCCTATAGCGAAAAGTGTTAAATCCGCAAAAAATTCGTTATACAGAAAATTGTTTCTTTGGTCGGTAATGTCGCGGTCGATTTCACTGATAAATTTACGTTTATCATTCAAACTTAAGCACTTGCTTTTAGACATTTTCGCACAACTTTTCACACTAGCGCAATGGTTTATATTGAGAGCAAAAAGTCAGGGGTATATTTAAAACTGTTTCAGAAGGATCTCTGCTCGCCATTATGATTTGCTTTAAGGTTGGGATTTATTACGTACGTCCGGAAATTCCGGAAAAAAACCCAAGTGATGTTCTTTGAATATTTCGTTATAGAGAGAATTACTTCGATTTAGAGGGTGTTTTAACATGGAATTGGAATCAAGGTAAATGTCTTGTACGAAATTCGTTATACAGATAAATTCGTTATACAGACGTTCGTTATAAGGAAGTTCCACTGTATTTCTGCTAAAATATTTTCAAATTGACAGTGTTGGCACATCTATCTCAAATGCATTATCCATTTTCTTTTTTCAAATGGAACTACCTATATTTTTATTTATGTATCGATTCGATACCAAACTTGCAGTAGATAGATAGATAGATATTTATTCAATTCAAGAATTATTGTACAAAAAATACAACAAGATTGAAATACGTCAAATACATGTGGCATTCGTACTTTTATTTCGATGTAAATAATGATATTCTATGTTGTTTTAATGACATTATTTATAACGTAGATAAGTAGGCGACAAAAAAAAAGATATAGACGTCAATCAGATTGAGACGAGTCTGTTCAGAGGCTGTATCATAGTTTGTCTATGGGCTGTATTTCCTCCGATTTTTCTTATTTGTCGTGAATAAAGTTTTATTCAAACCTCGTGGTAGTTTTACATATACCCTAGCTAGACAACGTAAAAAATCTTGAAATTCTGCATGAACATTCAGTATATTAATCTTCACTCACAAATAATTTCACTCGAATCGGATATCTTCTCATGGAAATATAAGATTCTCTTTTCAATATTCCAATTGAACTTTCCATAGTTCTGTTAACACTATGGTCACAAAATTTTTCAGGAGGCTTATTATGAGCATCTTGCACTTGACCGCAAATTTTCATTTCGATTGGTTTCGTTTTGTCTGAGATATTGTGGAACAAAAATTTTGAATGGTCGTATTTTATGGAACACCCTGTGCAGTATTCGAAAATTACAGGCATTTGGGCAAAACTATATAGCACTCGTTTAAGTAAAACGAGCTTTCAAAAAAGAAAGTGATTTCCGGTGTTTTTTTGAGCAGTTACCTACTCTTAAGGTACTCCTCTATTTCGGACCTGCTGTATAAACCTAGATTTTCCCCGAAGAATCCAGCGCTCCCATTGGTCGCTTTCACCCCTCGTTCGACCGCTGACCCCGCCCATACACTCCGAGCACGGTGGGGGTGAAAACAATTTCCAATTTCACGATGACTTCGATAAAGAATAGCAGTTGCGGTCTTAGCAACAGTTGTCTTCGCAATTAGAGGCCTTCTTCTATGGTCCGTCAGAAAAAATAGATTCGATACGCGGCCTAGAAATACGCGAATTGTGCGAGAGCGCCTGATGAAGGTTTTTCCGGAGTCCGAAACGTTTTGGAGCGACTACGCGCGGTTTTCGCGGAGTATGTGGTAGAGACGACTTAAGATGGAATTTTGGGACATGGAGGGGCACAGGGAGCTGAGACACAGGCATATTTCAGGTAAATTTTGAAGGGGTTAGGTCCATTATGGCTTTATTGTAGGTATTTTTCTCTGATTTCTTTCATTCTGTCATACTTTTAAGAGCGAAACAGTGCGAGAATATCCTTAAGTTTCACTCAAATTTAATTGAAATCATTTATTCATATTATTTTTATATGAGGAAATTTTTAATCTTCGTCGTTAACATATTCATCTCTCACAATACGCTCTCTGTTATTCGTTCTACACTTTATTAAGAAAAATTCATTTATCTGGACACAAAACTCACAAATATCTATACCCGTGCCTAGATTCGAACCCAGACCTTCAGCTCTGTAGTAGGTACCTACGCAACTCCAGCCACTGAAAAGGGTTATAACGTGGTTTTATTTTGTTATTATTATATTTTTTTTGAAAATCTTCCAATGATACGATTCTGATGGAATTCAGCTTAAATATGCGCGTCGCTGTCTTAATTCTAAATATGTATCAAGTTTGATATTGATCAGATCTGTATTTTCGCTAAAATTGAAGAATCAATGAGAAGAAGTTTAAATGAGAGTAACTCTGGAACTAATCAACCGATTGTGCCTGTTCATAGGAGCAAACAGACATTTAGTTGTCCCAAATCTATCGTGAAAATTTCAAGGCGGTAACAAGTTCCGTTCGAGAGTTAGGGCCCCCGCAGACTGCAGACTTTTTATCGGCCGATAGTTTGGTCGGCTTCTTAATCAGTATGGAGAAGAATGCATATGCGCACACTACAGCGATTCAGTATCGGCCAGTATCGCACTGTCAGCCCAACCCGACTAAACTATCGGCCGATAAAAAGTCTGCAGTCTGCGGGGCCCTTTATAGCGACCAGAAATTTATCGGTTAATCACGCAAAGGCAATGGTATATTATGCAACGAGCGTATAATGATAGCGATTATTCTCGCCGCAGGCGAGTGTCCCAAATCACCGAGTGAATAACAGCCATTATACGCAAGTAGCATACTATACTTTATCCACGACTACTGCATATATTTCTTGAAGATTTTAACAATTGACGACTGCGATAAGACCCTTCTATGACAAGCGTGGAAAAAGTCAAGTTGACAGGTGAGAAATTTTTGGAGAACTGGTCATTGTATATTTTGTAATAAAATTTGCTTCAATTGATGCAATGAAAGTAAATTTGGCCCTCGATTGACAAGGTATACCCATATTTTGTTAGTTGGAGTACTTTGGAATACTGAAGAAATACAAATAAATTTAAAGAATATCAAAGCTAAATCTATGAAGCATCGGACAGCAGTGAATTATAATCTCATTATTCCCTTGTGATTAAGGGGTATTATAAAGGCTGAGCACAGACACGTACAATGGACGGATTTTACATTAGTCTTGGATAAATATTTTTTTTAAATTCCTAATAGTACGTTGCTCACGAATTTTGCAGAAGTTTGCAAAATTCTCCTTCAGAATACCAATTTCATTCTGGTTCTGATGTGTGGTTTCTGAAATATCGAAAAAATAATACAAAATTTCTAATGTCAATACACAAAGTGAAGCCGCAGGCGAGTGGCCTAAATCACCGTGTGAATAATAGCCATTATACGCGAGTATAGAATACTATACTTCATCCATGACAACTGAATATTTTTCTTGAAATTTCTTACATTTGGCGACCTTAATATATCCCTTCTATTACCATGTAGTGTAGAAAAAGACCAATTGAGATTTCATAAATTTTTTTATGAACTTATCACTGTAAATTTCGTTATAAAAGTTGATTATATTCAAAGTAGATTTTGCTCTCGATTGAAAAGGCATTCCCAACCATATTTTCTAGTTAGGAAACTCTAAAACACTGAAGAAATATCAGTTCTAACAATATAATGTTATAGCCTAATCCATAAGTGAATTATGCCTCTTTATTCACTAGTGATCGATAGGTATTTTTATAGCGAAGCAAACAAACGTATAATAGGTAGATTATAAAATAGTCGTGGATAAACGCATTTATTTATCTTCAATTGTTCGCGTTCAATAAAAATAGCAAGCGTTCCATCATACCGCAAATATTCAACAGTCGTAGCTGGAAATCAAAAGTCGTAAATAATAATAATAACAGTTGTAAACACAAGAATCGTGCCATGTCCCTTATCTCAGCATCTACATAATCAACAGTTGATCTTCTCTGGGAAAACTCGTTTCCACCATCGGTGCATGAAAATTTCACTAATTGGCTCGAATGAAATCGAATTTTTTCCAGCCAAACACTTTCCCTTGTGGTCTTCAACGCGTGCGAGTTTTCTCATCTTGCTTGAGAGGTTTCTTTAATACGATAACGTCTAATGGGAGATCCGCCATGAATTCTCGGGTATTATAAGTGTGAAGTATAATTTTTTCACGTTATAATAAAGGGTGTTTTTCTAGAGGTATAGAACTTTAAATTGCAATAAAACAACGATTGACATGAGTTTTATTTATCCGAAAGATAATCTTGTGGCATCACATTTTCGAAATGATTTTTGGCAAATGACCACGGCTGGCTCGGATATAGTCCAATCTGGACTTCCAATTTTCGATTACTTTTCCGAACATTTGTGGCTTAATATCGGCAATAACACGGCGAATGTTGTCTTCCAATTGGTCAAGCGTTTGTGGCTTATAGACCAATGACTTTACATAGCCCCACAGAAAGTAGCCTAGCGGTGTTAAATCACAAGATCTTGGAGGCCAATTCACAGGTACAAAACGTGAGATTAGGCGGTCACCAAATGTGTCTTTCAATAAATCGATTGTGGCACGAGCTGTGTGACATGTTGCGTCGTATTGTTGGAACCACAGCTCCTGGACATCATGGTTGTTCAATTAGGGAATGAAAAAGTTAGTAATCATGGCTCTATACCGATCACCATTGGCTGTAACGTTCTGATCATCATCGTTTTTGATGAAGTACAGACCAATGATTCCACCAGCCCATAAAGCGCACCAAACAGTCAGTTTTTCTGGTTCTAACGGTATTTCGGCATACACTTGAGGATGAGTTTCTCTCCAAATGCGGCAGTTTTGTTTGTTGACGTAGCCATTCAACCAGAAGTGCGCTTCATCGCTGATCCAAATTCGCTTATGAAAATCAGGAACAACGGCACTCTCGTTTTGGGCCCATTCGACGAATCTACGCCTTGCTTGATGATCGTTTGGATTCAATTCTTGCACGATTTGGATTTTGTAAGAACGCAAACCAAGATTCTTCCGCAAAATCTATACTAATATAATAAAGAGGAAAGATTTGTATGTTTGTGGGTTTGTGGGTTTGATACGAGTTAACTCATAAGCTACTTGACCGATTTCAATAATTCTTTCGCCTTTAGAATGCTACACTATCACAGAGTAACATAGGCTATACTTTTCATCCGAGAAAATTAGGAAAACCAACTATAACTTCAATGATAAAAAATATGAGTACCAAAATCAGGTGTTTTCAGATGCGCTTCAAAAACCGTAAGACGTACATGGAAACAATGTAATGACGGAAATGTACCTCTTTAATAGTTCTACAAAAAAGTCCGCGATAGCATATATCTATCTTTTAAGATTTACTCGGTATCACCTTTTAAAGTTTTCCGAATGTTTCTCAAAATTATGCATCATTTGGGAGTATTTTTTTATGAATACGCTATTGATCCTTATCCAATTAAATACGTCGTTCATACCCAGTATTTAATTTAGAACGAAATTGCTTTTTACATCATTCAATTATGATGAATACATCAAAAGGTATGGCAGGTTGAAGATGAAATCGCACCAAAATGCGTCTCCGAGGTAGGCACTAGGCGGGTAGGAGAAGGTACTGTAGTGTGAGGGATGTATGAATGTATTTTGGATTGCCGATGCCCGTATGTTTATGATCACAAATCAGATCAACAGATGGCGCTGTAGTCGTTATTTAGGTTATTCATCTTCTATGCAACTAAACGGCTGGATCGAATTGAATGAATTTTTGTGTATACAGAACGTCTGTTGGGTCTGCTAGTCTTCCATAAAGTGGATGGACACAGATCCAATTCCTGTGCTCGATGGCGGATTGACTCATAATGAATGAACTATTCCTTATATCAAACCTCATAAGCATGAGAAAACAATACAAAGAAGAAAAACTCTGGAAGTATTGAGTAAACTTAGTTAACCCAACCTATTTTCCAAATGTCTAGGTACAGGTCCGTAGTAATGGGTAATCATAACCCAAAATATTGAGACAGCGGCCTTTCGTCCTAAAAAACGAATTCAAATTCGGAAGAATAATAAAAAACTTGTGTTAAAATAATAAGATATAATTATTCAAATTGCTCCTAAAGCAAAACTGTTTACAATGACGAAATCAACCCCGGCCGGAAACGATATCAAACAAACGATTAATCGCGCCCATTAACGACTCCCCTAAAACTATAAATTTCCCGCAGCTTGCGGCTTCCCGATTTCCTCAATAAACAGAACCTTCATCAGGGTTCGCGGATCGGCGACAACACAATATTCGATACAAACAACACGGGGTGAAATTAGTTACATTAAACGGTCGATTAAACAAGTGATCGCTTACAGCACCTGCCCCTCGCGAAGGGGGTTGAAATACGGTGGGCGACAATCGAGAATTATCTACGGTAATTCCGGGTAACCAAGCGTGGTCTCGACCGGGCATCGATCAAACTTTTCCGGTGGTTATTTCGGTCCTTATTGGGTTTTGGGTTCGTGGAATTGAAGATAGGGGGTGGAATACATGGTGTTTCACTAAAAGTTGACTCCTGTGTCTTGGGTGGGTGGAAAACCGAAAAACAATGGGGGTTTGTTCAGTAAAAAAATTCCTAACAGAAACTTATGATCCCTTTTTCGTGGGTAAACGAAAATCTTCAAATTCCTCACATTCTTCTTGATGAAAATGGAAATTATTAGTCCTCGAACTGACCCTTGGGGAATCCCTCGAACTAAGGAAGAGTTGATATAAAGGGTTTTCCAATAAGAAGTGTTATTTTTTGTCATTTGAAAAGTAGAAAATACGCCATTAATAAAAATGGAACGATGCACGCTTCAAGAACGCATTGAAATTATTAAATTCACTATGAAAATGGTGAAAATTTGGTAGAGACGGTTCGTAAAACTTGAACATTTTTGGGTCGTCGTGAAGCACCTTGTCGGACCGCAATAAAGAAATTGGTGGAAAATTCGAGCTTTTGGGACAAGTTGATGTGATGTGAAGGATAAAACCCGTGCACGTCGCTCAAGAACAGCCGAGAATGTTCTCTGCTGTAGCCGAAAGTGTTGAAGAAAACAGAGGTTTGTCCATTCCTCGTCGTTCTTTGGAATTAGGCATTCCACAAACGTCATTACACCTTATTTTGCATAAAGATTTGGATCTTAAGGCTTATAAAGTTCAGTGCTACGCTACGTGCCACACAAGCAACGAAACCTTTAATCTTTTGCGGGAAAAGTTTCCGCACTTATCTCTCGAAGAGGTGTTCACAATTAGCCACCGAGATTTTGTGATTTAACACTTTGCGACTTCTTCCTTTGGGGCCACGTGAAAGAGAAGGTCTACGCCAATAGCCCAGCGTCGATTCAAGACCTCAAAGATGGAATTCGTGAGGCTATCGAGGACATAGGGCAGCCGCTTTGCGATTTGGTTATGGAAAATTTTATTAAAAGGATATGGTCCAATAAGCGTGGTCGTGGTGGTCATTTGCCTGATGTTATTTTCCACTATTAACGGTATAGCTTTTTTCTTTATAATGAAATAAACATCCGATCTATTGAAAAATGTCATTTTTCTTTAAATATCGAAATAACACCTCTTATTGGTAAACCCTTTAGTATTGCAAGGAGTAATGATTGAAATTTAAAGAAAAAATGATGAATTCGAAATTTTTTAAATATTCAGCAAACAATGTATTTTTCCACCGTCCTCGAAATAAAAGGTGATTTTACTGTGTACGAAATTGAGCATTAATGACCCATTTTAATGCTCAATTTTTTTTGCCTCATAGAACCGCTCACAAAGTATTCAGAAGCACTACGAGAAATGTCAAAACTCTACTGGAACATAGATACATAAGAATTTCACTATGAAATGTATTTCTTGTGCAAAATGAAAATGTATTTCAATCAAGAATTCATACACAATTCATATTGAGATCGTCGGAAAAATCTTGTAATCAACTCGGTTATTAATCGAGCGACTAATGGTCTCGAACTATCTTGACCATTAGTCGCTGTCTTTAATAACCTAGTTGATTAAATAACTATTACACCGCGATTTTCTATACACTCCCCAACACGTCTTGACATTGATGCAATAAGATGGTCTATTTCTTCTTGAAGGATACTAACCGAAGACAATGTTTTTGCAGGTAGAGGCACAGACTTCGTAGGTGGCATCGACAATGAAGCTTTGGATTTCTCCCAACTGGCCGACTTCATAAACAACGATGCCACGTCTACAAACTCCCCCTATTTTGGGGACACCCTCAACGGAGCCTCTTCCACCGAAAAACTACTCAACGTCATCGTGGAGAACAAAAGGAACACATCGGGGTAAGAACAAAACACAATTTGAGTTAATTATTTGCTTTAGACATAGTAAAAAAATTTAAATTACACAGAAATTCCATCAAATTGTTGAATAAACTTTACTAACTCTTCTTGCAGACATTCTCTACCGGAGAGCCCACCGGACAGCAGTTCGGAGCATCCGTACAGTCCTCAAGATGGCAATGAACCACTTTGAACTCCACCGATAACATCTATACTCAACTAGGACAGAACATGTACAAACCTGGCATTTTAAACCCGATCATCACAGACAATCTCATATTGGGATCACATATAGTAGTAACGGAACAGAATGGGGACCAACAGATCATAGAGAATGGTAGTTTGTTGCAGGTAAAGTTCGATGGGTTCCACAGGGGACTGTTTTGGGACCGATATTCTTCTGCGATCGGTCTTAGGGATAGGTTTTTTGGTGTTTTGGGGGGAAAGAGAGGATTATTTTTGTTTATTAGTTTGTGAATATGATGAATATGAGTTTAGTAGACTCAGAGTAAGAAGTAAACATAGAGATGCCCCTACGCGTGAATAGTACCGCATTGTAATCAACCAACCTCTAGAGTAAGAAGGAAAGCATTTCATTGCCGCACTGGGCTGAAGGAAACATCTATAGGTTAACTTTTTCTCTGAAGATATACACTGCTCAAAAAAATTAACGCACGTTATGGAAATCTCAAATTTATTCTACAACTGAAGGTGTTCTCAATGATAATTATTTTTATCAGAATTATGCATGCATATGTTATCCACTTTCAACGTTTTTCTTCAATACAGATGTTTCCCAGCAGGAATAAAAAAAGATGAGATTATCCGATTTTGAATGTATTGGCTCCATTCTGAAATCAGTTGTTCTCGATCATTCTAGTGATCAATAGTTTTTCTTTCGTTTGATTTTCTACACTCTCGATCGCTATGCAACGGGAAACATGCAATTTGACCCAAGAGGAATGTGCCCAAGCGGTAGTTTTGCGAGAAGAAGGGTGGTTATACACAAGAATTGCAGAAAGGTTTGGAGTTTCCATACAAGTGTGTCCAGAATGTTGCAGCGATTCAGGGAGACAGGTATGAATGTCCGGAGATCAGGACAGGGTAGACCACGGGTAACAACTTCCATTCAAGAACGTTACTTGAGAGTTTCTTCGTTGAGACAACGGTTTGCGATCGCTCGCCTCCTTCAAAATCAGCTTGAGCAAACTCATGGGGTGCAAATTAGCACTCAGACAATAAGAAATCGCCTCAGAGAATATGATTTAAGACCTCGTGTAGCGGAAGAGGCCCAGCTCTTACCCCAGCTCATCATAGGGCGCGTTTGGATTTTGCGAGAGAGCATATCCATTGGGAAGAGGCTGATTAGGAAAGAGTTCTCTTCACAGATGAATCTAGATTGTGCCTCTACCTTTGTGATCGACGTTCTCTTGTGTACAGACTTCCACATGAAAGATATGCTCAGTGCAATTTCCTGAATACTACTGGTTTCGGGGGAGGATCGATTATGGTATGGGGTGGAATATCTTTGACTGCTCGCACAGACCTAGTGGTCGTTGATAATGGAGCTATGAATGCTGATAGGTATATAAGGAACATTCTTCAAGAGCATGTATGGCCATTTGCCCCATACATTGGTAAAATTTTCATTTTTATGAACGATGATGCCAGACCCCATCGTGCGCGCATCGTAAAGGGGTACCTTGAAGAGGTTGAAGTCTCTCTCGAATGGAATGACCAGTTAGAAGTCCAGATCTCAATCTGATTGAGCAGGTTTGGGACAACCTCAATAGAAGGCTGAGAAGTTCAGAAAATCATCCAGCTACTCTTAATGACTTAGGAATCCAAGTCAGAGAAATCTGGAAAGGATTAGATCAGAACATTTTAAGATCACTCATTTTGAGTATGAACCGTCGTTGCCGAGCTATACTTAACGCGAGGGGTGGAAATACCAAGTATTAAATCACTTATCAGCATTCCAGTATTTTGAAAATTGATTATTTCTCTTCTTTCACATAAGATTCGGTGAAATTCTGAATTTTTCTTTCATGTGTCTTGTTTCGTTCAAAACCTTCCCAAAAGAACATAAAAAATAAGCTATAAAGTCAATGTAGAGTTAACTTTCATTAAAATTGAGATTTTCAGAATGTGCGTTAATTTTTTGGCGCATTGTAGTATTCTGTCTGTGATGATTCACAAGAAAATGTTTTTAATACATACTATTGACCAAGAACATTTTTATATCAACTTAATCTTGTGGCAGGACACAACGATGTTGGTCAACAACGATATGAGAACCGGAGACCTGCTCACAAACCGCCTCATACCAGGAAATATGGATAACGAGCAAAACATGATGGAAAACCGCATTATTATACCCTCCGATGGTAGCATGGGGGACAACAGAAGCATCATATTGACTGGGGAACAACAGAACGGGCAAAACTTCGAGGAGAGGATCTACAACAAAGTACAGCAAGAATTCGACAAAAGCTACGTTATCTGCGAATGCAATACCTTGGAACTGAGCATGCCTCGAAACGGTTTGGACAGGAATATCTGCGAACAGAACGACATAAAAACGGTGTATACCAACTTACAGAATGTACCGAAGAAGAGGAAGTTGAGTCAGGATATCGTATCGCCTAAAATTGAACCAGGTTAGTATGCGAAAAGATACGAATGTTATATTTGTTTGCTTGAATCGATGTACTTTTTCAAATAGGAGTAGTACAAGAACAGCCTTCACAGATGAGTCCCAGTGAAAATATGTCCTCATCGATTGGAGACGATGACTATCAATCTTCTGAAGTCGGTTTCTCCGAATCCGGGTACCAGTGTATCAGGTTCAATTCTTTCCTGCAAAACAATTGGCATACGCTGTGCGATCAGAATTTGACGGAGCTGTAAGTATGCTTCAATATATTTGATAAGATACTGTTTTACAATTCTAATCTAACTCATTCTCATCAAAAATATCATTGCAAATCGGTGAAAATTGACATATAATACTATATTCTGTGACAGTGTTATATGTTTTTCTATGTTTAAGGAGAGCATAGAATACTATATTAGTAATTTATTCTATGAGATATCATAGAACAATATTATAGCAATTTTTTTCTATGATAGATCATAGAATGATATGCCAGCTTTTAATACTCTATGGGGGAGCATAGATGATATTTGATAGAGATGGGCGGTCCCAAGATTTTTAGGGATCAGTTCTAACGGTTCCAGTTCAAAACAATACTAATCAGTTCTAGTTCCAAGTGTGATTTTAACGAAAATTGCCTGGCTAGCTTCTAGGTGCTTATTTATATTGCGAAAATTATTCAATAAGTTTTGAAACATAGTTATTCGAACATTTTTATATAATTTTACCCTTTTTCAGTCCAATTCCTCATTATCGCGTGGACGCAGATAAAGGCTTCAATTTTTCGACGGCAGATGACGCTTTTGTGTGTCAGAAAAAGAACCACTTTCAGGTTAGTTTCGAAAGTTATCATCGTATAAAATTTTGAATTTTTTTTCTTTCTATAGATAACATGTCACGTTCAAGTGATTGGGGATGCGCAATTCGTAAAGACCCCAGAGGGTTTCCAGAAAATTTCAAGTTTTCATCTGCATTTCTACGGGGTAAAACATGATTGTCCTACGCAGACCATCAGGGTCGAGCAGAGCCAAAGCGATAGAAGCAAGAAACCTTTTCATCCTGTTCTGTAAGTTTTGAGAATTAATTTACAACCTCTGTTGATGGTCAAAGGGCAAAAAACGAAGTAGTATTCTTTGATTTTTCAGAATTGAGCTGTTGGGTTCGCAAGTTACAAAAGTGACAGTCGGTAGACTTCATTTCAGTGAAACAACATCGAACAATATGAGGAAGAAAGGGAAACCCAACCCAGAACAACGATATTTTCAGGCAAGTGAAAGTAGTAAACCGTTTTTTATACCTTAAATGTTCATGTGAAGTTCATAGAGATTAATAAACCCATTTTTAGTTGGTTGTCGGTCTTCACGCTCATACGGCAAGTGGTAACTACCCCATAGTGTCCCACGCAAGCCAGAAAATCATAGTAAGGGCTTCCAATCCTGGTCAATTCGAGAACGATGTGGAACTTTGCTGGCAAAAGGGACAAACTCAGGTAAAATTAGTTGATAATGAGTTAGGGAGTGTTTAACGCAAACCGATAATATTTCAAGGACTCCATATGTCACAATGGTAAAGTTGGAATTGGAACAGATAGACCGGACGAGTCCCTGGTAGTTCATGGTAACATTAAAGTAACAGGGCACATCATACAACCCAGTGATATCAGAGCGAAGAAGAACATCGTCGAATGTGATACAGCTAAACAACTGGAGAACGTACAAAAAATCAGGGTTGTGAGGTCAGTTATATCGAGCAATTTGTGGACTTTTATTTTTAACTTTTTGTGATATTCGATAGGTATGAGTATGATCCTTATTTTGCCGCTCAGTTGAACAAAGAGAGAGACTGTTTCGACACAGGTGTTATAGCGCAAGAAGTTGCTGAAATTATCCCCGAAGCTGTGAGTCCGGCTGGTACCCTTGTTTTGGAAAACGGTAGTTCGATAGACAACTTTTTGGTGGTTAATAAGGTGAGATATCTCAAATATGCGTTGTGACAATCTTCAGGTTTCGATAAAAACCCTTCGGAAGTTATTTCGAGTGGGGAGAATGAGTCCTGTTCTTCCTGGGCTTGTTACTGTGCCCTTACACCAACTTAGGTTAGGTGGGATCTTTGTAATACGTAAAGTCGTCAGATTGAAGAGCAAATAAACCATTCAAAGTCAAAATTCATGTATAGTCCGTTCACGAAAGTTTGAGCCGTCGGTTGGCTATAGAAATTTGGCATATTCCACTGTGTATATTAAAATTTTAGGTTTATTTTCTTGTCAGATTGATACGCAATGTTGTCAATATTGCATAGAGTTCTCTGATAATTCGCAAGCTCTTCGGACAAAGCCGGGTACATTCGGCAACGTTGACTTTATTTTACATCATGACAGCAAATACTGCCAACTTCAGATAAATGAACAAACGCCTACTATGCGCTTAAACTTTCGTGAACAGTGTATATTTCTACATCGTTCATGATATTCTTTGATTTATGAACTTCACAGGTCTTAAATGAACGTTTTTGTTTTTTTACTTTCAGGAGAGGATTTTTATGGAAAATATAGGAGCTGTCAAAGAGCTGTGCAAGGTAACCGACAATTTAGGGACCAGAATTGATCAATTGGAAAGAATTAATAGACGATTGAACAAAATAAAAAGGGGTGACAGCTTGAAATCTTCGTCTACCAGTAAGTGAAACTGTTTTTCATTCATATTTCGATTCAATACACTAGAAATCACCTGAAGTTTTTTCGCACTGTTGCCACGTTGTGCGCAAACTCCTGAAATCCACTACATCTGCTTCAGCAGTTTCTAGTTCGATTAAATACTTACTATTTGTGGAAACTCAACAAAATTTAGCATTTTATATTTCTGAAACTCTAATACATATCAAATACATATTTAATAAACTAATAAGACTTCTCTTTCTTCAGTATCCAGCATTAAAGCGTCAACGATGAAGAAATGCCTGAAGCACCATCAAAAGTGCCCCCACGACGATAGTGATGAACTATGTTCGAACAAATTTATACAGATTGTTATAGTTATATTAGTCTTAATTATGGCTTTTTGGTAAGTTGTTATTTCTCTTTCAACCCTTCAATTTCTCACAAATATCTTAAAGTTTGGCAGCGATCACAACATTGTATCTGATGGAGACAGCCAGGTACCAACACTTTGCTCAAAGTTTAGAGAATTCTCACCGAACGCACTCTATGAAAAGACCAACGAAATCCACCAAATCTCACACGTGGCTCACCTTTACACCTTACTCTATGACCACAGACAGAAATGAGGGCGTCAGCAAACTTATAATCGATAAAAATTTGCTCAAGAAATCGTACACTATAGGCAAACCCCTGGATTGTTTAAATGTGGACCAGGATCTGGAAAACTCGAATTTATGCCAGGTGAGTGAAGTGGGAGTGGTATATAGACACGCCCTTAATGGGCGGTTCTAGTTTCTTGTAAAATCACTGGAGGCGTTCATTGTCCAGTTTTCAATGCAGCTAACACGTTGGACATCTTTTTTTCGGTGTAGTTTTCATTCTTTTCTTGTTTTAAAATGCATCGAGTTACTAAAGTCGCTGTGCATCTTGAGTAGATTGGGCGGGGCTAGTCGGACCTTGCGGAAAGTTCAGGGTTGAATTAGTTGTCATCCATTTTTTCTGTAAATTTCACTGGACGTGTTGTGTCTTTAGGAAACCTGTTCACATTGAATCAAATAACATTTTGCATCAGGCTAATAATCAGACATTAAAAGATATCAGATCCAAGACAGACTGCAAAAATTTCGAATGTCTTTGTACTCATCACTTGTGATATGTTTTTCCTCTAATTTGTTATTGTCTCTTGCTTGAAGAAAGCTTACAGTACACGATACCATTTATTGTATATTCAGATCATAATTTACGAAATAGGCGCAAGAATCCACAATTCCAGAAAATTCAACGATTGTCAAATTTGACGTTGGTGGTAGTAATATGGCGCATCTGATACCACGTTTTTTCAATGATGCCAACTCTATACTCTATCTCTATGCAGGGTACTACGTAACAAGATGTGGGCGTGTCTTATTAGGTAACGCCCATTGCTATATTTACGCTTTTTCCACAGATTTATTGCTGCGCTGACGTCAAAACTTCAATTTTTGACAAGAAGCCGCAGTTGCAGAGGAACAGGACCACACTTTTGCTCAATTTGGAGAAAAATGGAGTTAACAGAGCGTTGCATTCGAACGATATAGAAAAGACGATCAGACATAAGAGGAATTCTTTGGAGCTTGCCGACGAGTCGAACGTTTTCGATACGAATGGTAAATTTTTCGTTTTTGGTTGTCTGAAGTTAGTTTTTAATGATATTTGTTTACAGATGATCAACTGTTTTCTATCACGGTTCAAGGAAAGAACTTCAATACGACGTTGACAGATAGATATTTGGCGTCTTTCAACAATTACAATTATACTTATGTGATTCCTTTATCGAAGTATATGCCAGACGAGTACCTTAGTCTCATTTTCAGGTGGGTAAAATTTATTTTCAACTAGCGGACCCAACAGACGTTGTTAAGCATACACAAAAATTCATTCAATTCGATCCAGCCGTTTAGTTACAGAATAGATGAATAACCTAGATAACGACTACAGCGCCATCTGTTGATCTGATTTGTGATCATAAACATACGGGCATCAGGCAATCCAAAATACATTCATATATCATAGGTTTAAAATTTGTAAAATATGGCATAATTAAAAAGTTGTTGTATAATATATTGGTTCATACGTTATTTCTGATTAAAATTTTAAATTTTCGATTCACTCGATGTAACTTCACTTTTTGTCCAAATGTCAAAATCATTATAACCTATAAATATGTATTCTATGACTGCTTGATTGGTCGTGAGAAAAAGGAAAGCCTTTTATTTTTTTCTGAACAATTTTAGCAATTATGAACACAACAAAAAAGAATTATCCAATTTGGTGCAGCGGTTTGAAAGATATTGCATTTTGACGGTAACCATAGTTCCTGTTTCATTAATATAGATATGTTGTTGTTTAAATAGATCAATTCAACCGAACATCAAAGAAGTGGAACACTGTTACAACGATTTGAAGAAAAATATGTGTTCGTATTCAACTTCAAGTGCCTACGACGATAAAGCTGCAATCAAACATAGAATCAATGAGAACAATTCAGAACGTCAAATTAATACTCAAAGCATTGTCTTCGAGGTGGCCATGATGGATTTCCAATCGAAAATGATGACTTACAGAGCTCCTTTACAACAGAGTCAGGTAAGCTGCGGAAAATCAAGTGTTTTGATTTGATCGATTCACTGATTCTCAGAGCAAAAAATAAACCTAGAGATGCCGTCCCGCAACCAAGTAGAATCTGTTCATGAATGCGAATAACATTCCGGCGTTGCCAACTTGTGCCGTATCTTTATTCCGTACTAGCAGACACAACAAACGTTGTTCTGTATAAACAAAAATTCATTCAATTCGATCCAGCCGTTTAGTTGCAGAGTAGATGAATAACCTAAATAACGACTACAGCGCCATCTGTTGATCTGATTTGTGATCATAATCATACGGGCATTAGGCAATCCAAAATACATTCATACATCCCTAACACTACGGTACCTTCTCCTACCCGCCTAGTGTCTACAATGGAGACGCATTTTGATGCGATTTCATCTTCAACCTGCCATATCTTTTGATGTATTCATCATAATTGAATGATGTAAAAGGCAATTTCGTTCTAAATTAAATACTGGGTATGAACGACGTATTCAATTGGATAAGGATCAATAGCGTATTCATAAAAAAATACTCCCAAATAATACATAATTTTGAAAAACATTCGGATACCTTTAAAAGGTGATACCGAGTAAACCTTGAAAGATAGATATATGCTATCGCGGACTTTTTTGTAGAACTATTATAGAGGTACATTTCCGCCATACATTGTTTCCATGTACGTCTTGCGGTTTTTGCAGCGCACCTGAAAATAGCTGATCATGGCTGATTTTGGTACTCATATTTATTATCATTGAAGTTATAGTAGGTTTCCTTAATTTTCTCTGGGTGAAAAGTATAGCCTATGTTACTCAGGGATATTGTAGCATTCTAAGGGTGAAAGAATTATTGAAATCGGTCTAGTAGCTTATGAGTTAACTCGTATCAACGCCACAAACATACGAATCTTTCCTCTTTATAATATTAGTATAGATTGGGATAATTGGTCTACAGCTCCCCTACTATGGTATTAACAGCTAGATTCTGCTATAGACAATTTGGTCTGTTTGGCAACATTGTTAAGTTACTGTTTAGTTATTTGATGCGTCGTGTTTACATTTTCGTTTCGATGTCACTCTAGAGTTTGGTTGATTACAATGCAGAGGCATCTCTATTTACTTTTTTCTCTCAGCACTGATTTCATTTCAAAATTGTGATGTTGCTTTGTTTTTTCAGAATATATGCAAAGCTGCAAAGGTAGGTTTGGAATTTGTAGAGTATAACTTTTTGTTCCATCGACAATGTGACGAGTAATACTCGGGTTACTTTGCGTTTATCATTTCCTTCTGTAAGTATTAGAAAATAGTATTATAGACTGTAAAATGAATCATGACATTCTTTCACGATATTTCGAATCTATTCTAGATATTAACTTAAGAATACTCATATTAAGATCAATAATTATAGCATTATCTTCAACTATACATGATCTCTTTTAATATTATTGTATATAGGTATTGTTGAGAATTATTTTGAAAGGTGCAATCTAGTGTTAACGAATGAAAAAAATGATTAAGAGTCCTTGCTTTGGGTTTAAAACAAAGCTACATAGTTGAAGAACAAATAAAAACTTGCACCCAAGTTAGAATGTAATTTTAAAAAGTAATAAGAGTTTTAAAACGAACAAACTGATAATAGATCAATAGTTCTTTTTCTTTCAACTCTGTGGTATTTAAATGATAATTTTCCACTTGAAATCTGTTTTTCCTGAATCACTCTATATTGTAGTATATGTACTTAATATTCCGTCCAAAAAATGCCTTAGATTATACAGGGGGAGACATTCGGTCGTACCCAATCATCCTGTATATTTCAACTAGGAACAATTTGTTTTACTCAAGGAATAGATATAGTTGATATTTCTGTTATATATACGTACCTTAAAGACAAATTTTTATAAATGTAAATATTCTATAATGTCTGTAATTTTTATTTTGAGATTTACAATCGGTGTATTTTACTTGTACGCCCATTAATTTTAATATATATATTTTAATCACTGTTTTGTTTTCGGTTTCTGAGATATTCCATTAATATATTATGAATAGATTAATATATGATTTTTGTGATTTGTGTCGATGATATATGAATATATTGTTTTTTTGATTGAAGAAATTGTCATCTAATTCAATATCCTTACCTGTCCTTAATTTTTTTAATGTTTTATTTATCATTTGAGATTATTATTTATGTAATTGATTTATCTTTATTGTCAGTATGTTTTTTTTCGAAATGTTTTTTTCTTCATTTCGGATTATTATTTTATCTTTTATTTATATTTATTCTCAGTATGTTTTCCTCGTGTTATCGTTTATTTAATTGGTTAAATTTTTGCAGGACAATGAAGAAAGTAACAGTGATAAAATTTATTAAAGAAAGAAATTAACGTATAAAATATCACAAGTCGAAATGCACATTCTTTAGTGTAATACAAGTTCCAGGCCAACTAGAAAAAACTCTCATCATCTTTTCGTTTTGAAACGAAAGAACAAACCTTCAAATTTCTTTTGTTCAACTATGGTTTCCTCAAGTCCTCGAAATGTATCTTAAGCGAGAAGAAATCAGATGCGAAATCTACTTCTAAGTAACGAAAACCTTCTCGGTCACTCTTAGAGCAAACTGGACCATCAAGAACAGCAAAAGGATTTCCTGATTCTCTCTATCGGTCAATTCGTAAGTAGAAGGCAAAGTATACAATTTTTTTTATCTAATTAGGTAATATCGTGTGCCAAATCTTAATGGCTTGTCTTTCGCTTAAGTGTACATGTTCAAACATTTGTTCATAAAATTACAGACGGACTGGGTGTAGCTGGATCTGTTGTAAGGGTAGTGTCGAACGTGGGGGGTGTCATCGTAGCATTTTAAAGTAACATCTACCCCCAGGGTTTTTCTGTAACTCGCGAAGTATTCTACGTCCTGAAAATATAGGAAAAAATGGTTGTTTTAAGATATTTCTAGTCTAGTTACTTTTTCGTATTGTGTCCGCAACACGAGTTATTTTATCTGTCATGCATCTTTATAGAACTGTCAAATTTGACGTTTGGAACCAGTATGGACACCCTAAGTATTTCTATGCTTATGTAACAGATATGAAATGAAAAAAGTAGGTATCAAATTGAAGGGAATTGCAGCGAAATTGAAAAGCAACATTTCGAATACTCATTATTATCAGTTACATCTGCAATTGTTGGGAAAATAAACTATTCTTTTATCGGGTACTATTTGGGAGATATCGAACATTTCTGAACAGATGAAAGATGCATCCACTCACCTGGTATGGTATTAAAACATCAGTTTTCGAGTAGATAAAATGTTGGGGCCAAGTATTCTCTTCATGTTTTAAGTTTTCTAGTGGGTTCATTTGAACGACTCTCTTCTTAGCGAAGTAATTTCTTATTATCTGAAAGGTAACAATGAGTTTTCTGAAGTTATTCTTGAATCAGTCAGAGTTACCTCTAGCATCCACATTGTGGTGAAAAACATGGTCATCAAGAAACATATTGGTATGTTTAACAATTTATTACCTCCCCTTATAGCTCGGATGGCTCTGAAAAGGCTCAGAACCCTTCGTTTGCCTGGTGCTGAGTCAAATATAACGCCTTTTATCTGTAAAAATCATTTCTTGCTTGTTTATTAGGTATTATAACTGAGAAACAACATTGAGAAAAGTTTCTGGACATTGCTAAGTAAAAGAGAGGATTGGAAACGGGAATACACCGACTATAACCTCAAAGAAAATACCGTAAAATTGTATACAGATGGTTCCAAAACCTCTACAGGTGTAGGCGCTGGGATATACGGCCAAGTACCAAGTGTGCACTGTCGCTAGGCTCCTGTATGAGTGTCTTTCAAGCGGAAATCTTAGCTATTGAAAGATGTCGAGATATAAATCTAGAAAGAAACTATCAGAAGTGCGATATAGCCATGCACCCAGATAGTCAAGCTGCTATTAAAGCACTGAGCTCCTATGTCATCGACTCTAAAATGATCTGGGAGTGCCGGAACAAACTCAATGAGGTAGGCAAGAAAAATAACGTTATTTTAATCTGGGTTCCCGGCCACTCGGGAATCAAAGGAAACGAAGAGGCCCATACACTTGCCAAAGAGAGCGCACGAATCACACTCGTTGGCCCAGAACCCTTCTGTGGTATATGTAAATGTACCTATAAGAAAGAGTTTCTGGAGAAGGAGAAAGCCAAGAGGGAAAAACTCTGGCGGAATCTCCCAGGGATGGATCATTCCACTGAGTTCCTTCGGAACTTTGAGACAGCGGGATCCAAAAGAACTGTAACTCCTTTCATTAAACCAAACTAACTAAGAAACAATGTTTGTAAAATGGAAGATTAATTGATAAGAATAAATCGAAGATGAAATATGTCCAGAATCTAATAGCGTTTTCTTTTGGGAAAACTGGTGCGCACCAGAATTGCTCTAGTGCGATCTGAGTGCAATTTTTTATGAGCATTTCATTGTTCTTTGTACCAATGGAACACGAAAAATTGCATTGCACACAATAATTTGATGTATAGATGATATCAATGAATATATCATCTATACATCAAATTATGATGATTAAATCAAACCTGTGTTACTCTAACTTAAATTTCAGAGTGAAAATGTTGATATATTAGTTCTCTTAATTTTTAAAAGGGGGCGCTGTTGTAATATAGTCACTACAGACACAGCCGTCTAAAGTACTCTCTATAGACGGCTGTGCTACAGACTACAGAGACTTAATACAAGTATAAAGTCACTATAAAGGTTGACGCTCACTTGGACGAGACGAAGCGAAGAGTTGTTTTCCGCAGGCACGATTTGCACTGAATCAAACGATTCTGATCTTCGCTTCGCGCCTCCCAAGTGAGCGTCTACCCATTTGATTCAGTGCAAATCGTGCCTGCGGAAAACAACTCTTCGCTTCGTCTCGTCCAAGTGAGCGTCAACCTTAATAGTTGAAAAAGTTCTCAGGTGGAGCTGAACATCTCAATTATTACGACATTCAATAGAATTATTTCTTTTCCGTTAATTTTTTTTTCCATTATTTGATGTAAAAGTGTATATTTACAGAAATATCTTTACCTGCATAGGTTTGGGACTGAGTTTCAGTGCTTGAGAGAAGAACTGATACTGGAAGGCCCCTCCGTTCGAGAAACAATGTATGATTATTGGGTGGTTTCCGAAATTTAGGTCGTTGAGTAGTTTCACCAGTTTTTCTCCTATTTTGGCCATGCGGTTTTGCTTCCAGAAGAGGTATTTGACCGGAGAAATGTATCTCAGGGTTATCAATCTGAAAATGTATTGATTGATTTATTCTATACTAATACGAGTATTATAAAGAGGAAAGATTTGTATGTTTGTGGGTTTGATACGTGCTTGTGGGTTAAACTTTCTTCTCATGAATAAACATTCATTTAACTCACTTGTTGTATAAATAACTATTAATTATTTCTGTTTCAGAGACTGGGAGTGAAAACCTAAAACTTCAAATCAATCAAATGTTTCGTCTCCTTGAGAACTGCACAGTACTAATTCATCATTTACTTTCCTAATTTTTCACGTAAAGACTTCATTTTTGTTTTAAAACAAAGTTCAAGAACCTCCTGATGATGTGTCCATAGTAAATTTTCGGCAAAAATTTTCAATGTCTCCAAGTGAGCTTGGCGTTTTTGAAAAATACCTACCAGGCTTTTTTCTTGAATACGTATACAGTGGAACTTCCCTATAACAAAAAATCGTTATAAAGAAATTTCGTTATACAGAAAATTTGTTTCTATAGTCGGAAATCTCGCAGTCGACTTCACTGATAAATTGAAGTTTATCATTCAAACTTAATCACTTACTTTTAGACATTTTTTTCACACAAGCATAATGGTTAGATTGAAACCAAATAGCCAGGGGTGTATTTAAAACTGTTTCAGTAGGATCTCATCTCCACCCGCCGTAGGTAATGATTTAGTTTAAGGTCTGAATTTATTACGTACGTCCGGAAAAATTTCGGAAAAAACCCACCCTTATACCTTAATTCTTACCAATACCCATTCAAAGAGTGGTGTTTTTGGAATATTTCGTTATAGAGAGAAATTACTTCGTTTTAGAGGGTGTTTTTAACATGGAATTTGGATTCAAGGTGCAATGTCTTGTACGAAATTCGTTATAGAGAAGTTCCACTGTATTTCTGAAAAAAATCAAGATATCAAGGTGAAACAAAAACTAAAATATGTTGAAGAGAATGGTCTTTGTAATGAACTAAGCGTAAACTCTACAAATTTCCCGAAATGTTCCACAGGGTGTTAAGAAATAAGACCACAAATACATGGTTTCTTTTCACCCTGTAAAAATGAGCTATAAACATTTTTTGAAGTTTGTTCTTATACCAACTAATTTATCTACAATTTAGCGTAGAAACAATTGAAATCAATGAAAAATTACGAAAGTTCTAGGACAACGAACTTCATCAAAATTTTAAGTGGCCTAGTTTTTTTTTCTGTTGTGTGTATATTGGTCCCTACGCACCGGATACCTAGTATGTTCAAATTTACCCAAAATTCAACCCTTTTCTCGGTGAACTCACCCCTTTTCCTCGTAAATCTTAGAGTACACGCTGAGGTATTTATCTTCGGCACCTGCCCACCCGAACAATATGACCACTGGTATTTTTTCCTCGTCGATAACAAACACAAAATCATCGCCATTGTGGTTCTTGTAGTCAAAATTAGGGTTTGGAAATGTAATGTAATATTCGAGATTGTCTTCTTCGGCCATGTTTGGTGGATGCGCGGGCGCCACTGAGCCGGTTTATCGATCTAAAGTTGAAAGGTTATGGGCCGACTTGTCGTCGCCGGCCGGTTCCTTGGTGACGGAGTGAGAAATTGATTTTTTCGGTGTTTTAAGGGTGGATTTTGTCGTTCGGTGGTGAAGTAAGAGATGGGGTTGTGTACGCTACAGGAATTTTCAATATTTTGTGAAATTCTTTTTTGATTTGATGTTCTGCGTCTGTCGACTACGAATCTGCGCCCTTTTCTTTGTTAAAATCTTTTTCGTTGATTCCTTTCATTTCTTGCGATTGTATTGCACGTAACTGCGCCATGTTAACACGCACATCTGCATTTTCCTTTTGGATTTGTTCGCCTGATCTTTGTGCTCTTTGGTTTCGCAAGAATGGTTTGTTCTACGACTCAATTTCACCCTTCTTCGATTTACTGTCATTTTGACTGTTCTTATAAATTAATACAAAACTTTATCTACGTTTGCGTCTGCAGGTTTGGATATTCACATCTGAAACATACGATAGACAATGCATCAGACAGATAATTCTTCCGTCCAGTTGCACAGATGAATAGTCGAGACAATGACGTGCTGTAACAAACTGAATTCCGTTGTCTTATTGCAATATTCTGGTCTTGTCTCTCTCTTATCGTTGAGAGGAGCGTAATTCATTCAGTATCGTAGGCAACAGTGAATACTTGAATTGAGTATTACGGGCAGCCTGACCAATTAAATAATTCTATAAGTGTACTGCAGGTTCCCTACCATACTGCGATAAGAGAGAAACAAGACTAGATTATTGCAATAATACAACGGAATTCATTCAGTTGCAACACTTGATTATCTCGACTATTCATCTGTGCAACTGGAGGGAAGAATTCTCTGTCTGATGCATTGTATATCGTATGTTTTCGATGTGAATTTCCAAATCTGTATACTTTACTTTATGTACGTTTTATTCAGGAGAATTCTTAATTTCAAATTCGACTTTAGTTATTCAAACTGTTCAAATTATTTAAGTGACATAGCGCACTCTATTATGGCTAACGTTATGGTTTCTGCTACCGAGAATGAACTTTTCTCACCTTTTAAACCTTCCCAAGACATTCACGAACATTTTTGAAGTTCGTTCTCGAGTTTTTTCGGGAATAACGAACAGCAATTGATTGTTTAAGGACTTAAACAATGATGAAACCGATAACTTCCTTAGGAACCTTGGCAGTTACCACTTGGGTTTCTAGAACTGGTTTGCCTATATGAATTATTTTTAGGCCAGTCAGCTCTGGGCATTTGCATACCATGTGTTCAGCTGTTTCTGCTTCTGATCCACAAAGCCTGCAAATATCATCTGGCGACTTCATCTTCATCTACATCTGTATTCTTCTCCAAAATTATTATCGAATCTTTCAGAATACCGAATTTCGAATAAAATGGAATTCAGAAAAAGAACGAGCGAATTTATCGAAAGAAATATTCTGTCCGAGTACAAGGCCATAAAATATTACTCTGATTAAATCAAAACATGTGGAGTAATAGGATAAAAAAATTGAAAAAGAAAACTGTGAGCTACAGGACAAATGAAATACATGAATATATAACATTCTAATTTATTTGGTTGATCATAAAATATTTCTTGAAAGCAAATGAAATCAATGATTAACATTATTTCAATCTTCTAAATTAAGAAACAGGTGTACTTAAATAGGTAAGTATGTACTTCGAAATGTCAAGAGATCAAGTTGAAGATCCATCAAAATTAATTATTACACAAGAAATATCCATGCAACTCACTCATTTCAACATATCAAAAGATAGTTGAAAGATTTAAAGTTTCTCGATCGTTTTGAACTCAAATTGAAAGGTTTCAAACTCAGAGCAAGAAATAATGTTTATTTCTTACTCCGAGGTTTAAAATGTTGTTGTGGGATGGCGGATGCGCCGGTTTCCCCGTTATTGCTCTTTGAAACCCTTCTTTCCAAAATGGTGGATGTGCTCATATAAAACAATTTCGATAAATTCCAGTCTTATTTAGGATAATTCAATATGCGATGGTGATTAAATTCTATTTTCTAGTTTAGTTAATTATGCGTGACAGGTTCGAAGAAAATTCTCCGTAAAAATTTTTTCCCAATCGAGAAAAATCAAAGAAAAATTTTCAACCTGCTTTGATTGGCTTCAAATTTTGCAGAGTGGAAGATATATATGTACAAGGAATAGATCTATCTTAGATTTCAGTTAGTTCTGATCAGTTTCCTACGAGTCATGGCACTTTTATGAGATCGAAAATTTTCATGGAATTTCTGCTTTATCTCGAATAATTCAATATGAAATGTTGAAATGATGGTATTTTCGGTATTACCGTATTTTCTAGTTGAGTCTATCATGCCTCGTAGACCTGAAGAGCTTTCTCCTAAAAAAAATTTTTTTTCGAATCCAGAAAAATCTAAGACTATAAACCTTGGAAAAATTTTCTCCGAAATTTTGAAAATGCTCGGATTGGCTTCAAATTTAGCACAGTGGAAGATATATACAAGGAGTACTTCCATTCCAGATTTCAGTTAGTTTGGATCATTCTCCTTCGAGTTATGGCACTTTTATGGAATCGAAAATTTTCGTGGAATTTCTGCTTTATCTCGAATAATCCAATATGAAATGGTGTTTGATATTGGTAGTCACGATGTGGTATCTTTTTATATTTGGGTCCGAATTCTTCGGTTCAAATTGATATCAGTTAATTAAAATCAAAAAATAAATTAAGATTTCAATCCCAGGAAACATAACCTAAAATTTGACATATCACAGAAAATACATCATTCACAGAATGAAAGTTAACCATAGAACAAGAGTAAATATACTTTTTATTACATTCTGTGGCCTTCTCATCTTCTGTGACTTTTTTTATGTTCTATGCGTCTAGAGATGGGCGCTCCAGAGATGACCAGTTCTAACGGTTCTAGTTCAAAATCATTGACATCAGTTCTACTTTCTCATCTCTATTTTCTAGAACTAGAAATGTCAGTTTCAACGATTCTTTAGGTTATGTTCTGTTATTATTTTTTCTCATGTAAAGATTTTCTTTTTCAACAGAAAATGGGGAGATATTTCATTTAAGTTAATGATATAAATGAAGTTTACTTGAGTCAATCATGCTTGAAAGGTGCGAACAAGATTTTAAGGAGAAAAAATTTTCGTTTCCAAACCAGAAAAATCAAAGACTATAACAGAGACTATAACCTTGGAAAATTTCCACCGAAATTTTGAAAGTTCTCGGATTGGCTTCAAATTCAGCACAGTGGAAGATATATACAAGGAGTACTTCCATTCCAGATTTCAGTTAGTTTGGATCATTCTCCTTCGAGTTATGGCACTTTTATGAAAACGAAAATTTTCGTGGAATTTCTGCTTTATCTTGAATAATTCTGTATGAAATGGTGATATGATAGTATTTTCTAGTTGATTTTATCATGCCTCGAAGACGTGAAGAGGTTTTTCCTTAAAAAAATTTATTTTCGAATCCAGAAAAATCAAAGACTATAACCTTGGAAAAATTTCCACCGAAATTTTGAAAGTGCTCGGATTGGCTTCAAATTAGCACAGTGGAAGAATATACAAGGAGTACTACTTCCATTCCAGATTTCAGTTAGTTTGGATCATTCTCCTTCGAGTTATGGCACTTTTATGAAAACGAAAATTTTCGTGGAATTTCTGCTTTATCTTGAATAATTCTGTATGAAATGGTGATATGATAGTATTTTCTAGTTGATTTTATCATGCCTCGAAGACGTGAAGAGGTTTTTCCTTAAAAAAATTTTTTTCGAATCCAGAAAAATCAAAGACTATAACCTTGGAAAAATTTCCACCGAAATTTTGAAAGTGCTCGATTGGCTTCAAATTTAGCACAGTGGAAGATATATACAAGGAGTACTTCCATTCCAGATTTCAGTTAGTTTGGATCATTCTCCTCGAGTTATGGCACTTTTATGAAAACGAAAATTTTCGTGGAATTTCTGCTTTATCTTGAATAATTCTGTATGAAATGGTGATATGATGGTATTTTCTAGTTGATTTTATCATGCCTCGAAGACGTGAAGAGGTTTTGCCTTAAAAAAATTTTTTTTTCGAATGCAGAAAAATCCAAGACTATAACCTTGGAAAAATTTCCACCGAAATTTTGAAAGTGCTCGGATTGGCTTCAAATTTAGCACAGTGGAAGATACATACAAGGAGTACTTCCATTCCAGATTTCAGTTAGTTTGGATTATTCTCCTTCGAGTTATGGCACTTTTATGAAATCGAAAATTTTCGTGGAATTTCTGCTTTATCTCGAATAATTCTGTATGAAATGGTGATATGATGGTATTTTCTAGTTGAGTCTATCATGCCTCGAAGACGTGAAGAGGTTTTGCCTTAAAAAAATTTTTTTTTCGAATGCAGAAAAATCCAAGACTATAACCTTGGAAAAATTTCCACCGAAATTTTGAAAGTGCTCGGATTGGCTTCAAATTAGCACATACAAGGAGTACTTCAATTCCATTCAGATTTCAGTTAGTTTGGATCATTCTCCTTCGAGTTATGGCACTTTTATGAAATCGAAAATTTTCGTGGAATTTCTGCTTTATCTCGAATAATTCTGTATGAAATGGTGATATGATGGTATTTTCTAGTTGAGTCTATCATGCCTCGAAGACGTGAAGAGGTTTTTTAAAAAAAAATTTTTTTTCGAATCCAGAAAAATCTAAGACTATAACCTTGGAAAAATTACTCCGAAATTTTGAAAGTGCTCGGATTGGCTTCAAATTTAGCACAGTGGAAGATATATACAAGGAGTACTTCCATTCCAGATTTCAGTTAGTTGGATCATTCTCCTTCGAGTCATGGCACTTTTATGAAATCGAAAATTTTCGTGGAATTTCTGCTTTATCTCGAATAATCCAATATGAAATGTTGTGTGATATTGGTAGTCACGATGTGGTATCTTTTTATTTTTGGTACGAATTCTTCGGTTCAAATTGATATTAATTATTAAAATAAAAAGAAATTAACATAAAACATAACCTAAAATTTGACATATCACAGAAAACACATCAGTCACAGAATAAAAGTTAACCAAGAACAAGAATAACAGTACATTCTGTGGCTTTCTCATCTTCTGTGACTTGTTTTCTGTTCTATGCGTCTAGAGATGGGCGCTCCAGAGATAAGCAGTTTTCTAACGTTTCTAGTTCAAAATCATTGACTCATTTCTACTTTCCATCTCTATTTTCTAGAACTAGAAATTCAGTTTCAACGATTTTTTAGGTTATGTTCTGTTATTATTTTTGCTCATGTAAAGGTTTTCATTTTCAATAGAAAATGGGAGATATTTCATATATGTTAATGATATAATTGAAGTTTTACTTGAGTCAATCATGCTTGAAAGGTGCGAAAAAGATTTTAAGGAGAAAAAGTTATTTTTTTTCAAAAATATCAAAAGCTTTGATCCTTGGAAAAATTTCCACCGAAATTTTAAAAGTGCTCGTATTGCTTCAAATTTAGCACAGTGGATAATTCTGTATGAAATGGTGATATGATGGTATTTTCTAGTTGATTTTATCATGCCTCGAAGACGTGAAGAGGTTTTTCTAAAAAAAATTTTTTTTTCGAATCCAGAAACATCAAAGACTATAACCTTGGAAAAATTTCCACCGAAATTTTGAAAATGCTCGGATTGGCTTCAAATTTAGCACAGTGGAAGATATATACAAGGAGTACTTCCATTCCAGATTTCAGTTAGTTTGGATCATTCTCCTTCGAGTTATGGCACTTTTGTGAAATCGAAAATTTTCGTGGAATTTCTGCTTTATCTCGAATAATTCTGTATGAAATGGTGATATGATGGTATTTTCTAGTTGATTTTATCATGCCTCGAAGACGTGAAGAGGTTTTTTCTAAAAAAAAATTTTTTTCGAATCCAGAAACATCAAAGACTATAACCTTGGAAAAATTTCCACCGAAATTTTGAAAATGCTCGGATTGGCTTCAAATTTAGCACAGTGGAAGATATATACAAGGAGTACTTCCATTCCAGATTTCAGTTAGTTTGGATCATTCTCCTTCGAGTTATGGCACTTTTATGAAATCGAAAATTTTCGTGGAATTTCTGCTTTATCTCGAATAATTCTGTATGAAATGGTGATATGATGGTATTTTCTAGTTGATTTTATCATGCCTCGAAGACGTGAAGAGGTTTTTTCTAAAAAAATTTTTTTTCGAATCCAGAAAAATCAAAGACTATAACCTTGAAAAATTTCCACCGAAATTTTGAAAATGCTCGGATTGGCTTCAAATTTAGCACAGTGGAAGATATATACAAGGAGTACTTCCATTCCAGATTTCAGTTAGTTGGATCATTCTCCTTCGAGTTATGGCACTTTTATGAAATCGAAAATTTTCGTGGATTTTCTGCTTTATCTCGAATAATTCTGTATGAAATGGTGATTGAATTTTATCATGCCTCGAAGACGTGAAGAGTTTTTCTAAAAAAAATTTTTTTTCGAATCCAGAAAATCAAGACTATAACCTTGGAAAAATTTCCACCGAAATTTTGAAAATGCTCGGATTGGCTTCAAATTTAGCACAGTGGAAGATATATACAAGGTACTTCCATGCCAGATTTCAGTTAGTTTGGATCATTCTCCTTCGAGTTATGGCACTTTTATGAAATCGAAATTTTCGTGGAATTTCTCTGCTTTATCTCGAATAATTCTGTATGAAATGGTGATATGATGGTATTTTCTAGTTGATTTTATCATGCCTCGAAGACGTGAAGAGGTTTTTTCTAAAAAAAATTTTTTTCGAATCCAGAAACATCAAAGACTATACCTTGGAAAAATTTCCACCGAAATTTTGAAAGTGCTCGGATTGGCTTCAAATTTAGCACAGTGGAAGATATATACAAGGAGTACTTCCATTCCAGATTTCAGTTAGTTTGGATCATCTCCTTCGAGTTATGGCACTTTTATGAAATCGAAAATTTTCGTGGAATTTCTGCTTTATCTCGAATAATTCTGTATGAAATGGTGATATAAGTTTTATCATGCCTCGAAGACGTGAAGAGGTTTTTTCTAAAAAAAATTTTTTTTTCGAATCCAGAAACATCAAAGACTATAACCTTGGAAAAATTTCCACCGAAATTTTGAAAATGCTCGGATTGGCTTCAAATTTAGCACATACAAGGAGTACTTCCATTCCAGATTTCAGTTAGTTTGGATCATTCTCCTTCGAGTTATGGAGCTTTTATGAAATCACAAATTTTCGTGGAATTTCTGCTTTCTCTCGAATAATTCAATATGAAATGTTGATTTGATGGTATTTACTAGTTGAGTCTATCATGCCTCGAAGACCCGATGAGGTTTTTCCAAAAAAAAATTTTTTTTTCGAATCAAGAAAAATCAAAGACTATAACCTTGGAAAAATTCTCACCGAAATTTTGGAAGTGCTCGGATTGGCTTCAAATTTAGCACAGTGGAAGATATAAACAAGGAGTACTTCCATTCCAGATTTCAGTTAGATTGGATCATTTTCCTTCGAGTTATGGCACTTTTATGAAATCGAAAATTTTCGTGGAATTTCTGCTTTTTCTCGTATAATTATTGAATGAAATGTTGATATGATGCTATTTTCTAGTTGATTTTATCATGCCTCGAAGACGTGAAGAGGTTTTTTCTAAAAAAAATTTTTTTCGAATCCAGAAACATCAAAGACTATAACCTTGGAAAAATTTCCACCGAAATTTTGAAAATGCTCGGATTGGCTTCAAATTTAGCACAGTGGAAGATATATACAAGGAGTACTTCCATTCCAGATTTCAGTTAGTTTGGATCATTCTCCTTCGAGTTATGGCACTTTTATGAAATCGAAAATTTTCGTGGAATTTCTGCTTTATCTCGAATAATTCTGTATGAAATGGTGATATGATGGTATTTTCTAGTTGATTTTATCATGCCTCGAAGACGTGAAGAGGTTTTTTCTAAAAAAAATTTTTTTTCGAATCCAAAACATCAAAGACTATAACCTTGGAAAAATTTCCACCGAAATTTTGAAAATGCTCGGATTGGCTTCAAATTTAGCACAGTGGAAGATATATACAAGGAGTACTTCCATTCCAGATTTCAGTTAGTTTGGATCATTCTCCTTCGAGTTATGGCACTTTTATGAAATCGAAAATTTTCGTGGATTTCTTTCTGCTTTATCTCGAATAATTCTGTATGAAATGGTGATATGAATTTTATCATGCCTCGAAGACGTGAAGAGGTTTTTTCTAAAAAAATTTTTTTTCGAATCCAGAAACATCAAAGACTATAACCTTGGAAAAATTTCCACCGAAATTTTGAAAATGCTCGGATTGGCTTCAAATTCAGCACAGTGGAAGATATATACAAGGAGTACTTCCATGCCAGATTTCAGTTAGTTTGGATCATTCTCCTTCGAGTTATGGCACTTTTATGAAATCGAAAATTTTCGTGGAATTTCTGCTTTATCTCGAATAATTCTGTATGAAATGGTGATATGATGGTATTTTCTAGTTGATTTTATCATGCCTCGAAGACGTGAAGAGGTTTTTTCTAAAAAAAATTTTTTTTCAAATCCAGAAACATCAAAGACTATAACCTTGGAAAAATTTCCACCGAAATTTTGAAAATGCTCGGATTGGCTTCAAATTTAGCACAGTGGAAGATATATACAAGGAGTACTTCCATTCCAGATTTCAGTTAGTTTGGATCATTCTCCTTCGAGTTATGGCACTTTTATGAAATCGAAAATTTTCGTGGAATTTCTGCTTTATCTCGAATAATTCTGTATGAAATGGTGATATATGGTATTTTATTTTTCTCGCCGAGACGTGAAGAGGTTTTTTCTAAAAAAAATTTTTTTTCAAATCCAGAAACATCAAAGACTATAACCTTGGAAAAATTTCCACCGAAATTTTGAAAGTGCTCGGATTGGCTTCAAATTTAGCACAGTGGAAGATATATACAAGGAGTACTTCCATTCCAGATTTCAGTTAGTTTGGATCATTCTCCTTCGAGTTATGGCACTTTTGTGAAATCGAAAATTTTCGTGGAATTTCTGCTTTATCTCGAATAATTCTGTATGAAATGGTGATATGATGGTATTTTCTAGTTGATTTTATCATGCCTCGAAGACGTGAAGAGGTTTTTTCCAAAAAAAATTTTTTTTCGAATTCAGAAAAATCAAAGACTATAACCTTGGAAAAATTTCCACCGAAATTTTGAAAGTGCTCGGATTGGCTTCAAATTTAGCACAGTGGAAGATACATACAAGGAGTACTTCCATTCCAGATTTCAGTTAGTTTGGATCATTCTCCTTCGAGTTATGGCATTTTTATGAAATCGAAAAAAATTCCTTTCAATATTCATGATAACTGCTCCAGCTGTTGAATTTGTTGCGTGTCAGGTAATCTGTACGATGGAATGTTTCTTTAAAGTCGGTTCAAATTTATATTGATTAATCAAAATGAAAATTAATCAAGATTTCAACAAACATAACCTCAAAATATGACAGATCATAGAACATACAGATCAGTCACAGACTCTATCCATAGAATTTTGTCTAGAGATGGGCGCTCCTAAGTGACCAGTTCTAACAGTTCCAGTTCCAAATTTTTGAGATCAGTTCTAGTTTCCCATCTCTATTTTCTAGAAATGTCAGGTTCGACAATATTTTAGGTTATATTGATATTATTATTTTTTCTCACGTAAATAATTACATTTTCGATAGGAAATGAAGAAATATTCTTCTCTACTCTACTCATTCTTACAAAGGAAGTCGTCGATGGCGTTGATAAAACCGACAACTTCCTTAGGAGCCTTGACAGTTACCTCTTGAGTTTCCAGGACCGGTTTGCCTTCATGAATTATTCTTAGGCTACTCAGCTCTGAGCACTTACATACCTCGTGTTCTGCTTCTGGTCCACAAAGCCTACAAATCTCATCTGCTGACTTTCCCATACTGTACAAATGATGTTTGTACCGACAGATCCCCATCACCTGAAGCTCAGCTTGCGACAGCTTTCAGGTGAAATCATCACAAATATTTTGGATTAAGTAAGTCCATGACTTACTGAACTGTACTTACAGAATCAATCTCAAGAGCTGTCACCCACTCAGGTACTTACCCGAACAAATGGTACTCGGCAAATATATTTTTTTCCCAATGAACCTGTATACCTGCCCGCTCTACAATTATTATAATATTTCAGGAAGATAAAGCTGACAATTCATTTCCTCAAACATTTATTGACAAACTTAACAACACTTCTGATATAACTTGCTTTATTCTTCATGTAATGTTGAACATGTTGTGAATTCTCATATCTTTTCAAAGTTACGTCCACTCCCAATGATTTCCTGTGGTTGGCAAATTCTTCTACAAACTGTATAAAAAATAATAAATTAAAGAATAGAATTCCCCTTGAAAATTTTACAAACTAAAATAAAATATCTCATGAATGAAATGATTTAAAATTACTAACTTTGTAAGGAATAACTTTATCCGCAGTCGAATAAATGAAGTGCTGGGGCCACCTGCATTTTTCATTCAGGAGATTATCGTAAGGATTCATCACTATGTACTCTCTTTTCAGGATTTGAGAGAAGAACTCCTGAAATAATTGGAAAGAAAGTTCATTGTTGAAAACTTTCTAATTCCTCACCTCTACTGCCCTTTTCTGACTCGCATACAAAGCTAAGATCACGGATATTGGCATTTTGAAGTACTTGGATTGTACATTTGCTTCGATGGCCCTGTAATAACCCACGAAATTTTTTTTAGTTGGACTTGAATCGATAATCATCCCTCTAATCTGTAAGTGGAAGTCAAATATACTCACCAGAAAATAAACTTTCTTCACTAAATTGTAAATAAATTTTTCGGTATTTGACGAAACCTCAGAAAAATTCACAAAAATGTGGATAGCATATTTATACAGGGTGGAAAGGATCCATGTATTTGAGGCCTAGTTACTTGAAAGTCTGTGGAACAGTTTTGGAAATTTGTAGAATTTTAGCTCAGTTCATTATAAAGATAATTCTTTTCGCCATGTTTATGTATGAAATAAACTGAGCGTTAACTCTACAAATTTCCCGAAATGTTCCACATGGTGTTAAGAGAAAAGGCCACAAATACATGTTTTTTTACCCTGTATATATATTCTTTTGAATTGAGAGTTTGCAGAATACAATACATGAAACAAAAAAGTCCCTAGCTGAGGTTGGTGCAAAACGGGTTACCATACTATTCTGGCGTATGATACCAGAGCACAGGGAAAAACCTCAGTAGAAAAACCCTGTCTCGCCGTTTTTACAAAATTGAAACTTAAAACTATTCGAATAAACACCTTCAATATTTAGATACAAAGTGCCTAATTCAGTTGGACCAGAAGGGCATTTCAAACCAGGTCCGGCGTTCCAAGTGATGATTTTTCGAATCTTCTGTTCCGCTACAGGACCCTATTGAAGGGTAATCATCTCCTATAGATTTAAATAGTGGTATTTCATCCTAAATATCGAATACAATTTGGGAATAATGATGAAAACCCTGTATAATATGCTATCAACATTTTTGGAATACTTTTCTGAAGTTTGTTCCAATACCAAAGAATTCATCTACAATTTGGCTCAGGAACAATTGAAATCGGTGAAAAATTACAAAAATTCTTGGACAACAAACAAAATTTTAAGTGGCCGAGTTTTTTGCAATGAAATGTACAGAAAAATTTTTTTCAAATTGAGAATACCAAACCTGACTGTGATGTGGTGTTTGCTTCAGAGCCCTGGCGAACACCTCATATTGATATACGCCACCATTGGACAAAGCATGAACTATAATAGGGGAATTTTTGAACTTCTGTTTTACCCACACGTCAGCCATTTCTTCTCCGATTTTCAGCATTTTACCGCTTTGGAAGAACAGATATTTCCACGGTACGATGTATCTTATTGTTCGTAAACTGAAACAAAATATAGGACCTGTTAAAATCATCTTCAAGAAATCATCTGTTGAAGATTTTGTTTGAAAAATTGTTAAGTAAGTTTTCGAAAACACATTTTTGTTGGGGAACCTGAAGATTAATCTTTGGGGGACCATTTGCATTGGTAAGAAATCAAGATTAAATTCAAATTTTAAGGGATTCATTCTAATGTCGAGCATAAGTGAAACTTATGTGGTAGTGGAATATTAATGTTTTAAACGATTTTAAGAGACAAAAACGCCCTTAAAACTATTCATTGTAGGTTTGCAATAACAAATAAAGCTCCATGGGGAAATTATTGGGTGATGAAATTAAAACTTTTTGATTTATTTTGAGATTAGACCAGAAATCATTGTAACGTATACGATTATGAAATGTGAATATTACTATGACAAAAAAGCTTCTCTTATTGTTATTTGTAGGTTTATTTTACCAAACTAACATTAGTTTCATTCAAATTCAATTGGTCCAAGTACTGATCCCTGTGGAACCCCACAGTCCATGTTATTTATGAAGAACCTTGGATTCTTAAGGAAGTAGTAAATTGTTAGTTTGATGGATTTTTATCTCTGGTTAAATATTTATCTTACCCTGATTCATATGAACAAATATATCAATGAAATCAAAAAAACCAAGTACTGATCCTTGTGGAACCCCATAGTCCATGTTAGTTATGAAGACCTTATATTCTTAAAGTAGTGGTAAATTGTTAGACTTTTATCTCGAGTTGAATATTTGTCTCACCCTCTTTCTTCATACAGCTTAGCGTAAGCTCTCAAGTATTTGTCTATAGCTCCTGCCCATCCAAATATTACGACTGTAGGGATTTCACCGAGATTCTCGATTTGAAATTTTTCTTCAGGTGCCACTGCAGGATTTGAATAATTGAAGTTTTTGTCCACATCGGTGATGCAATGCTTCCATTGTTTTTTGTCGAACATCATGCTGAATGAAAGGAAATAATAATCTCAAATTTGGGTACCAGGTAGGTACATATATAAAATTTTTTTATGAATCATACTGCCTATTTATTTTTTCAAAACTTTATTAATAAATTTGAAGACCGTTTTACAATAATCCAACTTATTCGATGGGAAATGTTTAACATGGGGTGTATTTTCATACAATCTTGTTGTAACGTCAACCCCGATGGCTTTTCTACTTTCGATGAATACTTCAAGCTCCTGAAATGAAGAAACATGTATGTTCAAGTATTTAAAACCTTCATTAATTAAGACTCACTTTGTAAGAAACCAATCGATCAGCTTTCGAGTAAATAAATAGTTGAGGGCATAGATTTTCCTGTTTCTTTAAATTATTATAAGGATCCATAAGGTACACCGGCATTCTGAAGAAATCCCTCTGTATTATCTGCAAGAATTCATCTATATCATTGTTAAAACTTAAAAAACACCTGTATAATTTCTTACCCTGATACCTCGCAGGAACATTGTACAAACCGAAGATATCGAGGTTATAGAGTAAACCAGAAATTTGTTTTTGATAACTGTACCAATAATGAATGCAGAAACTAACGCATTATTGGAGAAATTTATTCTCGTCGGCCCTGAGTCGAATATAACTCCTTTCACCTAAAAAACCACGAGAAAATCGAATTGCTCTTCTTGAGAAACAAACATTTTACTAGTTTATTCTTTTCCTGGTCTTTTTGCAATGTTTCCGAAAAGATTTCGTATTGGAAGGCACCACCATTGGAAAATAGATGTATTATAACAGGTCTGTCTACGAATTGGGGCTCCTCTAGTATATCCATAAGTTTCTCACAGTATGTCCTCATTTCGGCATATTTAAATAATACTATCAGTGGGGAAACTGTCAACCGTATAGTGGGAAACCTGAAAAAAAGTCATGGTTGAGTTTTTAGAATAAATCGGTTAATAATTTCTTTGGTAACTATTTAAACTTACCCTTTTTCCTCGTAAATCCGAGAATACACTTTTAAATATCTATCTTCTGCGCCTAACCATCCAAAAATCAAAATAACTGGGTCTTTCGATCCACTCTTGTTCAAGACATGTGAACTGTTTTCTTTCGTGTCAGGATATGATACGATTAAACTGGATTTCTTCAGTTCTTCCATCTTTGGTAACTTGAGAGTTTAACATTAGAACATTGTTCAGAGAAGACATGATTACAATTAAAATTAATTGTAATTAATCACTCAAACTAATGGAATGAAATGAGGGATGAAAAATATTCAGAGCTTCCATTTGAATTAATATTTCCTCAACTGTTATATTTTCCAAGAATGTAAGAAACTTTTATAGATTGCAGTAAACCTCTATAGTTCCAAATTCAGTAGTTTTTCTTTTAAATCATGGTTAAAGCACTGTTGGTTGAATTTATTGAGTCTGAAATGGTGGATGCGCTACTTTACATTGAGGTTAAGTTAAAAGAATTGCTGGTAAAAAACTTCCTGTTGAATGTTGAACTTTGAAATTCATTCCAGTATTCTTGAATTGTTATACCAGTGTTATATATGAACGTTTTGTTCAATTAATTCTTCAAATACATTATTCATCTCGAAAATATATGATTGAAAAGTTCGTAAATTAATGTTAGTAAATGGAACATACCTTGAAATTTCCTGAAAATTGATTTGAACAGAATGAAAATCAATTAACGAATTAACATAGAAGTGGATTTATGGAACTAACGATAATAAGCTTAAGTCAAAGTATAACTAAATGACTTTGAATTAAAAAAAAAACTTCAAGGTCGTCGGAATTATCAAAATAGAAGTTGTTTTATTGAAATTTGACGAGCGAACGATAATATATCTTAAGAAGATTAAAAAACGTTTTTTAGAGGCTCTAGAATAAGGAATTTTATTTCATAATGATCATAATTAATCACAGAGGTTAATTAATTAGATCAATTCTATGCCCTTGTTCGTGTCAAATGCGAATCGAATACAAAAATTAACACTTTCTAATCCTACAAGCCCGCCTTGAATTAGATTTTGATCGGTGTGACGCTTTATTCTAATTTCATACACCTTTTATGAGAAAGTGAATTGTGAAATAAAAATATAATTCAGTTTCATTTCGATCAATTGTACCCCCCTCCAAGTGTTTTTCTTCGGACAGCTTCGAACCACTGACGCATGTAAGGAAGTGGCGCCGCGTTCCTTGTTCTTGTATTGCTGGCTGCAGGAGAAGTTGCTTGCTGCCGTCACCTTAGACCTTAATTTTCGAAGGTTTCACTCGGCTTTTTCCATTAAAAGTGCTAATTACTTAATTGTGCTCAAAATGGTCACACACATCAAAGACAAGGTGAGTTTATTCGTATATTTCTCTTTTACGGAGCATGGTTTACTTTTCTTTAAAAAGCTAAATGGAGAGGTGTGGTTAGAATCTTAACATTAACATTCTTGAAATTATAGGCATGTGAATTAATTTCGCTAATTATTACCACTGCTGATTCATTCTGTAATTGATGTGTAGTCACTTGCTTAAGGGGGTTTTAAATTGTTTTTTTTCGAATGTGATGCTATGGGATCATACTTTTTAATAATCCTATGAACAAGGTCAAGCATTGTAATTACTTCATACATTACGAGATTGTTCTTCATTAGCTGAAAGCGAAAATTGATATGCCGTATGTTTTGGATGCTGTTTTGATATCATTAGACTGTTACTTGCAGTTTTGATTAACAAATATTTGAGTAGGATAAAATTAATCTGTTTTATTACATGAAAAATTACATTTTTTAATTAATTTGAGCTGGGAAATACTTCAGATTCGCAATGTTGGTTATTCGAATTGTTTCCCACGGTGTTAAGTGATAAATTCAGTAAAATTATGTGTGGTTTTTACTAGAATTTCTTATCAAAGTACTAAGTGCTTGATAATTTCGGCCAGTGGTGTCGCAAGATATTTGAAATGTCCACAATAATGACTTGGCTTTTCTGAAATTACGCTTCAATCGATTCAGTTCGTTTCATTGAGAAATCTTTTTGAAGTCGTAACTTTTATCTAGATTGGTCCTGATATTGAGTCTGATTTGATTTGAGTGATTCATTTTCTCTTGAAATACCTATGATGAATTGCTAGTTTCTTTCATGGTTGATTCTATAAGAAAAATACCTGAAAACAGGTTGATTTGAATACGCTGTGTAAAGTTTTCCCTGTTTATTTGTAGATTTCATATCTTAATTGTGTTCAACACAGTGTTATTCAATTTATTTATAATTAATTTGAAATCCTGACTTTTTCGAATTGTTTTTGTATGGGGTAATAATCGAGAGGAAAAATTTCATAATTTACGTAAGAAAACGCAAATTCCAATGTGATAAATGCACTTTAACACAACGTGTAATTAATTTTTATAGGTAATCTTTGACTTTTGTGACGCTTCAGTTACATTTCCAAGAAATGTAATCAGACCGAAATAGCTGCGAATAATTTTTTTTTTTAAAGAAATCGATTCAACTCTATAAAGTTTGAGGCTGATAAATTTATGTATTATTGGTAATTTCTCTCATTTTAAAGAAAAAATTGCCACCATATTTGATTTTTTGAGCTTTATAGGCAATCCCACGTCTGTTTGCTCGGCCATAATAATACCCATTATTCACAAGTGAATAATGAGTTGTTATTCATTGCTGTCAGATGCTTCATAGATTTAGCTTCGATATTAGGTATATTCTTCAAATTGGTATTTCTTCAGTATTCTAAAGTACTCCAACTAACAAATATGGGTTTACCTTTTCAATCAAGGTCTAAATCTACTTTTTTATATCAATTAAAACAATTTTTATTACAAAAAATTCTATAAAAATTTACGCTTTACGTGTCCCATTTTAGTTTTCCCTGATTTTAAGGAAAAATTCTCTCCATATTTTATTTTTTGAGCTTCATAGGCAAAGCCTACATTCAGAATTTTTATACAATTCAATGATAATTTCATATGTAATAACTAATAAAATATAAATGGTGTTTTACCTGCGATGTCTTGTTACTGTGCCATTACGCCACCTCAGGCACAGCATTTTTAATCTTTGAGTCGACTGGAAGAATGAGTGAGATAATTTGAGGAATCTAAACTTTTTCAGAACGATCTGATCAGCAAGCTGACAGATGCTGGTGACAGCCTGGTGGTCATCGACTTCTTCGCCACCTGGTGCGGCCCCTGCAAGGCAATCTCTCCAAAACTGGAGGAATTGGCCAAGGAACATGCCAATGTACTCATTCTGAAGGTTTGTATGTTTTGATATGTTTATTAATCGCTACATTGATAAACGAGTTGATTACAACATTTTTCCGTCGACCACATTATAAATTGAGTATAAATTGTTGATTGAAATTCATTCTGATTTTGCACGAGATCTACATGTGACAGTTTCTATGTAGAGTTGTGACATTACTTGTATATTGCTCATCTCATTTTGAACGCTCCTTCTACTCAAACGAATGCTATATCGTTTTGCCCAAATGTCTGTAATTTTCGAATTTTGAGCCGAAAATGATCAGAACCAAAATGTAATTTTTCTCTAAATTATCCATTTTTTCGAATAATTCACAATTTGTCAATTCGATCTAACTGAATAAGACATAATCATACACAGGGTGTGCTGGAAAATGTGGGAAATCTCTCAGATTCAGATAGAACATAAAAAATGAAGATGACAAGTTCTCATATATTTTTTTCCTAGCGGCCCTCCCTACGAAGATACGACCTCCTAAATGACGCCACTGGAAATCCATTTTAGTGGAATAAGTTTCAAACTACTCGATATAATTTGATGAAAATTTTATACGATTAATAGTATTAAGGACCTCTTAAATCACCGCAATCAAATTTCAATTAGCTTGTTCAGTTTACCAGGGGCGGACTGGGTTGTACATTTTAATGGTTACATTTTTAACAACCTGTATGATAAGGTGCTAAAAAAAACAAATTTGGATACCTTGAACATTAAGCTAAAGAAAAAGTACTCTTGTTCAAAGTCGATAAAATGAACCGTTTTCGAAAAAAAAATAACAGAAGAAGTAAGTTATTGAAATTTATTCCCCTAAAATGAATTTCCAGTGACGTCATTAAGGAGGTCGTATCTTCGTAGGGAGGGCCACTAAGAAAAAAAATTATGGGAACTTGTCATCTTATTTTTTAGGTTCTATCTGAATCTGAGAGATTTCCCACATTTTCCGGGACACCTGTATATAAAATTCTATGTTTATCATTCTGTTCAATGTTCATCAAACCAAAAGTATCGAAGTGTATCTTTATCAAAGCACTAAAAAAACCCCATCATAATTGTCTCAAATTAATTCAATCCATCATTGGTGTTGGAAGAACAATCCATTATGTAATTGGGCTACTTTCTTCAATTAGATGATATCCTTTTCTTGTTGAATCAATATTTAATGGGGTTGTAGTGCAACAAAGTCATTAATCTCAATTATTGAACCCCCTAGATCGGGTTGCAATGATTTAGAGTGTTTTTTCATGTCTTGAAAGTGTAGATTGATATTATTTAGAATAAACAATTTAATTTTCTTAATTTCTTCATTACTTTGATTGGTACAGGTATATTTTCATCTAACACCAATTAAATTCTGTGTATTTCAATCCCTTAACATTAAATCTATCGGATGTAGTTCCTGTTTTTTTAGTGGCAATAACTAACGTTTCTCTTTTTAGGTGGACGTAGATGAGTGCGAAGAAATCGCAATGGATTACAACATCTCCTCCATGCCTACCTTTGTCTTCATCAAACGTAAAGAAACCATTGTTTCCTTCAGTGGGGCAAACTATGATAAACTTAAGGCCCTAGTTTTGGAGCACAAGTAATCCTTCATCTATACTCACGCGTGAAGTTTCGAGAAGTATTGATTTTTTGCATAGTTTTTATATATTTTTGCTATCCGGGGTCAGAGTTTCCGATGATATTGTAACCACAAATTCACATTTTAGACCAGTGCCTAATATATTGAAAAAAAAATAAATAAAATATTCTATGTTCACAATTTTTCATGTGTATCGTTGACATTAGATAATGAATAAAATGTTGTAAAGGCCTTGTGTACAATCTTATTTATACATATTAAATCATCATTACTTTTGTGCACTTGCTCCTGGGACAGGTATACCATCATATTCTTTAGATAAGATAACGATATTGAAATAAGGATAAATCAATAGATCAGATAAAAGTTCAATCATGAAGGAATGTCGGTTTTTAGATATAAATTACATCCCAAGCATTCATAAATTTTATGTAATTAATAATTATCAAATTCAGTTTATATATCATTCGTTCATAGAAAAAAAATTCTAATGATTTATCTATGGATTAATTTGCGATCTTCTTCTTTGGTCTTTGTCCTTGACAGCTGTCAAAATAATTTATGACCCATGACCTTGAACTATCGTGTGAAACCAGCTGTCACTTTTTAGGTCAAAAAGAACGACATGTTGACGTTTGGGCAGGGCTGCCAACACACGTGAGCGAAAAACAAGCTGCTCTCGACGTAGTTGTTGTTTTTCAGCTGACACAATTTCACATACCAAAGATGACCTGTTGAAAATTATTGTAAGTTTCACCTTCTAACTATCAAAAATGGGTAACAACCATGGGCATCATGGAAGTAGCAAGCATAAATCATCACACAACACTTCGGACAACGTTTCAAGAAAGTCTTTTTCGAAAAGCAATTCAGGGGATGATATCCCAGATAATAAACAGTTCAACAACTTTGAATCTGTGACTAAATTGGCTAAGGTAAGTGACCTTACTGGAACTACATTTCATCGTTTTTTTTTTAAATAACATTCCAGTTCTGACATCTTATTTGTCAGTCTTGAAATATTTGAAAAAAAAAGGCAAATAAAGAATGAACTTGTCGTTTTGTGGTTGCTAGTTCATAGGGAACTTCCCCCTACATATTTTCAATTCACTATTATTGTAGAAGTCTTATTTCTCAGCCATATGTTCCTATGAAATATAAAAATTTGGTTCCTTCTGTTGGTATCACACTAGGCGCCGTCAGTAATTTTCAAATGTTTGAATTTTGAATTTCTTTCAGATTTTGTCCAATAAAACTCCTTCTGAAGATCGTGCGTTGGGAATTACTCTCAACATATTCACTGTGAGTATAGTTATCAACCGATGAAAGAATTTAACGATTACTTTCCGTTACAGAAATATCTGTTTCCAAGGTACCATGTTCTTGCTGCAAAATTATTCAATTACTTCCATAAGTTATCCAAATCTAGTAATGACTACATCGAAACTCAAGCCTTTGTGGAACAATGTGCAAAATACTTACAGGTATGACACCAGATTTTTCGATTTAACCAAGGAATTTATAGATCAATAATATTATTAATTTTCAGATATTAGATGATGCCACAATGAGTGATATTCTGGTCAAAATGTTTTCTGTGGAAAACCAAGATAATAACAACGATACCATAACTCCGGAACTGTTAAAGATGTTACTTATGTCGTCTTACCATATAAGCATGGACCACTATTCTGAAGGCCCCCAATCATGTTTCTTCCTGCACCAAACTTTGAAAGCCGTAATCGACAGTTGTTTTCATGTCAAAAATTCATTATCGACAAGTTATGTATCGCACTGGCTTCAGTCTAACTGCCCAAGATTGTTACAGCCTGTCCATAGGTTTATTGTGCACACTTTGGCAACAGCTTACAGAACATTAGAAGAAAGGAATGAAATCGACTTAGTAACCGGTAAGTTTTAGATTGAGGTTAGGTTTCTTCAATCTGACATACAGACAGCTCAAATCTTATAGAAGAATATCATTTGTACATAAAATGTGTTTGGATTGATTCATTTGCATATAAAAAATGGACAACTTTCAGTTCTGTTTAGTTTTTTAATGTAAGGTTAATTTAGGAAAGATTCAAACATATCGGCAACTTCTGAAAATGAAAAAACTAATAAACAGAGCAGGTTTTCAATATTGTAAGTTGCTTCATGTCGTTATTAACATAGGTTAAAAACTGAATCGTTAACAAACCATGTAAATGTGTATATAACTTTTCTGTTGTACAGGTCTGGACATTAATGATTCTTTTGATCAAGGTAAAGAAAAATCCAGTAAGTAAAATGAAAAGAGCTGTTGGAGCTTCTCAGTGTCACTAACATGTCTTACGTCAGCTTTATGTTATTTTGTTTTATATTATCGAGATCTAGGAAGGAATCATCGACACGTTTAAAAATATGTGCAAAGTTGCATGATGTGAGGGCTTTTGTGATGCACACTGCGACATTCTGCTCTGTGGGGCTTAAAAAACAACTTAAACATCGCTACACGATTTTATTTTCATATGTACTTACTCTACTTAGCAAAGATAATATACAGGTTTGGAAATTCACATCTGAAACATACGATATACAATGCATCAGACAGAGAATTCTTCCGTCCAGTTGCACAGATGAATAGTCGAGACAATGACGTGCTGTAACACACTGAATTCTGTTGTCTTATTGCAATATTCTAGTCTTGTCTCTCTCTTATCGTTGAGAGGAGCGTAATTCATTCAGTATGGTAGGCAACAGTAAATACTTGAATCGAGTATTACGGGCAGCCTGACAAATTAAATAATTCTATACGTTTACTGCAGGTTCCCTACCATACTGCGATAAGAGAGAGACAAGACTAGATTATTGCAATAAGATAACGGAATTCATTCAGTTACAGCACTTGATTATCTCGACTATTCATCTGTGCAGCTGGACGGAAGAATTCTCTGTCTGATGCATTGTATATCGTATGTTTTCGATGTGAATTTCCAAATCTGTATGTCGAATCTGTTATTAGTTCTTTGGAACAAATCACATTTTCCTTTATTCCATAACAAAAACATAATACCGCTCAGTAGAGAAATAGCTATACTTTCCACACTAGCACAAATTAAAGAGGAGTGGCTTAAATAAATTCTGTATTCTTATTGGTTGTTTTCCGTAGGTCTCGAACTGGCCACGCCCGTTTTGGAAAAGTCCTCCTCTTTTGCTGGAAGCTCCTCCTCTGATGGTAAAAGCATGCCGACTTACTCGTTAAACATGAGTTTGAGCTGGTTGTTAGCCAGCGCCTTGCCTCCTCTCTACTCAATGCCTCAGAAGGCCAATTCTCCAGAAGGAAGCTCTAACGGTCTCTGCAGTATGGTCTTTTTGGCCAGAATGCTTAGTTCCATCCCATCTCACTGGGTGCTTATATACGACTCCAATCAACATGGGTTAGGTGCCAACAGGTAAGCTTCGAAAGCTATTCAGTTTGTGCAAGTTAAAAAGACCTCTGTGACTGTCTCCTTACGACACCTTAGACACTCATGGGCCATTGGTTTATCTATAGTGATGGACAAAATTAGCGCACCACATATAATTTCGTTAAATTTTAACAATTGATATCTTCCCAATCTTTTGTCGGATTTCAATGTTTTTTCTTCCAATTGTAGCTCTGTTATTGTCAAATTTCCTTCATTAAACAGAAGTCCAAAAAATAAAATCTTCATGTTGTACAGGGCGTTTAAGTAATGTCATGTTTTATAGTCAAATTTTAACGTCTTCTGTGGCAATGCCAGGTTGCTGAGGCATATAAAAACAATGAAGCGTTGTAGTCTGGTATCTCTGGAGTATTTTGTTTCTTTAAACACCAATTTATCTTGGAATCGTCCAGAGATATTCAACATTTTATCAACTCTTGTATTTTATGCATTAGCCGTGAATATCTTCGCAACCATTTGTCCGATTTGAATGTTTTTTTTAGTTGTAGCTCTTTTATTAAAGATTATCATACTACAATGAGATATTTACAAAAAGAAATGCATCATGCTGTACAGGGCGTTTAATTTTTCGGGTTTTTTCGATTTCTTGAAAAATGTATCAAGTTCTGAAAAACTGTTGAGCTTTTTATAAAAGCAAAATACTCAGGAAACTTCAGGCTCCATCACTGTATAGTTTTTAGAAGCCTCAGGTATCTGGTATTGCCCACAGAAGGCGTTAAACTGTAATGAAAAAAAACCCTAAAATTTAAACGCCCTGTACAGCATGATGCATTCCTTTTTTTGAACATCTCATTGTAGTATGATATTCGCCAATGAAAGAGCTACAACTAAAAAAAACGTTCAAATCGGACAAATGGTTGCGAAGATATTCATGGCTAATGCATAAAATACAAGAGTTGATAAAATGTTGAATATCTCTGGACGATTCCAAGATAAATTGGTTTAAAACAAAATACTCCAGAGATACCAGGCTACAACGCTTTATTGTTTTTATATGCCTCAGCAATCTGGCATTACCCACAGAAGACGTTAAAATTTGACTATAAAACATGACATTATTTAAACGCCCTGTACAACATGAAGATTTTACTTTTTGGCATTCTATTTAATGGAGGAAATTCGACAATAACAGAGCTACAGTTGAAAAAAAAAACATCGAAATTCGACTAAATATTGGGAAGATATCAATTGTTAAATGTTAACGAAATTTTAGGTGGTGCGCTAATTTTGTCCATCAGTATAGATTCTGAAGTTATCTTCTGACCCATTTTTCTTTTCCCAGGTTCTTGCACCACGTACTGGCCTACAAGGGCCCCACATTGGTGATCCTGAAGACCCAGGAAGATTCTGTTTTCTGCGTTGCTTGCCCAGACGAGTGGCACGAATCGCATCAGTACTGGGGTCGTGAAGAATCTGCCCTGTACCAGCTCTTGCCGAAGTTGGAATGATGAAAAGGGACCCAAGATGCTCTATTTGAACTTTACGGCAAGGGGTTATCCTCACGGGTTGAGAGTTGGCAGCATCCAAGGAGTCCCATCATTCCATCGATGGGGGGTTTGAAAAGGTATGATTTAATGCGTAAATGATTTTTAAGTGTATTCGGATACTATTTCATTCATCTCAATCATATATTTCGAACTGTCATTTGAAGAGATGCTCAAATTCTATAGATCAAGTTAACCTCAAACGTCAGAATCTATGTTTGACCTTGAACTGTCAATTAAAATATTGGAAAATGTTCTATGGCTATTCCAACCTCAATCATAATCATTTTAGCATAGATTTATAATACTAACTAGATAGCGAACATGTCAAAAATTTGAGGCAAACGGCGGCCATTTGCAGTTTGGAGTGAAATTGACTAATTTGAGAGTTGTCATTTTTCAACGAACTGAAATATTAGAATTAGCGAGCTTATACCGTTTTTGAGGAATCTATTGTGTATAATCATCATAATGGTACATTATTTTAATAACTAATCACACGAATTGAAAAAAAATATTATTTGATATCATAGAGATATCTCTATGTTTGATATAGACCGAAATGTCAGTGTTCACAGAACACAAATATACAGAGTTCGTTTTTCATCATTTCTTTCAAAGGAACGTCTATGTTTCAATCAAAATTCGAGCACATATGCACATAAAACATCAAAATATTTGTGGTTAACTCCAAACTGCAAATGGCGGCGATTTGCCTCACTTTTTCTACGTGACAGTTAGGAAGTTCGACGTCCAATTAGTATTATAGGTCCATGCATTTTAGTCACGTAACCACAGATCGTACAGATTTATCTGTAAATCTGCGAATAAACGAACAGTACAAAGCATCTGCTACAGAACATACTGCTCTGTTCTACTTTAATAGATTATGAGATTTCAAAGATCACTATTTTGGGAAATATGCCCATCTTTTAACGATACTTTCACCTTTTTTGTAGCTCTACCGTAAAATCTCAATTGAATAATTAGGTGCAAAGGCACTGAATGCAAAGGAACGAGGGATGCAATATCCCCTTCTGGTCGTTCACTACGGCGATAGTTGTACCGAAAGATCCTAATTAATTAGTTAATTGCTCGAAAAAGAAACGAGAAAGCAACATCTCCTCCTGCCCATCATAACTACGATAGCTATATCGAAAAATTTTAATAAATTAATTAGGTTTTAAATGAATAAACGAAAACAGAAGAATAAAAGTGTTGATAGGTAGTAGAATTTTTCAATCTATCGGCTGTCGAATGAGGAAACTCAACATAAAACAAAAAATATACAGGGTGGCCATCTGAAAACGAAACAGACGAGATTACAGACGAAATAAATTTTTTCGATAGAAATGCTCGGACAGGTCGATTTCTGTTTCGAGGGGGACAACTTAAGATGTAGGTTACGGACGCGTAGCGCTTCAACCCTTGCTACTACAACCCTCACCCCCAATTTTTGAATAGGGAAGATGGGGTGAGTGATACCTCATTTGAAAGGTATTTTTATACTGATTTCAGCACAGTAATTGTTTTTTTATTTTATGCATTAGTTCTCGAAATATTCTTAACTAAGTATTTGAAAATGAAGTGGTGTTTTCATGGCACTTGTAGTGTTTTTTTGTGAAAAATCGACATTTTGAGCTTCAAAACAACCATGTTTATCTAAATGCCGTTGATTGAAGAATTCTGCGGTTCTATTCGCACATTGATTGTTTGCAATTAAAAGTGAAATTATTTCCACCGCTCTGCAATTGAATAAACCATGTCGAACAATGAACACATACAAGTCTCGATTCAAAACTAAGAATAATTCAAATGTCAAAGAACCAGTAAGCCAACTTAATGATCTGTTCGTAATAAATAAAAAATTATCGATTCTCATTTTTTTGAAAAAGATATGAATTCAATAATCAACAAAATGAAAACATTATTGAAGCCAACTGAGAAAACACTTCATAATTAAGTCGGAAATCGTTTCACGAATTGGGACTGGAATATTTCTGTGGCATCATTAATGATTTGATTTTCTTACCTGGTAATCTGATTAGAGATATGTACGTACAAGTGCCATGAAAACACCACTTCATTTTCAAATACTTAGTTGAGAATATTTCGAGAACTAATGCATAAAATTAAAAAACAATTACTGTGCTGAAATCAGTATAAAAATACCTTTCAAATGAGGTATCACTTACCCCATCTTCCCTATTCAAAAATTGGGGGTGAGGGTTGTAGTGGCAAGGGTTGAAGCGCTATGCGTCCGTAACCTACATCTTAAGTTGTCCCCCTCGAAACAGAAATCGACCTGTCCGAGCATTTCTTTCGAAAAAATTTATTCGTCTGTAATCTCGTCTGTTTCGTTTTCAAATGGCCACCCTGTATAAAAAACGTAAAACTCTATGGATGAAAACGCTTTGATCCGTCGAAATAGACAGAGCGAAAAGATCGACATCCGATTGCTCAGATTTTTATGCCGAACGGTCCAGATGTGTACTCTCCTCAATCCGGATGTAATAAACGAACGGTTCAGATCGATCCGACACGTCCGATGTAATTGCTGAACGCCCATCATATGGTCAGAGCATAGAACTGTCCGGTTGTTCTGCGAACTGACGTTTGAACATGTCAATTTCAGTGGTAACCTAGCTTAACCTCAAATTTCTTTCCAGATTGAATATAGTAAGATACCAGACAAACTGACTAGAGTAGAAGTGTGGGGATGTGGTGACTCTGTGAGCAGAGATCGGCAGCTTGAGGTGAAAAAATGGGAGGTCAGAGAAGCCGAAAAACAGAGAGTAGTCAAATTATCGGCTTCCGATTGGGTAGATCATCCTGATCGCTACCTTCTCGAGCTGGCGGGTAGGCCCCAATATTCTACAACATGAATCGCACAAGTCTTATGATCTTTCATCATCAGAATGGGGATTATTCCTAACCTTCTTTTGCAGTTTTTTTCCGACTTAAATTCAAATTTGAGTCAGATTTTTTTTCTTTCAGTTCTAGGACGATTCTGTTTATTTTTTCGACCTTTTCGCGATTGTGTTTAGCCAAATTTTTTTTGAAGTTTTAATACTTATGAAGGAGTTTTAGGTGCTTGTACTTATAGTAAGAGTACTTAGTTTTTATACAGCGACTTATATATGGGTTTCAGAATCCATTTTGTAATGCTCATTTGTAAGGAAAATATAGTGCCTATGAACCAAAATGTGCCAATTTCAGGGGAAGAGAAGGTTTCGACCAGAGTTTTCGTTCCTTAAATTTGTTTATGGCAATCCGTGATTTGATAACATTGGTTTTTTTAACGAAAATATACAGGTGTAAACAAATAATATCAATACTTGGTTTCAAAAGGAAATATTTCATTAAAAGATTGATTCTAAAAGTTCTTTCACCATTTTTAAGTTATAACAAGTTTCAAAAGACGTTTGATTTAAACATTAACCAATATGTTTATAATATTGAAGGTGTGAAAATTAAAATTTTCGTTTGAAACATTTTCTCCCCCCATAATGTTAAGAAAATTATGATTTTCCACTTGAAACCAAGTAAATATCCACTACTTAATATTTATTAATTACTTATCAATTTATTTACTGCTCCATGAGAAAAATTCAACCAAATTTCAAGTTAATTTAAAAATTTTTCTCAATAAAGTGACTAATTTTAATTTGAGGACGTAAAAGCTTAACATTCCCATTTTTTTCGAGAGAGAGATGCAAGGGCCTCACTGATAATTTGTAAATTTTTTTCGTTGTGATAGTTAATATTGGATAAAAATATTAAGTCATCTTATGGGTTTCTTGAAAATCTCAAAAGTTGAATAGTGTATTTTCTTATTTAGTTGAGACTCCAGATGGTGTTCGTTGATTTAGAGTTATGAAAGCATTTCTTAATATAATTTTATTTATTTTTTTTTGCGTTCCGATGGTCAAGTATGGTGAAATTGACTGACTTGCTGGATTATGAGTATTGACCATAGGCGTAATTTTTTTTAGTTCTTTTCAAAGGCCAATTTACTTTATTACATACCTACTCATTTGATTCTTTTCCTTATCCAAAGTTTTGTTGTTTATCCGTTAGATGTAAAGTGGTTTTTTTTTCGAGTCCTATTGGTTACAGACATTTGAGATTCATACATTTTCTTTCATTAGTTTATGGCCATAAAAGTTCATCTTGAGATTATTTTTTGATTAAAACTTAATTTTAATATACAATAAAAAAAAGTGACTGTCTTAAGTTTGTTTTCTGATCGATCTGAAAAGTACTGAAACCATGGGGACTCGGTAAACAATTAAAAGTAGCATCAAAGTGCAATTAAATCGAAATCAAGAGTGATGCTCAGGTATTACCATTTCCGATTGGAGAAAGTTTGTGTAAAACCATTTTAAATTGTTTAAATAAAGATGATAGAATTTGAATTCTGTATTCAAAACACCTTCCTTGTTAAAGATACTTTATTTCAATATTACAAGAATATAAAAAAACAAGTAACAAACTTACAAAAACTTCTTCAAAAAGGAAAAGTCTTGTATCAAAGACAGGATAGCGAAAAAATGTAAACATTCCGGGTTAATCCAAAGCACGATTATAAAGGTCAACATTTAAAAATAAAGTTCAAATGAGACTGAGTACAAAAAAAAATAACTTTGTAGATACTTGAATATCTTTATTCCATAAAAATTATATCACTATCAAAAAAAAGTGCGTTGGATTAAAACTAATTAAATGAGAAATATTTGATCTATACAAAGAAATTTAAGTTTTCACTTATTTTTATCACAGAAAATCTATAAAATAACTGGGAAAACACGTTTGTCTGTATAACTAATTATATAATCTTATCACTATTAATTTAGTCATTTCGTAAAAGATTCATTTTTTCAATAGGACAGAATTCATGAAGAGGTTTCTCCGATTGCCAGAAACTTTGCAGAGAACAGAAAGATACGATTTCTAACCTAAAAATTTTAACGAGTGGTTTTTTCGTTTAGTTAATGATTTATCTATCAAAAAACTAAACTAATCGTCTGAAATTAGTACAGAAGAGAGCTTTATCAGGTAAAATATTAAACGAATAAGATATTTAAAGTGTGGCAGCGAATAATTCATGCATAACAAAAGCAACCCTTTTCTTTTCTAACTTGTCTAACATTTGGTAAACTAAAAACGATAATTGTTAGTAAATACTAAAAAAATTAATATAAACTCAACTATAAATCGGTTTACGTATGCTTTCTGATGAAAATTTGTTCTTAATTCATGATTGCATCGAACAGAAATCTTCGAATAATTTCTTTGGCTCAACCGATGATGGTAGGTTCCCTAAACCGAGACAAATGTAGGAAAAATTGTAGATTCTTGCCTATTGTCGTTTTATATTAAATTTCGTAAGACTCAACGTTTTAATACCTCTGGTTCCTCGCGTACGGTTATTATTAACAATTATTTAAGTTCTCTGAAGCTATCACACGTCCTGAAAGTGCTTAGACGATGTTAAATTCTTGAACGGTTCAGACCACATTCTTCTCAGATCGCCCTGTAACAGACAGTTTATTTTTGTGAGACACCTTGGCAGGAGATAGTCTAAGAGCCCGTGAACCCCAGACCTTCGTTATTTTATAAAAGCTGAAAACTTGTCTACGCATGCTCCCAACACAGGTAAGAACGATGAACCATTATGAAGTTTGGGTTACCCTGGCTTTGGCAGGTAAACGGTATTAAAGGGGTGTAAAATACTGATTTAAATTCGTCAAATAATAATGTGTGATTTTTTGGTATTACCTTCAAAATATCATAAAAAATCATTTTAAATCACGTCATTAATTGCCAGACACTTAATATCGTGGCAACCCCTTGCCAGACACCCTTAATGTTCATTAAATTATATGTAATTCTACTTACGTTATAGTATATTAGCTGATTTTTATATATAATACTTGGGTAATAATTAGATAATATTTCCCCATTAGCCAGACATTTTTGATAGTACCAACCCTTTGCCAGACAAGCTTGTAGTTTAGCTGCAGGTTCGAGCGCGAGACAGTATATATGAGTGGGTGCGAGTGAGACGGCATGATTATGACTTTTTTATAAATTTTTTGGTACAAATTTATATAACTAATCATTCAAGTGGATCTCAAAAACATCTGAAGAAAAGACATTCGATGCTACAACTAAATAAAATTGTTAAAAATTTTAATTTATTCTATTAACAATTTAATTTAGTTGTAGCATCGAATGTCTTTTCTTCGGATGTTTTTGAGATTCAATTAAATGATGAGATAGTTATATAAATCTGTACCAAAAAAATTATTTGCATAAGTCATTATAATCATGCCGTCTCATTTGCACCCACTCATATATACTGTCTCGCGCTCGCACCTGCAGCTAAACTACAAGCTTGTCTGGCAAAGGGTTGGCACTATCAAAAATGTCTGGCTAATGAGGAAACATTATCTAATTATTACCCAAGTAATATATATAAAAATCAGCTTTTATACTATAACGTAAGTAGAATTACATATAATTTAATGAACATTAAGGGTGTCTGGCAAGGGGTTGCCACTATAGTAAGTGTCTGGCAATTGATGACGTGATTTTTAATGATATTCTGAAGGTAATATCAAAAAATCACACTTTATAATTTGACGAATATAGATCAGTATTTTACACCCCTTTAATACCGTTTACCTGCCAAAGCCAGGGTAACCCAAACTTCACAATGGTCCATCGTTCTTACCTGTGTTGGGAGCATGCGTAGACAAGTTTTCAGCTTTTATAAAATTACGAAGGTCTGGGGTTCACGGGCTCTTGCTCTAAGAATAAAATTTCGCGAACAGTTACATTAAAGAATCGGTGATTAGATTCCCTACCTTCAAATAAGCCATGGTCAACAGGGGGAGCAGCGTAAATGGTACCAAATAAAGCAACGCAGGCTGGGCTGCCTTGAAAACTTCCGAACTGACAGTCGCTGTGAGCAGCCCTAAGAAGTATCCGAGCAAGGAACAGTGAAAATAGGTTAGTCTGGATCCGGTAAGTCCCTGCGCCTTTTTATACGCGTCGTAGCGTAAAACGAAACATAAAAGAAGACCTGGCATAACTATATCTCCAAGACCTGCAAAAATGAATGCTCAATAGGTTTCTAGGTTATTCAGGAAGTTTACAAAGTCGAATTTTGGCGATGTAACTACAGCTTACCATAGTTACATACAGGGTGTCCCATTACTCGACGTCAAGCCGGAACCGAGTGAAAAGGCAAGTAATGCTGGTTGTCAGAAAAATATAAAAAAAATCTAAGTTGCATGATTTTAAAATAATGCGCATTTAAAAAAACACGCAAAATTCCACACCCTGTGACAGTCTTTTCACTCCTGTTGCCACAAATATCAACTTTTTCCAACTTTTTTCTTTGCTGTGTAACCTTGAATAATGCTTGTCTAAACTGTAATCAAAATTTTGATACCAGCTGCTCTAGGTTTCATAAAAATAGGGCTTACTTCTCAGAAAAAAAATTCGAAATAAACAATTGCCTTGTTTCAACTGACTGTATTGAAAAAAAAATGTACTACGTAGATTTGGCATGTTTTTTCAAAAGTTGGCGCATTTAGTAAGGATTCCAAAATGGTATAATACTTGTTTAATTGTAGCTGCCGTAGTTCAAATTTATTTTTGATTGCCTTTGAATACACTTTTTCGTTAACTGCTTCCCAGTAAAAAAGTCCAATGGATTCAAGTCCGGTGAACGGGCCGGCCACGAGATTGGACCAGAACGTCTGATCCATCTTCCGGGAAAAAATGTTATCAGAAAAAAAAATTTCCAGAGAAAATAATTTTTCCAGAAAAAATTTTTCCGGAGAAATTTCTCAGAAATTTTTTTTTCTGGTAACATTTTTTCCCGGAAGAAGGATCGGACGTTCTGGTCCAATCTCGTGGCCGGCCCGTTCACCGGACTTGAATCCATTGGATTTTATTACTGCGAAGCAGTTAACGAAAAAGTGCATTCAAAGGCAATCGAAAATAAATTTGAACTACGGCAGCTACAATTAAACAAGTATTATACCATTTTGGAATCCTTACTAAATGCGCCAACTTTTAAAAAAACATGCCAAACCTACGTAGTACTTTTTTTTTCAATACAGTCAGTTGAAACTAGGCAATTGTTTATTTCGAATTTTTTTTCTGAGAAGTAAGCCCTATTTTTATGAAACCTAGAGCAGCTGGTATCAAAATTTTGATTACAGTTTAGACAAGCATTATTCAAGGTTACACAGCAAAGAAAAAAGTTGGAAAAAGTTGATATTTGTGGCAACAGGAGTGAAAAGACTGTCACAGGGTGTGGAATTTTGCGTGTTTTTTTAAATGCGCATTATTTTAAAATCATACAACTTAGATTTTTTTTTATATTTTTCTGACAACCAGCATTACTTGCCTTTTCACCCGGTTCCGGGTTGACGTCGAGTAATGGGACACCCTGTATAGTCCGTTCACGAAAGGTTGAGCCGTCGGTTGGCCATGACAATTTGGCATATTCCACTGTGTATATTAAAATTCTAGTTTACGTTATTTATTTTCATGTCACATTGATACGCAATGTTGTCAATATTGCATAGAGTTCTCTGATAACTCTCAAGCTCGTCGGACGAGGCCGAGTACATTCGGCAACGTTGACTTTATTTTACTTTATGACAGTAAATACTGCCAACTTCTGATAAATAAATAAAGAAACGCCTACTATGTGCTCAACTTTTCGTGAACCGACTAAAGTTACATGTAACCACAGCTCGCCAAAATTCGTCTCACATTAAAAAGTCAAACTGACAGTTGACAGGAGTATTTCTGTCAAATTAAAATACTGGTTAGGTTGTCAAAACTGAATTTGTTACTTACCCAACATACTGAAGTGTCCAGAATTGTGAATACTAGGAAAGACCAATTTTCCTGGCAAGCTCAACTTGGGGGCCTCTTTAACCATGCCGTTCAAGTGGAATTTACGTGCAACAAGGCCTACAGGATTGTCTGCAGGTCGCGTTGCAACCTGAAATTAATTTCAGCATATAATACACTTTTTTCCTGACTTTTTGCATTTTAAACGGTTGGGTTTAAATAACAAGGTGCTAACCTTGACCATCACATTTGTACTAAAGATGTAGGATGAGAAAAACACCCAAAAAACATCGTAGATGAGAAGACCTGTTAGCAGCAACGTGGATACCTTCAAACTTGGCAAACGGACAAAGGCTATGAAGGCTACACATAGTCCCATACCCATTGCATCCATCAACAACCAGTGTCCTTAAAACAGAATTGTCACTCAACAATACAGGGCGTAACTAAATAAGTGTGAAATATTAAAGGAGGTGAAGATAGGATCTTTCATATAAAGAAACTTCATTGGAGCATCCCTTGTTAAGATACAGCCCCTCAAAGGGAGTACATAAAATTTGTATAACAATTTTTTTCACAAGCACCAAAAAAGTTACAATATTGAAATTAACCTGACGTTTCCTACTAGCAAAAAGACACTTATCCAGTTATTTATTTGGTTTACCTCATGGTTGTAAGGGTGGGAAACGCAACCCCTAAGGTTTATTTCCAATGTAACTTTTTGTCTTATTATTTGTTTACCATCTGAAAATTCATTTCCGATAGCCTGTTTCATTCTAAACAGAAAATGTCTCTTGAGTTTTTTGCCCAAAATAAACCAGTTCGCAGTAAAAAATTATTTTACGAACAACTACAGAGATAGATCGTCATAAATGCGAAACTAATCTATCTAGTAGGTACTAAATGACGATCTATCTCTGTAGTTGTTCGTAAAATAATTTTTTACTGCGAACTGGTTTATTTTGGGCAAAAAACTCAAGAGACATTTTTTGTTTAGAATGAAAAAGGCTATCGGTAATAAATTTTTAAATGCTAAACAAATAATAAGACAAAAAGTTACATTGGAAATAATCTTTAGGGGTTGCGTTTCCCACCCTAACAACCATGAAGTAAACCAAATAAATAACTGGATAAGTGTCTTTTTGCTAGTAGGAAACGTCAGGTTAATTTCAATATTGTATGTTTTTTGGTGCTTGTGAAAAAAATTGTTATACAAATTTTATGTACTCCCTTTGAGGGGCTGTATCTTAACAAGGGATGCTCCAATGAAGTTTCTTTATATGAAAGATACTATCTTTTTTTCGATGAGGAATCACCTACTTAAAATATTTTACACTTATTTAGTTACACCCTGTATAAGAAAAGAAAACAACTTACCTGTTAGGATCCAAATAAAAACTATAAAGACAGATAAACTGAACGAGAACAATTCAGCTGCAGTGAATCTTCCGCATATACCAAATGAAATCTTAATACCATCTGAACAAGGCCTTAAAATATATTGACACATCGGTAAGAGGAGGAAAGCCAAAGCCACTGTCGCTATAACTATAATAAAAATTAAGTGTAAAATAAGAAACAGTATGAGTGTGGGGATACATACTTGCAGTACAAATTGCAAAAAGCATTTGCATAGAATCGAAGAAGAAAAACATAACTAATAAGGAAATGCTAGCTCCCAACGGGAGACACAAGGCTTGCATTGTATCTAGGGTTTGAACATTGTTCTCAGTCTGTGAGGTTTGCGAGGGATTCAGGAGGCAATTTGTGCTTCCATTCGCACGATCCCTGGCCTCTTGCTCCATGTTCAACGAACGAAAGGAACCGTAAACTATAAGTAACATGGAAATCAAGAAGGTAGAAACCCTACTTGAGTCCATAATTGAGTAGGCCCATTGATATTCAATCGTTTGAGCTTGATTCAAATTTTCTGCCATCCTGGAGGCAGTTTTCTATGTCACTAGCTGGAAAAAAACATAGTTAGGCATGATCTCGATATGCAAGAATTGACATTACCTAGATAATTCTTTATATTTTGAATTGATACACTCGGATATGTGGATACACATCACTTGCAGCGGCTTAAATTCATTTTAAAACTAGATAATTCTTATTGTACGACGCCATGTTGACAATACATAATACTTTCTAAAACTTCTACACAGCAAAGATTCCTCTCAACTCATTATGCACTGACTTTGGATGTCTACCATTTGTTCCTGTAGGATGCACAGTTTATACTCGATATTTACAAACCTGGTCTTATCACAAATATTTATTTACATTTGATAATACAGAAACTGAACGGGACCAGCCAAAAGAACGCTTAGGCAGCCAAACTTACACCTCCTACTCTGTCCTACTCTTACATCTATCATCTCTTTTTCCGAAGTGAAAGTATTGAGAAAATTATGGTGTTACAATTTTATTACATTCGATTGACTTCTAATTGTTGTTATTCAATTTCTTTCTCGTGTTTTGTCACCGTGATGCGATATAAAAACGCGAAACAGAATAGGAAAAATCATTTCATTTACGATTCAAGATTTTGGTGAATAGAGAGTTATCCGTAATTCTGGGTTTTGGATAATTCTAATGACAAAAAAAGTTATGAATCGTTACCCAAAATTATTGGATGTTTATGTTTTTAAACAAGAGGAAAAAGTTTTATGCAATCATTTTTTCAGTTCATGAAAAATTTTTGAGAATGGTGGATGCGCTGGTTGGAAAATTAACAAATTAAATAATGACCATGAAAGTATGGGCTTTTTTCATCCAAAGCGGGAATTGAACTTCTTAATTTTAGTTATGGTAATGCTTAAGCAACAAGAGTCATATCATAATCTCACTGATAAGTAATTTATATAATGTCGTCTTAGAGGCACAAAGACAATTTGTTTTAATTCTGTTGCAGTGGACCTCAGAGTGAGTATATGAAATGTCCTATGTGTGCAGAATTGACTATAAAAATACAGCAAGAACCAGCCGATCTTCACAAAATGTTTAATTCCGATTAAATATTCGTCAAAAATTTGATAAATCATTTTTGATGAACTTTCCTTTGCTCGATGTGAGCGACATCTGTTTGTAACAAGACGTACTACAAGCCTGTGAACAACCCAGAATTGAATTAATCAACTATTTAGTTCATTGAAAACTGATAGGTAGCGCTAGTGTATAAATTTACAGAATACTGTATTTCCATAAGAAAAAACTAGTTTAAATATTTTATTCAGTTATTTAAATAAAAAATTAATAGGATACGAGAATCATTATAATATATCAATTATTGTATTTTTGATACAAATAAGTTGATTTTTGGAATTCACAAGTCTGAGGGAACTTCCAAATTGTAACAAACCATAGTTTAATATAAGAATTTTTTTACCCAGATTGAACCATAGCACGCCTTTCGAAATATCTAATCCTAGCCTCCTCGAAAACATCTCCAACAGTTCTTTTCTTATAAATATCAACTTTGGGTTTTTTGCGAACTTCTTCTGTTTTTTCTTTATCATTATCATTCACATTATTGATATCAGGTTTTTCTGTTACATCTTCTATCGCAGAAGTGACAATTTCAGCTGTTTCTTTTGCTTCTGTATTTTTCTGTACATCTTTAATTTCTGCTTCAGTAGAATTTTCTTCCTCGCTGTCAGATGAATCTATACTGAAATCAGAATCTGCATCTAGATTTGAAGGTATATGTTCTTTTTTAACATTCTGTATTTCATCTTCACTGAGCGATTCTTCTCTCTTTCTATATTGTCGTTTTTTGGTATTTTTCTTCTTGATTTCATCCTGTGGAGGCTCTTCATCTTCTGAACTATTTTCTTTTTTCACGGTTATTACTTTTTCCTCTTTAACCTCTGCCTCAGATGTCCCCTTGTAATTCACTTTCTGGTCGTAAAAATGTCTGTAAAAACCATCTAAATTTCCCTGTTTTTTCACGTCCCCAATTGCTTCTAAGTATTCTTCTCTCTTTTCTTGTTCTTCAAGCAATTTCATTTCCTCCAGTTTTTTCTGATAAGAAGGAGTGACGAATGATTCCTTATCTTTGAATTCATCACCTTCAGTTTCTCTTTCTTTTTGTACCTGACGATCTATTCTGCGTTCATTTTCCCTTTTCCTTCTTTCTGCCGCTTTCAGTAGATTGTTTATGTACTTTGGTTTCTTTTCAACCCCCTTTTTCAATAGTTTAGACTCGTTTCTCTGTTTTTCCATATCATCGTATATCTCATCATATTGGTAAACGGTTGGATCTTCTTCTACAAGTTTATCTTGAGCAATCTTTATTTGTTTTTTAGCAGGTGGTTTATGAAACACTGGTTTTGCTGAACTCGGTTCGTCAGAATCTGAATCTTCGTCGAATATAGCTGCTCTTTTTCCAGGAGCTTGAACCGTCATCTTATTTTTGCCCGGAACAATAAGTCCATATTGAAATTTTTCAAATTGATTAGATGATACAATTTTACACTTTATATATCTTACTCTTCGACATATCAGGGTTCAATAGTCAATGTTTTAAAATGGAAAAATCAAAGATTTGGGACGACTTAATCTTGGGAAAAATTATTTATTTTGATTGATTATTGAAGGTTATGTCACAGAAAATCTATGATGTCTGTCGACTGTCAAGGATGTCCCATGTCCCGCGCCATTGATTATCGATATCGATACTAATTTTGACAAGTAACGTGATAGATCTGTGGGTTTTCGACTTTTCGTTTGGTTTGTTTTCTCATGATACAAAGAACACAAGATGATCTTGCGCACCTGCTCGACGTCACTGGAGAGTAAATAAATCCTTATACAGGGTGTCCGGTAAACCTTGTACAATATTGAAACTGGTGATAGACCAGGTCATGACTGTTCAGAATATCAGAATTTCACCTCAGTAAAAATATCACCATTTTCGAGATAATGGGTATTTTCCAAATATCTAGAAAATCACTACCTCACCTCCGTTTTTTGAGTGCTATGTCTACAAATTGAGACTAATTCAAATATCTTTGTTGCTGAAGATTAATGATGAGTGATGCTTTCAGACGTACAAAACAGTTTTTCAGAACTTGATAACATTTTTCAGAAATCAAACAACGAAGGTGAGGTAGCGATTTTTCTAGATATTTAGAAAATGCCCATTATCTCGAAAATGGTGATTTTTTACTGAGGGTGAAATTATGATATTCTGAACAGTCATGACCTGGTCTATCACCAGTTTCAATATTGTACAAGGTTTACCGGACACCCTGTATAAAACCTTTGTGAATAGTAATCTTATTAAAAAGTTATTTTATTTTGTTTAAAAAGTATGATTGCTAATTTTGTATAATTGTGAAAATAAACAATATTCTATTCTATTCTAAGTTGATGTTATATTTTTCAAAAGTTCCAATTCAATTCAATTTTATTTATTCCATATAGGTACTGTATAATTGAAACATCTGTAGAACACGTCAATATACTTCATGAACCTTTGTGAATAGTAATCTTATTAAAAGTTTATTTTATTTTGTTAAAAAAGTATGATTGCTAATTTTGTATAATTGTGAAAATAAACAATATTCTATCTAAGTTGATGTTATATTTTTCAAAAGTTCCAATTCAATTCAATTTTATTTGTTCCATATAGGTACTGTATAATTGAAACATCTGTAGAACACGTCAATATACTTCATGAACCTTTGTGAATAGTAATCTTATTAAAAAGTTTATTTTATTTTGTTAAAAAAGTATGATTGCTAATTTTGTATAATTGTGAAAATAAACAATATTCTATTCTATTCTAAGTTGATGTTATATTTTCAAAAGTTCCAATTCAATTCAATTTTATTTGTTCCATATAGGTACTGTATAATTGAAACATCTGTAGAACACGTCAATATACTTCATGAACCTTGTGAATAGTAATCTTATTAAAAAGTTTATTTTATTTTGTTAAAAAAGTATGATTGCTAATTTTGTATAATTGTGAAAATAACAATATTCTATTCTAAGTTGATGTTATATTTTTCAAAAGTTTCATATAAATAAATTTCATTTCAAAGTGGTGTACCTATTTTCATTTTTATATTGGATAATACATTGTCTTAAATTTGATATGTTATTCTAGAATAGAAATGTCCTATTGACCAACAAAAGTTCTTAATTGAAACAGTAAAAATGCCATCGACCGAGGTCCTTCGGCCAACCTATTCAATCGACTCAAAATCCTTTTTTTAATAAGTTTTGAATTGGCATATGTTAATTTATCCAAACATCAAGTGTATGTCCAAAGGATGATAGTATAAAATTTACATGATACAGTGGATATTTAAACTCGATCTTGCTCAATAAATTGTCAAAAATGTTCGACAGTAAATATATTAACAAACAAAATAAATAACAAGAATTTGGGCTGGGTGGTTTTTATTGAATTTTTCACAAAACAGTCTCCATTTATCTGTCATCATGACATAATAGTTGAAATAATTTTCAAAAAAATCAAGACTTGAAAAAAAAGCTGTCAACTACTCAAAATGTCGGCATAAATTTGTAGAAAATTCAATAAAAATGGTCCAGTCCAGCTTCCTGTTATTAATTGCTATATTTATTCTTAGTCTTATTGAGTTGCAAATACATATATCAAAGTTTTTGGTGTCTTTAGAATAAATCAGAGTAATTATTACAAACTGAAAATCAAGAATGACGATATTTTATTCAGTCAACTCTGTGATATTGATATTTTTCATTGAAAAATACTGCAGGTCTCATTCTGCGTCTATGAATTTCAATTCACTAGAATTGCACTCAGTTTTAGTTCAAAAAAGCTCAAATACACAATTATATTTTCAAATTCACGCCACGATTTATTGTTGTTTGTTTGTATATCGTGATTGGCCCAGAGAAACACTCTCCAGTTACGTCATATGCGTGAACTGGTCTCACTTTGTATCATGGGAGATCATATCTTGTGTTCTTTGTATAATTTTTGTATCTTTTTTCACGGTTATTACTTTTTCACCTTTAACCTCTTGTAATTCACTCTGGTCGTAAAAATGTCTGTAAAAACCGTCTAAATTTCCCTTTTTCACGTCCCCAATTGCTTCTAAGTATTCTTCTCTCTTTTCTTGTTCTTCAAGCAATTTCATTTCCTCCAGTTTCTTTTGATAAGAAGGAGTGACGAATGATTCCTTATCTTTGAATTCATCACCTTCAGTTTTCTCTTTCTTTTTGTACCTGACGATCTATTCTGCGTTCATTTTCCCTTTTCCTTCTTTCTGCCGCTTTCAGTAGATTGTTTATGTACTTTGGTTTCTTTTCAACCCCCTTTTTCAATAGTTTAGACTCGTTTCTCTGTTTTTCCATATCATCGTATATCTCATCATATTGGTAAACGGTTGGATCTTCTTCTACAAGTTTATCTTGAGCAATCTTTATTGGTTTTTAGCAGGTGGTTTATGAAACACTGGTTTTGTGCTGAACTCGGTTCGTCAGAATCTGAATCTTCGTCGAATATAGCTGCTCTTTTTCCAGGAGCTTGAACCATCTTATTTTTGCCCGGTACAATAAATATATGAAATTTTCAAATTGATTAGATGATACAAATTTTACACTTCTTACACTATCTTACTCTTTCGACCACAGAACATAAAATATAAGAAGTGCTATCTGCCTACCACAGAACATATAATAATTGACATCCCATCCCATCCCATTTAAATTTGACATAATTTGGATTTAGCTCAGACATACGTCACTGCTTGGCTCCGCCCCCAAATAAATGGGAGACGTATGTCCGTGTTGTAGATTTTACTTCTAGCGTTTCACCCCCCTGCTTTCGACATTATCAGGGTTCAATAGTCAATGTTGTAAAATGGAAAAATCAAAGATTTGGGACGACTTAATCTTTGGGAAAAATTATTTATTTTGATTGATTTTATTGAAGGTTATGTCACAGAAAATCTATGATGTCTCAGATGTCTGCGACTGTCAGGGATGTCCCATCCCATGTCCCGCGCCCATTGATTATCGATATCGATACTAAATTTTGACAAGTAACGTGATAGATCTGTGAGTTTTCGACTTTTCGTTTGGTTTGTTTTCTGTGATTCGTTGTTCGTTGTTATGGTTTTCGTGAATGTAAAATCTTAAATTTCTGAATGCATTAATGGTGAAATAAAAGCTATTGAAAGGATTTCTCATAATAATTGCAATCAATAGATTAATAAATAATTGACTGGTGAATCCGCAGCTTCTCTGCTAATTTCTTCCGCCGAAAATGACTGAAGAACGTCTACACATAGTAAGTAATTTCAACTTTACCTGTGTTGATGAATTTTTCTCATTCCATAATCCTTTTAGGATGGGGTAATGACAAGCTTTACAGAACACAAAAGCAAGTGGAGAGGAACCCGTATGACTTAGAAGCTTGGTCAATATTATTGAGGGAATGTCAAACGAAGCATGTATCGGAAGTAAGGGCTCTTTATGAACATTTGATCACCATATTCCCAAGTGCTTCCAGATACTGGAGAATATACATTGAACATGAAGTGAGTATATTTGGATCAGTTCTTACGAAATTAGAAATATCGTTATTTGGAGCTGAAACTCAGAATTCTCATCAGTGTTAACATATGGAATCTTTTTCAGATGAAATTCAGAAACTTTGAGAGGGTGGAAAAGGTAGGATCTTATATCTGTAATTATATAGCATTTAATCTTGAATTTAAAACACTGTTTTACATGATAATTAGTCTAGCAAATAAACGCACCATAAGAATTATCAATATTATATTATTTCTATATTCTTCTCTGTGTTCAGAAACCAGGAGAAAACTTTTTTAAACCATGCTTGGTGTTTTATTAATAATTGGTGGTTTTTAAGGTCTTTTTCTGGTTTGTTCAACCTTACTGCGTCTATAGTCAACTGTCGGCACTTTCGTTTCATAAAATGATTTATATGTTGGTTTTACTGTAGAAAGGTAAGTTTTATGATTCATCCACTCAGCTGAATGGGTTTCTGGAAAATATCACTCAAAATAACATAAATATAGGAGTGACGTAATAATCATTATGAATTTGCGATAAGTAGATTAAAAGTTGGTGAATTATTATATTTAATACTTTGTGCCTACTAAGAACTATCCAATTTAACAAGATTTGCTATAAAATTAATCACCTAGTGACTGTTTTCACAATTCTTGATTTATATATTACAAATATTAAGATCCCAATTATTTTGATTTTGATATCCGTTTAATTTACAAAATGGAAACGGTACATTTATCCTGTAAGTGTGATGATGAATTTCAGTTGTTTAGGTAAAGTTATGTAACGTTTATTTCTGTTTTACATGAATATTTCATCATGCTCGCCATTCAATAATAGGGTTTTTATAAACCTCGATATCGATAAGAAGGGAAAAGTTTCTTATTAGATAATTTGCTTGTAGATGTTGTTAATCATGAGCAATATAATGTGTACAGTATGAATAAAAACTAAATAAAACATTTTTTTCTACCTGAAAGGGTTTGTCCTCAAGAAGATGATTAAAATTACAATATTTTTGAAAGTGATTTTTTAATGTGATCTTTATTTAGTGCTATTGTGAATAATTTAATTATCATTGTACAAACATTTCTTTTATGTCAGTTTTTTTTATAATTTTATGGTTGAATCCCAAACAGGTTGTTTTTTTTCACATTTTGTATTCAACGTAAATTTTTATACTTCAATCAGTTTTGGAGTGATTTATTTCGAATATGAAATGTTTGCTTTATCTTGAATAGCTGAATTGAAGGTTTTATTTCACATTTCCATCTACAACAAAGTGTTTTTCACAGCTTTTTCAAAGATGTTTGATGAAGATTCTCAATATCGAGTTGTGGAAACTTTACTTGGCTTACGTCAAAGAAACGAAAGCTACTCTGCCAACATACAAGTAGGTACCAAGCAAATATAATAAATAAAACAACCAAAAGAAAATATTATCATATTTGACTTAAATTTAATTCTACGGATTATGTAGTCGATGCAATACAATTTTTGCTTTTTCTGAATTAATATTGTGATCTGATTGCTTGAAAATGAACAGAAAACATGTTTCAAATAAAAGAAAAGCATTGATTTGGAGTAAGATATTTCGGCGACCATCAAAATTTTAGCTTATGAAAACCATGTCATGCTTCATACATTTTCGAAAATATTTCTGCCTAAAGTCATTGCAAGCTTTTTGATGGCTATTTTAAATCTTGTAACCAAATTTTAACTTGATCAATTATGCAGTTTTGAATATTTTTTCCGAAATAAGTAAATTTTTCATCGAATCTAATATTGTATCCTTTTAAAAGATATTGCCATATTTAGCAATTTTCTGCTTAAAATTCTGGAACAACAGACATTTTGGCCAAGTAATAGCGATCTAATTTATCAGAAAAACAAAGTAAAATTCTCTAATTTCTACTAAATGGTTTTATTTTATCAAATTTTTTTTTTGAAGAAAGTAAGAAAATATCGACACAAATACAATAAATTAAATATTTTAAACAGAGAGAAGATGGCCCAAGCTTACGATTTCGCACTGGATAAAATAGGCATGGACATCCATGCTTATTCCATTTGGAATGATTACGTAAACTTTCTCAAGGGTGTCGAAGCCATTGGTTCATACGCTGAGAACCAAAAAATTTCCGCTGTGAGAAAAGTGTACCAGAGGGGCATCATCAATCCCATGACAGGCATGGAAACATTTTGGAAAGACTACATTGCGTTTGAACAGGTAAAATAGCATTTAATAGAAAAAATTTTATTCGAAAAATTTTTTTGGTTTTCGAAAGCTCTGGATTTGTGTTAGAAGTTTTTATTCGACCGTTTTTCAAGTAAATCACATTAGGAACCTACAGAGCGATCAACCATCCAAGTATTAACCTTCGCAAATTGATATTAAGTGATGAAACTTTAAAAAAAATTGAGCCGAAATTTTGCAAATATATTATACTTTTATTCTCATATTAATGCTAAATCTGATATTAAGGAATGTGATCAGACAGTTATCTTTAAAATTTGTAGTATTTAGGTGTTTTACTTCATTAATTTGTGTTTGGTCTATAATTTTCTTGTTCAATCTGCTATTTTTCATTTTGAAATCGTTTTTGTTGTGATTAATTTATTCTTTAGAATTTTTTTAACATTCTTATGGCTATAATAGTTCATGTATGTCTATTTAACCGAAAATAAAGATTTCTACAACTCCCGAATAATTTATTAGTTGTTTTGAATTTTATTGTCTAAAATGTTCAAATTTTCAGGCAATAATCCAATTATAGCAGAAAAAATGAGCATTGAACGAAGCAGGGACTATATGAATGCAAGAAGAGTTGCAAAAGAACTGGAGGTTCAAATAAGAGGTATAAATCGTAATGCTCCTAGTATTCCTCCGAGTGGAACACCAGAAGAAAAGAAACAGGTAAACCGACAAACCAATTGAAATTTCATTATAATTTCTTAATAGTTATTATCTTTTTTGTAAAAAACTTCTCAGAAAATACCTTGTTTGTAGAAATTGTTTATGTAAGCGTTTAAAATACATATTTCCAATTCAATTCTGTTCTTAGTATTGTTTTATTATTTTTATTGCTTATAATATTGTTTGAATAACTTTTCAATTGATTTCCATCATTTTTTCATCATTAAAATGTATAATCGTAAAGACAAATAATTTTTATTTTTCTTCAGGTTGAATTGTGGCAAAAATACATCGCTTGGGAGAAAAGCAACCCTCTAAGGACTGAAGACACTGCATTACTAACAAAACGTGTAGTTTTCGCCTTAGAACAGTGTCTTTTATGTCTTGGACATCATCCCGATATTTGGTATCAAACCGCTCAATTCCTCGAGTACAGTTGCAAGATCCTTGCAGAAAAAGGGGTAAATAGTCTCATATTAGTTCAATTTCCAGTAAAATTCATCATTTCCAAGTTTATTTCTAATCATAAGTTACTTAAAAACCTCCTTACCAAGTAAAAATGTATTCAATTCACTTATAATACTTATAAATGTTAGTTTTCACATTTGGTTTTATTGAAATTTTTTTTGTTCTTGTTTAGGATGTGAATGCCTCAAAGTTGTTCAGCGAAGAGGCTGCAAACATCTTCGAAAGGGCCACAAGTTCGTTGCTGAGCAAGAACCAGCTGCTTTACTTCGCTTACGCAGATTACGAAGAGGGTAGATTGAAGTACGACAAAGTACATCAAATCTACTCTAAATATCTTGAAATATCTGACATCGATCCAACATTGGTAAGTCCCTGAAACTTATAACAATGTAAAAATAATAAAATGTGCTAGTCTGTACTTTGAAATGATTATTTTAATATGAATATTCTGAAAAATGTTGCTCACATTCACTTTTATTCAATCAGTCAGTTGGCTATGGAAGTTTGACATATTTTATTCTGTAAATTGAACGTTTGTGAGGTTAGAAACCAAGCAACGTTGCCAATGTTTCAATATGAGTGTTGGAATGGCCTTCAGCGAAAAGTATCAGACGATATTTTCTATTTGAAGTCAAGTTTTTTCGAAATACTGTCGAAATTCGATGAATAATTCAGATTATAGCTCCTAGTGACTTTTGTATTGTACACTGCGCAAAAAAATTAACGCACATTATGGAAATCTAAAATTTATTCTACAACTGAGGGTGTTCTCAATGATAATTATTTTTATCAGAACTATGCATGCATATGTTATCCACTTTCAACGTTTTTCTTCAATACGGATGTTTTTTCCCAGCAGGAATAAAAAAGATGAGATTATCAGATTTTGAATGTATTTTGGCTTCATTCTGAAATCAGTTGTTCTCGATCAATTCTAGTGATCAATAGTTTTTTTTGTTTGATTTTCTACACTCGATCGCTATGCAACGCGAAACACGCAATTTGACCCAAGAGGAATGTGCCCAAGCGTTAGTTTTGCGAGAAAAAGGGTGGACATACACAAGAATTGCAGAAAGGTTTTGAGTTTCCCATACAAGTGTGTCCAGAATGTTGCAGCGGTTCAGGGAGACATGTATGAATGTCCGAAGACCAGGACAGGGTAGACCACGGGTAACAACTGCCATTCAAGAACGTTACTTGAGAGTTTCTTCGTTGAGACAACGGTTTATAACCGCTCACCTACTTCAAAAATCAGCTTGAGCAAACTCATGGGGTTCAAATTAGCACTCAGACAATAAAAAAACGCCTGAGAGATTATGATTCAAGGCCTCGTGTAGCGGCAAGAGGCCCAGCTCTTACCCCAGCCCATCGAAGGGCGCGTTTGGATTTTGCGAGAGAGCATATCCATTGGGAAGAGGCTAATTGGGAAAGAGTTCTCTTCACTGATGAGTCTAGATTCTGCCTCTACCATTGTGGTCGACGTTCCCTTGTATACAGACGTTCACATGAAAAATATGCTCAGAGCAATTTCCTGAATACTACTGGTTTGGGGGAGGATCAATTATGGTATGGGGTGGAATATCTTTGACTGCTCGCACAGACCTAGTGGTCGTTGATAATGGAGCTATGAATGCTGATAGGTATATAAGGAACATTCTTGAAGAGCATGTAGTGCCATTTGCCCCATACATTGGTGAAAATTTCATTTTTATGGACGATAATGCCAGACCCCATCATGCGCGCATCGTTCAGTAGTACCTTGAAGAGGTTGAAGTCTCTCGAATGCAATGGCCAGCAAGAAGTCCAGATCTCAATCCGATTGAGCAGGTTTGGGACAACCTCAATAGAAGGCTGAGAAGTTCAGAAAATCATCCAGCTACTCTTAATGATTTAGGAATCCAACTCAGAGAAATCTGGGAAGGATTAGATCAGAACATTTCAAGATCACTCATTTTGAGTATGAACCGTCGTTGTCGAGCTGTAATTAACGCAAGGGGTGGAAATACCAAGTATTAAATCACTTATCAGCTTTTCAGTATTTTGAAAATTGTTTAATTCCCTTCTTTCACATAAGATTTGGTGAAATCCTGAATTTTTCTTCCATTTAATGTGTCTTGTTTCGTTCAAAACTTTCCCGAGAGAACATAAAAAATAAGTAATAAAGTCAATGTAGAGTTAAATTTCATTAAAATTGAGGTTTTCACAATGTGCGTTAATTTTTTTGCACAGTGTATCTTGGCAGTTGGTGCGACTGTTATGAAAATTGGCAGATTGCTAAATTCAAATCATAAGTTTCGAATTTTGAAGTAATTTATTATTATTACAAACTCATTACGATACCGAAATAGATAAAATCTATGAAACAATATTTATCGATTACAGGCATACATACAATACATGAAATTTGCAAGAAGAGCCGAAGGGATCAAATCGGCAAGAGCTGTGTTCAAGAAAGCCAGGGAAGACAACCGAGCTCACTATCACATTTTCGTGTGCGCCGCACTTATGGAGTATTACTGCAGTAAGGATAAGAACATTGCGTTTAGGATATTCGAACTAGGTTTGAAGAAATTCGGGGATGTCCCGGAATACATTACCTGTTACATCGATTATTTGTCCCATTTGAACGAAGATCACAACACCAGAGTTCTGTTCGAAAGAGTGCTCTCTTCTGGTTCCTTGGAAAATGAGAAATCAGTGTAAGTAAAGTTGATTAATTAATATAACCGTTAATCTACCTTTTCCTAAATTGCATTACCTATTCCGAATATGACATTACCTATTCCGAAATTATGATTACCTTTTCCCCATTGTTCTTACCGTTTTCTAAATCGCATTATCTATTCCGAATATGGCATTACCTATTCCGAAATTATGATTACCTTTTCCCCATTGTTCTTACCCTTTCCTTAATTACATTACCTATTCCGAATATGGCATTACCTATTCCGAAATTGCGATTACCTTTTTCTAAAAATGGTATTACTTATTCCGAAAACTGTATTACCTGTTCCAAAATTGCTAATACCTATTCCGAAAACGGTATTACCTATTTCGAAAATACTATTACCTGTTCCGAAATCCGTTAACCTTTCCCGAAAATCGTCTTACGTTATCTGAAATTGACATTGCTGTTTGCTTTTCCAAAATTGAACTTTAGAATGTTTTTGTTTGCTTTCTACCTTGACTATTCTCTTCTGTATCTAGTCAATTCTCATTATAACTTTGTTCTTGGTCTTTTTCAGAGATATTTGGAACCGTTTTTGGAATTTGAGTGCAATATTGGCGATTTACAGAGTATCGTTAAAGTGGAAAAACGAAGATCTGAAGTATTATCGAAAATAAAAGAATTTGAAGGAAAAGAAACTGCACAATTGGTAGACAGATATCGATTTCTTGATTTGTTCCCTTGTTCTGCTCCTGAATTGAAAAGTATAGGGTGAGTAATTTTATTAGTACATAATATAATGCAGAATTCTCTATTATGTTAGAGAAATTTAATAGAAACGCTGGGTCACATCAACTTTGCAGTTCTATAGTGAGCTTTTCAAGCATGATGTGAGTGGGTCCCATCCTGCTGAAACCAAAATTTTTCCTCTATTGACTTCATCTCTTTTATTAAGTTTTGATTATACAATCCATAGTTAGATCAAACTTATATAATTTATTAATTTAGATACACGGAAGTTATCAACATAACAAGTGCTGGAAGGAATCATATTCTTCATTCCATCATATCTGGGGATTCTGAATCTCCGTTACCTACACCGGACTATGCCCAAATGATACCTTACAAACCGAAGGCTAACCCACTGCCTGGCGAACACCCAGTACCTGGTAAATATAAATTTAATTTATATAATGTCTCACAAAACTTTAATTTTTGGATGTTTCGTTGTATTCAAATTTATCAATAATATATTATGCAACAAATATTTTTCTTGAAGTTGGTAATAATATGTCCCTTCTATTACTAGTGTGGAAAAAGTCATAACATATGAGTAATATTTCGATGAACTTGTCATTGTATATCTATATTAAAAACAGGATCTATGGTTAGCGTCAAAATGCAATATCTTCAAACGGCTACACCAAATTGAATAATTCTTTTTTGTGTTGTGTTCATAATTGCTAGGGCAAGTTTATACAACAAAATATTTCCAAAAAAATTGTTCAGATAAAAATAAAAGGCTTTCCTTTTTCTTACGACCAATCAAGCAGTTATAGAATACATATTTATAGGTTATAATGATTTTGACATTTGGACAAAAAGTGAAGTTACATCGAAAGAATCGAAATTTTAATCAGCAGAATACGTATGAACTAACATATTATACAACATTTTTTACTTATGCCATATTTTACAAATGATAAACCTGTGATGTATGAATGTATTTTGGATTGCCTGATGCCCGTATGTTTATGATCACAAATCACATCACAGATGGCGCTGTAGTCGTTATCTAGGTTATACATCTATCTCCACTAAAACGGCTGGATCGAATTGAATTAATTTTTGTGTATGCAAAACAACGTCTGTTGGGTCCGCTAGTTTTGTAATAAAAGTTGATTATATTTGAAGTAGATTTGGTCCTCGATTGAAAAAATATTCCCACCCACATTTGTTAGTTAGGGAACTCTAAAACACTTTGGAAATATCAGTTTTAACAATATAATATTTTGGCTAAATCTAGGAAGCGTCTGACAGTAGTGAATAAAGACTCATTATTCTCTAGTGATTAATGAGTATTATTTAGCAAAGCAAGGGCGGATTTACTGGGGGGGGGGGGGGTATGGGGGTAATTACCCCCCCATGAATATCGAAAACCTAAGAAAAAGTTACGCAACGTATTTCCATTTGTTTGTTTTTTTAACTACTATTTTTTCTTATTATATTATTCCTAGTTAAATTTTGATTACATTTTTTTCCAGTTTTGAACCTGATTTATCGATCTTGAATCATTACTACCTACCCCCCCCCCCTTGAAAAAAAGCTATATCCGCCCTTGTAGCAAAGCAAACAAACGTATAATGGGTGGATTATAAAATAGTGGTGGATAAACTTGTTTTATTTTGTTTTGTAGGTGGTTCATTTCCATTTCCTCCTGCTGCTGCTCATCTTTGTACCCTTCTACCACCTCCGAATTGTTTCAAAGGACCATTTGTGGTTATCGATCAACTCATAGATGTGTTCAATAGAATCCGTCTTCCCGATTCAGGTGAGTTATGATGTTTTAATTTAAATATCTATTGATAAATTACTCATTTAAGTGTACCAGTTGAAATAATATGTGAAATATCAATATTTTATCCCAATTGTTTAGTTTCATTCTTTCATATTGCTATTTAATACCAAAAACTGCTTTCGAACGAGTAAAAATGGTGGAAAACAGTAACGCCGTCCTCTGATTGGTTTAAAAGTTGCAACGTTGCCATTACGTCATTCGCCTGAGTAAACATGTCATCCTCCGAGTCTGTGACAAAAATCAAATGGTAACCATTGATGTTATAACCATCCAGAACATTGAAGTCAATCCAAAATTTGAACAAAAATAATGAAAAGTTTCTCCGATATTCACGCAAAATTTCACAAGATTCTATGGTTCTATTCTCCCCATTTTCAACGACCGAATACTCAACTTGGCAACTGCGCCTCTAGTGAATTCAGGTAGTCTGTGATTCCCGCAACGTCATATTGGCGCGAAATTTGAATTTTCAATATTGAAATATGAAGTAAAATTGATACTGGACTGTGTTTTGAACTAATATCATGTTTTATGCATCTTTATTTAATGAAATAAGTTAATTAATGTTATATTTTGTCCATCCAGCTCCGGCTCCAGCAGAACACGGAGATATAAGACTCTTCGATCTGGCAAAATCGGTACACTGGATCATGGAAGAAGGAGGTGGAATTGGCATAAAAAGAAGAAGAAAGATAGGGTTGATGGACGGTTCTGACGATGAAGATGGTCCTCTCCCACCCATGAATGATATATACAGACAACGACAACAGAAAAGAGTTAAGGCATGAAGTTGAAGTGTTCGAGAATTGTGTTTATTGATAGAGTCCATATTGATTTGTGACCAAGTCTATTTTGTTATTATATTTTCAATTCGATGTTTTTGACTAATATATTGAAGTATTATTCAGACTGCTACAATTTTTTCTTTTTTGTCAAGCTGGCGTTAGCAAGGTTGGCACGTGGATGGGAGAACGTGCTTTTTTATTTTTATTATTTTTAGCGTAAATAGGTTGAGTAATAAGCGCACTAAAGTTACTGACTCCTCGTCAGTATTTTTTCAGTACTGTTGATTATTGTTGTTGAGTTTAGCGCGGTTATTTTCCCTTTTTTTTTAAATTTTGATAACGTAATGCAAAATTGTTGATACAGACACTACAAAATCTTCTAAAAACATTACTTTCAGCTCCTTCAAATGCTCAATAATTGTTCATATGCAATTTAACGGTTTTTGGTAAGATTTGAACAAAAAAAAGAAGATTAAAAAAATGAAGTGAAATAATTTTTTTCCAATAGAAAACTTAACTACGTTATTTATTTCTATTTCTACAAAGTATCTCAGTATTTCAAGAGCATTAAATTATTTCATTAGTAGCAGATGAAAAAAAGTAAGAACTAACAAAATTATGAACTTTTAATAAAAAAATTGAACAAAAACTGAAACAAGCACACACGAAACACTATATCAAGAACATTGCTCCACTGTCAGATGGATTTTGGCATGCCTTTTCAGGTTAGACTTCTTCCAAGTACTGTAGTCACACTTATCACACTTGTTTTCTTTATCGACAGACTTCAAATGTATACTTTCGATATGAAACTTCAAGTGATTCTTCCTTGCTAAAACTGTACCACATATTGGGCACTTGACGCTGTTTAGATTCAAATGGACATCATTCAAGTGATTTTGAAGATAGCAATTCTGAGAAGTACTGAAATCACAGAAAGTGCAATGATAGTTCTTCGTCCCCAGATGAACAGACTCTATATGCACTTTCAGCGTGCTCTTTTTCGCTGAATTATAGCAGCATATATCACAGATGAATCGCTTCGACTCTGAGTGTTCTTTAACAATGTGATACTTCAGATGACTTGGTATTTTCGTTTTGTATCCGCATATTTTACATTTAAAACCTTCGAAGTTCATATGGGCTTCTGCAAAGTGTAATGTAAGTCGGTTTTGCTCATGAGTGAAAAAGGAGCAAAGTTGACACTTGTACACTTTTTCCTTGAGATGTTTCGATTGAACATGTCGTTCAAGCTTGGCTTTACTGGATTTGAATTCGCAGAAATCGCACTTGGTGTAAGATGCTGTGGTTTTGAATCGGTGTATGATATTCACATGACGTATCAGATCTCGACTACGTACAGTGGCATATTCACAAAATTCGCAGGTGTATGCCTTAACAATTTTACTGCCATTGCATAAGGCGCATTTACCTCTGTGTGATTTCTTGTATTTTCCAGTTCCGTTGGCATCGATGTAGTGAGATTTGGGAATAATTCTAGAGTTTTGTGACTCTGTATCTGTTGTATTCATTGTACCCTACAAATTTGTTGAATTATTATCGATACATATCAATTCGTCTGGTGAATTAATGTAAGTAAATTGTATCAAATGGAAAACAATGAACTAGCTAGCAGTATTTTTAATTCTGTTGAGATTTTGAATATATGAAGTAATCACAGAATTATATATCGTCATGCGCAAAAAACGCGGCAATTCAATAAGTGTTTTCCCGTCAGCAGATCTAGCGCACAAAGCGTGCACCAACTGCACCACAGATATGGAAGTCAACATCTGTGGTTCTGTTTTCTTAGTGCGATATTTAGCCGCCAGGGGGAGATAAGATAAATAGAATCACGAAAAAGCGAAAAAAATTCAAATATTATTGCGACGAAAGAACCTTTTGTAAAAATGAACATAATACAAGAACTTCCAATATTTATCCCTCATTTCTTCGTGAGTAGGAGAATATAATGCGTTTATTCACCTAATTATTTCGTATCAATGCATCCTCGAAGTCAAAATATTTGAATTAACCCTAAGGATATTCAACACCAGTAATCTTATTTGGAAAGACCTGACTTATCCTGATAGCGTTTTCATTCCTCAACCCTACATTTCTGTCCGGTACATATCAGGGGGTGTGTTTAGACAGAAACTGAGTTGTTAATAAGAAGGGTTCACGGCTTAAATTATAATCCCATATCTGGACTCTTAGATAACCACAGTGTTGGTTCTAAACCCTGCATTGGGGGATGAATTGGAAGGGATGAATTAAGGTACCGAGACAGGTTTGGGGGATGTCAGCTTTGGAATATACAGGGTGTCTTGCGAAAACAGGGAGAGGTTTCTTTTCAACGAAAGATGAAAAAATGAAGTTTATTCGGAAAATTTTGAAAACAGTAGGTTACAGAAGAAAGTGGTCAATTGGGCGTTTGTTGAGAATTGATTTAGCTATGAATAAGGTATCAATCATTTCAATCGGATGTACAGAGAGCGATTTATATCCAACTAAAGATGGAAAACTGGATTTTTCGAATTTTTTCCATCTGCTACCGAGTTTATTCGAAAAATTTTGAAAACGGTAGGTTATAGAGAAAAGTGATCAATAGGGCATTTGTAGAGAATTTAATCACCTATAAAATGAGGTATCAATCATTCCAATCGGATGAAAGAAACCTAATTATTTCCAGCTAAAGATGGAAAAATGGATTTTTCGAATTTTTTCCATCTGCTGCTACCGTTTTTATTCGGAAACTTTTGAGAACGGTAGGTTATAGAAAAAAGTGGTCAATAGGGCGTTTGTAGAGAATTTAATCACCTATAAAATGAGGTATCAATCATTTCAATCGGATGAACAGAAACCGAATTATTTTCAACTAAAGATGGAAAAATGGATTTTTCGAATTTTTTCCATCTGCTACCGATATTACTCGAAAAATTTTGAAAACGGTAGGTTATAGAAAAAAGTGGTCAATAGGGCATTTGTAGAGAATTTAATCACCTATAAAATGAGGTATCAATCATTTCAATCGGATGAACAGAGAGCGATTTATATCCAACTAAAGATGGAAAAATGGATTTTTCGAATTTTTTCCATCTGCTACCGAGTTTATTCGAAAAATTTTGGAAACGGTAGGTTATAGAAAAAAGTGGTCAATAGGGCGTTTGTAGAGAATTAATTTACCTATAAAATGAGGTATCGATTATTTCAATCGGATGAACAGAGCAATATATATCCAAGTAAAGATGGAAAAATGGATTTTCCGAATTTTTTCCATCTGCTACCTATATTACTCGAAAAATTTTGAAAACTGTAGGTTATAGGAAAAAGTGGTAATAGGGCGTTTGTAGAGAATTGATTTACCTATACAATGAGGTAACAATCATTTCAATCGGATGAACAAGAGCGATTTATATCCAACTAAAGAAGGAAAATGGATTTTTCGAATTTTTGCCATCTGCTACCGAGTTTATATTCGAAAAATTTTGGAAACGGTAGGTTATAGAAAAAAGTGGTCAATAGGGCGTTTGTAGAGAATTAATTACCTATAAAATGAGGTATCAATCATTTCAATCGATGAACAGAAACCGAATTAGCTCCAACTGAAGATGGAAAAATGGATTTTTCGAATTTTTTCCATCTGCTACCGATATTACTCTCGAAAAATTTTGTAAATGGTAGGTTATAGAAAAAAGTGGTCAATAAGGCGTTTGCAGAGAATTTAATCACTTATAAATGAGGTATCAATCATTTCAATCGGATGAACAGAGAGCGATTTGTATCCAACTAAAGATGGAAAAATGGATTTTTCGAATTTTTCCATCTGCTACCGAGTTAATTCGAAAAATTTTGGAAACGGAGGTTATAGAAAAAAGTGGTCAATAGGGCGTTTGTAGAGAATTAATTTACCTATACAATGAGGTAACAATCATTTCAATCGGATGAACAGAGAGCGATTTATATCCAACTTAAGATGGAAAAATGAATTTTTCGAATTTTTTCATCTTCTATCTTCTACCGAGTTATTCGAAAAATTTTGGAAATGGTAGGTTATAGAAAAAAGTGGTCAATAGGGCGTTTGTAGAGAATTAATTTACCTATAAAATGAGGTATCAATCATTTCAATCGGATGAACAGAGAGCGATTTATATCCAACTAAAGATGGAAAAATGGATTTTTCGAATTTTTTCCATCTGCTACCGAGTTTATTCGGAAAATTTTGGAAACGGTAGGTTATAGAAAAAAGTGGTCAATAGGGCGTTTGTAGAGTATTAATTCACCTTTGAAATGAGGTATCAATAATTCCAATCGTATGAACAGAGACCGAAATATTTTCAACGAAAGATGGAAAAATGGATTTTTCGAATTTTTTCCATCTAAAGACAAAATAGGGTACGAACACAAATTAAATGTAAAAAAACATTAATTTTCGAAGAGAAGGCAAACGCGTAATACCCTATCTCCTCAAGAAACCTGACATTCTCATGAATACCACAAAGTTCAGAAGATTCGATTCAAATTTTCCCAAGTGAACATCCTGAATTTTCCCTAAGACTTTCCTTTGGCCAATTCTCTGCACGAACGAAGAATAAGCAATTAGCAAATGAATGGACCTATTTCACATCTAACTGCTGAGCTTCCAGAACTTAAAACGAGAAAGAAAAGCATTACCCATGTTCTTGATGGGAAAATCCTTTGAAATTGCCGGGGTCAGAAAGGAAAATAGCAAAAGCGACTGTAATTGAGACTCGGAGGTGGAAAAATACACCGCGGAAAGGGGAAAATACATTTCAAAGGAGAGTGGACCGACGAATTACAAAAATGACTTTGAAATGTTAACGAATTTTATAATTATAAGGTCCTGTCTTCCCTTTTCAACCATAAAATGTGTCTGGAAATCTTTTTAACTGATCTTGTCTCGACTTTTTGTGCGCTCGCTTCTAGAGAAACCAGAACTTTCGAACACTATACAGCAGGTTCGAGCCCCGGTGTTGCATACAATGTTTTACAACTTTTTCACAAATTGATTGCGTTTTTTCATTCACTGCCGACGTTCCCTACGTCCATTAATTTTAACAATATTACACTCACTCTCAAAAGTCCTGCCCTAGAATTATAAAGTTCAAAAAACAATACAAAATAGGAATGAGAAATTTCGAAAACTCAAATTGAATTCAAACGTACAATTAATTAATTAATTGATAAACGAGCAAACAAAAGGTTTTTTCAATAAGAGGTGTTATTTTGAATCGCCCGCTATTTCGGTAGATGCCACGTTTGACATTTGACAAGTAGAATGAACTACACCATTAATAAAAATGAAACGCTTCAAGAACGTATTGAAATTATAAAAATTCACTATAAAAATGGTGAACATTTGGCAGAGACGGTTCGTAAAACTCGAACATTTTTGGGTCGTCGTGAAGCACCTTGTCGGACCGCAATAAAGAAATTGGTGGAAAAATTCGAGCTGTTGGGACAAGTTAATGATGTGAAGAATAAAACCCGTGCACGTCGCTCAAGAACAGTCGGGAATATGATGCTGTAGCTGAAAGTGTTGAAGAAAACCCAGGTTTGTCCATTCCTCGTCGTTCTTTGGAATTAGGCATTCCACAAACGACATTACACACCGTATTTTGTATAAAGATTTGGGTCTTAAGGCTTATAAAGTTCAGTTAACACAAGAACGCAAGCCGGCCGATCATCAACCACGTCGTGTCTTTGCTGATTGGGTCGTTGAAATGCATGAAATTGATCCGGAATTCCATCGAAAAATCACCTTGAGTGATGAAGCCTATTTTTCACCTCGGTGGCTTCTTCAACAGCAAAATTGTCGCATCTGGGGCTCGGAAAACCAAAGAGTTATTGTTGAAAAGCCTCTCTATCCTCAACGTGTGACTGTTTGGTGCGGTTTATGGTGCGGCGGAGTCATTGGACCTAACTTTTTCGAAAAGGAGGCTGGAGCAATGACATACGGTACGGTGAATGAATTTATCGAGAGATGATTAATGATTTTTTTATGGCCTAATACAGGGTGTAACTAAATAAGTGTAAAATACTTAAGCAGTGATTCCTCTTCGAAAAAAGATTAGATCTTTCATATAAAGAAATTTCATTGGAGCATCCCTTGTTAAGATACAGCCCCTCAAAGGAGTACATAAAATTTGTATAACAATTTTTTTCACAAGCACCAAAAAAGTTACAATATTGAAATTAACCTGACGTTTCCTACTAGCAAAAAGACACTTATCCAGTTATTTATTGGTTAGTTTTGTTTTTTTACCATTTAGTCGTTTAATGCAGGTACTAACTACAGAATAATAATAATAAATCCAGTTCGCATTTATGACGATGTACCTATCCCTGTAGTTGTTCGTAAATAATTTTTTTGCAGCGAACTGGTTCATTTTGGGAAAAAAACTCAAGAGACATTTTTTGTTTAGAATGAAACAGGCTATCGGAAATAAATTTTTAAATGGTGAACAAATACTTAGACAAAAAGTTACATTGGTAATAAACTTAAGGGGTTGCGTTTCCCACCCTTACAACCATGGGGTAAACCAAATAAATAACTGGATAAATGTCTTTTTGCTAGTAAGAAACGTCAGGGTAATTTCAATATTGTAACTTGTTTGGTGCTTGTGAAAAAATTGTTATACAATTTTATGTACTCCCTTTGAGGGGCTGTATCTTAACAAGGGATGCTTCAATGAATTTTCTTCATATGAAAGATCCTATCTTTTTTTCGACGATGAATGACCTCCTTAAATATTTTACACTAATTTAGTTACACCCTGTATAGTGAATGTTGATTTATGTTATCTCCACTACAGTAGGAATGCAAAACTTTTGTAAGTGGGTGTATTATTTGAAGGTCTCAAGCTTTTTTTAAAACGCCAATCACAAGATATTTTCTACACCTCCGAAATAACATCGATCGAACCTGGAAAATGAGTTACTAACTTCTCTCTCAATCGATTCAAACTTCCAATAGACGCCGGTCTCAGTCAACAGAAAAAAATATCTTCGTTTTCCAATTTCTCGCCAACTATATCAATAGAGTCTTCTCCATTAAGATTGCTTCAGCGTCCTCAACGATTTTTCAGGGCTGGTTTGGCACTTTTCATTACCTCATTGTTCGCTTCAACGTCGATTTAAACTGTTATTTGAGCAGTCAACAAGTCGCCGAGAGGAAAGAATGATTCAGAAAGTTGAAACTGCATGTACACTTGAGGTTACTTCGGTTATGCGCACTGTTTTGGAAACAGCTATCGATGTTGAAAATAATTTTTTCTTTGGTATTGTAAGGAAGAAGATAATTAGCTTGAAGCATATTGAGTTGTTGAACAAAAAAGGTTTTATAGAAAATAAAAGAAAAATTTTTCGTTACATGTACAAATTACAGTGGAACTTCCCTATAACGATCGTCTGTATAACGAATTTCGTACAAGACATTGCACCTTGAATCCAAAATCCATGTTAAAAACACATTCTAAAACGAAGCAAATTCTCTCTATAATGAAATATTCAAAGAACATCACTCTCTGAATGGTACTGGTAAGAAGGTATAAGGGTAGGCTTCTGCCGAAATTTTTCCGGACGTACGTAATAAATCCCGACCCTAAATCATTACGGAGGGCAGAGAGATCCTTCTGAAACAGTTTTAAATACACACCCTTGGCTGTTTGGTTTCAATATAACCATTACGCTAGTGTGAAAGTTGTGCGAAAAGGAAATGCTAAAGTTTGAATGATAAAGTTAATTTATCAGTGAAGTCTACCGCGGCATTGCCGACTATAGAAACAATTTTTCTGTAAAACGAAATTTCTTAAAAAGGTTTTTTCTTGCGGATTTTGCGCTTTCGTTATAGGAAAGTTCCACTGTATTTCTCAATAAGTATTATGAGTATACAGCGTGCCAAAACAGTTACTTAATTAATGACTCATTTTTGGTGAGTAAGTAATCAAAATTCCTTAGGTTCATCTCAATGAAAATAATTAGACCTCAAACTTACCCTTGGGAATCCCTTAAACTGAAAAAGAGTCAATACATGGGGCAAAAAAAAGTAACGCAACTCGTAAATAGTTCTTGTACGAATAAGTATTAAGTAAATTCTTTACTCCCGTCAATTTTGAATTCAAAAGCTGATGAGAGATTTCATATTTAAACAAGCGTAGGGAGATCTGATTCTGATATTACGAATCCATGGATTCGTGAATTTTCCTCAGCAGTATTCAGTAAAAGAATAACGATCTTATTGCAGTATTCTCAAATCACAAATTGTCAATTATTTCCTGATTTTTTCGGGAAAAAAACGAAACAACCAATTCTACTATTAGCCACATCGCAAAATAGGTAAGCAAATCACCTTCCATTTGATGTATCACAATCCATATATTCCCATATGAAATATAAAGTAGGTGGTGAAAAATATTAAATTCAAAGAAACATAAGATAAGTTGCTTTTGAAATGAAAAAACGGTGGATGCGAGTATTTTCCTTGATTCTTCATACAAGAATTATTGACGAGCTACGTTACTTTTTTAAAAATGACAAGAGAAAAATGTGGACAGTCCACCATAGTTGATTGTTTAAAAAGGGGTTACAGTTCAATGCGACCTCAAGGTTTATTGTGCCCCTTACAGAGCTGTTTTGACTACACCCTTCACAGCTTTCCTTCCAGTTCCAAAAATCTGATGAAATCCAGTATCTGTGAAGGCTTCAACGAGGCTAGTTTCTCACTCTTACAAGTTTCTCGCCCAAGGCATTATCTTTCTAGGCTCGGAATGGCAGAGCATTCCGTGACTAGGTGAATGGGGGTTTCTTCCTCCTCCCCACAAAACCTACATTCGTCAGTGTCCGACCATCCCATCCTCAACAGGTGCATCCTAAGGCGACAGTGTCCTGTAAGAAAGCCAGTGAGGAGGTGTAATTGTTTATCACCAAGATCCAGTTATCTTTTGGATCTTGCTGTTTCAAAGTTCCAAAGAAACTTAGTGAAATGATCCACCCCTGGGAGATTCCGCCAGAGTATTTTCCTTTTCGGCTTTCTCCTACTCCAGGAACTCCTTCTTATAGGTGAATTTACCTATACCACAGACCTGGGCCAATGAGTGTCCAGCATACACTTTTTCGAATTTTACAAAAGTCTTCACCTAGAAGTGTAGTGTCCTTGTATTTTCCTGAAAAATAAAGTGAAATTTTCAACTTGAAGGACTTTCATTTCATTGAGACAATTATCCTTTCTTCTTCCCTTCAATGTGTTTCACAGATATAGTCCTGGAACCAGTGGCAACTCCAGCTTTTGGAAACAAGTGGGGCTAGGATTTTTCATTGGGGGCCATAATTAATGAATTTCTACAGTTTCGTTTAGCACATGCCAGATTTCAAGAGGGGGCAGCAGAAATTTAGAGGGCGCCTGGGCTTCTCAGGCCCCCCTAGATTCGCCAATGCTTGAAATCCTATCTGAAAACAAAGCAGAGGCAAAAAGCAGAAGAAATAAATTAGTAACGCAGAGTTCAACTACACCCCTTGTTGATAAATAATCACTTTCAAAGAAAGACTCTTGCCCTTAGACTAGATTGAAATCCCTTCGATATTCTGATGAAGAAGAAGCTCTCTATCCAATTGGGCTCATCAAGCCACCAATACTCTCAAAAACCTCACATATGCAAGGAATTTCAGAGCCTTCTCATACAGGAAACACTTCTTCTTCTTCTTCTATTGGTGCCTATCCTCTGTGGATGTTGGCAATCACGTTGGTCCATATAACTTTATTGACAGCTATTCTGAACACCTGAATGGTCGTCATCCCTGTCCATTGCCTGATATTCTTCAGCCATGATGTTCGTCGGCGTCCTGGAGATCGTCTTCCTTCTATCTTGCCTTGCAAAATCAGTTGAATCAGTTGGTATTTTTCATTACGCAGTACATGTCCCAGATATGACACCTTTCTGATTTTAATACACTGCATTATTTCAAGCTCCATTTGCATCCGTTGCATAACAGCCTCATTCGTGACATGTAGGTGAAACACTGAAACACACTAGCCGCCAGATCTCACATCCATTGACCAGTCAATAAACCTCGTCAACCAGGTAACCATTTGCTTTCCCCCCAGCCAGGTAGATAAATAAAACTATAATCCACAATAAACAAAATCCGATCGCGTTCGAGAACTAACGAACAAGATCGGGACGAAAAGTTCATGCGTTCAGAACGCAAAATTCGCTGCTCGGCCAGTCTGTAACCGACCTTAAACCGTGCACAACCTGCTTGATTCCTCACCGTGAGCAAGCGCGTACAAGATATCGTGAGTTACGCCTACTGCGATAGACACCTGTTAGTCCAGTAAGCCAGTGAGTGCAAGAGTTGGTTAAGAGTTAAAACGGTTGAGAGTTAGTGCGGAGTTGCTGTGCTCGAATTTTCCTGGAATTTAGTGTTTTTTGAGTGTTTAAGATGGAGGAATCGAAGAGGCTGAGTTTGCTGGTCCAGATGATGCTTGGATTCTCTTTGTTTCAAGGTAAGGAAGGTAGATACGCTGTTGCCGTTGTGGTCATGCAAGAAGTCAATGGACGTTTTTTAGCGCGGGAAACGAAAATCCGCCATTAAACGTTCTAAACTTCGAAAAGAAGTCTTCGGAATCTACTTTTGAGGTTGTAAAGGTGTTGTTTAGGACCGGTGGAGTCTTGAGGAGGTGAAAACTGTACTTAGCGCGCTTTTGGCTTTGGATTCGTGAAGAATGATTCACCTTGAAAGTGTATGAAACCGGTTGAGTTACAATGCGGCAGTTGTTTTATTTCTTGAGATACTGAAGCTTTTGGTTTTGAATAACGTTGGAAATTGCGCGTAGGTTCGTTTGGAGATTTTTTGAGTAGGTTGATTGTGTTTGGGCAGAGATTAAAGTAGAATTTGAGTTTAAAGATTCCTATGAAATCAGGAAATTTGAGACGATTTGGGTAGGAACTTTTTTTGTAAGAGGAAAATTGAGTTGCCTGGTTTTTTGGAACTCATACAAAAATTTTTGGCACTTCTTTTGGAGAATAGAAGAGAACAAGTTGCCTGGTTAGTAGGAAATGATTGGCAATATTCAGTCTTCTATTTACCAGCAACTATTTGGACCTTTTTTCAATAGGCAAACTTCTTGAAACCCGTTTGAAACTTTCTCAGAAAAAGTTAGTAGAAGTTGCTTCGTTGTAAGGTAATATTTGGGCTACATTTCACTGAAAACTTATACATAGGTTACTTTGATAAACTTTTTTGGATCTCATTTCAAATGAGGAAATTGCAGTAAATATCTCTGCGAACTATTTGGTGAGGGCAAAACTGAAGTTGCCTGTTTTGTAACCAATATTTCCACTAGAAAATCATTCATATTTCTATCAGAATATTTTCGAAACATGCCAGAAATAGTCAGAAAAAGTTGACTTCCAATATTTCATCACTAACCTAACCGCACTCCCCTCTTAAATAATCTATACACTTTTTCTTAAATGAAAGGCAAACAAAACTGCCTTCTCTATGTGATATTTCATGAGTATCTTAACTATGGCTCACTCAAACTTTTCAGTAAAAAAAACTAACGTAACATAGTGAAATATGCAAAATATTAGAGCACTTTACATTTCGAGAAAAGTACTTGAAAAGTTGTTTAATGAAATACATTTTTCATCTTCGTTATGTGAACTTTTACAAACATTATTTTCGATACAAAAGTTTATATTTATATTCACCTTCTACGAGTATCGTTAGGTGATTATCGTATATTTTTTATTTATTCAGCTATTGAAATAAATCATAGATAAATATATACTCTAATAATAAAAGAAACTACTTCCTTGTAGAATTTTTGTACCTATTCATACGAAATTTCTCCCAATCAATCTTCGTTATTGGTACTTTTTATAGAATTATATTTTGAAATATGAGCTAACTGAAGCACGTTTTCTTTCTATTAAACCTTTCGTTAATAAATGCCTTTTCGAAATTTGAAATGATTTTGTTCCATTATTCTTCATCTTTTAATGTGTAGTTGATGATCATAATGATTCTTAAATGATCTAGCAACCTGTTCTGAATTTTCTCTTCAGTTCAGATTCAAAATGACAGATAAGGACTTGTTTAGTGAACAGATATTATAGAAGTGTGAATGAAATTTAGATAAAATATTGGTTTTGAATCTATGGTATCTAATGATATCAATTTAAATCCTAAAAGACCTTTAAAAACCTTGTTTTACTTGAAATTATCAGGGAAGGTACGTTTTCTAAATGCCGAGGTAAAATTCTATAAACAGCACAATCGTACAGGGTGTTAAATAAAATATGGCCATTCAAAATTTTTGTTTCTCAATATCTCAGAGAAAACAAAACCGATGGAAATGAAATTTTGAGTCCCCATGCAAGGTACTCCAAAGAAGCCTCATACGAAATTTTGTGGCTATAGTGTTAATAGATCCATAGAAAATCAATCGGAATATTGAAAAAAAATTCTTACATTTCCACAAGAAAATAACTGATTCTGGTGAAATTTATTTGGAGGGAAGATTCTTATACTTAACGTCTATGTGAAATTTCAAAAGCATAATCAAAACCATAAAAGTCAATTTCTTTCGAAATTATTCATTTTTCGAATAAGAACTTAACAATTCTTTCGAGCGGAAATTTTACAGTAAAATGTTCAATGTCTATTCAAAGCAGTACTCAAAACTTCTTGGGAGTTGGGTTAATACAAGCATAGAAGAGAATCTATCGTTATATCGGAAAAAATGCTTATATTTCCATGATAAAATTTGACCATGCTAATTTTCCAAAGGATTGTGAAAGCAGTAAAAAATTTCGATATTTTCACTTATCGATTTTTAAACATTTCATTACTGAATAATGTCCAGAATGTAATTATGATCGAGCTGAAATTTTGCACTTAAATATTTAGTATCAATCTCGAGTCCTATACAAAATTTTCAGCTGAAAGCCTTATTGCCTACCAATGCTCAGGGCTTTTCCTGACTTTTTTCAAAATTGCTATCCAGTTTAATCTCCTACTATATACACATATATATTGGCGTTAAATCCATATTATTCAACCATTCTGACACAGACATACAGAGTGTTCCTAAATTGAACGTACAAACGAAAAGGGGAGATTCCTTAAGTGAGTTTAAGAAAAAAAGTCCCATAAACATGGGTCGCAAACGTTTCGTTTTCGAGATACAGGATGTTAAAGTTTTAATCAAAAACATGTGTTGATTATACGAGTTTATAGAATCTTTATGAATCATCGCTACAGATCAGGAGAATTTCCATAAAAACTGAGACTGAATTCATTCACCACAGCTTGCAAAGTGGCCTTCCCAACATAATTTGGATTTTCACGAGGATTTCGAGAGAATAGTTCAATTTTTTTTTTCTCGAAATCGTTGGTAGATACGACAAAACTACAAGAGACCGAAAAGTTTAGTATAAGAACAAAGCTTCTTTTTACATTTTTTCAAATTAACAGTTGCTCACCAAAAAAAAGTTCTGCAGAAGAACAGGTGGCAGTGTTCCAGAAAAAATATCACCCTGTAGATCTTCTATCGAAATTGCCATGTCACGTGGTAGGAACTGTCAAATGTAATATCTATGCCAAATTTCAGTTGAATATCTTGTGAAGTGTAGATACTATGAGAAAAAAACTTGAAAAAAATTCAAACTTCAACACTCTGTATCTCGAAAACGAAACGTTTGCGACCCCATGTTTATGGGACTTTTTTTTCTTAAACTCACTTAAGGAATCTCCCCTTTTCGTTTGTACGTTCAATTTAGGAACACCCTGTATATTGGCCTTAAATTCATATTCAACCATCCTGACACAGACATATAATAAATTCATTATTAGTCCATGCATGCAGACCACACATAACCTCACTTAACACCTGGTGGGCGCCCAACAGATGCACCAAATGTAGCCAGACTTGTCGTCAATGGTCTATTACCATCGACCAACGAAGCACCTTGACTTTGAACCTGTCCCAGAGCCAACTCATTTATAAAATTGAATTCTGCGAAGTGAGCGGTTGTCATCAAAGTCCCTGTTTGTCATATTGCAATGGTTTCTTCAACTTCAGTTCTTGAGGAACGTGCGTAGAATTCTTTATTCATCTAACGGTATTTTGATGATAATATCGTCGAGAAATGCGGCGAATTTAAACTTTTGTCCCGGTTTTGGTCACGTTGTTTTATCTTTAACTGTTGCGACAAAGATGGGAAAAAAGTTTTTTTGTGGTTTGGTCAGATAAGCTTCAGATTCTCACATTTTGTGAAGAACAAATATAAGGAAGGATGCATATTGAATATTACTGTATATGTAATGAAGAAAAATTCGTGCAAAATCTCATGTGACTGTAATTCGTGAAACATTCTTGATTTGGGGTCTGTAGCATTTGACAAGAACCTGAATTTCAAGTTTTTTGAGGTCCATTCAAAGGTTTGAATTTGGTTTTTTTCTGAAAATCATTTATTTATCTATCCACCTGCTGGCCTGGCTAATGTTTTTTTGCCATTAATCTACACTATTTGTAGAAATTAGACTGCGCAAAAAAATTAACGCACACTATGGAAATTTCAAATTTATTCTACAACTGAAGGTGTTCTTAATGATAATTATTTTTATCGAATTATGCATGCATATGTTATCCACTTTCAACGGTTTTTCTTCAATACAGATGTTTTTTCCCAGCAGGAATAAAAAGAAGAGATTATCAGATCTTGAATGTATTGGCTCCATTCTGAATCAGTTGTTCTCGATCAATTCTAATGATCAATAGTTTTTCTTTCGTTTGATTTTCTACACTCGATCGCTATGCAACGCGAAACACACAATTTGACCCAAGAGGAATGTGCCCAAGCGGTAGTTTTGCGAAAAGAAGGGTGGACATACACAAGAATTGCAGAAAGGTTTGAGTTTCCCATACAGGTGTGTCCAGAATGTTGCAGCGATTCAGGAAGACAGGTATGAATGTCCGAAGACCAGGACGAGAACGTTAAAACGTTACTTCAGAGTTTCTTCGTTTAGATAACGGTTGGCAACCGCTCGCCTCCTTCAAAATCGGCTTGAGCAAACTCATGGGGTGCAAATTAGCACTCAGACAATAGGAAATTGCCTCAGAGAATATGATTTAAGGCCTTGTGTCGCGGCAAGAGACCCAGCTCTTACCCCAGCTCATCGAAGGGCGCATTTGGATTTTGCAAGAGAGCATATCCATTAGAAAGAGGCTGATTGGGAAAGAGTTCTCTTCACAGATGAGTCTAGATTCAACCTCTACCATTGGGATCGACGTTCTTCTGTATACAGACGTCCACATGAAAGATATGCTCAGTGCAATTTCCTGAATACTACTGGTTTCGGGGGAGGATCGATTATGGTATGGGGTGGAATATCTTTGACTGCTCGCACAGACTTAGTGGTCCTTGATAATGGAGCTATGAATGCTGATAGGTATATAAGGAACATTCTTGAAGAGCATGTAGTGCCATTTGCCCCATACATTGGTGGAAATTTCATTTTATTGGACGATAATGCCAGATCCCATCGTGCGCTCATCGTTCAGGAGTACCTTGAAGAGGCTGAAGTCTCTCGAATGGAATGGCCAGCAAGAAGTCCAGATCTCAATCTGTTTGATCAGGTTTGGGACAACCTCAATAGAAGGCTGAGAAGTTCAGGAAATCATCCAACTACTCTTAATGACTTAGGAAACCATCTCAGAGAGATCTGGAAGGATTAGATCAGAACATTTTAAGATCACTCATTTTGAGTATGAACCGTCGTTGCCATCTGTAATTAACGCAGGGGGTGGAATAACAAGTATTAAATCACCTTTCAGCATTCCAATATTTTGAAAATTGTTTATTTCTCTTCTTTCACATAAGATTCGGTGAAATCCTGAATTTTTCTTCCATTTAATGTGTCTTGTTCCATTCAAAACTTTCCCGAGAGAACATGAAAAATAAGTTAAAAAGTTAATGTACTTTACTTTCATAAAATCAGAGAATTTCAGAATGTGCGTTAATTTTTTTGGCGCAGTGTATATGTAATGAAACACTTGTGCCAGCACTTCTTCCTCTTCTAGAAGCACTTCTGAAATGACTAACCTTTCAGTTGTCAATGACAAACTACTTCAGCTGATAATGCCAACATATGTATACCAACATAACAAAACAAAATCGATAAAAGAATGTACCCAGCCCGAACAATCTCAAAATTCACATTAACTTTCGAACAGACCTCGTATACAATATGACATTCTAATCTTACCTAAGAAACCACAGGATTCCAGACACTGTGGGAACATTCGACATTCCACAAAAAAAGCCGCTTTACGCCATTTTTTTCAAATCCCCGTCAGATGGCGTCAACCTCGGATCAGTTCCGCTCCGGAAACCAATCAAATCGAAACAATACCCGAATACTCTGTCGAATTCTATCTGAAAATCAACGTTCCACCATAATCTATGGGCGTCATGATGGTACCATTTCGCAGGTTTATGAACTGGCTTAACCTTCAGGGCACAGTTATCCAAATAAAACGCTCGTCTGTTACGCGAGAGTTGAATAAACTCGGTAATGAGATTTACGATGTTGAAGCTCCGTAGACGAAGAGATTGTGGGTGTGCAATCGCTTTCGACTTTCCCCCCATGTTTCTCCTTAGTTTCGCAAGTTTCTGACGTGATTCAGAAGTTTTTTTGTTTTGGCCTGTTGGGCTCAGGTCTGGTAAATGCGAAGGCCAGGGTGCGTGGATGATAAACGGATTAATCAAGCGTAACGTTCGTTGTATGTGAACTGTTGTGTTTAGTTTGTTTGAAAAGTACTTTAGAAGACGATTTGAACAAAGAGAAGGGCGTAGATTCGTAGTCGATAGAAGCAGAACATCAAACCAGAAAAGAAGAAGAGTATTTTCTACAAATAATGTAGATTAATGGCACGACAACGCTAGCCGGACCAGCTAGTCTTCTAATAACAATCTCGATAATCTCCAGAAACCAAATTAGTTACCGTCATCATCAAAGACATTATTAAATGCCACTGATTTACAATTCGGTTACAAATCTCTTTCATTTTTCACGTCTAACCCTTCTTCAGTATATTTCCATGGCCGTTCTCTTCTCAAATCTCTCCCTTTACACCTGTCAGTCTCAATTTAACTCACGTAACTCACCTGAGCCTTTTGTCGTGGCGTAACAAAAACCCCCTGATTCTGACCTTTATAAGGGATAAAATGACTCTGAGCAACGTTTGACAGGATCCTTTGTGCCCTAAGAAAACCATTAGGGTAATATCATACTGCTTTATAGACATAATGACACTATTGGAACTGGAAGAACATAATGCAACGTAAAAAGGTTAAAAAGACGCATTTTTTGTTTAATTATCAGTTAAAAATAGTTTGTTAATGAAGTTATGGTTAGAAGATTATCAGATTATTCAACTGATAACAGTTACAACAACTTCAAAAGCAGAAAGTAGAAGTTTCATCATCAGAAAATTATAAAACTTCATTGAAACTAAGGACTATAAAATTCCTTACATAAATTTCGATATAGCCTCTGCTTTAATCTGAATTTTATTCAACCAAAACCCTAAGATGAAAGGGTTCAAATGCCTTCTTATGATGAAACTTCGTTGAAAACATTCTTCAATTTTTCAAACAATCATTTTTATTTTATCAGGAATAAATCTTTATGAAGCTTATTTTTCATCATTTTGGTATTTCCACACAATAAGAATCTAAATGAATCTCCTGTTGATGAAACTTCTTGTGAAACTCAATCCTGAGAGACTGCAGTAGTAACACAGCCTCTTTTCTAGTCTAAAATGATCTGTCGTCGTTTTAAATCAACCTGAACATTAATAAGGCAGGCTCTAAAAGTATTAATGGTGGAATTATTCATAAGATAATGAAGAAAATGGATTATGAAACTTCATGGCGAATATGATGAACTGTGACTGCATTATTCCTAAACAATAATAAAACTTTAGATGTTAGGGTTGTAACGAATAAATCTCGTAGAAGTTTACGCAATAAAGATTCGAATAAATCTTCATTTGATGAAACTTTTCGTGAAATTACGCCCTGAAAGATTGCAGTAGGCATATATCTTCAACACAAGCTCAATTCTTGTACGAACCGATTCTTTATATAACTTGAATGAACCAAAACACTGAAAAGGCAGTCTTCAAAAGTATAAAACATAAAGAAACGAAAGAGTAGGATGATGAAAATTCATTGAAAACTAGATGTAAGTTTGGTAGCGAGTAAATCTTCTAGAAGTTTATTTTGTGTACACAATTAGAATTGAAATAATTCTCCACTTGATGAAACCTTATGTGAAATTCCATCCAAAAACTTCGCAGTAGAAAATATCTTTAAAACACGCTCCATTCTAGCCCAAACCTATTCTTTCGGTCACTTAAATCAACCAAAATACTAAAAATGCAGTCTTCAAAAGTATAAAACATAGAAAAACGGAGAAGTAGGATGATGAAACTTCATTGAGAACTAGATATGAGTTTTGTAGCGAGTAAATCTCCTAGAACCTTATCTTTCCTCATTTGAGAATATAAATCAAGTGTAAACAATTAGAATTGAAATAAATCTCCACTTGATGAAACTTTATGTGAAATTCCATCCAAAAACTTTGCAGTAGAATATATCTTTAACACAGGCTCCATTCTAGTCCAAACCTATTATTTCTGTCACTTAAATCAACCAAAACACTAAAAATACAGTCTTCAAAAGTATAAAACATAAAAAAACGAAGAAGTTGGATGATGAAACTTCATTGAGAACTAGATATAAGTTTTGTAGCGAGTAAGGGTACGTTCAGATGATGAGTTTATTTTTCTTCATTTGAGAATACAAATCAAGTATACACAATTAGAATCTAAATAAATCTCCACTTGATGAAACTTTATGTGAAATTCCATCCAAAAACATTGCAGTAGAAATATATCTTTAACACAGGCTCCATTCTAGTCTGAACCAATTCTTTGTCGCTTAAATCAACGAAAACACTAATTAGGAAAGCTGCAAGGGCAAAAAGACCAAATCTATTCGTATGATAATGAACGGGTTGATGAAACTCTGGAAACGGTCGTGAAAGGAAGGCATAAAATCAGGTTGAAGATGGCAATTAAAAAGCAATTTCCTGAAGACTTAGATCGGAGTTCAATTGGCCATGTCCCTTGTTTATTGATTTCTGAAAGAGTCTATCAAAGCGTATCTACTTGAAAGTGACCTTTGGGGCTGTTATTTTGATGAAAAATATTAACGTTATATTCAGTCGAATCCGATATTCTGTTATGGAAATAAGATCTTCTTTCAATATTCTAATTGAATTTTCTATGGTTTAGTTGACACTATAGCAACGAAATTCCGGATGAACATTCAGTATATCGATCTCCATGCACAAAATGAATTTCACTCGAATCGGATATTTTTCATGGAAATATGAAGTTTCTTCTTTTCAATATTCCAATTGAATTTTCTATGGTTCTGTTCACACTATGGCCAACGAAATTTTGCATGAGGATTCTTATGAGCATCTTGCATTCGGCCGCGACATTTCATTTCGATTGGTTTCGTTTTGTCTGAGATATTGAGGAACAAAATTTTTGAATGGCCATATTTTATGGAATACCCTGTACGATTTGGCTGGTTAAACAACTTAATCGAGACATTTGAGAACCGAACTCATGCTGAAAAGGGACATAATTGAATGTGTCCACGAATTCGTCATCAGGGAGTCGAATCCTATCGTTTCAACTCAAAATTCTAAAAACGAGCGCTCAAAAACTCCTTATAATCTGAAAAAAAGTTTTTCACCTGTGTATTAAGTCTATCCTTATCCTACTAAACATAAATAATTCATTTCTCATTTAAAATGAGGCCAATCGTGATGTGACCTACAGCATCACAAAAATTACACAATTAAAAAACTGCAGAATAGCCAAATAGAGCAAAGTTTGAAGAAACTAATAGATTTTTCGTGAACGTAAACTTTACGTGACAATTCGCTCCAAACAAATGAAAATGATGTAACTGTTTCATCTCGAAGCATATTTTTATTTCGTAATATCACGAAATCGAGACAATCAGTTCTCGTTTTCAATGTTTATAAAATAGTATCGAATTATGATAAGTAGATATCGAAATCGATAACATCGAACCTATTTTGTTATGCACTTTTGACAAAGGTTTAATGATTTATTTACATTTAATGAGACATATTTCTGTACCATTTCATATCTTTTTCACAATTTGCTATTTCTATTTCCTTTAAGAACAAAATAGGATTCAACTGATTGGAATTTTATCTCGAGGCCCTGAGAATCTAAAGCCTTTAGCTATTTTTGTTTAGAAGTTATAGTGCTTATGAATAGGCAAACATAATTTTTCGACCTCAAAGTCAGATGTGAACAGAGGCAAAAATGACGAAGAGATCTTTATGTTTTATTCCCTTCCTGCTGGTTATTAACATTAACCTTACATTGCGCCAGTTTTCGTGATTCTATATTTCAATGTGCCCTGCAGTGTCATTGAAGTTCATTTATTTCAGAAAAATGCTGAAATACTGTATCATTTGCAAGACATATGAAAAACATGGTTTTTCACAAACTTCAACATTCCAGAATTGAGTACAGTAGCGTTGGATGATTATAGGTAGTAGGTATTCATTTAATTATGTTTCTCCTATTGTGTAAACCTATAATTAGTTAGATAATGTACCTTCGCTAATAACCATAAGGTCAATGCGAAATTTCTATTAATTTCAGTTTATGAAAGAGCTAAATTCATTTTGTTTCAGTTTCTTTAAAAAAAGCACGACTCTGCCTTTTTATTTGAACTGTTAAATTTCAAAACAGAAACAATCATTTGTTTTGTATATTTGATCCTGAAATTTATTCCATTAATATTGCGCTTGAAGCCTATCTATATTCTCTATTGATCTCAGATTCAAGCAAACTCCAATTAATGAACTTGCAGACATTTGGGCAAAACGTGTTTCTTTTCTTCTTTCAAGTGTTACCTGTTCTGACTGTCTTCAAGTCTTAGATAACCTATTCAGGTGTAGAGGAATAATGACTTTGAGTCAAACTACGAGGGCAGTTCAAATATAAACGAGACTTTTCGATTTTCAGGTACAATAGTGGGGGGAGAACATTCCTGATTTTTTGTTGTTGGGTAGGTTTGTCAGGAGTAAGGGAAGCACGTCGGATTGCCTCATCGACCCTCTCGGTGTCCACTGTGACGATGTTTGAGCAAGAGGTTCTTACGTATATTGCGCAACGTATTGTTCTCTCCACTCCTTACTCACTTGCTTAGACTCTGGGGGGTAGTGGTGCACCCATGTTTCATCACAGGTGATAATGTGAGTGAAAAATTGGTCTCCTTGTTCCTGAGATCGTGCAAGAAGACGCCCACACACCTGAAAACGATGCAATTTCTGGTCAGCTGTGAGAAGGCGAGGAAACCACCTGGCGCAACCCTTACAGTACCCTTGCTCCTCTGTGAGTATGGAGTAGGTGCTCCCATCACTTATTCCGACCTAACTTGCAATTTCAGAAGTGGTACGACGTCTGTCGTCTTCAATAAGCTGTCGAACACTACTGATGTTGTTCGCTGCGGTCATGGCTCTCATTTTCAACACAATCACGATCCTCCACGAACTGTTTATGCCATGCAAACACTCTGGCTCGCGACAGTGTCTCTTCTCCGAACATCGGCAGTCAATCTCCTAAAGATTTTGGTCAGTTTTACGCCTTCTGCGGCGAGAAACTTGATTACAACACGTTGCGCAATTGACGGAGGAACCTCTTGCTCAAACATCGTCACAGTGGACACCGAGAGGGTTGATGAGGCAATCCGACGTGCTTCCCTTACTCCTGACAAACCTAACCAACAACAACAAAATCAGGAATGTTTACCCCCTACTTTTATGCCTGAAAATCGAAAAGTCTAGTTTATATTTGAACTGCCCTTGTATCACCTTTCATTTGGTTTTCCATGCAATAATTATTACTATTATTATTACTATTGAAACAATGGCACGTTGCTGACATTATTCATTAAAAAAACCCTGGACAGTTGAAACACCAAACCACCCTTGTCCTAAACATCCCCTTGCTGTTTCTCAAGTTTGACACATGTTGTATCGGCCTATAATCGAAATCCTCTCCGAACTTCTGCACCCTAGTCCTTCCAACCCCAAATCTCTCAAAAGCCGGGGTAAAATTTAATCGTCCTAACTGTTGGGCATCCAGCAATAATCATTCGAGCCCTGAAGATGATTAAAACGAGCGAAACGTTCATGAGAGGCGATTTTCGAACTGGCGAAGGTCTGATTGAGCTGTTCTGAGGGTCGTTGAATCTCTTTTTCGAGTTTATAGGTGGAAAAATGTTGAATGCTGGTGGTTTTAGAGGGTTGAATAAAAAAATCTGTGGGGGTGGTTTTTGGTCTCATCGCAATGATTTTGTGTTAATTGATAAAGTTGAAGTTTTGGCACCTGAGTGTCTTTCATTTGTGGATTAATCAGTGCAATAATGTTGACTCATTTCTAGTGGCTCGTAAGACGAAAATATTCACAACTTGCCATTTAATTTCTTCAAATTTTGTGGGGTGTCTATCCAAGAAGAAATGAATTAAAAGTTCTCTGGATCACCTAGAAGTGTATTGGGCTGAAAATTTTTACAGAAGAGATGAATGAAAGTGTTGAAATGATCTTCAGTCAAGTTCAGATTATATAGGGTTTTGCAATAAGAGGTGTTATTTTGATAACCCGCTATTTCGGTAGATGTCACGTTTGAAGCTGTAATTTTTAACATTTGACGAATAGAAACTACGCCATTAATAAAATGAAACGATATAAGCTTCAAGAACGCATTGAATTTATTAAAATTCACTATAAAAATGGTGAAAATTTGGCAGAGACGGTTCGTAAAACTCGAGCATTTTTGGGTCGTCCTGAAGCACCTTGTCGGACCGTAATAAAGAAATTGGTGGAAAAATTCGAGCTGCTGTGATAAGTTAGTGATGTAAAGAATAAAACCCGTGCACGTCGCTCAAGAACAGACGAGAATATTACTGCTGTATCCGAAAGGATTGAAGAAAACCCAGGTTTGTCCATTCCTCGTCGTTCTTTGGAATTAGGCATTCCACAAACGTCGTTACACTGTATTTTGCATAAGATTTGGGTATTAAGGCTTATGAAGTTCAGTTAACACGCTACGTGCCACGCAAGCAACGAAACCATTGATCTTTTGCAGGAAAAGTTTCCGTACCGCGTTATCTCTCGAAGAGGTGATCATAATTGGCCACCGAGAACTTGTGATTTAACACCTTGCGACTTCTTCCTTTGGGACCACGAGAAGAGAAGATCTACGCCAATAGCCCAGCGTCGATTCAAGACCTCAAAGATGGAATTCGTGAGGCTATCGAGGACATAGGGCAGCCACTTCGCGATTTGGTTATGGAAATTTTCATTAAAAGGATATGGTCCTGTAAGCGTGGTCGTGGTGGTCATTTGCCTGATGTTATTTTCCACTATTAACGGCATAGCTTCTTCTTTATAATGGAATAAACATCCGATCATTTATATTGAAAATTGCATTTTTCTTTGAATATCAAAATAACACCTCTTATTGGAAAACCCTTTACATCCTAGTGATTTTATTTATTGTTAGAGCTCAATATTTCTCTGAAATGCACAATCAGGAATTAACTTGAACCTGTAATGTCATCTTGAAAAATATACAACCTACATACACGTTGATGAAGTTATTAACGATCCTGGGATAATTGTTATGTAATTGGCAATTTTTTCGTTTTTGCATCATTCATTAAGTAATAAACGGTTTAATCGGATCAAGGTACATTAAACACATAGGCAATCATGATTTTCTTGTAGCATCACTGATCTTGATTCAGGATATAAATTGCTGCTAAATAGCTTTCCTGTAGATTCATTTGTGTTATGTGAATACATCATCGAATTAGGAAAATTCCCTTCAGTCCGAGAAAAATGTTGTGTATTTATGAATATAACCACCTTACTCATAGATCATGATCTGAAACAGTTTTCTAATAGAACAGATGCTTCATAGTAAGCAGAAAGCAAAACAAAAATACATTATTTGTTTGATGAAAATTAAACTTTTTCTGTTAAAAATCATTACCAAATCATATTACACACAAAACAAAAAATTTAACTGAAAGCAATGAATTAATTACAAAAAAAATGGCCAAAAAATGGAACCTTATTAGTTTAATCAAATTTCAGAACTTCCTGTATAAAACTTGGTATGTAATATGCAACAATTGTCTGAGATATTGACATAAAATGGGGGTCTTTTCAAAAACATAAAATGTAGAATTCATATGAATTTCGTTGCATATATTTTGGACCACCCTGTAAACCATTTTGATGATTTGCTCTACATTTAAATAAGCGGCCTGAACTTTATGAATCTCAATGAGTATGTTAATTGTTCAAAAGCACTTCAAACTAAAAAGACAATCATTCCTGAGAAAAACAAACTGTAAAACATTGTATTATGAATACAACTGTAATCTTTGTCAATTCGAATGAAAGGTTTATTCATATTTGGGCCGAAGTAACGGTAAGCTCACTTTAATTTGAAAAATAACGATTGTCCTTCATAAAATGGTATTACCCACTACAATCCAATCTCAGATCGAATACTCGATATTAGGTACCTAATTTTCTTTATGTAGCTTCAATCACTTATATCGAAAAACCACAACAATAAGAGAATATCGGAATATTTCCAATATTTCATTGTGTTATTCGGGACGGAAACCTTTATTTACGTGTTTTTCATCCATTAAATTTATTGATGTTGTGACTCAGACAATGTGTAATGCTATTTGTAAATTACACGAGAGAATAAATGGAAAGCAGGTTAGAGTTGCATTGAAAACTGTGATTAGAAGTGTGACTAAGGTTTTGTATGACCTGAGGTGATAGAATTGAAACTTTGAATGACCAGGAATGTGCTTGAAGCAACAATAGTTAACTTTGATGTCATTGAAGTTTTTATTTCACACGTTTTTTGATGTTTCGTATTCGGACCTACCTAATGAAGCAGTAGCAATTGATGTCACGACATATTTCATGGATCTTCAAATATATATAATCTTTCGAAATGAGAGCTAACAAAATATAATACATGAAACAAAAAAGTTCCTAGCTGAGGTTGGTGCAAAACGGGGTACCATACTATTCGACTTATGATACCAAAACACAGGGAAAAACCCCAGTAGAAAAAACCCTGTCTCGCCCTTTTTACAAAATTGGAACTTAATACTATTTGAATAAATATCTTCAATATTCAGATACAAAATACTTACTTAATTCATGCTCTTGCAGGAGGGGTGTTTTAAAACCAGTCTGGCATTCCAAGTGATGATTTTTAGAATCTCCTGTTCTTCTAAGACCGCTACAGGACCCTATTGAAGGGTAATCATCTCCCATAGATTTAAATAGTGGTATTTCATCCTAAATATCGAATTCAGATTCGAATAATGATAAAAACGTGTCACAAACTTATGTCAAAATGACATAAATAAAACGTTTGTTTATATTTTGAACCATAGAGATAGAATAGTATTCTATCTCTATGTTTTGAACATATCCATGATTTTTTGAACAGTTAAGGAAATGTCATTTCCTTATTGAAGGAAAATGATATTTACCTTAAGCTGTTAGTGTGTCTCCATAAAACGTTTATATCCATTTTCGTACTTTTCTTTTGAATTTTTTGGAAGTAAATGCATTGAAGCAGTTCTCACTGCTCTGGAGGACTCCCATCGAGACTCCCATGAATACATGTTTCATTATTTCTCATCATTTTACTTCAGAGAACACCAGTAATTAGATTATACACGACTCTTGTATAATCTAGCCATTATACATCTGCTTGCTCCGCCAAAATAACACTTATTGATCGCTAGTGAATAAAAATTCATTATTCACTGCTGTCAGATGTCTCATTAATTAAGCTATAATATTATATTTTTCAAAGTGATATTTCTACATTGTATATTTTGTAATGAAAAAAGCTTTAATTGATATGATGAAAGTAGATTCGGCCTTCGATTGACAAGGTTTGCCCTGTACTTTAGAATACTGAAGAAATACCAATTTTAAGAATATTATATCAAAGCTAAATCTAGCAAAATCTGACAGCAGTGATTTATAATCTCATTATTCCCTTGTGATTAGTGGGTATTATTAAGGCCGAGCACAGATACGTAGGTACAATAGACGGGTTCAACAATAGCCGCGGATAAACGATTTTTTCAAAATTAATCGAAATCTGTCAAATTTCAAAGGATTTGTGGTAAATAAATATTTTAACCTCGTAGGAAAAGAACATACCATTCCAGAGACAATTAGCTATATTATAATAGTACACATTTACCATTTTTATGTCCGAAAACGGTTTAAGATGATGAAGGAGGTCACTCTTTATCAGAACAAGTCGTCCCATAAATAATTAAAAAAATGTTCTAAAAGATCCCATTATAAGAAAAAAGTTTCCCTAATGATCCATAGCACGCTTCCTGAATTCTAATTCCTCATTAGCCTTTAAAAAAGTGCCAGGACATCGAACGTCGCGTTGCATCGATTAGAAAATTACCTGAAAATGCTTTCCACGCCGCTTTTCCCTCGCCGTATTTCCCAATCTTCGGAAAATCTTCCTGAATATAGACGGAGCGTAAACCAACAGCTTGGTGACAGCAGTTTTCCCATTTTCCAAATTGGGTTACATTATTTTCAGACCGGATTATGCATGCAATCTTGAAATAAATAGGTTTGGCCTCCGTCACCCGAAAGAAATATGCAAATCTGCCGGATATTTCCGGTGAAATCAGTGGAAATTCTGAGGAAATTGCAGAGACAACGATGACAGGAGATTGTCGTTTGACTTTGGCCGAGTTGACTCTGTGAACTACAGCGATTTATGAATTTTATATGTTTGTTTTGGTGCCACGTCGTTTGAGACAGAAAGAACCTGTTTTACGAGATAACAAAGGGTTTTCCAATAAGAGGTGATATTTTGATATTAAAAAAATGCCATTTTTCAATATAAACTATCGGATGTTTATTTCATAATAAAAAAGAAGCTATGCCGTTAATAGTGAAAAATGACATCAGGCAAATGACCACCACGACCACGCTTACATATACAGGACCATATCCTTTTAATGAAATTTTCCATAACCAAATCGCAGGGTGGCTGCCCTATGTCCTCGAGAGCCTCACGAATTCCATCTTTGAGGTCTTGAATCGACGTTGGGCTATTGGCGTATACCTTCTCTTTCACGAGGCCCCAAAGGAAGAAGTCGCAAGGTGTTGAATCACAAGATCGCGTGGCCAATTGTGATCATCTCTTCAAGAGGTTTTATACTTCACATCACTAACTTGTCCCAACAGCTCAAATTTTTTCACCAATTTCTTTATTGCGGTCCGACAAGGTGCTTCACGACGACCCAAAAATGTTCGAGTTTTACAAACCATCTCTGCCAAATTTTCACCATTTTTATAGTGAATAGTGTAGCGTTCCATTTTTATTAATGGCGTAGTTTCTACTTGTCAAATGTCAAAAAATGACAGATTCAAACGTGACATCTACCGAAATAGCGGGATATTCAAAATAACACCTGTTATTGGAAAACCCTTTATATTTTGTCATTAGGTGGAAATTCATGTTTTATATTAACACAAAGAGAAAATAAAATGAATGATTTCTGACAGATATACAATATTCTTTCGAGATATGGCTTCACAAAATTCCTAGCCTATCAAACAATAAAGCATGCATTTTTCGAAATATTAGAAAAGCTGAATGAAAATGACAAGTTTTTCCACATTGAATAATCTACACCATCTAAAACCTCAGCTGATTAATGATGGATTTCTCTGAAGAGAAATATATTCGAAGTTTCCATAAAAAGGTCAATACAGTGGCCACTTTCTCGTATTCGAATGTGAAATTATCAGAAAGTATACCATATTTGGTATAGTTGAAGTTTTATCGAATAACTGGTTCTCTTATTTATGCCAATGTTTTACGCATTCAATTTTTTATTGTTCCAGATAAGAGTGCATTTTATGAGAAGCTATATCGTGAAACACTGCTTGTTTGATTGTTATGTTCATATCCTATTATTCGAAAAGTTTTATCTTAACCATAACCTAGGTATTTGTTTTGAATTAATCGAAATAATCGAGAATTTTAGATGAAGTTCTTGGTAATCCCATTTAATTCTAAATATAGGTTTTCCAATAAAATGTGTCATTTGAATAGCCCGCTATTTCGGTAGATGTCACGTTTGAAGCTGTCATTTTGACATTGACAAGTAAAAACCACGCCTTTAATAAAAATGGAACGATACACGCTTCAAGAACGCATTAACTCATTAAAATTCACTATAAAAATGGTGAAAATTTGGCAGAGACGGTTTGTAAAACTCGAACATTTTTGGGTAATTGTGAAGCACCTTGTCGGACCGCAATAAAGAAATTGGTGAAAAAATTCGAGCTGTTGGGACTAGTTAGTGATCTGAAGAATGAAAACCGTGCACGTCGCTCAAGAACAGCCGAGAATAATGCTGTTGTAGCTAAAAGTGAAAACCCAAGTTTGTCTATTCCTCGTCGTTCTTTAGAAATAGGCATTCCACAAACGTCATAACACCGTATTTTGTATAAAGATTTAGGTCTTAAGGCTTATAAAGTTCAGTTAACACAAGAACTCAAGCCGGCCGATCATCAACAACGTCGTGTCTTTGCTGATTGGGGAAAAGTTTCGGACCGTTTATCTCTCGAAGAGGTGATCTCAATTGGCCACCGAGATCTTGTGATTAACACCTTGTGACTTCTTCCTTTAGGGCCACGTGAAACAGAAGGTCTACACCAATAGCCCATCGTCGATTCAAGATCTCAAAGATGGAATTCGTGATGGTTATGGAACATTTCATTAAAGGGATATGGTTCTGTAAGCGTGGTCGTGGTGGTCATTTGCCTGATGATATTTTCCACATAGCTACTTCTTTATAAGGAAATGAACATGCGATCATTTATATTGAAGAATAGCATTTTTCTTTGAATATCAAAATAACACCTCTTATTTAAAAAACCCTTTAGTCTCTACTATACATACAGGGTGTAACTAAATAAGTGAAAATATTTAAGGAGGTGATTCCTCATCGAAAAAAGATAGGATCTTTTATATAAAGAAACTTCATTGGAGCATCCCTTGTTAGATACAGCCCCTCAAAGGGAGAACATAAGATTTGTATAACAATTTTTTTCACAAGCACCAAAAAAAGTTACAATATTGAAATTAACCCGACGTTTGCTACTAGCAAAAAGACACTTATCCAGTTATTTATTTGGTTTACCCCATGGTTGTAAGGCTGGGAAACTCAACCCCTAAAGTTTATTTCCAATGTAACTTTTTGTCTTATTATTTGTTTACCATTTAAAAATTATTTCCGATAGCCTGTTTCATTCTTAACAAAAAATGTCTCCTCAGTTTTTTGCCCAAAATAAACCAGTTCGCAGTAAAAAATTATTTTACGAACAACTACAGAGATAGATCGTCATAAATGCGAAACTAATCTATCTAGTAGGACACTTTTAGCGATAGTGACAATTTTTTTTGCTAGTAGGAAACGTCAGGTTAATTTCAATATCGTAACTTTTTTGGTGCTGGTGAAAAAAAATTGTTATACAAATTTTATGTACTCCCTTTGAGGGGTTGTATCTTAACAAGGATGCTCCATTGAAGTTTCTTTATATGAAAGATCCTATCTTTTTTTCGATGAGAAATCACCTCCTTAAATATTTTACACTTATTTAGTTAACCCTGTATATACATTCGAAATAAAAATAATTAATTTTTGCAGCAGAGTGCATTATAATATGGTCATTTTTTGGGTTTTTCATCTGTCTTCTGTCTATTGTATGAAGGAGACATAAATAGGAGTTCTTAACAAAATAATTTCGATTTCATTATACAGGAACTCGAAAAATCATTCACAGAATTGCAAGGTTCTGATTGCAAGGACATAAACAACAGAGCAGTTCAGTGCGCTTGCTTGGATGACTTTAGATTAGAATATGGTCGATTGGCACCGCGACTACCTGTCTGCACTGCGACCAATTAGTCTTCTATGCGTTACCATACTAAAGCCAGCCCTTTAAAAAATCGAAATACCTGTAAAACACCTCTTCCTTCCCTCTTACACAGCATACAAAGCCTTATATTCCATTCCCCTATTCGCATTCTATTCAAAACCCATCCACCACTTAAACAGGTGGAACACGAAGGTAGAATGTCCCACTCGAAAGGGTTATTCAATCAGAAAACCATCTAGTATGTTTGTCGGACACCCGCTTCAAGTGGTGGTCACAAAGAGATCTGTTGCGGTTAAAATCACGTTGGCCACGGCCATTATTTCCTTGTCATACGTCTACCTATTTCGGTTTGTCCAAGACCTTTTCTGGTTTTCTTCAAGGTAGGTGATTAAAAACCCACGCTAGGACGTTGCTGTATAATGAGAGGATGAACAGGGGTAGGCGATTTGGGCATATGGCTAAGTTTTGTGGATTTTGTCGACTTATTTCTGTAATGAAGGCCATGAAGTGTGCTCCAATAAGAGCAGAATATTTCATTGTTCAATTAAACATGTTTATATACGACTATTTATTAATCTATTCATTATACGTCTACGTTTACTCGGCCACAATAATACCCATTAATTACTAGTGAAAATGAGTCATTATGTGAATGCGGTGATGCTGTCAGATGGCTTTGGATTTAGCTATAATCTTATATATATATATATATTTCTTGTGTGCGTGTGTATGTGACTGAACTCCTCCTAAACGACTGGACCAATTTTGATGAAATTTTTTGTGTGTGTTCGTGGAGATTCGAGAATGGTTTAGATTCACAAATCAGCCCGACAGGTGGCGCTGCAGTCGGTATCTAGGTTATTTATAATTTATAAGGCAAGAAACGGTTGCCGGATCAGCTAGTATTATATAGTTCTCTGACCAACAAATGGGTGGTAATACCTTCTCAATCTAGGGCCAAATCGATTTGAAATATAATCAGCTTCGGTTACTTAATATACAATGACAAGTTAATCAACAATTACTCATAAGACAACTTGACTGTTTTCAATCTATTATATGTATATTTTTTTGAATGAGAGCTAACAAAATACAATACATGACACAAAAAGCCCCTAGCTGAGGTTGGTGCAAACGGAGTACCATACTATTCTGTCTTATGATACCAGAGCACAGGGAAAACCTCAGTAGAAAAAACCCTGCCTCGCCGTTTTTACAAAATTGAAACTTAAAACTATTCGATAAATACCTTCAATATTCAGATACAAAATACGTAATTTTTGCTCTTGGGCCAGGAGGGTGTTTTAAACCAGGTCTGGCGTTCCAAGTGATGGTTTTCGAATTTTCTGTTCTTCTAAGACCGATACAGGACCCTACTGAAGGGTAATCATCTCCCATAGATTTAAATAGTGGAATGCATCCTAAATATCGAATTCGATTTCGGAATAATGATAAAAAAACGCGTGACAAACTTATGTCAAAATGACATTGTTCAATAAAATGTCCATATACTACTATAAAATAATATACCCATTATACGTCCGTAATAATACCCATTAATCACCAGTGAATAACGAGTCTTTATTCACTGCTGTCAGATACTTCTTGGATCTTCTATAATGTTATATTACGATGAATGATAAAAGACCTATATGTATAGATTTCAGGTGGTTTTCTAACAGGTTTCTAGGTCAATTTCTTCTTCAAAAAACCAACTTTTTGGAAAAAAGGCCAACTAGTTTCGATTTTATTTCAAAATCTTCATCTTTTTAGAAGTGTATTTGTTTTTAAGATAGGTTTGAAATAATGTTTTAATCGTAAGTTTCGAACATCTGAATTTGAGGTTTGTTGGTACATTTTAGAGCCCTGATGAAGATTTTGAATAAAATCAAACTAGTTGGCCTTTTTTCCAAAAAATTGGTTTTTTGAAGAAGAAATTGACATAGAAACCTATTAGAAAATCACCTGAAATAATATTACATTGGTAGAACTAATATTTCCACCGTGTTTTAGAGTTTTCTGACTGACAAATGTGGGTGGTAATACCTTCTCAATCTAGGGCCAAATCGATTTGAAATATAATCAGCTTCGGTTACAAAATATACAATGACAAGTTCATCAAAAAATTACTCATAAGACAACTTGAATTTTTCCACACTAGTAATAGACGTTGACGAATCCGTGATCAAATTCAATTCTGTCCATGGGGCCGTCCGGCCATAAGCACGATAATTTTCGAAGGAATTTTCCTCGAGACTTGAGATTTTCGGGATGTGTTTGGTTAATAAAAGCCGCATTTAAGTTCGTCAATCAGCCAAATCGTACAGGGTGTTTAATAAAATATGGCCATTCAAAATTTGTTCCTCAATATCTCAGAGACAAAACGAAACCACCCGAAATGAAATTTTGCGGCCACATGCAAGATGCTCCTAATAACACACATGCAAAATTTTGTTGCCGAATGTGAACAGAACCATAGAAAATTCAATTGGAATATTGGAAATAAGAACCTTCATATTTCCTTGACAAGATATCCGATTCGAATAAAATTTATTTTGGGAATGAAGATTGATATACTGAATGTTCGTGCAAAATTTCAAGAGAATCTCATCATCTGAACCATGGAATTTATTTTTTTAAATTATTGTTTTGGTACATATTTCATTTTTTGAATAATTTCCAGAATATTATTCAGATCGTGCTGAAATTTTGCATTCGCATACTTAGCATAAATATCAAGTCCTATACAAAACTGTGAGGTAATTGCCCTATTGCCCCACCAATGAACGAGTGTTCAAAACAAACTACTCAGGGCTTTTCAATTCGAACTTTGATCATCTTTTTTCCTTCTGACTTCAAAGTTCATCAGAATTCAATCAAAATAATAAAATTATAGAGATAACAAAGACTAGACACCGACATACAACAATAAGATAGTTTCCTCAAGAAATCCAAATGTTAACAATAAAAAACCAAACCATTCCTCTGGGTTAAAATTAAGCTCCCAAATGATATATAACTTCTAGTCTCACCTAACCCACCTGACCATCTAAAGAACTGGTCAGGTACATGGTACAACCGGAGTCTGGGGACCAGAATCCCAGAATGTAGGGTACGTTGACTCCCTCATGTCATTAAAACCGAGCTTCGAAAACGAAAGGCATTATTCATTCGGAGAAACCGGAAAAGAACCGTCCGTACCACGTCTCATCCACTGGATGTTTCGAATTTTATCTTTCTATTGTTGTCCGTTTTTATGTTGTTGGGTCGTTATTTATTTGATTAGGAGGTGATTAGTAGATTCGAAAGGTGTGGCGTTTGGAATTTTATACGATAGTCGAGAGCGTGTTTGATTGAATTTTGAACTGTGTACTTATTTAAATTGGGAAGAAAAAATTGTAGAAATTTGTTGTCTATAAATTAAAAATATCTATCAGGTATTTGGATTTATTCGACACTCCTTTTTACATCATTTCACCGAAATGATGATGACAGGTTCTAGCTATTGACGCTTCTCGAATTTTCTATAATCCATACTAATATTATAATGCGAAAGTAACTCTGTCTGTCTGTCTGTCTGTTACTCTTTCACGCCTAAACGGCTGAAACGGATTTCGATGAAATTTGGTATGGTCATAGGCTATAAATAATAATCACGCCATCGTTCTTAGGGGGTAGCAGTAGGCAGATAACTAAATGAGTTAGTTATTTTCAGTCGTTTTTTTTGGACTTTTGCTCTTTCACGTCTAAACGGCTGAACAGATTTTGATGAAATTAGTAAGGTAATAGATGGTTACCTAAAAACGGATATAAGATCAAAATGATCACGTTATCGTACTTAGGGGGTAGGAAGTTGGCAGAAAACTGAATTGAGTTAGTGATTTTTTTTATGGTTTTTGCTGGGAGTTTTGCTCTATCATGCCTAAACAACTGAACGGATTTTGATGAAATTTAGTTAGGTGATAGATAGTAACCTAGAAAAAGATATGGGCTATTAATATTCATGCTATCGTACTTAAGGCGTAGGCAGTAGGCAGAAAACTAATTAAGTTAGTGATTTTTAATCGTTTGTTTTAAAAGTTTACCTCATTCACGCCTTAACGTCTGAACGGATTTTTATAAGACTTGGTTAATATAAAGATAGGATCCTAGGCACGGACACAGGCTACTTTTTACGGCGGGAAAATACCTCATTCCCGCGGAAATCTAGCGTGATCGTGTTAAGAAGCGCATGACGCCATAGCTACTGAAATGATTTTGATGTTTTTTTTAACTGAGTGTTACTAAGACTTCAAGTTAGTATTTGATCACTTTTCTAACATAGAGGGTCGGTAGGCGGACGAAGTCGCGGGTAAAAGCTAGTTTTGAATATAAAGAAGCCTACTCTCTGCATGTTGATGATAATTTTAACTGTAACTCAACTCCTGTGAAGTCATTATCCTTGCTAAAAGGTCCGATTTGCGACCGAAACGTCGGTGAAATGATATAAAAAGGAGTGTCGAAATAAATCCAAATACCTAGATATTTTCAATAAATTGTAGAAAGTTCTCTGGGGGAGCAATAATGCTACTACCCTAAAATTTTGTATAGGTCTTGATCATTCTAAGTATATGAATGCAAAATCTAAGCACGATCGGAATAATATTCTAGAAATAATTCAAAAGCTGAAATATGTAAAAATTAGACAATTGAAAAAATTAAATTCCATGATTCTGACGATGCGATTTTCTCGAAACTTCGCATGAACATTCAGTATATCAATCTTCATTCACAAAATGAATTTCACTCGAATCGGATATCTTGTTATGGAAATATAAAGATGCTTCTTTTCAATATTCCAATTGAATTCCCTATGGTTCTGTTAACACTATGGCTACCAAATTTTGGATGAGGCTTATAATGAGCATATGACATGTGGCCGCCAAATTTTATTTCAATGGGTATCGTTTTTTTCTGAGATATTGAGGAACAAACATTTTGAATGGCCATATTTTATAGAACACCCTTTCGATTTGGCTGGTTCACGAACTTAACATCTGCATTTGAGAACCGAAATCACTCTGAAAATCTCAAGTCTCTTGGGCAATCACTTCGAAAGTTATCATGCTCACAAACGAACAGAATTCAATTTGAACACGAATTCGTCATCAGGGAGTCGAACCCAAACGTTTGAGGCAATTTTGGCTCGAAAGTCGAAAATTACAGACATTTGGGCAACACGATATAGCACTCGTTTAAAAAGAACGAGCGCTCTAAAAGGGGTGATATGGACATTTGCAGTGTGTTAAAATGTGGGATTTTTTTCATGTGCCAGCACTGAGAGTGGTATCAAATATATTCCTATCCAAAAATACACTTCAAATTTTGACTGAATAATTTCATAGGTCTACTTTTATTGCTGTCACACGAAGAAATAAACTATATTTCAAATACAGCCCATTCTCATAGGTTTCTGCACATTTTTCAATAGCTTCGCAGTAATTTTCCATACATAAATGTCATAACTGACACTTCCATGATCAATAGAAAGTTTTTGAAAACGAATGTAAACTAAAGTCCGTTCACGAATGTTTGAGCCGTCGGTTGGCCATGGAAATTTGGCATATTTCACTGTGTATATTAAAATTTTAGGTTATATTGTTTGTTTCTTGTCAGATTGATACACAATGTTGTCAATATTGCATAGAGTTCTCTGATAACTCGCAAGCTCGTCTTACAAGGCCGGGTATATTCGGCAACGTTGACTTTATTTTACGTTATGACAACAAATACTGCCAACTTCAGATAAATAAACAAACGCATACTATGAGCTCAAACTTTCTTTAACGGACTATACCTATGTGTTTTATTTGAAATATTCTTACAGATTCTCATGGATTCTTGCAAATTTTTCAACAGCTCCGCAGTTGAATGAGTTCCTGCCATCACAATACCTCTAAATATACCTTACATAATACCCCTAGCATGCGAATACACATTTAGCAATAACCTTTACGATAAAACGATTGTGAAAGTGAAATTCTTCGTTAATTACTATCGTTTTCTGCATAAAACAGTATAAATTTAACGCATGCTTCGCTTGTTCTTACATAAATCTCATCAGAATCCCGAACCATATCAAGAATAATGTTTAGAATTGTTGTAAAGTTCAGTTACCAACTTTGATCGAATCGAAGATATGCTAATCGAGGTGCTATTTCCCTGTAATCTTATCTTATTTTTAAATTTAGACTGACACCGAGGGGGTTATCTTGGCTTGTTCATTCAAATTTTGCATGGAAATGTAAATGAGGAGAAATTTGGGGAAATAACATGTCTGAAATTGTTAGGTAGAAAAAATTAGACATTTTTGGGCGCTCGTTTCGCTTAAAAGAGTGCTAAGTATATCGTTTTGCCCAAATGTCTGTAATTTTTTTTATCTAAAATTGTTTCAGAGTTTCGAAGAAAAAAAAAGAATGGTTCCGATGATGCGTTCCTTTTGAAATGTTGCATGAACATTCAGTATGTCAGTCTTTATTCACAAAATAACTTTCACTTGAATCGGATATCCTGTTATGGAAATATACAGATTATTTTTTTCAATATTCCAATTGAATTTTCTATGGTTCTGTTCACACTATGGCCACGAAATTTTGCATGCGGCTTCTTAAGAGCATCTTGCATTTGGCAGCAACATTTCATTTTGATTGGTTCCGTTTTTTCTGAGATATTGAGGAACAAAAATTTTGAATGGCCATATCTTATGGAACACCCAATACGATTCAACTGGTTAACGAACTTAACCGAGCCATTTTGGAACCGAACTCACCCTGAAAATTTCAAGTCTCTAGAACAATTCCTTCGAAAGTTATTGAGATAACGGGTGACAGTACAGCCCCACGGACAGAATTGAATTTGACCATGAATTCTTCATCAGGTAGTCGAACTCTATCGTTTGAGACCATTTTCGGCTCAAAATTCGAAAGTTACAGACATTTGGACAAAACCATATAGCACTCGTTTTAGTAGAATGAGCGCTCAAAAACCCATAATTGTTATGATTTTCGGAGGGCCCAATATTTCTGAATATTTTTTTTTGGAAATCACTGAAGATGGCCATTGTTAATTAGCTTTGTAGGGTATTGATTGTTGATGAGTATTCAGATTCCAATTCAGATGAACAAGATCAAAATATGACTATATCTGCATCTGGAATGAGAACCAGTATTTATGTATCGATTGAAATGTATTCTGGGAGGATTCTGCATTCTTAAAAACTTAATTGGTTTTCACTATCAGTCTCTAAACAGACATAATTAAAAAAATAAGTGCAAAGATTCTCGCAGGAGCACTTCATCTTAATTAAACATTTTTTAATTATTTCTGTTTCAGAGACTGGAAGTGAAAACCTATAGGGGAAGTGTGCCCATGTTGGCACCCCTAACGAATTATTTACATATTTCATTGAAGGAATATTTTTCTATGTTATTGAATGTACAGATTTACTGCTACTCGTATGTAGTATGCATTCTTATATATAGTTTCGATATAAATTTTTTAAAATTTGGATTATAGCACTTTTAAAATTTGGCCACGGGTGCTATCATAAGATCACGAGTGTCCTTTGATGGCATATAACTTAAAATAAAATGATATTATTTATTGAAATGTTTTATTGAAGAAAATAACAGTCCTATTTAATGAAAATGAAATATAAGTGTAAAGAAACTAAATTCACATTGTTTGGCATCGGCAAAATATAAAATAGCTATTATTACAACTAGGGAAATATGAATAGTATATTTCCCGAGGTTGACCTAGTTACATCCCGAGGGCGAAGCCCGAGGGATGTATGAGGCAACCGTGGGAAATGTATTCATATTTCCCGTGTTGTAATCAATATTTTTTTTCTGATCGATACAATATCATTCTTGAAATGGAAAAATTAATATTATATTGTAAATTATTGATTCAATTGGATTTTTAACGTTGCTATGGGCCGTGTTTGTGAGAATCATGGTTGACTGGTTTTATTTTGACGTCTTGTCAGTAATAAAATCATTGAAATAATGTCGAAACTCAAGCGGCGAAAGCCGTGAATTTTTGATTCCGGCCAAATCTAAAGCTGCTCATAGTAAAGAGTATGAAGGCTTTCGGGAGTGAAAAAGAAAAAGTTTGGTGGACGGTGTCAGCGAAAATATTTTGTTAGCATATTTTGAAGATTTGGTATGTTGCTCTGATTCTTGTTCTTTTCAATGTATGATTAATTCATTCGATCTCCTGTTGCAGGAACATTCACCAAACACGTTATGGCCAAAATTATCTATGTTAAGATCCATGCTGCATTTGAAGGAAGAAACGAATGTCAAATTATTCGATGAAGTGGAAGTATTTGTTAAGAACAAAAATAAAGGATCCGTTCCCAAAAAATCAGCAGTGTTGTACCGGGAGCAGATCAAGAATTTTTTATAGAAGCACCAAATGACTTTTTTCTTATGTAAAAGGTTGCATAATATACTATTTTGAGTAAAATATGACTTGACGTTTCATATTTCCCTTGGGACAATAAGACTTGACGTTTCATATTTCCCTTGGGATATATGAGTGTGTTATGACATATGGTAACTAAGGCGATATTGCTCATTATTGATTCGATCAGAAAAAAATATAATTTTGTACGCACAATTCACATACGAATATCATTTGCACTAGCTCACTCGGCATGGCACCAGCTGGCGCATTTCTGGCAACGCAACCAATTATCCCTTGGTCGAAACATGGACAACAGCTTATAACAATAAAGACGAGCGGCATCTGAATCATCGTCATAATGTACTTCTTCATTTTCCTCATTTTCTTCTACGAACTTAATCTGTCTTTTGACCATTCTAGCTAGCTTCTCTCTCTCATTCTTCGTCTTCTGTACTTCTTCCAACTTCTTCTCATTTTCTTCCTCTGTTCACTGTTGATTCTGTAACGGCAGTTGGCAGTGGTGATAGTTCTTGTATGATTTTCAATGATCTCGATACTTCACTTGAAACCATTTTCATTATTTTCGGATACCTCTAATATTTCTTGCGAAGTAGGTACCAGGCTTTGGAGGAATCGTCTCTTGATCTTGATTCTTTTTCCTATGATGGCACCCTATGCTATCATAGGAACACTCTGGCTATGCCATCATGAGCATAAGTAACATATATTTTTCAACAAAGCGAAAAAGGTACTAAAAAGAGAATAAACCTAAAACTTTCACAATTAAAGCATTCTTATAAAGTGATTAAAGGAAAGTATAATAATTTTTTACACAGATTTTTTGAATAACCGAGTAAAACGAAAAAGAATGAAATAACTATAATACATCAACACTTACTGAAATGATTGAACTCTTATAAAAGTCACAAATTGCCACGTATTCAAGGTGTAACTACGTATATCAAGCGTAAATTCCATTTGGCGTACGAACTCAGTAAATATAAGTTTGTTCAGTGGATGTTAACAGACTTCTTTGAAGTGTGCCATCATAAGCAGGATGCCATCATAGGCATACTTCCCCTACAGTATTTATGTGATATATTTAATCGTAGTTTGACTCGGAAAGCGAAATTATACTGTGCTGAGTCGAATAGTGTTTTATTTCCATGACTATCCCCATTGAATAGGGTGTTAAAAGAGTGATTCTGCACACTTCAACAACAATTTTATAAATAATACTTCGAGTTTGTTGAGAAAAGCTGCACACAAATGTACAAACTTATTTTAAAAACAAAACTTATCGTGAAAGAGCCTGTATAATTAAACAGGCAAATAATATCAGTTTTTCTCGAAAAAACAACAATAAACACCGCTATTCTAACAGAGGAAATACTGACCCAAGCGACGATCATTATAAAAATTGATAATAGCTTCTTAATTAACTATTTAACTGATATTTCCTATCATTCTTGATGGTATCTAATTGGGTTTAAATGTTCAATGGACCATAGGAAGAATTTGCTGTTATATCTTTCACTTGTTTGTTTCCTGATTGCCCTATTTCTGTTTCAGGTGAGTCAACCATACGAGAATTTGAATGATTCAGGTCGAAAGGTGAGTCGGCATTTACTAAAAGGTAAAGTTTCGAATTCCTGAACTAGTTTATTACAGAAAAGTAGAGAATACTTCTTGAATTATTGTCAATCTTGATTATAAAGAGTAAGAATAAATGATACATAGTTTGCATTCATTTTCAAAAACTTCTTATTGGTAATTGAAGTATCAGTTATGACATTTATGTACGAAAAATAACTTCTGTCAAATGGTCTCGTCTTGAAGCTATATATAGTCCGTTCACGAAAATTGAGCACATAGTAGGCGCTTCTTTATTTATCTAAAGTTGGCGGTATTTGCTGTCACAACGTAAAATAAATTCAACGTTGCCGAATGTACCCGGCCTCGTCCGACGAGCTTGCGAGTTATCAGAGAACTCTATGCAAGATTGACAACATTGCGTATCAATCTGACAAGAAAATTGACAGCATAACCTAAAATTTTAATATACACAGTGGAATATGCCAAATTTCCATGGCCAACCGACGGCTCAACCTTTCGTGAACGGACTATAGATGTCCACTCTTTAGTTAAAATTTCCAATGACATTTTGAAATAGAATAGGTGCTATCTTTCTAATCGTACGAATAATTTCATCTTTTAGTTCAAGAATCGATTGTGGACTATTCTAATAGACCTGGCTTCTCACATAACTCCAAATAATATAGTCCAACGATGTCAAATAACATGATTTTGATGGCCAATTGACACTATTTTTGGAGATTACCCGTCCAGAACATTTTTGACCCAACAAATCAATTGTGCCATCAGCAAAGGGATGTTCCTGTGTTATTTGAACCATATTTGTTTTAAGAGCTAAATCCTTGTATAAAATAAGCCATGTTGTGGATCCAATAAGTCACACTTTTTTTGAACGTCGTAGAATAGACATTTTATGGTCTTCAGCAATACTTTCACGAACCAAATCAATATTTTCTTTCGAACGAACGCTACGACTGTATTTTTCACTCTTTTGATTTTCCACCGAACCAGTCTCTTGAAATTTTCTAATAATTCGACCAAACGTGCTTTCGGATGGACGATTATGTAAAATTCACGTAATTCACAGAGCGCTGATTTTCATAAAATAATTAGAAACATTAAATTTTACGATTGAAATGCAGCTTTTCAGAAGAATCCTGTAGTAATGCTATCAAGTGAGCGAACATTTGTTCATATTCAATAATGAAATCATGTAAATGACCTCAAGTTGATCGCCATATGGATATAAATTTAATACTCACCTTACAACACATGTATGTCTATAGAAGCCTTATAAAATTATAAATTATGACAGACGTGCAAGTAAGACCGCTATTCATGAACTAAGAACTGTAAAATTCCATGGTAAAATATTTTGTTTGTTCTCCATTTTATTGAAATATTTTCATTTACGATTTATAACCGAAAATAACACTGTTTTCATTTAGAAACATAGGACATTGGAATCATTGAATCAATGAATACTAGCCTTTATATTTTGATGCGATTTACACAATATTATTCATATATAAATATTTTGTTTGTCTTCTCAAATGATTATTTTGTATTTCATCTCGTATCTAACCATTTCTGAAAGAGTGAAATTACAAAGCTTTCTCATCATAATTATAAATTACTGGTCAATCATTTTCTTAGTTATTTTCCGGTAAAAACTTTTTGAATACACTTTGTACCTCAAATCTCCACAACCTGGTGAAACTATAGGTAAAGAAAATCCCACATTTAGCTCACGACAATCGATTCTCATCGCCTCGATTTTAATAACTCACCAGAACAATTGAAGGGTACAGGGGGAAAATCGGCTAAGTCACTTTTTGATACTTTCGATCTAGAGCCATTTTTGTGTTTTAATCCACTTTTGTGAGGAACTGTTCTAGATAATTGGTCAACTGTGAATGTAAGTTGATTTGCCCAAATATTGTACTTGCGTTGGCCCAAAAATAATACAAAAATATGGATTGCATCTCACTAATTTTTGGAAAATATTAAAATGAAAACCTGACTTAGCCCGTTTATTCCCCACAATATTATTGTCAGACCTGATAAAATATTCAGTTTCTACACTGATGATGGGGTAATTGTTTTGAATAATGTCATTGCACATTTTGATAAAGTATATTTGCAAATATGTTCGATAATAATAATAATAAAAAGAGTTAGTTTTCACTTTAACGATGTGGAATACTATCGAAATAGTTCTGAGCTGTAGGCCCACAAAACTTTTTGAGGCATTGAAGGTCAGCATACTTTTCTTTTGATATTGGCAGCATACCTAAAAAATTTACGTAATGAGAAACAGTATGGTTTTTGGTCTTCATTTTGTTACCTTTGTAACTTGGTTCGGGCAATATAAATTCGTTTCCTCTCAAATGTTTCTGCAGGCGTTTCTGCTTCTTTTCCGTTACCACTGCACTCTCCCACATACCATTGAATGAGCATCGATACCTCATAAGTCGTGGATGTTCTTTTTTAATTTCCAGTTCCCTTAATGGCCGTGAGAGAAATGGGCATTTTTTCCGGTAATGACCAGTTAATTCATCAGACCACTGGCGGAAAATTGTTTGATTTTGTTGATCAATTCTGATTACAGTGAATGGCGATGGCTTGCATCTTGATGACTCCACTAGTTCACACATTTCTTCAAGTGTCTCCATTTTGGTCTTACTGTTTATAAGACCCATATTCTTGTCATTTTCCATGTATGAATGTCCTCTGATGGGAAAAGTAACTTTAACGTAATCTAAACGCTTCTGGTGATGGACAACGTGATGCAAAAATCGGAAAACAGTGTAGTTTTTGTTCTGCCCTCCACACGAATCGCAGAATATCTCAAGTTTCCTAATTTTCGGTTCCAGTAGATTATGAAGAAAGTGAAATAGTAAGGAACATACATCATCACTACCCTTTTTACCGATAGTTTCCGGGTATACATAAAACACACTCTCTGATGTGGATAGTGTATGAATATTAAAAAGATATATCGATAGTTGGCGTCTATAATATACATCGTTTGTTGGTATGTTAGGCAACGGAAAATTTTTACCAAAGTCCATACATATGGACTCCTGACTTTCGTCTTGACGACTGGCGAACTTTGATTTTTTTTTGCGGTTGTAGAATTCCTGAGCTCTCGTCTTATGAACTTTATTTTCCGTTGTCAGTTTACGAATCTCAGTATTCAAGCGTTGCTGTTCGATTGCAGTAGTTTTACTAGACAGTTCATGTTCCAGGCATTTGATTTTAGACAAGAACTGATCGCAAGTACTACATGTATCAGTTCTTGGGTAACCGAATGAGATATTGAAGCTGCCATTGAATATAGTTCGGTAACTTTCATAAGAAATTGAACAATCTGGATGGAGTTGTTTAAACATTCCAAACATTTTTTTAATGTTTAAGTCCTCAGACAAATAAATTTTCCTCGAATCGGCCAAACTATAATGACTGGTGCGTCCTTTGAATGATGCAATATGTTTTTTAACGAGGTCAATTTTTTCCGAAGATAATTTCTTAGGTCTATTAGTATGGCATCCCCTACGATCTTTGGGGGAACACTAGTGTACTTCAAAGCTTTTATAAGAAATTCAACCTTACTTTTCGTAATACCATGCAAAGCTATGAATTCTTGACGGCAAACTGTTTCCTCTGTTATAGCATTATTAATAGTGTATCGCACTTTATACGAAACTGCACAATCCCTCAGAGATGCTTCCTCTTCAGATTTACGGGGCCGTCTTTGTGCAACTGGCACAATACTTATCAATCCGCATAGATATGAATTTTGCTCGCTAACAGACTGAAGACTATTGAAATACCTGATTATATTTTGCTTAGCTTCTTCAGGAATTACTTCCGAGCACTTTAATCTCTTGCAGTTACACTCTCTCCCGATTTCATGCGTTTGTAAACGTAAAATTTTGCTAACCTCTGTCAATCGTCCATGTTTTGGCCTTTTTCTTGAAGTTTTCAGTCTATTAGCACTATATTCAGAATCACTGTTGTCACTGTTTTGCATTTTTGTATGAATATGAAGCGCACAAACTGATTACCGTCCGAATATCCTTATGCGTCTTGTTGTTCTAACAATCTAACAGGTTGGAACTCGAAAGACAGTGAAGATGCCGATTATCGTGACTTAGCCGATTATTTCCCTGTAACGCATGGACTTAGCTTGTTTTTCCCCTGCATATGATATTTTCGATCGCTTATAACAGCCAACTTAACCACTTTTTTCCTTGTTTGATATAATGCAATGAAAGATCCTTTGATTGGCTACAATTTGCGCGCCTTATTTCAAATCTCGCAAATGACTGACTTAGCCGGTTTTTCCCCTGTACCCTTCAATTGCAAAAAATATTTTATGAAGCCATTAAATGTGCTATATCTTATTGTGTGACCAAGAATTACATTGTTCCACTCTCGCCTTTTGATTACTGATTTATATCTGCTTCTAGAGAAACTTTCATATCGAACTAAGGTTATTTGATTTATACAGGGCGTCCCGGAAAATGTGGGAAATCTCTCGGATTCAGATAGAACTTAAAAAATTAAGATGACAAGGTCCCATAATTTTTTTTACTAGCGGCCCTCCCTATGAAGATACGACCTCCTAAATGACGCCACTGGAAATCCATTTTAGTGGAATACGTTTCAAACTACTCGATATAATTTGATGAAAATTTGATATGGTTAATAGTATTTAGGACGTCTTAAATCACCGCACTCAATTAGCTTGTTCAGTTTACCATGGGAGGACTGGGTTGTACATTTTAATGCTTACATTTTTGACACTCTGTATGATAAGGTGCTAAAAAAACAAATTTGGATACCTTGAACAGCTAAAGAAAAGGTACTCTTGTTCAGTGTCGATAAAATGAACCGCCTTCGAAAAAAAATTATGAAAGAAGTAAGTAAGTAATTGAAATTTATTCCACTAAAATGAATTTCCAGTGGCGTCATTTAGGAGGTCGTATCTTCGTAGGGAGGGCCGCTAGGAAAAAAAATTATGGAAAATTGTCATCTTATTTTTATGTTCTATCTGAATCCGAGAGATTTTCTACATTTTCTGGGGCACCCTGTATATGTATGTATCATATTCTTTTCTGTTTTACCCATGTGAAACGAATATGCCAAAATTGTATTTATATTATTAAAAGTTTCGAGGACACCGATTTTGTGTGGTATAGGCGTATGCACCTATAAAAAGACTTTTTGGAGAAGGAGAAAACTGAAAAAGAAACACTCTGAAAAAATATCCCGCAAATGGATCATTCCAAAAAGTTCTTTAGAAACTTTGAAACTGCCAGGTCCAAAAAGTATTTGGTTTTTAGTGAGAATAAGCTACGTTTCCTCACTAATGGCTTTTTAACAGGTTATTGTTGACTATTATTAATAGAAGTCTTCTCACACACAAAGTTCATTGAAGCTATGGAACTGTAGGACGAGCTGAAGCGCAATTTTGAAGATTGCTCTGACGTGGGATGCAATAGATACCTAGTAATTCCCTCAACAATATACAATCTAAAAGAAGTCGAATTAAGAAAAAACACCTAATGTAACATTCCTGGAAAAAACCGTAGTGGTAGTATGGTAACACACCAAATCCATGTTGGTCGCTGTGCAGAAAGGCTCTAACAAACGACCACAATCCATTCAGAAGTCCTGAATTTCTTCAGAATTCTACGCAAAGTTAAAAGAATCGGACTGAACTCAGAATAATCAGTAAGTTTTGATGATCACTCCCAAACCGTCTTCAATACAAAGATAAAACAGTTCTCAATTAGTATCCGAACCGTTTCCTCCATTAGCACAATCGTTTCCAAACTTTACAACCTGATTTGTCAATCGCTGTTCCTACGAAATCTAATAACGAAAGACGTTACAATAAAAACCCTATTTAAGCGTTAATAGCGTGCACAGTTAATGCCGAAACAAGGAGATGTTTGTTTGTGTTTTGGAATTGAAATGGGAAGTAATTCGAGCACATCTGATGGTAAATCGCGCGTAAAGGGGGTCACAGATGTTAGGATTTGCCGCGCAGATGTTGAAACATCTGCAAAACGTATAAAGTCGGTTTTTGAGTTGAATTTCATCTTTAATTCAATTGATAGTGACTGATTTTTGTTGATCTTTTGTTTGGTTGACTTCTGGTGGGTTTATTTCAAGGATTTATGGAGTTCTGGGTGTTAATCGTTTGGGGGTTCTGAGCAGGTAAAGATTGGCACCTGTCTTTGGGCTTAGGGGTGAAAAGGTGTTAAAGAAATATTTTTGAGAAGGATGTGCCGCTGTGGTTAGTTTTATAATGCTTTTAAGTATCGAGAGGTACTTGGGAGAATAATAGAAAGTCAAGGATTTCTGTATTTTGCGAATGAATTTGTGTATAATGGTTATTATACAGTTAAAAGTGCTTTTTTGGAATGGGAATTAAATTAAATTGGAATTTAAAGAAAAGTGTAAGAAATATTTTCGTTTGGGTTGATTTTCATTTCTGAAAAAGTTTGAGAAAATCTTAATGTGAAGATAGAAGCTATTGCAATCTTTTTGTTCAATTCCTCGATGATTATTGGTTCAATTTGACCAATTTCTTCGATTTCAAAGAGAATCATTGCTATATTTACCTACTTTCTTTGTTTATCCTAATTCTAAAATAAAGAATAGTTATAGGTCAGGAAAAAAATTGGATATTTATGAAGAGTTAACAGAGTATCAATAAAAAACCCAAGAATAAAAAATGAATTATTTCTTCAATAATATATTATAGAAAAAAACTTAGTCGTCATCTAGCAAATGACTCATAAACACTTTTGGAAAGAATCTGAATAAATTTCAACTGTTCTATGTTTTATTATTCAATAAAAAAATCATCAAAGCAAATTTTTATGTGCCTAGCAGACTTTCCTCTTCTCGACTTCCAATTTTATGAACCTATCTAAAAGTATGGAAATATCAGGGGGCATGGAAATTTCTGATATATTCCAGATTCTGGATGAAGGAAAGAGAGATATTATTTTACTCATTTTTCCTGTCTTCGAAATGGTTCACGAAATAAACTTTTTGATATAGAATTTAGTGCAATTGAGAGTTTTCAAATTAGTGAAATAATTTGCGAACTATGATTTTTCACAATTCTTGCATTGAATTATTACGGCTGTATCTTTTCATGTTTACTAATGGAGTAAATTCAATGGTGAAGTTTTGAAAATGTACAGCTTTTAAAAGAAACAACTGGTCAGAATGCGAATTACTCATATTGAAAACCCTTTATTTGTTTGAAACATTGATTATCAGAAAAATTAAAAAAAAATTATAATACCGGGATAAGAATAGACAGATGGTATTCATTGTTGATACAATTTCAATCTTTGTGTTCCAATGGCGAAAATAACTAATAAAAAAAGTGGCGCTTAAATGTTTGCTAAACGATCCCACATATGCTTTAAATCATTCTGAGATCGTCTAGGTTAACCAAATGGACAGCATGTGTTCGAGAGAACAAACTAAGCATTCAGAGTAATTAAAATCGCCAGTAAAAGTTTCATTCAGCTGGGATTATGGTGATAAAGGAATCATAGACGAACGGGTTAGCCACATGGTAGAAATCACTATTTTAAATGACTTTCTACTGGTTTGATTCCAAGCGAATTTTATAGACTTCTCATGGTAATACTTCACTTCGAAAAGCCAATTTCAATTGAAATATAATAAAGTCGTGAGATAACGAGATCTATTCAAAAGAAAAGGTAAATTTAAATTTTTTTGAAGAGCGATTCATCAATATTCGTGCAAACAAAAAAGTCCCTTGCTGAGGTTGGTGCAAAACGGGGTACCATACTATTCAACGTATGATACCAGAGCACAGGGAAAAACCTCAATCGAAAAAACCCTGTCTCACCGTTTTTACAAAATTGAAACTTAAAACTATTCTTATGAATACCCTCAATATTCAGATACAAACTACTAAATTCATACTCTTGGGCCAGGAGGGTTTTTTTAAACCAGGGGCCTATTGCACCAAGTACTTTGCAACTTTTCACTTTGCACTTATCACTTTTCAATGAATTAGGTTGCATGAAACGGATTCATAATTAAAAAATACAATGTGAAAACTCAAGTGCATAGTGAAAAGTACTCCGCAGAAATTAAATATTGGAAGAAATGTTGTGCAACATAACTATTTTCCACTTTTTAAATTTGTCAGAACGCAAAGTGTGAAGTGAAAAGTTGCAAAGTATTTTGGTGCAATAGGCCCCAGGTCTGGCATTCCAAGTGATGATTTTTCGAATCTCCTGTTCTTCTAAGACCACTACAGGACCCTATTCAAGGGTAATCATCTCCCATAAATTTAAAAAGTGGTATTTCATCCTAAATATCGAATTCAATTTCGTAATAATATGAAAATGTCATTTCGACATAAGTTTGTCACCAATTGATGGTATTTACATTGAAGTATTGATTAGTATAGATAATTTTAATCCCTTAATATGAAATTCTATCGCAGAGTGTTTTTTCATTGTTCATTTACACATTGATAACTAAACCTATTCTTCTATGGATGCCAAACGAAACGAGATACCCTGAATAAAACGCTGCAACATTCACGCCATAAAACCAACTGCAACTAGGTACTTTCACTGTCAGATCGATATACTTCCAACGGTAAATTTTTCATACAATCTCCAGGTAGATAAAAATCTCAGAAATAGATCCAATTTAAAGTTGACCCAATAACTCCTCACGATTTTGTGGCGAGAGGTTCACTTTGCGTTAACGATTGCTGACGTTAAAATATCGATATCAAAAGACGATGATTAACTTCAACAAATAACAGAGATGCCGCAAATGTTGCTATTCTAACTGTTAATCTAATCAAGAGATTGTGGTTTGAGGTGGAATAGCATCATCACTCTGACGTATTCTTCTTGATAGAATTAACAGACGTTGTTAATGCAATTTTCTAGATTCCAGACAAGTTTATTAGAACGGTGAAAAAAGAACGGGGATTGCCTTTAGGTTCTTTTCAATTTGCACGTTACTCTCAAAAATACATAAGCTGTTAGTCTGAATTCTGCTTATATTCTGCAGCATAATGAACAAGGTTCAATAGTTTCTGAATGTTCCAACATCTCTTCACATTTCACATCACAGAGGGCACTAGTTCATATGGAATACCAAGTGCTTCTAGCCACAAAATGTAATAACCTCAAGATATATTCGCTTTCGTATATTGCATTTTGAAACAACATTTTTTACAGCCACTATAACCTGCTAAACTTTTGATGAATTCCCGTCAAATAGAGCCGCTTTTCCACCAGGAGAGAAAACGAATTTCCCCCCGAGGAAAAATCGAGAAAATGAGATTACCCCATGTTTCCTTTCCCAACCTATCAACGCAAGAAACAGAAAAATCTTCCAGGAAATTAATGCGTCCATATGGTGAATTTTCTGTCAAATAATTTCCACACGCGAGGAGTTTTTCCGTCCCGAATCATAGATTTTCCTTCATGAAAATTCACCCCGGAGTTTTCCAGCATCCGAAAATCCTTTTGGATATTTCACAAACCATTTAATTTATATACTTGGGATTTGGGAACATCCAATTTTCCAAGGGAAAGACGTGTGCGTAGGGCAACCCCCAGTTTCAGGGAGTTTTCGCCTTATTTATGAACATTTTTCCGCGGACTTTTTACCCGCTCTTGAAAATCCACATTTTCATGTAAATTTTCGCTTGGGGTAGTCTCAGTGTACGGGAAAATATAAACTTAGGATTTATATATGATAAAAAATTCAAGAGGGTCTTAAATGAGCTCAGTCTGTATTTACAGCGGTAGTCACAAAATGGGTTGGTCATTTTTATGTATTTACTGTTTTTGAATACGAATTTCTGCAAGAATATTAAGATAATTGTGTTTTACGAGGTCTGTTCAAAAGAATAGGTGAATTTTGAATTTACGCGAACTGTGAACATTCGATTATCGATATTTTTTGATATATTGTTGGTACACACAAAGGGTTTTCCAATAAGAAGTGTTACTTTGAATAGCCCGCTATTTCGGTAGATGTCACGTTTGAAGCTGTCATTTTTTGACATTTGACAAGTAGAAACTACGCCATTAATAAAAATGGAACTATGCACGCTTGAAATTATTAAAATTTACTATGAAAATGGTGCAAAAAGGGGTACCATACTATTCTGGCGTATGATACCAGAGCACAGGGAAAAACCTATAGATCTATTCTTATTAGGTCTATGGAAAAACCTCAGTAGAAAAAACCCTGTCTTGCCGTTTTTACAAAATTGGAACTTAAAACTATTCGAATAAATACCTTCAATATTTAGATACAAAATACTTAATTCATGCTTTTGAGCCAGGAGGGTATTTTAAACCAGGTCTGGCATTCCGAGTGATGATTTATCGAATCTCCTATTCTTCTAAGACCGCTACAGGACCCTACTGAAGGGTAATCTTCTCCCATATATTTAAATAGTGGTATTTCATCCTGAATATCGAATTCAATTTCGAAATAATGGTAAAAAACGTGTGACAAAGATGGTTCTGAAACCACGATAGGGTCCGACGCTGGAGTATTCGAATGTTTTCCAGGCAAGCAAGCAGCTATTCAAGCACTTAACTCCTATGTCATCGACTTGAAGCTAACATGCTGACTGAACAAAAAGTTCCTTCGTAGCATTAAAACTGCAAGATCCAAAAAGTATTTGGATCGAAATAAAAATAAGTTACATTTGGTGTTTTTTAAAGAATATTAACACCTTGGAAAGCATATGACTAGAAATGGCTTTACACAAACTGACGAGTGTAGATTTTACGGGGAAGTGGAGGAAAGTTCTACATACTTAGATACAGAGGTATCATTCGATCAGAGTAATCTGTGGTCAAATAACTGTACAAATTCAACATTTTCATTTAACTATTACATTTGTAGCGTTTGAGATACCGCTCAAGAAAATTCATTACATCTATTAAACAACCCATTTGAAATACAATTTGTAATGAATGTCGTTTGACGAATTAAAAAGACAATATTTCATCAAAATCATCATAAACATTCATTTAATCGTTTTGCTATAAAGAAAGTGGAAAACATCAATTTCTCCTTCAAGCCACTGCGCCTATTATAGTAAGTGATAGTTGTTCAGTGAGTATCCCGAAAAAATCAGTCTTACAGTCATTAATTATTGCAACAAACATGTCTTTTAGATCGTTTTGATTAACTGTTTCCTTTGCTCCAACTTTTTTTCGTGCGCCTTATAACCAGGTCACCAGGTTATCTCGCATTCTTGTTTAATTTAGGTAAACTTTGTCGTGATTTTTGACGATTTCCGGAAACGATTATCATGAGAATCATTTATATACAGTGTACCAGGGCTATTGGATAACTTCTGAACAGTTTGTACCATATTATAATGTTGTTTTTTAATGAGCCATGATATCAAAAATTCAATCATCTTTTCCTGTACCTTCACTAGATATTCTAAGTAGGTATGGCATCATGGGCTACCCTATCGAACACTAGAAGTAGGGAAGTGAGATCTGTGATGACCTCAAGTGCTCTAAACTTCATTTCACGATAGTATGAAGTTAGTGAAACTCTAGCCCTTCCTTCTCCATACAGCATTCGATTTTGACATGAGTTTGTCACACGTTTTTTTTTATCATTACCTACGAAATACCACTATTTAAAACTATAGGATATGATTATCCTTCAATAGGGTCCTGTAGAGGTCCTAGAAGAACAGGAGATTCGAAAAATCATCACTTGGAATGCCAGACCTGGTTTAAAACACCCTCCTGACCCAAGAGCATGAATTAAGTATTTTGTATCTGAATATTGAAGGTATTTATTCGAATAGTTTAAAGTTCAATTATGTAAAAACGGCGAGACAGGGTTTTTTCTACTGAGGCTTTTCCCATGCTCTGGTACCTCAGCTAGGGACTTTTTCGTTTCATGTATTGTATTTTGTTAGCTCTCAATTCAAAGGAATATATATATTTGTTCATATTCGAGCCCGACCAGAATATGCCTGCATTTTTGGAATACTCTGTTGCGTTCTCGATAGATAAATAGAGGGGTCATAGTGATAATAGGGCTAAGAGGTTTCCTTCCTTCATACCCTTCTGAAAGAGAGGGGCACGTTCTCATAGCTCCTGTGATATAAACACAGACAAGACTTTGTACCTTGTCGAGTATTTTCCTCGTGCTTTTCTGACATGCTTTTGCAAACTAGACTACTGCCTCTATTTATCATTAGTTTCATGATCATGCAGAATTTGAGGGCTACAACCTCAAGTTCTACCAGATAGTCTTCTGCATGCCATTAAAGCTCTTATTGCTCTACTAGCAGTAATTTTAGCATGCTTCTTCCTCAGAAGCTTACTATGGATCACCATGTCTCACCATTGATATTTTTCGATACCCCTGGTACAAATCAGCCATTCTCCCATTGAATCCATCATCAACGGCTCCTAATGACAACTGCAAACGTTCCACTTGGCGAAACAACCGCGTCTCTAGCTCCCACGCTCCTAAAAACGCATAATAATAATTCGGAAAACAACAGAGTGTCCCCGTCAGGTGGGAGGGAAAGCAAAGCTGGACTGCACATGCCGGCCCCAGGTCCAAACTGCGTCTCTCCGCTGCCAAAGCATATCATTTCATGGTTGAGGCCCCCCAAACAAAGGGAACGAGAGCGTCAACGTCGTACGACTACGAAATTCGAGTACCGTTAAACACGTTTTTAATGCCGTATTTTATTTTATGTAGCAGGTCGTGTCGCGGACAGTCACGGTTCTAGCGTTTTTTATCGGCCCGCGACGTTATATTAACGTCGCATGTGTGGTTGGTTTGCGAGCGCGTTGAGGGTGCTTTGTCAGGTTAGGTTTGAAGGGCAGGTGGGACCTGGGTTGGTGCATTTTTTGAGATGACTGGCGACCCACCCCGGCTTCGCAAGATAATTCGATCCAAGTAAAACTGTTAAATAGAGACAGTTGCATCCAAATTTCATCACAAATTCCCTAAATTATGGCGCCTACCGACCCTCTAAGTTAGAAAAGTGATCAAATACTAACTTGAAGTCTTAGTAACACTCAGTTAAAAAAAAACATCAAAATCATTTCAGTAGCTATGGCGTCATGCGCTTCTTGACACTATCACGCTAGATTTCCGCGGGATGAGGTAATTTCCCACCGTAAAAAGTAGTCTGTGTCCGTGCCTAGGATCCTGTCTTTATATTAACCAAGTCTTATAAAAACCCGTTCAGACGTTAAGGCGTGAATGAGGTTAACTTTTAAAATAAACGATTAAAAATCACTAACTTAATTAGTTTTCTGCCTACTGCCTACGCCTCGAGAACGATAGCATGAATATCAATAGCCTATATCCTTTTCTAGGTTACTATCTATCACCTTACTAAATTTCATCAAAATCCGTTCAGCCTTTAGGATGATAGAGCAAAACTCCAGCAAAAACCATAAAAAAATCACTAACTCAATTCAGTTTTCTGCCTACTTCCTACCCCCTAAGTACGATGACGTGATCATTTTGGTCTTATATCCGTTTTTAGGTAACCATCTATTACCTTCTAAATTTCAATCAAAATCTGTTCAGCAGCCGTTTAGACGTGAAAGAGCAAAAGTCCCAACAAAACGACTAAAAATCACTAACCCCATTTAGTTATCTGCCTACTGCCTACCCCCTAAGAGCGGTGGCGTGATTATTTATAGCCTATGACCGTTTCTAGGTTATCATCTATCACCATAACCAAATTCATCAAAATCCGTTCAGCCGTTTAGGCGTGAAAGAGTAACAGACAGACAGACAGAGTTACATTCGCATTTATAATATTAGTATGGATTATAGAAATCAAAAGTACTGTAAAGTGTGAACATAAAAAATTAGTTCAACAAGGAGACTGACGAGTGAAAACTCTTCCAATATGCTGTGAATGAAGACCGAAAGAAAAGATGTCATGAAAAACGATTTCCACTTCAGAAACATTCAGCCCAATTTCAAAAAATACACGAACCCAACTGAAAAAAATCTCTTCGTCGCCCAGATACATATCTTATGAATAATGATGAACTCTAATGGGTCCACATTAACATTTCTGTAGATCTCCATCCACTGTTTCTACTACAAATCTTCACGTTTCGCGTAGACCACGCTCGATACACGAGAGGCTGAAGAAATGAATTTTTTATGGAGCAAACGACTCGAACACAGGACGTATCCGAATGATATACATACATTAGATATGGAAATCATGAATATGTTAAGGCTGTCGGGTATTTCGGCTCGAGACAGAAGGAAATACATGCTAAGCAGGAGATAAAACAGAATAACTATCTGTGCAACAAGAAGAAATAGATTGGAAAGGTTAATACTACAGGAAAACTGCCAATGTAACAAGAAAGATCTACTAATATTATAAATGCGAAAGTAACTCTGTCTGTCTGTCTGTTACTCTTTCACGCCTAAACGGCTGAACGGATTGTTGGATGAAATTTGTTATGGTGATAGATGATAACCTAGAAATGGTCATAGGCTATATAAATAATCACGCCATCGTTCTTAGGGGGTAGGCAGTAGGCAGATAACTAAATTGAGTTAGTGATTTTAGTCGTTTTTGTTGGGACTTTTTCTCTTTCACGTCTAAACGGCTGAACAGATTTTGATGAATTTAGTAAGGTAATAGGTGGTTACCTAAAAACGGATATAAGATCAAAATGATCACGTCATCGTACTTAGGGGGTAGGAAGTAGGCAGAAAACTGAATTGAGTTAGTGATTTTTTTATGGTTTTTCCTGAGAGTTTTGCTCTATCATGCCTAAACGGCTGAACGGATTTTGATGAAATTTAGTTAGGTGATAGATAGTAACCTACAAAAGGATATGGGCTATTAATATTCATGCTATCGTACTTAAGGCGTAGGCAGTAGACAGAAAACTAATTAAGTTAGTAATTTTTAATCGTTTGTTTTAAAAGTTTACCTCATTCACGCCTTACGTTCTGAACGGATTTTTATAAGACTTGGTTAATATACAGATAGGATCCTAGGTACGGACACAGGTACTTTTTACGGCGGGAAAATACCTCATTCCCGCGGAAATCTAGCGTGATCGTGTCAAGAAGCGCATGACGCCATAGCTACTGAAATGATTTTGATGTTTTTTTAACTGAGTGTTACTAAGACTTCAAGTTAGTATTTGATCACTTTTCTAACTTAGAGGGCCGGTGGGCGCCATAATTAAGTGAATTTATGATAAAATTTTGATGCAACTGTTTTTATTTAACAGTTTTACTTTGATCGAATTACCGTGCGAAGCCGGGGCGGGTCGCTATTTAGGTTATATGTATAGGTAATATGTCGGACAACCTGTCAGTGCAACGCGTAAAATGTGGTTAGAGTCAAATGTTCAAATTATGGTACGTCACCTTGAAATTTTTAAATGGAACACATATTTTTTTGTTTTTCTAGAAAATTTTTTGTGTCTTCATTCCCACTCTCTGAAACAGAAACAACTAAAAAGTGAATGCATAAGTTCCACTTCATAAGAGCGCTCATTATTTTGTGAGGGTTTCTACATCCTAATTTCCAATCTGCACACATTTTTTGTTAAACCTCTATATCAACAATACCTGACACCGAAAAGTCCAACAATAGCACCTGCCTGAACAAGTGGAATTTCAATATTTTCACCCTGCCCATTGTACCTTCTAGTGCGCGACCCTTTTAAATTCTCACCAGGGTGCCAACAGTCTTCCTGTATTTTTTACCATGCCCTGTTCCATTGTACATAGATGGATAGATAGAGGTATGCAATAAGCCCCAACAAATAGCCTTGTGCTTGTTGGAGCGTGAAGAATTTGACGGAATTCCGTCAATAGTCGAGGCTCGAAATATTATTCATGGGCTTCATAGGTTTTCACTGCCAGTCTCTGAAAGAAATAATTGAAAAAATGTTTGATTAAGGTGAAGTGCTCCTGCGGGAATCTTTGCACTTATAATAATAATAATAATAAAGAACCAACCATTAAATTTACGATGGAATTAGAACTCAATAATCAAATTTCTTTTCTAGATGTTCTGATAAGAAAAATAGATCATTATGAAACAAGTATATTACGGAAACAAACACACACTAATAGATATCAAAATTTTCATTCTAATCATCAATTAAATGTAAAAACAGGTATTATGAAAACACTTCATGATAGGGCCTTTTGATTTCATCTACACCTGAAATTAGAAAATAAAATTTCCTTCATTGAAGGGTTTCTACCAGATAATCACTACCCACCAAATTTTATAGAAAAAACAATGTCAAATTCAGAACGAAAAATATCTAATCAACATTCTAATGATGGTCAGGTACAAACAGAAAACCGTCAAGAACAACCAAAATGGTCGAACGTCATTCCTTATATTCCTGGCCTTTCAGAGAAAATAAGAAGAATTGGTTCCAAATTCAACATAAGAACTATTTTCAAAACACAAAATGATTTGAGATTCATTCTAACTAGAACAAAACCAATGAATGAGACACAAAAATCAAAAAATTGTGTTTACAATATTCCCTGTATATGTGGAAAATCTTATACAAGGGAGACATCAAGACCTTTAGAGATAAGAAAACGGGAACATAAGAATAACATAAAAAATAGAGACATTGCAAGATCACAAATCGCTGATCATGTATGTTCAAATAGCGGAGATCATATGATGAACTGAAACAACAAAAAGATCCTTATGACGGAATCTGATAATTATAAAAGGAAAATTAAGGAATCTACATGTATTTTGTAAGATGAAGTGAATAATTTGGCCAATTGTTCTGTTGGGATAGATCGTATTTGGATTGATTTATTGAAGAAAGAAATGACATCAGGAAATTTCAAAATAAATAAATCAACATCTCTATAGATTGACAACTATCAATGTCAATCAGATTGCAAATGAAAAAATACACAATTCTGAAGATTTTAGAGTTTTTCTGAAGAAGGTGTCTGATATAGCCACCAAAACGTTGCAATATCCTTTTAATTTGTTCATTTTTCATTTTTAATATTAGGCAACAATTTTTTTCAAGACGAATTTGCTCCTGACAAATAAGTGCAAAGATTCTCGCAGGAGCACTTTATCTCAATCAAACATTTTTTAATTATTTATGTTTCAGAGACTGGGAGTGAAAACCTATAATGTTTTTTAGAAATGTAGAATCTTCCTAGAATATATTTCAATCGATATCTAAATAAATCTTCGAAACTCATGATTACTTGTATCATTTTTTCGTGAATTCTCATTTAATTTGCGTAAACTACCAACACATGATTCAAAACTTTTCGTGGCTGAAACATACAAACGTATCGAATGAAAAAACGAATTCCAAATCCGATATTAAACGTTCATAAAGAAACCTTTCGTTGTCACGCGAATAAATCACGCACAACTCGAGAAGACGAGGACAAATAGAAATTCCTCATTCAAATTCATATTTCCATTATTAGAATATCAAATCTAACTTGAGGGGGCTCTCCAATCTGCCTCCAGCTCGAAGAACTTCATCCGTAAACATTCCGGTATCTATCACTCGTTTGCGATCTCCTTTTACGTCCTTGTGTCACATTTCAGTCCGCTTTTCAGACGTTTAAATTTCAAAACTGGTTTTTAAGTCGTTCTCCGTCGTCTGGATTGGGTTGTGTTTCCTTCTGTCTCTGGGGCCATTAGCATAATCGTGATTTCAATATTACCTATGTACCTAAAGGGTATTTAAAATTGTACGGTTTGTTTTGAGAGTAAATAAAACACATAATTTGAATTCATTCTGGAAAACTTTTTATCCACGACTATTGTAAAATCCTTCCATTGTACGCCTCTGTGCTCGGCCTTAATAATAGCCATTAAACACAAGGGAATAATGAGATTATAGTTCACTGCTGTCAGATGATTCTTAGATTTATCTTTGATATAATATTCTTTGAATGGGTATTTCTTCAGTATTCTGAAGTACTGCAACTGACAAATATAGGCATACATTGTCAATCGAGGGCCAAATCTCAGTACTCATTATATCGATTAAAGCTTTTTTCATTACAAAATATACAATGACCAGTTCTCCAAAAATTTCTCGAGTGTCAACTTGACTTTTTCCAAGTTTGCTATAGAAGGGTCTTGTCGCGGTCGCCAAATGTTAAAATCTTCAAGAAATGTATTCAGTAGTCGTGGATAAAGTATAGTATGCTACTGGCGTATAATGGCTGTTATTCACTCGGTGATTTGGGCTTCACCTCGCGAATGATAGCTATCATTATACGCTCGTTGCATAATATACTATTATTGGTTATTGAAATATAAGTTATGACATTTATGTACGAAGAACGATATCTGCTAAATAGCCTCCCTTACAGCTTTACAGACATAAAATTTTTCAATGATAATTTGACATATTTGGTGATGAAGACATGCGCCCCCTTGATATTCATCTTAAGATACTCCTGAGCGCACATATTATTATAAACAGCCATTATCTTCAACTGTTAAATAGATGGTTCACTTCCCAAGCTTAAGAAAGGGTTTTCCAATAAGAGGTGTTATTTTGAATACCCCGCTATTTCAGTAGATGTCACGTTTGAAGCTGTCATTTTCGATATTTGACAAGTAGAAACTACGCCATCAATAAAAATGGAACGATACATGTTCAAGAACGCATTGAAATCATTAAAATTCACTATGAAAATAGTGAAAATTTGGCAGAGATGGTTCGTAAAATTCGAACATTTTTGGGTCGTCGTGAAGCACCTTGTCGGACCGCAATAGAGAAACTGGTGGAAAAATTCTAGCTGTTGGGACAAGTTAGTGATGTGAAGAATAAAACCGTGCACGTCGCTCAAGAACAGTCGCGAAAGTGTTGAAGAAAACCCAGGTTTGTCTATTCCTAGTCGTTCTTTGAAATTCGGCATTCCACAAACGTCATAACACAGTATTTTGCATAAAGATTTGGGTCTTAAGGCTTATAAAGTTCAGTTAACAAAAGAACTCAAGCCGGCCGATCATCACCAACGTCGTGTCCTTGCTGATTGTTCCGGACCGTGTTATTTCTCAAAGAGGTAATCACAATTGGCCACCGAGATCTTGAGATTTAACATCTTGCGACTTCTTCCTTTGGAGCCACGTGAAAGAGAAGGTCTACGCCAATAACCCAGCGTCGATTCAAGACCCCAAAGATGGAATTCGTGAGACTATCGAGGATATAGGGCAGCCACTTTGCTATTTGGTTATGGAAAATTTCATTAAAAGGATATGATCCTGTAAGCGTGGTCGTGGTGGTCATTTCCTGATATTATTTTCCACTATTAACGACATAGCTTCTTCTTTATAATGAAAATAAATATCCGATCATTTATATTGAAAAATAGCATTTTCCTTTGAATATCAAAATAACACCTTTTATTGGAAAACACTTTATATTCTCAGTTAATGTCTATACAGGTTTGGAAATTCACATCTGAAATATACGATATACAATGCATCAGACAGAGAATTCTTCCCTCCAGTTGCACAGATGAATAGTCGAGACAAGCATGTGCTGTAACACACTGAATTCAGTTATCTTACTTCATTATTCTAGTCTTGTCTCTCTCTTATCGTTTAGAGGAGCGTAATTCTTTAGTATGGTAGGCAACAGTAAATACTTGAATCGAGTATTACGGGCAGCCTGACAAATTAAAAATTCTATACGTGCAGTGCGGGTTCCCTAACATACTGCGATAAGAGAGAGACAAGACTAGATTTTTGCAGTAAGACAGTTGAATTCATTCAGTTATCGCACTTGATTATCTCGCCTATTCATCTGTGCAACTGGAGGGAAGAATTCTCTGTCTGATGCCTTGTATATCGTATGTTTTCGATGTGAATTTCCAAATCGGTATACCCCAATGTCAGTGACAAGGCCTACAAATAAACATAAATACCTATAAATACAGTCATATTTTCATATTGTGTGTCTTAAACAACTAATAGATTTCTATCTGCTTACTTTCCCATCAATTACAATACCCCTAATTACCAACAGAACAATAGCAAAATACCAAAAACTTAAACGCGCCGCTAGGTGAACGTCTAAAAATCAAGAACAATGAAACATTGGCTTTGACAATTGGCGACACATACGTATTTACTGCTCGTTCTCATGATATCATCCATTAAAATTTCTTTGTGAATCACTTTCACTCGACAGCCATTCCTCTATCGTCTTCTACTTTTCACTGAACGAACAAGGTACTCATTTGTACAATAGCTTTCGAACGTGAAGTTTGGATAATAGGTCTTTGATGTTGGGTATAATGCAGGTGCGTATCTAGGTTAGGTTTGCGTTTAAAGAGCATCGAACCATTTGGTGTTTGATAATGTACGAAAGACTTGAAGAAATTAGGTGAAATTCAGCGTTTATTCTCAAATTGAACTTGCTTGAAGCAACCGAAGAGAATATGCTGAAGTAATTTAACTAGGAAAGGTTTTTCAGCGCTATAGACTATATTCTATTCAATTTAGGTTCAGTGAGTTCAAATACTGAAAGATTACTTCTTCAGGAAAGTGTTGTAATACTTCGCAACTTACACAGGAGACTAAGCGTATAAATGCTTTATTCTGATGGGTTTCACTCACACGCATTCTAGTCTAATTCCCAATAGCCTTGCCTCAATATTCAGCTTTCAAATTCAGTTGCCGGTCTCTCAATGAAATTTCAGTATTCAGTCTTTGAGTCTTTGGTAAGATGCCACTGCTATTGAAGCACTTAACTCCTAAGTCCTCAAAGCTAAGGGGGAAGTAAAGACGAAACTCAAGTAAGCAAGAACAACAAGGTCTCTAAGGTCTGGGTTTCTTGTCACATAGGAATTGAAGGAAATGAAAAGGCTAACACACTAGCGAGAAAGAGAGCAGATACGCCAATTACTGCACCAGAACCTTTCTGTGGTATTGGCAAATGCACCCATCAGAACCAGTTTTTAGAGAAGGAAGAAACTGAGAGAGTATTCTTGAGGAATCTCTCAGGAATGGATAATTCCACGAAGTTCATTTGGAACTTTAAAACTGCAAGATTCAAAAAGCATTTGGATCACTTAAGAATAAGCTACTTCTTCACACAGGCTTTCTAACGAAATAGTATCACCTAAAGACGCATATGATGAGAATTGGCTTAACAGAAAATGTGGAGTGCAGATTCTATGGGAACGAGCACGAACTCACTCAGCTACAGAATCCCTTGCCATTGCGAGCCTGCGCAAAGAATGTCTTGGACAAGAGAATTATTGGAGAACCCCTTTGAAGTCCTTTCAAATACTGGAGATTATTGAATCTCTGGAACTAGAATGTTAGCTGTAGCGCAGTTGCCAAAACAGCTTTGATGGGAACAAAATAGACATAGAAACTCCAACGATCTTCAATCAATAATCCCCCAGTGAATTAATGAGAATCTTCAGTGTTCAGTCTTTGATAAGAATCATTTCTTTTGACAGTTTAGATTGACTACTTGTACAATCTGTATGAAATTCCAAGAAAGTATTTATTTTTACTATCTATCTTTTGCATGGATACTAAATGTCACCGCTGTAATTTCCAATTCTCTGAAAAAACTCAATACTATGAGTTTTCCAGCTCAAAATGTCTCTGAATTTAAAACCTTATAGATTAGATGAACCTCAATGTCGATATATTCAACACTAGCAGACCCAACAGACGTTCAATTCGATCCAGCCGTTTAGTTGTAGAGTAGATGAATAACCTAAATAAAGACTACGGCGCCATCTGTTGATCTGATTTGTGATCATAACATACGGGCATCGGCAATCCAAAATACATTCATACATCCCTCACACTTCGGTACCTTCTCCTACCCGCCTAGTGCCTACTTCGGAGACGCATTTTGGTGCGATTTCATCTTCAACCTGCCATATCTTTTGATGTATTCATCATAATTGAATGATGTAGGAGGCAATTTCGTTCTAAATTAAATACTGGGTATGAACGACGTATTGATTGGATAAGGATCAATTGCGTATTCATAAAAAAATATTCCAAATAATGCATAATTTTGAGAAACATTCGGATACCCTTAAAAGGTGATACCGAGTAAACCTTGAAAGATAGATATATGCTATCGCGGACTTTTTTGTAGAACTATTGAAGAGGTACATTTCCGTCATAAACTGTTTCCATGTACGTCTTACGGTTTTTGCAGCGCACCTGAAAATAGTTGATCATGGCTGATTTTGGTACTCCTATTCATTATCATTGTTATAGTAGGTACCCTTAATTTTCTCGGGTGAAAAGTATAGCCTATGTTACTCAGGGATATTGTAGCTTTCTAAGGGTGAAAGAATTATTGAATTCGGTCTAGTAGCTTATTAGTTAACTCGTATCAACGCCACAAACCCACAAACATACAAATCTTTCCTCTTTATAATAATAGTATAGACGAGGAAATTATATTAGAGAAATCCTGAATTCTTGACGTTTTCCGATCAACAATAATTCATATAAATTGAGAATAAATGGGTCCAAAAAGGAACCCTGCAAAACACCGCTCTTCCCCTAGAAGCAAACATGCTAGCATTTCTTTTTTCACAGAAGTTCCTTATGTATGTCATACATTCCTCTGTCGTTTCAAAACAATGAGGAATGATTATTCTGGCCGATAATGTTAAAATTCATTCCATTACGATCCTGTCCAACTCTCCGCACCTCAACATATGAAGACGAGGCATCCAACAGCCACATTCACGCAATATTCTTCAGCGTTCAGCCGCAATACCCAGCTGACTTAATAATTATTTTCCAGTGGAAGATCGTGACTGCCTAGAAATTACTGAAGATGGTTACAACACGAATTCTGATCATCTCAAGAGACATGAGAATCGAAAGAGAAGGTCTGTTTTGTTCTCTGGATGCATGTAAGGTCGATTAAAGGTGCTTTTAACGACACAATGGTTTTGGCATCTTGGAATTCTCTTGGTGGGTTTATGTTGAATCTTCGTTGACCCAGTTGTATAGGGGAACATTGAAATGAGAATTATATTGGAATTTTTCAACTTTTTGTTAAAAGTTCAATAAAAGGGTGAAAAAAGAAGATATGCAAATGATGAAGTCCATAATATTTCAATAAAAATAGTGGTAACCGACGAAAAATGTGAAGAGATAACTGTAATAAGTTTCGTGAATTCATTGGATGAAATTCCTCCTTGGTTCACCGATGAATCAAAATCAAAAAGAGGCATTGACATTGAGGTATATGGACCGAAATTGATGATCTCTAAGTTCCTGGGAAGTGAACCCTCTATTACAGACGGAGGCAATGGTTGTCTATATTTGAGCTTAGGAGTGTCTTGAAATGAACCTCAAGGGTCATCCTACATCATAACGGATAGCAAAACCATGCTGAGATCCTTGGAATCGCACTGCCAGGGGCCTCTGCTGACCTGGAAGCGCTGAAACACCATAAAGCAACTGGCAAGAGGCAATAAAGTGACTCTACTATGGGTGCTAGGGCATTGTGGTGTTAAAGAAAATGAAAAAACTGATAAACTTGCAAAAATTGCTGCACCTGAGCCTTTCTGTGGGCTTAGAAAAGACGATATAAGGCAGCGGTCCAGCAAGGGGTGTTGAATAACAGAATTACCCTCTGGAGGAACAGTCTTGGACTTCTCAGTCGAAAAAATTCGTGGGGATTTTACCTACCTATATCAGGAAGCTCATGAAGGGAGTGCGTTGCGCTCTGTGCGGAACGCAACTACCAAAGAAAGGAAATATATATAGCATCTGACAGCGGAGCAGCCCTGCTAGCGCTTGACTCTCCACACGTGAAGTCAAAGTTGGTCTGGGAATGCAAAACGTCACTTAACCTACTCGGAGAAAAGAACCAGGTCAATCTCATCTGGGTGCCTGGTCACTCCGGGATTCACGGCAATGAAGCGGTAGACCAACTGGCCAGGAAAGGAGGGACAACCTCTTCACTGGACCAGAACCGTTTTGCGACTTCCCAGCCATTCATCAGGCAATGGCTATTAAGGACTGGGAACAAAAGAGGAAGCTTATGTCCTGGCGTACGACCAATGGTCCAAAGCAAGCTAGGTCACTTCTCTCTCACACGACGAGCTGGACCAAGAAAGTCCTCTCACTCAGCAAATTGGAACTGAGGAAACTGACGGGCGCTCTCACTGGGCACTGTCCGTGAGGTATCACTTAAAAAACATGGGAAAGGCGCCCGATAGTACATGTCGCTTCTTTCAAGAAGCCACCGAGACAGCCAGACACCTGCTATGTGAGTGTGAAGCTGTTCACCAGAAACGGTTACGGCATCTTGGCTTCAGATTCCTAAAGCCTGAACAAGTAATGGATGTGCCCCCAGAAAGGTGGTGAAGTTTATTGAGACTCGGCTGCCGGACTGGTAAACAGCGCGGGGATGCACAATAGATCTTAAGGTCAAGGTGCTCGCAAGGTAGGTTTTGATCTGTCGCCCCTCCTCTAATCTAATCTAATCTAAGCTCATAAAGCTGTCACGAGCTGAGTTTCTGTTGGTGGTGGGATTGCTGATGGAGCACTGTCGCTACAAACATCATTTGTACTGCAAGAAAAGTCAGCAGATGAGATTAAAAGCTTTGTGGATCAGAAGAAGAAGCAGCTAAAACGTGGTATGCAAATGTCTAGAATTGGTTGGCCTAAGAACTATTCATATGAGGAAAGCGGTCCTAGATACCCAAGTGGTATCGTATCCTTACGATGTTGTCAGTTTTATCAACACCATTGACGACCTCCTTAGGTTTCCATCAAAAGGTAGGGAGTAAGGAAAAGAAGTAGAAAAAATACCTGGAAGGAAATGAAAAACTTAATGCAAAAAGTGCACCAAGGTTAACACCTGCTGGACCTGAGTCTCTCTGTGGGCTTGGAAAAGACCAATATTAGAGATTAGAGACAGGAAAGGAGATTTTTTAAAACCCGACCTTTTCCAAAAAAACGATCAGCTCTGACATTTCAGTTAGCTGGGAGTGACCAGAACCTTTGAGGATAGCTAAGGCAGTTAAGAAAGCCATATACTCCACCCCAACTTTCCTGGAGAAGGTCAAAGAACAGTACCTCGACAAGATCATCTAAGTTCTTCCGCTCATTGTAGGTACTGGGGGAGGATGGTGTCCTGAAAACCGGTACATAATCAAGTTGGTTGGCGTTTCAGATGCGGATATTAGAGACATCATCCATACCGTTTTGAGGGTTGAATGACTCACCCTGTCGCAACCCAAATAGTAGATTCAATCAATCACCACCAAAATGACAGCACACGTTTCATTCATCAAATAACTACCCCTCGAATAACTACAAACTACCACTAATGAATCAGTTTTTGGATTCACAAAATGTACACAAGTACAAAGCGACCTCAGTACATAACAAGCGGGTTAATTTTACGTTTGGAGCCGAATATAGTTAGTTAATTGAATTTCTCCGCTGATAATACGCATTGAAACAAATTGATGACTAGGTAATTGCACTGCTATCATACTTCACTCTAATTATTTATGTCGATTTCGAACAGGGCATAGAGATCCGACGTATAATAGGTTGTCCACGTGAACACAGAGCATTATAATTAGATCTGCCTTCAATACCTTCGTTTGAATCGATTTGGAATGTTTCGAACTATTCCTGGTTTGCTTTCAGCCGGATTATTGGTGTTTTGGAACTACGGGGAGGGATTATTTTTGTTTGCACGCGGTTCTATGGTGGACAGTTCGTTGTGGAGTGTTTTGTTTGGGCTGTGGTTTTAGAATCAATTTGAAATTTGGAGGAACTGAGGAGCAACACTCGTTTCATCTGATTCGAGATTCAATTGGTGGGGTGACTGTGAACTGAAGCCTTATAGTCTATTGTGTCTTGAGCTGTTACAAGGCTTATGAGCTTCAGAAGCAGGAGTGAGATGTCTTCCTTGCAGATTATTTCCTTACCCAAGCATTTCCTCTGGTGATAACTGATAGCCAGGCATTCTGTCACAAGATGTTCTATAGTTTCCTCTTCTTCTACAAAGAGTCTGTACTCATCGTTTAGTACAACATCTAGTCTTATCAGATGTTTTCTGAGACGACAGTGACCCGTAAAGAATCCTGTGATAAGTTGCAGTTTTGGGAGGAGAATAATCCATTTAGTATGGTAGGCAACAGGAAATACTTGAATCGAGTATTACGGGCAGCCTGACAAATTAAATAATTCTATACGTGTACTGCAGGTTCCCTACCATACTGCGATAAGAGAGACAAGACTAGGTTATTGCGATAAGTCAACGGAATTCTTCAGTCACAGGACATGATTATCTCGACTATTCATCTTTGCAACTAGACGGAAGAATTCTCTGTCTGAGGCATTGTATATCGTATGTTTCAGATGTGAATTTCTAAATCTGTATGTATCCGATACTGAAATATCACCGTACGTTTTCTCCAGTTTTGGTATAATCCAAACTTGATATTTCAGTCACAATATTGCGTTCCAAAATAAAAACCTATTTCACCTTCCTGGATAAAATTAGGATAAGGACTCTCTTTCTAATCTGAAGAAAAACCCCCTTTCCTTCGACGTTACTGTCCATCAACGTTCCAAGTCCTTCATTAAGGAGTTCCTCACCCTACACAAAGCAAGGATTAAACCTTGGAAAGATCCAGTGACACGATAAAGTCATCCAGACTTGGAGCAACAATCTCACGATGCCAGATCAACCGATATATCCCCTAAATTGGTCTGGACACTGATGAAAATCCTGGCACGACGGCTCGTCTTCCCAAATTCCACTCCATTCTCGAGACAGGCATCGGGAAAAACAGTGGGAAATGCGAGGAAATCCCCTCTTCCAATCCTCGGGACTTGTCCCATCTGCACCCTTCTCGGCCAGAATAGAAAATCCTGACCTCGACATAAGTCGTCAGCTGTCTGCTCGCGACTTATTGCTTTGAATATTTGTCAGTGTTTCATGGGAGAATTGGGGGAGGATTGACAGCATAGGAAAGTTATGGAAATCTGCTGATTTCTGATCGACTATGTGCAGGAATGTTATTCAATTCTCTTTATGAAGAGTTCTAATTAATTTAAAGTGAGTTCTGAGTGCATTCTTTTGAATAAAGGGCTAACATAATACAATACATAAAATAACAAACTCCTTAGCTGAGGTTAATGCAAAACCTATCGATGTTTAAAAAAAATCCTCGAAACAAAATACCTTCAATTCTTTGCTCTTGGGCAAGGAGGGTGTTTCTAGAATAGAAGATCCGGAAAATCATCTATTCTTCAGATAACGCTACAGGACCTTACTGGAGGATAATCATCTCCCATAGATGGACTCAGCATGTATTAATTCAATTTTTATGAATAAATTCTCAGAAAAACAAATTCCGTGCATGAATGAATTTATATTACAAGAAACTCAAAGACTTTCAGACAAAACAAAACCGAAAAATATATCATCAACCAGTATGATAATGTCTCTAAAGTTACTCTTTTACCAGGAGGAGTTGTGAAACCAAATCTGCTGGGATGATTTTTGTTATTCAAGAAACTTTTTAGAAACTCAATGTTGTAAAATCATCTTCCCCCTGGCCCCCCCTATATACGCTAGTGCCCAAAGATAAGAGGGAGACAAGACTAGAATATTGCAATAAGACAACGGAATTCAGTGTGTTACAGCACGTGATTTTCTCGACTAATCATCTGTGCAACTGGACGGAAGAATTCTCTGTCTGATGCATTGTATATCGTATATTTCAGATGTGAATTTCCAAACCTGTTGATTGATCTGGCACATTGAGATTGTTGCTCCAAGTCTAGATGACTTTATAGTGTCACTTGTTTTCTCCAAGGTTTAATCCTTACTTTGCTTAAGATGAGGGACTTGTAATGAAGAACTGGAAATGTTGATGGATAGTAGCGTCGAAGTAAAGCAGGTTATTCTCTGCTTTACGTTTTGAGAGATATTGAACTAGGTTTAAATGACTTTCTTCCTACAGTACAAAAAGTTTCCTATTCGAAATCTTATTCAGGTAGGTGAAAATGGGACTTTTTCTGGTTTACTAAATCGTGATTTTAGTCCTCAGATGATTATGGACTATGGGTCTCTGACGTATCTGAAATACGAGGTGTTGAAACTTAAAGAAAAATTAGGTTTTTCGAAAATATTTTCGACATCGTACTTAGTATCGTACACGATTTTTCTTTGCGTTTTGGAAGGTTATGAGTACACATCAAAACACCTTCTTTTTATTTCAAAATTATGTATTTATAAATATAGATGAAAGCAATGCACTGTTTTTAGAACTGTATTAAACTCATTATACGATACTGAAATATAGAAAAGGTACTAAAGCTTGTGGTAGTTAGAATAAAAAGTTGTGTTCTTTTTCATTAGATTTATCACTTCAACTTGCGAATTTCTTCAGTGATTTTTTTCCATTTTTCGTTACATGCTAGACATTGCACCGTACATCATAAATGAACGAATATATAAAAAAATAAAACAATGATTCATCTTCCCACAGCCTCCACGGTTATTACGTTCACAGCTGGTTATTGAAGTTGACCTCGACTAACCTTAGTAATGCCCTATATAGTGGGAATGCAGAAGAATAATGAAAGATTATCTGTATACACTTCCTCAGGGTCCGTCGCGGAATTGAAATTAACGCCTTTCACAGTAATTTCATTCAACTGTTGGAAGTGCAAGCATTTTGAATAATACTCCTTGAATGATACAGAAAAAAAACTAACATTCCTGAGAAAATAGCATATGCTATAGATTCGATTAATTGACAGTAAGTTTTAGATTTCCATCTAAGTTATGTCGTAAAAAATAATTTCTGGATTAGAAATGGGATCTAGTCAAATTGATATTTAGCTGCCCAAAGAATTGTGCAAAATTCCGTAAAGGTTTTCGAGAAGAGAAAACGAAGAAAATAATTTCGAAAAATGATATATCTTAGAAGTTGTTTGGAATGATATCGTTAAATTTCGTAGTAGGTATATACATGGTGTTTCAGAATAAGGTACCGTAAATTTGGTCTTTGCTTTTAATCCTCAGATTATTTTATGATATAAAGTTTTTATGGACTCTAGGTCTCTAACTCAAAAAATTGCTTTCGCTATTTCTCTTTCGTCGCACGTTATCGAATTATGATCCTGAAACTTGTTTTATCCACGACTATTGCAAAATCCGTCCATTGTACGTCTCTGTGTTCGACCTCAATAATACCCATTAATCACTAGGTAATAATGAGATTATAATTCTCTGCTGTCAGATGCTTCATAGATTTAGCTTTGGTATAATATTCTTCAAATTGGTATTTAATCAGTATTCTAAAGTACCTACTCCAACTAACAAATATGGGTGTATGCCTTGTCAATCGTGGGCCAAATCTACTTTCAATAGTTCAATTAAAGCTTTTTTAATTACAAAATATACAATGACCAGTTCTCCAAGAATTTCTCATGTGTCAATTTGACTCTTTCCACGCTTGTTATAGAAGGGTCTTGTCGCGGTCGCCAAATGTTAAAATCTTCAAGAAATATATTTAGTAGTCGTGGATAAAGTATAGTATGCTATTCACGTATAATGGCTGTTATTCACTCGGTGGTTTGGGCCACTCGCCTATGGCTCGTGGCCTAAACTTCACCTCGAGAATAATAACTACTATTATAGTACACTATAGTGGGGCTTCAATCAGTATAATCACTATCAATCAATAGCCATAATTTACTCAAAATTGTTTTATGTATACTTCAAAGAACGTCACATTGCAAAAGATAACTATAACAAACTATTTTTGTGCTTATAAATTTCAATCTTATCAAATTCATTTTCTTTCGGTGGGCTTTGACAGCTGAAGTATCCTTGGAGTGGCCTTATACTTCAGAGCAGCTGGGGATATCTTCCAAAGCTCATCTTCAGGAGAAGTAGTAGTCCCTTCTTTCCTCAACTTAACAACGTACGTTAAAGCTGATTTTGGAACTGGCCTATTGGCTTCTAACGGAGGCTCAATATCTTCGTATCTTCTCGGTTGTTGGGCCAGCTTCATTATTTGATCTGTTGCTACGTAGTTTTTAGCTGCTTCACTCACTTGGTATACGTTTCTGGGAGCCTCCTCAACACGTTTGGAGGGCTCTGCCAGGTCCATGTATCGACTCATTTGTTCTATTGGTTTCCAATGGCCTCTTTCTGGAGGCTTAGCCTTGAAGGGCTTCTTTGGTGTTGCTAAAAGTAGCATTCTGTTGTTGCTTCTTTGTTCTTCTGTTTCCTTAATTTTCCTTCTGCTGCCTTTGGCCATCAAAGTTTTACGTTCGCAAGCCTTCTGGAACTTGATTTCCTCATCATGTAATTCCTCTGGTAGAAAAAGTAAATGGAGTTTATTGTTTTGTCCTCTTGTTTAGTCAAGTAGAAGTATCCTATCATGCAACTTGTTTTAGAATATATTTTTGTAAGGCTTCAATCACTATCAATAAATAATCATAATTTACTCAAAATGTTTTATATATAACTCAAAAAACGTCACATTGCAATGATAACTATAACAAACTATTTTTGTGCTTATAATTTCAATCTTATCAAATTCATTTTCTTTCGGTGGGCTTTGACAGCTGAAGTATTCTTGGAGTAGCCTTATACTTCAGAGCAGCTGGGGATATCTTCCAAAGCTCATCTTCAGGAGAAGTAGTGGTCCCTTCTTTCCTCAACTTAACAACGTACAGTTTCTCTATTTTAGGAGTAATTTTGTACGTTAAAGCTGACTTTGGAACTGGCCTATTGGCTTCTAAGGGAGGCTCAATATCTTCGTATCTTCTCGGTTGCTGGGCCAGCTTCATTATTTGATCTGTTGCTACGTAGTTCTTAGCTGCTTCACTCACTTGGTATACGTTTCTGGGAGCCTCCTCCACACGTTTGGAGGGCTCTGCCAGGTCCATGTATCGACTCATTTGTTCTATTGGTTTCCAATGGCCCCTTTCTGGAGGCTTAGCCTTGAAGGGCTTCTTTGGTGTTGCTAAAAGTAGCATTCTGTTGCTTCTTTGTTCTTCTGTTTCCTTAATTTTCCTTCTGCTGCCTTTGGCCATTAAAGTTTTGCGTTTGCAGGCCTTCTGGAACTTGATTTCCCTCATCATGTAATTCCTCTGGTAGAAGAAGTAGATGGAGTTTATTGTTTTGTCCTCTTGTTTAGTCAAGTAAAAGTATCCTATCATGCAACTTGTTTTAGAATATATTTTTGTAAGGCTTCAATCACTATCAATAAATAATCATAATTTACTCAAAATTGTTTTATATATAACTCAAAAAACGTCACATTGCAAATGATAACTATAACAAACTATTTTTGTGCTTATAAATTTCAATCTTATCAAATTCATTTTCTTTCGGTGGGCTTTGACAGCTGAAGTATCCTTGGAGTGGCCTTATACTTCAGAGCAGCTGGGGATATCTTCCAAAGCTCATCTTCAGGAGAAGTAGTAGTCCCTTCTTTCCTCAACTTAACAACGTACAGTTTCTCTATTTTAGGTGTAATTTTGTACGTTAAAGCTGACTTTGGAACTGGCCTATTGGCTTCTAACGGAGGCTCAATATCTTCATATCTTCTGGGTTGCTGGGCCAGCTTCATTATTTGGTCGGTTGCTACGTAGTTCTTAGCTGCTTCACTCACTTGGTATACGTTTCTGGGAGCCTCCTCAACACGTTTGGAGGGCTCTGCAAGGTCCATGTATCGACTCATTTGTTCTATTGGTTTCCAATGGCCTCTTTCTGGAGGCTTAGCCTTGAAGGGCTTCTTTGGTGTTGCTAAAACTAGCATTCTGTTGCTTCTTTGTTCTTCTGTCTCCTTGATTTTCCTTCTGCTGCCTTTGGCCATCAAAGTTTTGCGTTTGCAAGCCTTCTGGAACTTCATTTCCCTCATCATATAATTCCTCTGGTAAAAGAAGTAGATGGAGTTTATTGTTTTATCCTCTTGTTTAGTCAAGTTCTTTAGTTTCTTTGATTCAAGAACTGTTGCAAAATCTTTCTTATTGGCTCTGAGGGTTCTCAGTTGGGAGTAGCAAAGCTGGTTGGACCTCATCAAGACCTCAGGATCTACTACGATGGACTTTTGGACCATCCTGAGGGGACCTGCATATGGTGAAACGTATTTTTCTTGCGACCATTTTGGTTTGGCCAGTTGCGTTTCTCTCCAAATGCCTTTGAGTTTGTACCTGTGCTTTTTCTGGAGCTGCTCTTGCGTTTTGGGTCTTGCCACGGTTAATTCTTTGGTTGATGTGGGAGATTTTTGGGTTGATTCTGGAGGTTGGGGCTGATCTGATACCATTTTATTGCAGGAGTGGTACTTTGCAATCTGACGTTTTTAACTGGAAATTTTGACTGACATTTGGTTGTCAAGAATTTGTTTTTCAAAGCACGATTTGGGTATGTTCAGTCAAGTATTTAACATTTTTGAAAAACTTTATAGGTTTTCACTCCAGTCGCTAATTAAAAAAAATTTAGTTGAGATGAAGTGCTCCTGCGAAAATCTTTGCACTTATTTGTCAGAAGCAAATTAGTCTTGAAAAATTTTTGCCTTACTGTAAAACTAAAAAAAGAAATAAATGAAAAGGAAATAAATGAAAAGACGAGTAACGTTTCGGTGTCTATATCATAACCTTCTTCAGACAAACTGGTAAAATCTTCAGAATTGTGTGTTTTTCATTTGTAGTCTAATTGACTTTGAAAGTTGTCAACACATGGAGATGTTGAATTTATTTGATTTTGAAATTTCCTGATGTTATTTCTTTCTTCAATAAATCAGTCCAAATACGATCTATTCCAACAGAATAATTGGCCAAATTATCTACTTCATCTAACAAAATACACGTGGATTCCTTAATTTTCCTTTAGTAATTATCAGGTTCCGTCATTAGGATCTTGTGTGTTGTTTCAGTTCATCATATGATCTCCGCTATTTGAAAATACATGATCAGCGATTGTGATCTTGTAATGTTTCTATTTTTGATGTTGTTCTTATGTTCCCGTTTTCTTATCTCTAAAGGTCTTGATTTCTCTCCTGTATAAGATTTTTCACTTATACAGGGAATATTGTAACACTTTTTTTTTTATTTTGTGTCTCATTCATTGTTTCGTTTTGGTTAGAATGATTACAAATCATTTTGTGTTTTAAAAACAGTTTACGTGTTGAATTTGGAACCAATTCTTCTCATTTTCTCTGAAAGGCCAGAAATATAAGTAATGACGTTCAACAAATTTGGTTATTCTTGACGGTTTTCTCTTTGTACCTGATCATCATTAGAATTTTGATTAGATATTTTCTGTCTAAATTTGAAATTGTTCTTTCTATAAAAATTTGGTGGGTATTTAACATATCAGATTAGATTGAAGCATGGATCTCATACTGTTTCTTCGTCATTTCATTGATCGCGACCTGAAGATGTCACGAAGAAATTTTTTTGAAATTCGTGTCCCAGAGCTAGGTTACTTCTGAAAAATAAAAAAGCATTTTGGGAGCAATTCTTCTCCATTGATATTCCCAGGGAAAAAAATCGTAGAATGAGCAAATTATTATCAACAGAAATCTCCATAATTTCTAATAACCATCAATATTGATGTCTAAAACCTAAAATGACACTTCCCCACTATATCAAAGATTGATAACAAAGTAATCCAGAATAATTGCAGTGTGAGGAGCTCGGACATGATTGAAACTGACAGATCTAGATACGAAATACACCAGAAACAACATGCGTAGGGAGAAAATTACCTGGGATAGATCATTGTAATTTCAACAGAGTGGAAATATTTAATTTGTAGATAGGGAACTCACTGTATGTTCCTGCAGTGATTATAATGACCTGTAATTGAGGTAGTTGTACATCGTCGTCTATTATTAATTCTACGGCTCTTTTTTTAGAGGAAACGCGATATAGGAAGCTTTTACCTTGGCTATGAAGAATGTGATTCTACTTTAAATGGATAAGTTTCAATTGTAGTTCCTTTCGCAATATACAGGTGTGTCCCGTAAATACCACGCGAAAGTGACCTGGAGATAGATTGGCATTAGGTCTATCAGATAGCATCAACATGACCTCAGTAAAAGTCTGCTGTTTTCGAGATATCACCACTTTTGCAAAAAAAAATGAAGAGAAAGTGAGATAAAAAGAGAAGAAGAGCAAGAAATAATGGTTGTTTGAAACGGTAGCGAGGAAAGATATCAAGCAACATGTAATTTAGCAACAGGTGATACTTGTGCATTTTTCCTAATTTTTTTTATTTCTTTCACATCTTCGCGCTTAAAAACACAACTCTCGCGACAAAATTATAATTTCTAAGGTTTTTGACTTAAAAAAATTGGTAGTGTTGTATCATTTTGAAAAGTGCAGGAAATGGACCAGTTTTTACGATTATTTGTCAATTCAGTTTGATATAATTTTTTTTAACATCAGTCAGTCAACCTTAAGTTAACGTTTTATCTTCGTCATAAAATACAACAAGTTATACATTTTTTGAAGGATTTGTTTGTTTCTAGTTCTCGGTGAAGTTATTACTTCATTGTTTAAAGCAACTATTCAGGATAGCCTAGGTGAAAAAAAAAACAACATGAGTTTGAAGACCGAAAGTTGGAGATTTTAAAAAAATACATAAAAGTGGTGATATCTCGAAAAACAGCGTACTTTTACTGAGGTCATGTTGATGCTATCTGAAAGACCTAATGTCAATCTATCTCCAGTGTCACTTCGCGTGGTATTTACGGGACATCCTGTATATTTGCGGAATAATTTTGATTCATTTGTAGAGCACGTTTTAGAAAGTATTCTATACTACAGGGTGGTTAGTGAAACTTGATATTTATTTTATTGGATTTATGTTAATTAATCTAGTTTTTTTTCATTACAGGTGAGAGACGTTTTGATACATGATAACATGAAAAGGATGTATGAGGTACTTCTTATTGATTTTTCGACTTATTTCTGTATTTTGATTGTTTGAAAAACGTTACAAATAGCGTAAATGAACTGGCAGTGTCACTCGACGTGAAACTGAATAGAATCTATGAAATCAATTATTTTGATCGCTTCATCCTTTAAAAATGGTCTCAAACGATATGTTTCGACTCCCTGATGACGAATTCGTGGTCAAATTCAATTCGAAGAGATTGTCTTAGAGACTTGAGATTTTCAGGGTGAGATAGGTTCCCAAATACCTCGGTTAAGTTCGTTAATCAGCCAAATCGTAAAAAAAGTTCCATAAAATATGGCCATTCAAACCTTTCGTTTCTCAATTCTCAGACAAAACGAGACCAATCGAATCGAAAATTTGCGGCCACATGCAAGATGCTCATAACAAGTCTCATGCAAAATTTTGAGGCCACACTGTTGACAGAACTATAGAAAATTTAATTGGAATATTGAATAAAAGTATTTTTATATTTCCATAAAAACATATCCGATTCGAATGAAATTTATTTTGTGGATGAAGCTTGATATACTGAATGTTCATGCAAAATTTCAAGAGGATCGCATCATCAGATCCATAGAATAAATTTTTTTAATAATTGATTTTCTACATATTTCATTTTTCGAAAAATTACAAGAATATAATTCCGATCATTTTGAGATTTTGCATTTATACAGGGTGTTCCTAAATTGAACGTGCAAATGAAAAGGGGAGATTCTGTAAGTAAGTTTAAAAAAAAAGTCCCATAAACATGGGGTCGCAAACGTTTCGTTTTCGAGATACAGAGTGTTGAATTTCAAGGTTTTTTTTTCTCGAAATCGTTGGTAGATACGACAAAACTACAGGAGATCGAAAAGTTTAGTATAAGAACAAAGCTTCTTTTTACATTTTTTCAAATTAACAGTTGCTCACCAAAAAAAGTTCTGCAGAAGAACAGGTGGCAGTGTTCCAGAAAAAATATCACCCTGTAGATCTTCTATCGAAATTGCAATGTCACGTGGTGATAACTCTCAAGTGTAATATCTATTCCAAATTCAGTTGAATATATTGTGAAGTGTAAATACTATGAGAAAAAAAAATTGAAAAATTTTGAAACTTCAACACTCTGTATCTCGAAAACGAAACGTTTGCTACCCCATGTTTCTGGTACTTTTTTTTCTTAAACTCACTTAAGGAATCTCCTCTTTTTGTTTGTACGTTCAATTTAGGAACACCCTGTATATTTAGTATCTATCTCAAGACCTATACAAAATTGGTAATAGCTTTATTGCTCCACAAATGAACGAGCGCTCAAAAGCATTTGCTCAGAGCTTTCTCAAATTTTTGATTGAGTAAAACGCTACAAAAAGGGCGTAAATGAACTGGCAGTGTCACTCTAAATAGAATCAATTGAATCACTCTTCTCGAGAACGGTTAAAATTCAAGTATTATAAAGAATGAGTCTCAAAGTAATACGGTTAGGAAAATATCATCCACTTAGACTCAACGAAGAAAATCCAACTAGTAAAAGTTGTTTTAAATACCTATTGAGTCCTTTCTTAGTTAAATTGTATTAGCAACTAAAAGTGAATGACCGAACTGACCTACGCTATTCAGGTCAGGTTGATTTTCTTTATGTATTTCCGTCATTATTTTACCATTATAAATTCAGGAATCTTCCGAATGGTATTAATTCATGAAAGCGGGTATTCGTAGTTGAAAGTTTGATATAATAATTTATCATTGAGATTAAAAACAGATCAACGAATTTTCCTTTGCATTGTATACACCATTAATAATTTTCTGTGTCAGTTTGAGGATTTATAATCTTCATTCTTTGTGAGTATGTCGCTAATGCATCAAATTTTCATTTGGATATTTCGGAAAATATTTTATATTTATATTTTGATTATTTTATTATTAGTTCAGATTTAGATACGAAATTCCATCTGAACGACAAAACTTTTCAGGGTTTCACTCCCAGTCTCTGAAACTGAAATAATTAATAGTTATTAATCAACTAGGTTATTAAAGACAGAGACTAATGGTCAATATATTTTAATGCGAGAGCGCGAGCGAGCGCGTCAATAGTTCGAGACCATTAGTCGCTCGATTAATAACCTAGTTGATTATAAGATTTTTCCGACCATCTCAATAGGATTTTTGTAAGAATTCTTGATTGAAATACATTCCCATTCTGCACAAGACTTACTTTGACATACTGAAATTTCTATGTATCTATATTCCAGTAGAGTTTTGACATTTCTCGTAGTACTTCTGAATAATTTGTGAACGGTTGCACATTAAAATAGCCAAAAAATTTAGCATTGAAATGGGTCATTATTAATGATCAATTTCGTATACATTAAAATCACTTTTTTATTTCGAGGTCGGCGGAAATAGTTATTTAATCAACTAGGTTATTAAAGACAGCGACTAATAGTCGAGATATTTTAATGCGTGAGCGGATCGAACGCGTTAAATAGTTCGAGACCATTAGTCACTCGATTAATAACCGAGTTGATAACAAGATTTTTCCGACGATCTTAATATGATTTGTGTATGAATTCTTGATTGAAATACATTCCCATTCTGCAAAAGACTTACATTCGACATACTGAAATTTCTATGTATCTATTTTCCAGTAGAGTTTTGACATTTCTCGTAGTGCTTTTGAATAATTTGTAGACGTTTGCCATGAGGATTGCACTTTAAAATAGCCAAAAAATTGAGCATTGAAATGGGTCATTAATGATCAATTTCGTACACATCAAAATCACCTTTTATTTCGAGGTCGGCGGAAAATGTTTTTAATGATGAAATGCTCCTGCGTAAATCCTTGTATTATTTTCTCAGGAGCAAATTGGTTTTGAAGAAATTGTTGCCTAACAGTAAACTAAAGAAGGAAATAATGAAAAGGATAATGTAAAGTCTAATATAGACACCGAAACTTTACATTATTATTTTCATTTATTCCCTTTTTTAGTTTTATTGTTAGGCAACAATTTTTTCAAAACCAATTTGCTCCTTACGAATTAGTGCAAGGATTTACGCAGGAGCATTCAGCATTTCATCTTAATTGAATTTTTTAATTATTTCTGTTTCAGAGACTGGGAGTGAAAACCTTAAAAGTTTTCTGGAAATGTAGAATCGTCTCAGATTATATTTCAATCGATATTTTAATCTGCACTCAACAGAGTGCTATAGTTTTGTCCATATGTTTGTAAGAATCGAATTTAGAGCCCGGAGTGTTTAAAAAGTTATCTGTTTTAAAAGGAATATAATTTCAATTTCCACCATTTGAAATTCACCTCATAACTCGATTGATTCAACCCTTTGAGACTCTACCCAATGGCATTTTTATGGTTAACATCATACAAATCAATTTCTATTGTGAACAATATCTAGTCAGCTTTTACGCGCTTGTTCTAAGTGGGCAATCAGTAGAGGTTCTTATGGATATTACAAGTTTCTTCTCTATCGAAAATTGGGCAAAGAAACACCACAAAAAGATGAATAAAACGAAAAAAAAAACATGAGTAGAGAAAAAATGACAAACGAAACCAAAACGCTTTCGATACAGATCATCTTAAATCTCGTCCAAAACGAGCAAATCATCCCCTAATTTAATTCCCAAAATCTCGTTGGAATATCGAAGCAAAAAACTCTTTTCAGCATTAAATATCCGCTCTCTTTCACTTCAGGGTAGCTCAATCTAATAATGCCACCCCTAATTCGTCTGGGCGCATAGAAGTTGGCAGCCCTGCAGCACGGGACAGGACGAAATGATTGGATATCCCACGGGACGTTATTATTTCATTATACCGTAGCGTGCAAACAATTGAATTTCGCTGTAATGGCTGGATGTGATACCGTAATCGATGGGCCCATTGGCGTAGGGTGAACACGTAACAAAAACCCCTAACTTGAAGGGAGAAAGACCGACTGTAAGCGCTATAACTAAATAAATATTCTTTTAAATTGAGAGCTAACAAAATACAATAAATGAAACAAAAAAGTCCCTAGCTGAGGTTGGCGCAAAACGGGGTACCATACTATTCTGGCGTATGATACCAGAGCACAGGGAAAAACCTCAGTAGAAAAAAAGCCTGTCTGTCTCGCCGTTTTTACAAAATTTAAACTTAAAACTATTAAAATGAATAACTTCAATATTTAGATACAAAATACTTAATTCATGCTCTTGGGCCAGGAGGGTGTTTTAAACCAGGTCTGGCATTCCAAGTGATGAATTTTCGAATCTCCTGTTCTTCTAAGACCGCTACAGGACCCTATTGAAGGGTAATCATCTCCAATAGATTTAAATAGTGGTATTTCATCCCTAATATCGAATTGAATTTCGGAATGATGATAGAACGATTTCTTTGAATGATAGAGTTGAATTGATCGACTTGAACCTATCAGCGTAGAAAGGGTGAGATTTCTCAACACCCCCTTAGCGATTGGCTATCACACTTTCCGTTTAGTATTCGGTGTTCTTCTTCTCCTGGTCCTGAGTCGTTCGTCTTTCGGTGCTTGGTCCTGGATTTCTCGGTTGATGGAAGTCTGTCTTGCAATGTTTCCCTCCATGTTTGTTCATGATGTCCATCTTGACCTTCAAACTTCCCTACTGTTCTAGCAGTACCGAGAAGTACTGCATTTTGCATTGCTTTGTGAAGGCTTTCAGGTATACAGATGGTTCCAAAACCTCTACAGGAGCTGGCGCTGGGATATACGGGCCAAGTACCAAGTGTGCACTGTCGCTAGGCTCCTGTATGAACGTCTTTCAAGCGGAAATCTCAGCTACTGAAAGGTGTCTAGATATAAATCAGAAATGCAATATAGCCATACACTCAGATAGTCAAGCTGCTATTAAAGCACTGAGCTCCTACTTCATCGATTCAAAGATGATCTGGGAGTGCCGGAACAAACTCGGTGAGATAGGCAAGAAAAATAAGTTCTTTTTAAGCTGGGTTCTTGGCCACTCCGGAATCAAAGGAAACGAAGAGGCCAATACACATGTCAAAAAAGTCGCACGAATGTCACTCATTGGCCTAGAACCCTTCTGTGGTATAGGTAAATGTTCCTATAAGAAAGAGTTTCTGGAGAAGAAGAATGCCGAGAGGGAAAAGCTCTGGCGGAATCTCCCAGGGATGAATCATTCCACTTGAGGTAGCGGTATCCAAAAATATCTTGATAAGAAGCAATTACACCTCCTTACTGGCTTTCTCGCAGGACACTGTCGCCTCAGGAAGCACCTGTTGAGGATGGGATTACCGGACACTGACGAGTGTAGGTTCTGTGGGAAAGTGGAAGAAACCCCCATTCATCTAGTCACGGAATGGTTTGACATTTTGAGCCTAAGAAGAGAATGCCTTTGGCGAGAAACTTGTAAGATTGAGGAACTAGCCTCGTTGAAGCCTACACAGATATTAGATTTCATTAGATCACTGTAACTGGAAGGCGAGCTGTAAAGGGTGTGGCTAGAACAGCTCTGTAAGAGGGCACAACGACCTTGAGGTCGTAGTGAACTGTAACTTCTTTTCAAACTAAAATAAACTAAAAGATTTTTATCCAAATCTAGATCCTTGAGATTGGACTTGAGAGTCTCAGGAAAAATTCCTGTGGTTGATATGAGAATAGTTTTAAACTGAACGAGTCTGAGAATGAGCTTTTTGTACGAGTATTACTTGTACATTATTTTATTTTTCTCATTACCTTAAGTACCAACATATAATAATGAAACAAAGGCATGAAGAACGAATATACCATAGAACAGGATATAAAAAACTCAAAATATACAACAAAAATAACAAACTTCAGACATTTAAACAAAAGCAAAGAAAATGAGATATATATATGCGGTATTCAACAACGATGATCAAGAAGTATTGACGATGAAAAATTATCTGAAAAGTTTTCAAAACTTAGAAGTGTTTATTTCTAATGATAAAGATTCAACGTAATGATATTTATGTAGGGATAAAGCTTAAACAATATGGAATTGTGAATGTAAAGATTCATTAAGACTGAACTTTCATAAAGTGAGCTCCTATTCCTTTGTTGATCTAGAAAACTGTAATCGCTCAAAGTCTTCAATTAATCAATAAACCCAATGAAAATTTAACGAACTTACATTCATCACTACCCACGCGATGTCATCTAGATATCGAAAATCACTAACTTCAACTCTAAATGCACAAATGAATCAAGTTATTTTTAGTATTTCAAAGGTTAATTCTTGTAAAAAATCGATAAAATACATTCGACATTTTCCTGAATTTCCACAGTATTGAACAGATAGGAATTCCATGTGTATTTCAGCGAGGCATTCTGGCATGCTGGACTCGAAAATATCGGGAAATGTTATGTTTGGTAAACCGCTAGAAGGTTTATTTCCACTTTTGATCGTCGATGCGATAGTTTATTCATACATCTGGCATGTGAAGTGAGGGATGAACACTGAACATGCCTGATCAGCTGATATATTTCCAGTATGGTGGATACGTACGTCATGGGTTGCTTTCGAGCGGAAACAGGACATTCCTGTTTCAACTGATGACAAAGGGTTATGATTTATTTGTAGAACCGCACTAGTAAACATATCGAGTATCATATTGTAAATAAAAGATGTTTTAATAAGTCGTATCCATAAAACATCTCTTGTTAAGCTGGTTTTCATGAAATGGGAGAGTTCCTATTGTAACTTCTCCGTTACTGGAAACTCCCAACTAAGAAATGATCATAGGGTATCTCCAGAAAAGTTTGAAAAAGTTGACTTGGCATGAACTACCTCATCCTGTATTCAGATGGTTCCCATATATGAGCAAGAAGCAGTCAAAGGCAAAAACAGCCTCAAATAAAGACTCTCAGTTGAAAATGGCAACGCTCCAAACTCATATTCTTACCATAGAGTAGTTATATATAGTTTAAAAAAGGGGTACAGTTCACTGTGACCTCAAGGTCTATTATGTCCCCTTACAGAGCTGTTCTAACCACACCCTTTACAGCTCGCCTTCAAGTTCCAGAGATCGGATGAAATCCAATATCTGTGAAGGCTTCAACGAAGTTAGTTCCTCACTCTTACAAGTTTCTTGCCCAATGCATTCCTTCCTTAGGCTCGCAATGCTAAAGCATTCCGTCACTAGCTGAATGGGTGTTTCTTCCTTCTCCCCACAGGAGCTACATTCTGCAGTATCCGAGAATCACATACTCAACAAGTGCTTCCTGAGGCGACAGTGTCCTGTAAGAAAGCCAGTGAGGAGAGTAATTGTTTCTTACCAAGATCCAGATATCTTTTGGATCTTGCTGTTTCAAAGTCCCGAAGGAACTTAGTGAAATGATCCATCCTGAGAGATTCTGCCAGAGTTTTCCCACTCGGCTTTCCCCTCTCCAGAAACTACTCTTTATAGGTACATTTACCTATACCGCAGAGGGGTTCTGGGCCAATGAGTGACATTCGTGCGCCCTCTTTGGCAAGTGTATTGGCCTCTTTATTTTCTTTGATTCCGGAATGGCCGAAAACCCAGATTAAAAGACCTTATTATTATTGCCTACCTCATTGAGATTGTTCCGGCACTCCCAGATCATCTTTGACGCGATGACGTAGGAGCTCAGTGCTTTAATAGCAGCTTGACCATCTGTGCGATATAGCTATACACTCAAATCAAGTCATCGACTCAAAGATGAATTGGGAATTCCGGAACGAACTCAATGAGGTTAGTAAGAAAAATCAGGTCCTTTTATCTGGGATCACCAGATACTAGAAAAACGTTTTCTGACGTCATGGAGAGTTTGATTCTCATATGAACTGGATGAGGCTAAGAGTTTTCAGAAATGAGTTTCGTAAACACGACAACTATAGAAAGAAACAACTCGGAATTTTGAAATTTACATGCTGAGTTCATTGCTTCAAAAAGAAAAATTTGATTTGGCAAATATGCTACATGGCATCGGCTGCTCTCCGAATATTCGAATTATTCATAAAGGATGAGCACCAAAGGTTGAATGAATGATGGAATCGTATTCCCCTCTCCAAAACGAAGTTTTTCTACATATGGAACTCTGTTGATGGTTTTTTGGATTATTCTTCCTACAAGAATCATTGAAGAGTTACGTTTCTTTTTGGCACGCTGTATTAACTAGTCAGTCACTAGTAACCAGCAATAACTCATAATCCCATCAACGGTCACAACCGATCTATGAAGTCAATTCATCTACAATTTGGCGTAGAAACAATTGACATCGGTGAAAAATTAGGAAAATTCTTGGACAACGAACTTTTTCCGATGAGTGTATATAAACTAGTCAGTAACTACACTGATCAACAATTGCTAGGGATCACTTATAAACTTCTCTTCATTTGTATTTTTTTCAGGTTATCTCGTGAATATCTGTACATTATATGTCCTCTAAGGAAAAAGTAAGATGTTTTGAGTTGATTATATCAAAGTCTTCCTCACTTCATCGGCTCTTGTTCACAAATTCGATTATTATCTGTAGGCTGTTACAGGTGGAGTGAAAAGCAATGTGGTATTTTTTATTGAATCTGTTTTTTCTCTCGTTCAAACACATAAGGTGACAATAATTGAAGAAATGAGAACAATATCAAAACAAAATCCCACTTACCTGGCGTCGCGGCTCAATAGATCAGTGAGAGTTGCAACAGGAGTTCTAATTTCGAACCAGACTGTAAAACGACAACTACATGTTCGTGGTTTGAGAGCACGTAGGAGGGTACAACATCCACGTTTGAATAGGGAACACCGGGTTCATCGACGGCAATGGGCTGAGGAGCACCCAATTGGACACTTGAAGATTGGAGCCGATGTTTATTTACGGATGAATCTAGATTTCGTTGGGTCAACTCCGATGGACGTAGTCTTGCTTGGAGGGAAGGAGGTCGAAGGTATGCAGAACAGTTGATGGTACCCACAACAGCTTTTGGCGGAGGTTCTATATGTGTATGGGGAGGCATTTGTTTGAACCAATGCACAGAGTTGGTTGTTCTGCAGAACCCCACCATGACCAGCCAGAGATATCACAATATGATTATTGAACTCATAATTGTTTCGTTTGCGGCTGCCGTGGGCGAGAATTTCATTTAATTGACGATAATGCCCGTCCACACCGTAGTCGTCTGGTTAATGAAGCGCTAGAAACTCATGCTATTGATAGGATGGACTGGCCAGCTCGCTCTCCAGACATGAATTGCATCGAACATGTCTGGTCTGAGATGTCTGGACAATTGTCAACCTTAGAACAACCGATCAATAACCTGAAAGACCTTTCTAACGCTTTACGGTATATTTGGACGAATTTGCCCCAAAATTTTATAAATCGTTTGATCGAAAGTATGCCTCGTAGGGTAGAATGCTCGAGACTAGCTTGTGGGGGACCAACTAGGTACTAGCTTAACCGAAACTTCAGCCTTCTTGTGGTTTCATCATAAAATTTTTATGTTATTCAAACACAAAATTTTGAGTGTTCCTAATAAAGTCTTTTTTCTCTCCAACTTCTCATTTTTTCATTCTTCTCTCAAGTGAACCATATTATCAACTGAAAATACTCTGATATCTGACTAAATTTATAATCTTGGAGCGAATATTTCAGAAATAAATTTAGTACAAGTAAGTGATCCCTATCAATTGTTGAGCAGTGTAGTAGAGTTCAGTATATCATAAAAGGTTCAATAAACACAGCTAATAAAAGTAAAATAATGTCAATATACCATCGAATGGAACTCGATCACAGTATACATATAATTAGAAAGATTAGGAACAACCTCAGCATTTGATAACAGAATAATCATTCCACTTCAAACATGAAACGATACAAAACCGAAACTTAAAACAGTACAACCATCTAACCACACAAATTCATCAATCCCAACAATATTTCAAACCAAAACCGCGTACTTTCGCGTTGCTTTCACAGTTCGCCGACCATTTCGGTATTAAATCTAGGCGAAATCATGCGAAAAATATGGTCAACTGACAATTAAGCTTACGGTGAAATGTCACGACTTATCTTTCTCTACGACGGTCGCGAATGCCGACCATGCCCCAGATACAGTTAGCTAAATCGTTCGCAGCGGAACGGTTCGAGATTTTGAAGCGATCCGAGTGGAACGATAGGTCCTGATTATTCCAGTTATCCTCCCATGGTTTGCCAGGTGCTTACGGCCGCTCAACCGCGAAATTTGGAGCGGAAAATGGCGATGGCAGTTGACAACTGAAAGATATGAGATTGGCGTGTAGGAGGACTTGATAGATCGGTCATGGGTGTTGATGGGGTTTTGAGTTCTTCTTCAACTACACACTGCTCAACAATTGATAGGGATCTCTTACTTGTTCTAAATTTATTTCTGAAATATTCGCTCCAAGATTATAAATTTAGTCAGATATCAGAGTATTTTCAGTTGATAATATGGTTCACTTGAGAAAAGAATGAAAAAATGGAAAGTTGGAGAGAAAAAAAGACTTTATTAGGAACACTTAAAATTCTGTGTTTGAATAACATAAAAATTTTACGATGAAACCACAAGAAGGCTGAAGTTTCGGTTAAGCTAGTACCTAGTTGGTCCCCCACGAGCTCGTCTCTAGGATTCTACCCTACGAGGCATACTTTCGATCAAACGATTTATAAAATTTTGGGGCAAATTCGTCCAAATATCCCGTAAAGCGTTAGAAAGGTCCTCCAGGTTATTTATCGGTTGTTCTAAGGTTGACAATTGTCTAGACATCTCAGACCAGACATGTTCGATGCAATTCATGTCTGGAGAGCGAGCTGGCCAGTCCATCCTATCAATAGCATGAGTTTCTAGCGCTTCATTAACCAGACGACTACGGCGTGGACGGGCATTATCGTCAATTAAAATGAAATTCTCGCCCACGGCAGCCGCAAACGGAACAATTATGAGTTCAATAATCATATCGTGATATCTCTGGCTGGTCATGGTGGTGTTCTGCAGAACAACCAACTCTGTGCGTTGGTTCAAACAAATGCCTCCCCATACACATATAGAACCTCCGCCAAAAGCTGTTGTGGGTACCATAAACTGTTCTGCATACCTTCGACCTCTTTCCCTCCAAGCAAGAATACGTCCATCGGAGTTGACCAAACGAAATCTAGACTCATCCGTAAATAAACGTCGGCTCCAATCTTCAAGTGTCCAATTGCGGTGCTCCTCAGCCCATTGCCGTCGATGAACCCGGTGTTCCCTATCCAAACGGGGATGTTGTACCCTCCTACGTGCTCTCAAACCACGAACATGTAGTCGTCGTCTTACAGTCTGGTTCGAAATTGGAACTCCTGTTTCAACTCTCAGTGATCTATTGAGCCGCGACGCCGGGTAAGTGGGATTTCTCCTAGCATTGAGAATCAAAAGACGATCTTGGGCAGCTGTTGTACTGAGATGCCGAACTCCCCCATGAACATAAGCTACTGAGTCGTTTTGGATGAACCTATTCCAAGCCCGACTCACGACACTTTGCGAAACATTCAACCGCCGGGACACTTCCCGCTGGGACAAACCTTCCTGTATCCACCGTATGATTTGGTCCAGTTGCACAGGAGCCAAACGTCATCTCGGCATGACTGATAAGCTGATATTGTTCTCATTTCTTCAATTATTGCTTCTATTTCCTGAAAACCAGCTTGAATGGAGATGTTTTATCCATATTATGGGTTCTCAGAAAGTTCCTCCTACTTCTCAGGTTCTGAAAAAGCAACAAGTCAAGCCTGTTTTATTTTAACTGCAGTAGTGCAGTATGTTCATGTATGGAAGTGAAATTCCCGACAATTATTGAAAGTAAAATAAATATTACAGATGATTGAAAGTAGAGCAGAAATGACAAGTTATCACCTAGACCATTCTGTGGATGATAGGCATGTAAACGAATCTTGATGACATACTACTTCGAACTGATTCGAAAAGATGAACAATTCAAGACAGGTGAATACAGAAGGTTATGAATTAATAAGTTTCACGATAAAAAGAAATAGAAAAAGCTCGTTATAAAGTCGTAAACCTTGATCGAATTGATACGATCATAATTTAAGAACCGAAAAAGAAAGATTAAATGAAATCATCCCTTAGATCCAACAAAAAGGATACCAAAGTCGAAAGCATGTTTATATTTCAGATTCAATAAAAAGGAAACATGCGAACCCTGTCCGGCCTTTCAACTTTATACAGCCACTCCATTGTTTGTTACCCGATAATCCCCGAAGTGGTCAAACAACGCCCCAGGGGGTGTGGAAAGACCCCTGTCCAACCCTATAAACTCACACACATAACAAAAACAAAACAATACAAACTTTTTCCGCCTAGGGCGACCATACGGAGTAAAACATGGAAAATAATAATTCATTAAACGTTGTACACACAGTGTCAACCGCAGCCCCCCTTCTCGGCGGCCATGGAGACGTATGACCCCCTTAAAAAGTCCATTTGCATCCGCAAAAAGCAAGCAGCTAACAGCCTGCGGGCTAACAAGGTTGGCCGTGCTTTTTGTCGCCTCGATTATAATTTATGCGCGCAGTTCGCGGAGTTCTGGTCCCCGGCTTTGTTTTGTCCCGGCCTCAAAGACGGTCGGAGCTGAGTACGATGGAAAAAATATTGGGCGAGGTCGCAGAGCTGAACGCTGAAAGGTTAAGGTCAAGATAATTCGCTTTCTAAGATTAATTGTAGCGCGATTAGTTTTGGTTTCATCTGCTGGGAGGAATATGGCTTGAGTTGGAGGAATTCGGTTTCTTACGGCTTCCAGTGTTCCAGTATAATGTTCAAAATGTTCTCTGGGGAAGGAATTCGAACGCTTAAATGGAAATTATGGCGTGGATCTTCTGAGATACTGGAGTTTTTGTAGATTCGTAGGGAACTAGTTTCGAATTGGTTCCAACCGGTTCACACTTGTTAACTATACCCTACTGAGTTTTCTGTGTTTGCCTGAGAATAACTTTCTTATTATTACAGTTTATCAAACGTTTACTGAAAACTTGGTTAACACGTAAAACATCGAAAGTAAAGGGTGCTTCAAATTGGGCAGTTTTTTTAATGAATGAAATACAGTGGAACTTCCCTATAAAGAAAGCGCTAAACCCGCAAAAAAAATCTTTACAAAGGAATTTCGTTATATAGAAAATTAGTTTCTATAGTAGGCAATGTCGCGGTCGACTTCACTGATGAATTTAAGTTTATCATTCAAACTTAAGCACTTGCTTTTAGACATTTTCGCACAAATTTCACACTAGCGTAATGGTTAGATTGGAACCAAAGGCCAGGGGTGTTTCAGAAGGATCTCTCTGCCCGCCTTAATGATTTAGTTTAAGGTCGGGATTTATCACGTACGTCCGGAAAAATTTCGGAAAAAACCCACCCTTATACCTTCTTACCAATACCCATTCAAAGAGTGATGTTCTTTGAATATTTCGTTATAGAGAGAATTTACTTCGTTTTAGAGGGTGTTTTTAACATGGCATTTGGATTCAAGGTGCAATGTCTTATACGAAATTCCTTATACAGAGACATTCGTTATACAGACGTTCGTTATAGGAAAGTTACACTGTACACAATTTGTATTCATTGCCAAAAATTTTTATTAGTAATTGAAGTATCAGTTATGACATTTATGTATGAAGAAAAAAATCTTCCTAATGGTTCCCTCCTGCAGCTCTAAAGACGTCCACACTTCTGTTAAAATTTTCAATGACACTTTGACATAATTGGGGCTCTATCTCATTGATGACAGGATAAATTTCATCCTTTAGTTCAGGAATCGATTGTAGATTATTCTTATAGACCTAGTTTTTCACATATCCCTAAAAAATAGTCCAATGGTGTCAAATCAAATTATCTTGGTGGCCAGTTGACATTATTGACAAATAAACGACGTTTCAAATGATTTAATGGCTTAAGTTCTTGTGTTATTTGAACCTTATATGCCTTCAGAGCTGAATCCTTTTGTAAAATACGCCATGTTGTGGACCCACTAAGTCCAACTTGTTGTGAACGTCGTCTAAAACATTTCAGGGTCTTCAGCAACACTTTTACGAACCAAATCAATATTTCTTAGTGAACGACAGCTACGACTGTATTTTTCACTATTCTTATCTTCCACCGAACCGGTCTCTTGAAATTTTTTAATAATTCGACCAATAGTGCTTTCAGAAGGACGATTATGATTATGTAATGCATAAAATTCACGTAATTTTCTGAAAATACGTTTCACAGAACACAGAATGCCGATTTCATAAATTAATTCAATAATTTGAACGTGTTTTTGTATAGTGTACCAATCCATTTCGAAAAATGTCCTTCATCACACTTTTTAAATGTCAAAATACCCAGAGGAATTCAGTGCGCCATCCTTATTTTGTTTATCCTTAAAAAAACGGCACAATTTGAAACACCCTTTATATAAAGTTTTTCCTGTACGGGTACGTTTGGTTACTAGTTCCGAATCATTTCAGAATCGGTTCCAAAATGTTGCTTAACTTCAAGAGCTGTAACTAGTGAACAAAGCATTGAAATCTCATGAAATTTTGACTAGCATCATGTGAAACTTTGTGAATCATTTCCTTTCCAAATTATCAAGGTTTTTTTACTCTCACGATGACCAAAATGACTTTTTCAACACAACGTTGTCTCGGACAACTTATGTAATCGCTCTTTTACCCTCTTTACCCCTAAACTTTCCCTGGCTCATTGGGGACACCCTCACGACGCCATTTTACAAGGTGTAATAAATTTTATGGCTAGCGAAAGAAATGATGTACAAAAAAGTTCGGAGAACCTACAACGCTTAAAACTTAGCCGTTGAAACATAAATGAGATCACGTGTATACCGTATATCAGGGGATAAATTATGAAAATCTGCAGGGTGCATATTTCACACCCAGGGGTTTTATGATATTCGATGTCACTGCGGGGTAGGTTGGGAGAAACGCGAAAACTTTTATGTTTTCCTCGTGATATAGGTTGATTGTTTTAAGTTTATGGTTTCTTTCGTCCTTGTTAATCTATATCATGATGTCGTTTTGACATAGTTTGTCACACGTTTTTTTTAGAGTTATTCCGAAATTGAATTCGATATTAAGGATGAAATATTACTTTTTAAATCTATGGGAGATGATTACTCTTCAATAGGGCCCTGTAGCGGTCTTAGGAGAATAGAAGATTAGAAAAATCATCACTTGGAATGCCAGACCTGGTTTAAAACACCCTCCTGGCCCAAGAGCATGAATTATGTATCTAAATGCTGAAGGTATTTATTCGAATAGTTAGTTTCAATTTTTAAAAATGGCGAGACAGGTTTTTTCTACTGAGGTTTAACCCTTTACTCTGGTATCATACGCCAGAATAGTATGGTACCCCGTTTTGCACCAACCTCAGCTAGGGACTTTTTTGTTTAATGAATTGTATTTTGTTAGATCTCTATTCAAAAGAATATATTTTTATATCATGATAGTTTTGAACGCTCGTTCTACTTAAACGAGTGTTATATCGTTTTGCCCATTGTTTGTAATTTTCGAATTTTGAGCCGAAAATGGTCTCAAACGATAGGTTTCGACCCCCTGATGACGAATCCGTGGTTGAACTCAATTATGGCCGAGCACGATAACTTCCGAGAGATTGTCCTAGAGACTTGAAATTTTCAGGGTGAGTTCGTTTCCCAAATGGCTCGGTTGAGTTTGTTAACCAGCCAAATCGTAACAGGGTGTTCCATAAAATATGGCCAGACAAATTTTTTGTTCTTCGCAATACCTCAGACAAAACGAAAGTCATCAAAATGAAATGTTGTGTCCATATGCCAGATGCTCATAGTAAGCCTCATGCAAAATTTTGTGGCCATGGTGTAAACAGACCCATAGAAAATTCAATTGGAATATTGAAAAGAAAAAAGTTCATATTTCCATAATAATATATCCGATTCGAGTGAAATTTATTTTGTGAATGAAGATTGATACATTGAATGTTCATGCGAACTTTTGTGGTCATAGTGTTAACAGAACCATAAAAAATTCAATTGGAATATTGAAAAGAAGAATCTTTATATTTTACAACAGAATATCCGATTCGAGTGAAATTTACTTTGGGAATGAAGACTGATATACTGAATGTTATTTCAAAATTTCAAGAGAATCGCATCATCAGAACCATAGAATTTATTATTTTTTATTATTTCCATTTATATATTTCAAATTTTGAGTACTTTCCAGAATATTATTTTGACTGTACTGAGATTCTGCAATCTCAAGTCCCATATAAAATTTTATGTAATAGTCTTATAGCCCATCAATAAACGTGCGCTCAAAAGCTCCAGCTCAGGGTTTTCCTTAAATTTGTTATATACCATCATTTTTCGAAACTACTGAGAGAATAAGCCGTGCTATACCATATACAGGTTTGGAAATTCACATCATCAATGTACGTTCAAAAGCTGTGTGTCCATTTTATGGCTTTCCAAAGTTGATTAATCACTTTTTGGTAGAGCAATTCTTAGTCTAACGATTTATAAACCGGTCGAATCAACTATTTCGAAGAACTCTATACTGAAATCGATGAAAATTGAAGGTTACATACGAAGTGCCAATAAAATCATAATTCCTATTTGTATTCTGATCAAGCTTTCCAAATATACACCAATAATGCATAATAAAGTAGAAAATGTAAACAAGTTTGTTTGTTCCAACATCAACAGGAAAAATATATAAACCTGCATATTCCCTATTTGACACACAAAACATCCGCAGATCGCAGTGTTTATTTCAAAGGTGAAAACTTCGAATGCACCAAGTTAACCTGGTCATAAATTCCTTCGTCCTTCCTCAGGCTTGCGGCAAAAGATAAAATGTAGAACTCGGAACAGGTAATATTTATGATCGATCTGAAAGACCGTATCTTTGTTTTTTTCGAGACGGTGTGTTGAAGTTAGACGATCAGACTGCCCCAAGTTCTGGTATAATGTATAAGTACCTGTCAGACCGGTGCTATACTTTGAAATAACTGTATCGTAATTTTTTTATTGGGTTCTTCGGAGAAAGGTGAGAGCTTGATGGAAGGCATGATGCTTTATGTATAGAAAGCAGTGCGTTTTATGACTTGACTCTTTCGAGGAAATAGTAATATACGAATCACACTATGAATATACTTGGGCTATCACCATAATTTTTCTCTATTTTTCAACGTTAGATCTACTCTTAATTCACGAATGTCACTCATTGGCCCAGAACCCTTCTGTGGTATATGTAATGTACCAATAAAGTGAAAGCAGAGAATAATATTAATTGATAGAACCAATATTAATTCATACTGAGCTAATTTAATTTAATTTTTTGAGTTCCAAGAAATACCTGTTCATTCATTCAGAGCTATCCTGTGCTGATGAGTCCTATAATAAGGACGAAATGGCCATCCATAGGTGCTCTGATTGATACCACTTCCTTGCATTTTGTCTCGAACGAGGTATGAGTTTAATATTGGTTGAGTTCTATCGATTTATATTATTCTCTGCTTTCACTTTATTGAAATTCATGGCGATATTACGCGTAAATCTTTTCTATTCTATATAACCTATAAAAAGGAATTTCTGGAGAAAGAGAAAGCCGAGAGAGAAAAATTCTGGCAGAATTTCGCAAGGATGGATCATTCCACTGAGTTCGTTCGGAACTTTGAAACAGCAAGATCCAAAATATATCTGGATCTTGGTAAGAAAAAATTACACTTCTCACTGGCTTTCTTACATCACACTGTCGCCTCAGGAAGCACCTCTTGAGGTCTAACTAAACTAAACGGCATTGTTTGGAAGTATAAAATGAGAAATGGCTCACACAAAAACTGACGAGTGTAGGTTCTGTGAGGAACTGAAGGAAACTACTGTTCAATCAGTTAAATAATGCCTCGCCTTCGTGAGCCTGCGCAAAGAATGTCTTGGGCAGAAGAATTATAGAAAAAACGCAGATTTAGCCTCCTTGAATGACTCTCAGATCTTGAAGTTTAAGCTCTGGAACAACTCTGATGGAGGGCAAAATAGACCATAAGGTCGCAGTACAATGTAACTCCCTCATAAATCTTTCAATCTACACTAGGAGCCAGATATAACTATCAAACAATGATCATGTCAACTAATATCTCGAACACCCCCTTCATTCCTTCATCTTTCATCCAGATAACATTGAATAAGCACCCTGAGGCGCCTGGAACGAAACAGTTACAATTAGAAATAAGTACCCCCAAATAGACTACAAGCTTTTCACCCCCCTTGTTCTGTTACAACCCTCGAGTAATGCGTACATATATGATACAACCAAATCCTCCCATATTTCAGCATAACACAATATTAGCCTTTATGCACGGTTTGCGAGATACACCACCATCGATCTCTCGCTGTTTTGAGTTTGGCAATTTATAACATAAGCCGGATAAATATCAGGGAGAACAGAACGAAATGAACTTCAGGATTGATGAGACTCTGCTCTGCGTAATTATGGCAACCAAATGGAAAGCTGTCAGTCTAGTTCGATAGTTCGATTCGAGAGTATTTATGTTTATGGAAAAATTGGAATTGTAAGTTTTTACGAGCTTGGATTCAGGGAAACAACTGACAACAGTCAGCCAATGGCAGGACATTGTGTTGTTTGAAGAAGCTGAGAACGAAGAGTGCATCAAGGTTTATACCTTCTGGACCTAAGCCTTTTTGTGGCTCAGAAAAGAACAATACAAGCAGCGGTTCAGCAATGGGAGTTGAAGAACAGAATTACCCTCTGGAGAAACACTGGACTTACTCAGGCCAAAAAATTCGTTATGATTTGATGAAGGAGAAAGCCGAGAGGAAAAAACTCGGAATCTCCCAGGAATGGATCATTCCACTGAATTCCTTAGGAACTTTTGAACAGCAAGATTCAAAATATATCTTGATCTTAGTAAGAAACAATTACACCTCCTCACTGGCTTCTTACAGGACACTGTCTCCTCACGAAGCACCTGTTGAGGATGGGATTATCGGACACTGACGAGTGTAGGTTCTGTGGGGAGGAGGGAGAAACCCCCATTCACTTAGTCACGGAATGCTTTGACATTGTGAGCCTTCACAGATATTGGATTTCATCAGATCTCTGAAACTGGAAGGCGAGCTCTTTAAGGGGGCACAATAGACCTTGAGGTCGCAGTGAACTATTACCCCTTTTCAAACTGAACTAATATGCAGATGAGATTTGAAGGGTCTGTGGATCAGAAGCAGAAACAGCTGAACAGCTGGTATTGAAGTTCTAGAGCTGACATGCCTAAAAACAATTCACATGGGGAGACCTGACCTGGACATCCAAGAGGATTTATCAGCGCCATTGACGACCTTCTTCTTCTTCTTCTTCTTCGCGCGGTGCCTTTCCGGCTGAATTGAGGCCTAGTGGTCCATTGTTCACCCGCATCGTTCTATAAAGACTCAGCTCCACAGACACAAAGACAGAAATGTCGCGAGACTGCCAGGAGTGGTCCCTCTCACCATAGAAAAAGTAGGTGTTGGATTTCCTAGGTGTGTTGACCTTAACTCAGTTAGGTTACCACAGTTGAACAAAATATGCTCAACCGTTTCATCAGTGCTCTTGCACCACCGGCATAGGGAGCAGCTCGTCAATCCCATTCTCTTCAAATGTTGTTGAACAGGTGACCAGTCAATGCACCAGCCACCAGACCGAGTTGTTTCCTCTCCAGCAACAGAAGTCTATTAACCTCAGGTCGCGAGGACGGTCTCTCAATGAGAATCCTCGACCACCTCAGGCCCACCCCCGCGCTCCATTCCGAGGAAAATTCCTGTTCAGCCAGCTCCTGAAGAAGCTTATGAAAGATGTGCGACAGATGGCAGCGCAGGCTCCGGACCAACAAATACTAATCTGGCTCCCCGCCTAGCCAGTACATCCGCCTTGACGTTACCAGGTGTACATGAGCCGGACACCCGATAACTTTCATTAAGTTATCAGAGCCCAGCCCACGCAGAGCTTTCCTGCATTCTTCTACTAAAAGAGAGCCAACCCTAACATCAGATAGAGATTTCAGAGTTCCCTGACTGTCGCAACATATGTAAATGTGCTGGCCAGAGTATCCCCTGCGAATATTTTCTAGTGCGCAGGCAAGAACCGCAAATAGCTCAGCCTGCACAATGGAACAGTCCTTCCCCAGAGGGATAGCCTGATTGAAGTGAGGACTCACGATTTCGGCACCAGACCCTGTTGTTGTGACAGAGCCATCCGTGAACCACGTGAGACCTTCAGGACTAAGAAGCCCGTTTGATGAAGACCATAGGTCTCTGTCAGGAACAATTACCCTGTAGGGTTCGTCGAAGTAGAACTTAGTGCCCGCGCGGTCAAATCTTTGGAGAAGGGGAGCGTGAGCATCCTTCTTGGTTCTTCTTCAATGAGTAGGGTAGAGAACAAAAGATCTACATGGCCGCAGTTCCCGCAAGGCGAATCCAGTTGTGATAATAATATACTGATGGACAAAATTAGTGCACCACCTAAAATTTCGTTAAATTTTAACAATTGATATCTTCCAATCTTCAGTCGGATTTTAACGTTTTTTTCTTTCAATTGTAGCTCTGTTATTGTCGAATTCCCTCTATTGAACAGAAGTCCAAAAAATAAAATCTTCATGTTGTACAGGGTACAGGGCAATTTAACGAAATTTTAGGTGGTGCGCTAATTTTGTCCATCAGTATATTAACCTTTTCCTATAGACTCGAGCAGTAAAATTTCTTTCAAAAAATCTATTCGAATTTAGGAATGGATATCCAAAATCTCAACCCTAAAACATCCGAGTACCTCCCTGATCGACCGATTTCCATTTCCACTTTTCCCAGTTCGATCGGGACTGAATATTCCAGGTCTCCAGACAGATAATCGGTTATTCAATGTTCGCATAATGGGGATTTTCTTGTCGAACACGGCGACAATTTATACATTCCTTCTTCTTCGGGGGTTGCTGCCATGGGCGGGAACAATACAGCATCGGTTGCGTGGCAGAACACACCGGGTTACCATTTCGATTCACCGCGAACTGATTGATAGGGTTGTTCGGTTTTTTTGGGACATCCATGCGAGATATTGATGATGAATGTTGGTTAGGGGATGCTAAGGGGGGGCCAGGGCATGGGGTTGTCGCGATTTTGGGGAAATATTCGGTTGGAAGCGTGTGGGGTTAATTTTGTGTCTCCCGATTCATCAGTTATGATTTTTGGAGATAAAGTGTCAGTTGCAAGGAACGTCATTAAAATTTAATGGTCCATTAAACTCTTAATCCTCCGTTATTATAAGGAACTAATGGAGGATTAAGGGTTTAATGGACCTTTAAATTTTAATGGACGTTCCTGCAACTGAGCAATAGTCAGCTATTTGAAAGATACACTGAGTGTTGTATGGGTTAGTAGTTACTGAGAACTGAATACTTCTTGGATTCTGCAATTTCGAAGTTACAAAGGAACTTTCTGAAACTATATATTTACGGAAGTTTTCTCCAGAGTGCTTTTCTTTCAGTTTTTTCCTTCTCCAGAAACGCCATCTTATTTGCCCACATCCCAAAAAGGTTCAGGTCCAGTAAGTGGCATTAGTGCTACTTTTCTGGCTAGTGTGATAGGTTCTTCGTCTTAAGGCCTAAAAAGGTTCAGTTAGCACAAGAACTCAAGCCGGCCGATCATCAAAACGTCGTGTCTTTTTGATTGGTCCGGAATCACAATTGGCCACCGAGATCTTGTGATTTAAAACCTTGCGACTTCTTCCTTTGAGGCCACGTGAAAGAGAAGGTCTACGCCAATAGTCAAGCGTCGATTCAAGACCTCAAAGATGGAATTCGTGAGGCTATCGAGGACATAGGGCAGCCAGTTTGCGATTTGGTTATGGAAAATTTCATTAAAAGGATATGGTTCTGTAAGCGTGGTCGTGGTGGTCATTTGCCTGATGTTATTTTCCACTATTAACGGCATAGCCTCTTCTTTATAATGAAACTAGCTTTTACCCGCGACTCTACCGCATTAGTTTTTTTGTTTTCTCCCGGCTGTAAGCCAACCTGCAACAATGTCCCACTATCGTGTTCCAGTCCTCAACTTAACATCAAAATTTGTTCAAAAGCAACGTAAGCTACATAATGGATAGCTCCGAATGTTTCCTTAGTAAATATAAAAAGTAAATAATGTAAATCGGTTTAAAATGCTACTAACTACCTACCTGCCAACCTCCGATGTTATAGACAGTGTGACATCCGCAACATCGTCTGCATAGGAAGTAATAAATTATGGCGCCTACCGACCCTCTAAGTTAAAAAAAGATCAAATACTAACTTGAAGTTTTAGTAACACTCAGTTAAAAAAAACATCAAAATCGTTTCAGTAGCTATGGCATCATGCGCTTCTTGACACGATCACGCTAGATTTCCGCGGGAATGAGGTATTTTCCCGCCGTAAAAAGTAGCCTGTGTCAGTGCCTAGGATCCTATCTTCATATCAACCATGTTTATAAAAAATCCGTTCAGACGTTAAGGCGTGAATGAGGCGAACTTTCAAAACAAACGATTAAAAATCACTAACTTAATTAGTTTTCTGCCTACTACCTACGCCTTAAGTACGATAGCATGAATATTAATAGCCATATCCTTTTCTAGGCTACTATCTATCACCCAACTAAATTTCATCAAAATCTGTTCAGCCGTTTAGGCATGATAGAGCAAAACTCCAGCAAAAACCATAAAAAGATCTAACTCAATCAGTTTTCTGCCTACTTCCTACCCCCTAAGTACGATGACGTGATCATTTTGATCTTATATCCGTTTTTAGGTAAGCATCTATTACCTTACTAAATTTCATCAAAATCTGTTCAGCCGTTTAGACGTGAAAGAGCAAAGTCCCAACAAAAACGACTAAAAATCACTAACTCAATTTAGTTAACTGCCTACTGCCTACCCACTAAGAACGATGGCGTGATTATTTATAACCTATGACCAATTCAAGGTTAGCATCTATCACCATACCAAATTTCATCAACATTCGTTCAGCCGTTTAGGCGTGAAAGAAAGAGTAACAGACAGACAAACAGACAGAGTTACTTTCGCATTTATAATATTAGTATGGATAAACATCCGATCATTTATATTACTGAGAACCAAATACTTTTGCATTCTGCAGTTTTGAAGTTCTGAAGGAATTCCGAAAGAATTATCCATTCAGGGAAGATTCCTTCAGAGTGCTTTTCTTTCAGTTTCCTCCTTTTCCAGAAACTCTTCCTTATAGGTGCATTTGCCTATACCCCTGAAGGGATCTGGTCCAGTATGTGGCGTTTTTGCTACCTTTCTGAATGGTATGTTAGCCTCTTGGTTTTTTCTGATTCCTGAGTGATTCCAGACTAAAGAGTCCTTGTCGTTCTTGCCCACTTCATTGAGTTTCATAATATCGAAGGATGTCGTCTCTGATGATCCATGCAGTACCCAATTTTTTCCTCCATGTTTATTCTATCACCGAATACGAAACTCCATAAAGAACCGTTCGATGTGCCCTGTGTTTTTCCATCTTTCTCCAGCCGGTAATGATGTATGTCCTAGACGAGTATATGATGAAAACGACCCGCGTTTGTTTATAACGGCCTTACGACTGCTATGAATTTCGATTCGAATGAAATATGGCGTTTTTGAGACAGCTTGTTGCCGCACTGCTGAGGGAAATCTTCAACGAATGAAAAAGATGATGGATTGTTCCAAAAGTTCATTTTGTTCGTGATGTTATGTTTTTTCATTTGGAGGTTACGGTGGAAAGCACCTGACAGAATTGGTTTGTGGATAATCGTTTCTTTTTCCTTTCATTTCAGAATTTTCTTCTGTCAAAAGGGGAAAGTGAAATGTTGGGTGGGTCTGGTTATCATTGAAACAGGTTCTGAGTAAAGTGGTTGCTTGGGACTTATTCTTGGGAGTGGAAAAGGAAGGTTTGAATGTTTTCATCCACCATAGATTAGATGCCAATGAGTGACATTGATGCTCCCTCTTTGGCAAGTGTATTAGCCTCTTCGTTTCCTTTGAAGCCGGGAACTCAAATTAAAAATACCTTATTTTTCTTGCCTACCTCATTGAGTTTGTTTGTTTGTATAGGTTGGTGAAAACATCATGATTTTTCTGGTCCAGGGATGTTTCTCTAGAGGGTTATTATGTTATTTAACCCATATTACTGGACCACTGTCTTATATTGGTCTTTTACAAGTCCATAGTAACGCTCAGGTCTAGCAGATGTTAATCTTGACGCCCTTTTTTCAAGTTCATTGGATCTTTCGTTTCCTTTAACACCACAATGCCCTGGCACCCATAGTAGAGCCACTTTATAGCCTCTTTCCAGTTGCTTTATGGTGTTAAGACACTCCCAGGTCAGCAGAGACCCCTAGCAGTGGGATTCCAAGGATCTCAGCGTGACCTAGCTGTGGTAATGTAAATATTTGTCCCCTTGAGATTCATTTTAAGACGCTCTTGAGCGTATATGTAGTTGAGTTTAGTATAATTTGAAAAGAGGTTACAGTTCACTGCGACCTCAAGGTAATTGTGCCCCTTACATAGCTGTTCGGACCACAATATATCTGTGAAGGCTTCAACGAGGCTAGTTGCTCACTGTTACAAATTTATCGCCCAAGGCATTCTCTCCTTAGGCTCTCAATGCCAAAGCATTCCGTGACTAGGTGAATGGGGGTTTCTTTCTCCTCCCCACAGAACCTACACTCGTCAGTGTCCGATAATCCCATCTGCAACAGGTGCTTTCTGAGGCGACAGTGTCCTGTAAGAAAGCCAGTCAGGAGGTGTAATTGTTTCTTACTAAGATCCAGATATCTTAGGGACTTGCTTCAAAAGTTCCTAAGGAATTTAGTAGAATGATCCATCCCTGGGAGATTCCGACAGAGTTTTTTCCTCTCGGTTTTCTCCTTCTCCAGAAACCCTTACTTCTAGATACATTTATTTATTCCACAGAAGGGTTATGGGCCAATGAGTAACATTGCAGCACCCTCATTGGCAAGTGTATTGGCCTTTTCCTTTGATGGCTGGGGACCCAGATTAAAAAGACCTTATTTCTCTTGCCTACCTCATTGAGTTTGTTCCAGCACTCTCAGTGCATATGTAGAAATCCAGTATTTCTGTCTGTTAAATACAGAGCTCACTGTCTTCCCAGGGCTTCATAGATCTTCATTTTGAGTCCATATACGCCAATGCCAGTGCCCCCTCAGATTTTGTACCATCGATTCACGCAATTTATGGGTGATGACGAATGTCGAAATGATTGAATGAGTGATCAAGGAAATAAAGAGACAGTGGTAAGAAAAAAAATTAAATGTCGATAACTGCGAAATTACTGAACCGATTTGTCTTGTCAACGAACTCAACTGCGGCATTCGGAACCCGAACCTACCTTCAAAATTACAAATCCCTAACTTAATTTGTTCTGAAGTTATCGCTGTTCCCCTTAGGTACGAAAGAATTCTCAGATGAAATATAACTTCAAAGTCACTTTCCTGGAAGAAACAAATCCCCAATAAGATTCCTGACGACGTCCAGCGAATACTCGCCGAAACGTGGAAAAGAATAATGGAAACAGCCGAAATAACAACGCAACAAAGAGCCAAACTTCGAGTGGGACATTTTCCAACAGACAATTCCTCCCAGACAAATACCCTCACCCCATCAACCCCCCAAATGGAGCAGCACTAATTCGCCCGCCCTGCACTCGCGTGGAATAAATAAAACACATTCGATTAAGAGAGATTGAACCAGCGCACGTAGGGTTTAAAACCAGTTAACACCATCTAAATGTACCTCCACTAAAAGCAATTTCCGTTCCTTATTTTCGACCCCCGATATATACGCCCTGTAGGGGCTGAAACCTGGATCCACCATCATATTGTAATAGAATGTGTACGTGAGGCATCGCTTAAATTGGCCGTGTATGACTATGAGTTACAACCTTTGCGGTGCACCTCGATGCTTTGTTCATATCCTGCGGCCATTTGTAGTCCGGCTATGTTCGCTTTTATTTTTTGGTTACTAGCACGGTGCGCGATGATATACGGAGCTCACGCTGATGTATATTCAATGGGCTGTATATAACGCGGCGTTGCCAAGTCTATCGGTTCCTTACAGGCGTTTTACGGTTTTCTTTTTTGTCGTTAATAGTTATGGTTTAAATTGGTTGCAATAAAATGTGTACGAGAGGCATCGCTTAAATTGGCCGTGTATGACTATGAGTTACAACCTTTGTGGTGCACCTCGCTGCTTTGTTCATTTCCGGCGGCTATTTGTAGTCCGGCTAGGTTCGCTTTTTTTTTGGTTACTCGTACGTTGCGCAATGATATACGGAGCTCACGCTGATGTATATTCAATGGGCTGTATATAAGAGCGGCGTTGTCAAGTCTATCGTTCCTTACAGGCGTTTTACGGTTTTCTTTTTTCGTCGTTAATAGTTATGGTTTAAATTTTGGTTGTAATAAATGGTGTACGAGAGGCATCGCTTGAATTGGCTACGTATGACTATGATTACAACCTTTGCGGTGCACCTCGCTGCTTTGTTCATATCCTGCGGCCATTTCTAGTCCGGCTATGTTCGCTTTTATTTTTTGGTTACTCGTACGGTACGCGATGATATACACAGCTCATGCTGATGTATATTCAATGGGCTGTATATAACGCGAGTTGCCAGTCTATCGGTTCCTTACAGGCGTTTTACGGTTTTCTTTTTTGTCGTTAATAGTTATGGTTTAAATTTTGGTTGTAATAGAATGTGTACGTGAGGCATCGCTTAAATTGGCCGCGTATGACTATGAGTTACAACCTTTGCGGTGCACCTCGCTGCTTTGTTCATATCCGGCGGCCATTTGTAGTCCGGCTACGTTCGCTTTTATTTTTTGGTTACTAGCACGGTGCGCGATGATATACGGAGCTCACGCTGATGTATATTCAATGGGCTGTATATAACGCGGCGTTGCCAAGTCTATCGGTTCCTTACAGGCGTTTTACGGTTTTCTTTTTTGTCGTTAATAGTTATGGTTTAAATTTTGGTTGTAATAGAATGTGTACGTGAGGCATCGCTTAAATTGGCCGCATATGACTATGAGTTACAACCTTTGCGGTGCACCGCGCTGCTTTGTTCATATCCGGCGGCCATTTGTAGTCCGGCTATGTTCGCTTTTATTTTTTGGTTACTCAACCACCGCGTGATGATATACGGAGCTCACGCTGATTATATTCAATGGGCTGTATATAACGCGGCGTTGCCAAGTCTAATCGGTTCCTTACAGGCGTTTTACGGTTTTCTTTTTTGTCGTTAATAGTTATGGGTTAAATTTTGGTTGTATAGAATAGAATCTGTACGTGAGGTATCGCTTAAATTGGCCGCATATGACTATGAGTTACAACCTTGAAGCAAACACTAGCAAGATTGTCAATGTTTCACCGTCTTACTGAAACCACACGTCATCTAGATCAATAGTTCTCAAATGATGCAAGAAATGGCAATAAACTTGGATATTCATCCTACAATCATCTATATTGAATTACGGCGAAAAACTGATATAATTTTCATTCTTCAAATATTGCGTATTCGAGATGAAAAAAATGAGGACAATCAAGTTCATTCGACTCTCAAGTTCAAGTTATTATCTTTCTAATACATTCAATATCAAATCGACAAAAATCCCTAAATCTCCGGTACCGTACCCCATATCCTATTAAGCAATTTTCCACAAATAAAGCCCTTTTCCCAACGTCCTCCCCAATTAAACCACATCTAAAAATAACCGCGACCTCGTCCAGAAGGCCCCCTTAATCCCAGACTGTCCAGTTGGCAATCCTGTTGCCCGTGTGTTGGCAGCATTGATAATCATCTCTTCCGCCTCTGCTACCCCGAATAAACGTTTTAATTATGATTAATCGCCCTGTATTTCGGGGTTCAGCAACTCCGCGCACCTGTTACGGCATTTTTGAGGTCTACAGGACCACTTTTCTGGGCCGTTTCGTGCTAAATTCGCGTTTGGAGGCGGCCAGTTGATGATTATTTGGGGAATTTTTGATTTATCGGTCTTTTGTGTTGGCAGCGTGACGAACGATGAATGGGGGATTAGTTTTGGAGAGGTTTGATAGTGTTTGTTGTGTATTGTTCGGGAATAATGAAGTTTTGGGATGAAATATGCCTGTTTTCAGCTGAAGTTCTCGTAGGATTAACTATTCAGTTGAAAATTTTCAGTAAATGGCAGGAGAATCACGTTATCGGAATTTTATTCAATAGCACTCTAAGTAGTGAGCCCACCGATTTATCCTTTCAAGTAGATCAATTGATTTGGTAGACCATACACTGCGCAAAAAAATTTACGCACCTTCTGAAAATTTCGATTTTAATGAAATATACATTATATACATTTACTATATAACTTATTTTTTATGTTCTCTCGGGAAAGTTTTGAACGAAACAAGACACATTAAATGGAAGAAAAATTCAGGATTTCACCGAATCTAATGTGGAAGAAGAGAAATAAACAATTTTCAAAATACTGGAATGCTGTTAAGTGATTTAATACTTGGTATTTCCACCCCTTGCGTTAATTACAGCTCGGCAACGACGGTTCATACTCAAAATGAGTGATCTTAAAATGTTCTGATCTAATCCTTCCCAGATTTCTCTGAGTTGGATTCTTAAGTCATTAAAAGTAGCTGGATGATTTCTGAACTTCTCAGCCTTCTATTGAGTTTGTCCCAAACCTGCTCAATCGGATTGAGATCTGGACTTCTTGCTGGCCATTACATTCGAGAGACTTTAACCTCTTCAAGGTACTCTTGAACGATGCGCGCACGATGGGGTCTGGCATTAAAGTCCATAAAAATGAAATTTTCACCAATATATAAGACAAATGGCACTACATGCTCTTCAAGAATGTTCCTTGTATACCTATAACGCATTCATAGCTCCATTATCAACGACCACTAGGTCTGTGTGTCTATGAGATCTGGACTTCTTGCTGGCCATTCCATTCGAGAGACTTCAACCTCTTCAAGGTACTCCTGAACGATGCGCGCACGATGGGGTCTGGCATTATCGTCCATAAAAATGAAATTTTCACCAATGTATTGGGCAAATGGCACTACATGCTCTTCAAGAATGTTCCTTATATACCTATCAGCATTCATAGCTCCATTATCAACAACCACTAGTTCTGTATGTCTAGAACTAGAATTGATCGAGAACAACTGATGTCAGAATGGAGCCAATACATTCAAAGTCTGATAATCTCATCTTTTTTATTCCTGCTGGAAAAAAAACATCTGTATTGAAGAAAAACGTTGAAGAGGATAAGATATGCATGCATGATTCTGATAAAAATAATTATCACTGAGAACAACTTCAGTTGTAGAATAAATTCGAGATTTCCATAGCGAGCGTTATTTTTTTTGCGAAGTGTATGTTAGGTCAATTGAACCGGTAGATCAGATGAACGGTAGATCAATTGAGTCGGTAGATCAGATGAACGGTAGGTCAGTTGAACTGGTAGATCAGATAACGGTAAAACATGGTGGATCTGTGAACAACCTAACCTAACCTAACCTAGTCATAACCACCCCAGTTCTAATAACAATATTAAACAGCGATTTCCCTGGCACGCCACTGCCTCGTCCAAAGCGCCGCCAGCTCTCGGGTTATATGAAATTCAATGCGTGTACCTTTTCAACCTTTTCAAACTCCATTTATTCGGAATTGAAAATATATTAGGGTAGAATTCGGTGGCATCGATGGCGTTGTCGCCCGCTTCTTTTTTACGCTCGCACGCGCGGATACAGAAATCTTTGTTGTTTCCGAAGGCGATAGATGGAAGCCGTAGGATATTTTTATCGAGTCATTCGTTTGCCTAATGCCGCCGAATTTATTGTTTTTTCTTCTTCTTCTTTTTTGTTCCTTATGCGACCTGGAGGATGGTGCAGAGTCGGGAATATAGCGGGCGTCTTGAGGTCCCTAGGGATGACTGTATCGGGAGTAGTAATCGATGAACTGGAAGGTGAGGTCTGTTGAAATAGGGTTTTAGGAGGCACAAGCGAAAGACAAGGAGGATATAACGTGTAGTTTTTCTCATATTTATGTTTATAACAATTATCGACCATGTTTTGGCCTACCCTAGCTGGGTATATCACATGGCGATCCTGCCAGTCCTATGCAGTTAGAGGTTTATGTGGTCTTTCATCATTTATCTATACTTATATTATAAGGAGGAAATATTTGTATGTTTGTGTGTTTGATACGAGTTAACTCATAAGCTACTAGACCGATTTCAATAATTCTTTCACCCTTAGAATGCTACACACTATCCCTGAGTAACATAGGCTATACTTTTCACCCGAGAAAATTAAGGAAACCTACTATAACTTCAATGATAATAATATGAGTACCAAAACCAGCTATTTTCAGGTGCGCTGCAGAAACCGTAAGACTACATGGAAACAATGTATGACGGAAATGTACCTCTTCAATAGTTCTACAAAAAAGTCCGCTATAGCATATCTATCTTCAAGGTTTACTCGGTATCACCTTTCAAAGGTATCCGAATTTTTCTCAAAATATGCATTATTTGGGAGTATTTTTTAATGAATACGCTATTGATCTTTATCCAATTAAATACGTCGTTCATACCCAGTATTTAATTCAGAACGAAATTGCCTTTTACATCATTCAACTATGAAGCACCTCGTGAGTAATAGCAATCATTTTACGCTCGTTGCTTAATACTCTTTTATCATAGAAGGCATAATATATTCCATACCAATCATACTCGTATGTGATAAAAAATACTGTATAAAATGCTTGTTATCTGTTAACAAATTCTGAATTATTTTTTCTTTGCAGGTAACTTTGTTTGGGATCTTAATGCTGAGAAAACTGAAATTTATATTGGTGAACATGTAAGTAGTACTGAAAAAGCAATAATTGACCATAAGAAACAAAGAAGAATTCAAAAATATCAGAGAACAGTAGCACTTCACTCTCGTTCCCACAAAACTAAATTTTGTTTTGGAAACTTCAGGAGTTGTGGTATATCAAAATAACCTTCGACATAGTAATGGATTCTCAAGATTCCTCAAACTCAAATATTGACCCAGAAATTGTCGAGTTCAAACAGGCATAGCTTACTGAGTATTAAATTTAACTTTTAATTAAGTAAAGACGGCCAACAACGGAACTATTTCCCAATTTCCTTCCATGATTTAATAGAGAAAACCAGTGGAGAAATAAAAGACAATTTCTCAGAAAACATTCTTGTTGAAAAATAGGTTCCTCAATGAGATATCGATTATCTCTTTGAGAACTCGTTCTACTTAAACGAATGCTTCATCGTTCTGCACAAATGTCTGTCATTTTCGAATTTTGAGTTTTGAAAATGGTCCCAAACGATAAGGTTCGACTCACTGGTCAAATTTCAATTCTGTCCGCACAATAATTTCGAAGGAATTGTCCTAGAGTATTGAGATTTTCAGGTGTGAGTTTGGTTCTCAAGGTCGCGGTTTAATTCGTTAACCAGTGAAATCCGACTGGGTGTTCCATAAATATGTTCATTCAAAATGTATATTCCTCAATATCTCACACAAAACTGAACCAATCGGAATGAACTTTGGTGGCTACATGCAGATGCTCATAATAGACTCTGACAGAATTTTGTGGCTATAGTGTGAACAGAACCATAGAAATTCAATTGGAGTCAATATCCCAATTGAATTTTCTTTTCAATAAAAAAAGAATCTCTATATTTCCATAACAGGATTATCGATTCGAGTGAAATTCATTTTGTGAATGAAGATTGAATGTTCATGCAAACTTTCAAGAATCATCTTAACCATTTAATTTTTTTAATCATTGATTTTCACATATTTCATCTCTTCAATAATTCCCAGAATATAATTCCGACAGTGCTGATTTTGCATTCATAAACTAAGCATGAATTTCACGTTCTACACAAAGTTTTGAGGTGATAGCGATATTGTCCCACCAATAACGAGAGCTAAAAAAGCACCTGCTCATGGCTTTTCTCAGATTTTTCATGAACTATTATTCCCATATTGATGGAGATACTTTCTTCCTTCGAAAAGGCCACTATTGTCACCCCATAAATTTCCTTAATTCCAAATGAAGAAAAATGAGAAGGTCTGAGAAATAAAACAAAGGAAAGGCCATTAGTTGTTGTCCCTATACTGTAATATTTTATATCTTCGCTCAACAGCTTAGAATTCCCACCATCTGGTTGCTATATTTTCATTTAATTTGTTGGATATTTCTTTATTACGATTATTTGAAGATGGCCTGTTATACATTAACGGGAAAAATTGTTGAGAAACACAAACCTACACTTCATCTGGTCACATTAAAATTGCACAAATATATTAAAAGAAAATAATACGTTTTTCATTATACCAAACGAATTTCTGGTGTCTTGTAAGCACAATTTTATATTATTTCTAAAAAACTTCATAGGTTTTCACTCCCAGTCTCTGAAACAGAAATAATTTAAAAAAATTCAATTAAGATAAAGTGCTTCTGCGAGAATCTTTGCACTTACTTGTCAGGAGCAAATTGGTCTTGAAAAAAATGTCGCATAAGAGTAAAACTGAACAAGGAAATAAATGAAACGGACAATGTAACGTTGCGGTGTCTATATCAGACATCTTCTTCAGACAAACTTGTAAAATTTTCAGAATTGTGTGTTTTTTCATTTGCAGTCTGATTGACATTGAAAAAACACACAATTCTGAAGATTTCACAAGTATTTCTGAAAAAGGTGTCTGATATAGACATCGAAACGTTACATTGTCCTTCTCATTTATTTCTCCTCTCAGTTTTACTGTTAGGCAACAATTTTTCAAGACCAATTTGCTCCTGACAAATAAGTGCAGAGGTTCTCGCAGAAGCACTTCATCTTAATTATTTTTTTTCCAATTATTTCTGTTTCAGAGACTGGGAGTGAAAACCTATAAAGTTTTCAGAAATGCAGAATCCTCCCAGAATATATTTCAATCGATAACAATTTTATACCTGAAATTTGTGTAATAACTAAAGGTAGTATATAATGGGTGAAACATTCAAAAGTTCGAATTCAAAAATGTGAGTAAATAAAAACGGTTTTGAATTCTGTAAAGTTTATCATTCGTTGTGAAGTACAATTTTTCTAGCGATCAATGAAATATTTTTTCATTCATATTGCTGCCGCTGCTAGCCTCACAGTACTCCATTCGATAGGATCAAACTTTGAGCACTTTTTCTCGTCAATGGCATCACGAATGTTGGTCTTCAAATGCTCAATTGTTTCTGTTGGTCTTTAGGACAAAAAAGCCCAACAGTGTCAAATCACAGCTTCTTGGAGGCCAATTGATTGCACCACAATCGATTGTGGCATGAGATGTGTGGCTACCTGGAGAATCCTGTTGAAACCAAACATTGTTAACACCAATACTATGAAGAGATGGCACAGAAAAATCGATTCACTTGTACAAAACTTATTGGAGGTCCTAGAAATAGGAAATAAATAAAGTTTTTCACGATTGAAAGTTAGATTTGCAAAGAGAAAAGTGAACGGGATATCTCCAAGTTGAATGGAATGTTTCAACACGAAATCATTCAGTATTTTCCCGAAAACCCATCCATTTATCCAAGAATGGCTTCACAATAAGACAGATGACGAAAAACACAAACATCACATAAAAAACCTCCAAAAAACTCCTGCCTCCAACTCCTTTCTTTCCCGAATTTCGCATCACCCCAACCCACTCCAATCCACCCTTTTTCGCAAGATTTGTTTTCCATTCCCTTCCACATCATTTCCAATTATCGAACGATCATTCCCTTCGCCCCGAATCTTCTTAGGAATATGATACCCTGCCCCAACTCCCTGGAGGTGCCTTCCGATTGTCTGCAGCCGATTCCTCCTTTTGTCGGGAGCACCCTATCCAGAATCCCGCTGTACACTTCGGGCCCAACTTCGAAATAACGAGTTTGGGATTGTTTTGATCGTTGTTTAATTTTGCAGGGAAGATTTTCGTTTCCTTCGCCTTTAACTGTTTCCAGATTCTTGGATTGACCGGGACCGGTGTTTGGAGGAATAACAGGAAATTGGAGGAGGGTAGGTGGAAGTGGAAAGGGGTTTAGGAGGAATAATAAGTTGAGGCAGTTGGATTTGAGGAAAAGAGGAAATTTGGGAGGTTTTGTTGTTTTGTAAAGGGGCGAATGGAGAAGGAAATCGTGGAGTTATTGAAATTTGGAAAGGGGTAAATAAGAAAGAGTTGAAGGAAATTGAGAAGGTAGACAGAGAGTCTCTACTATGGGTGCCAGGCATCGAGATGTTGAAGGAAATGAAGAAGCCGATGAACTTGCAGAAAGTGAATTAAGATTAACACCTGCTGGACTTGAGTCTTTCTATGGGCTTGGAAAAGACCAATAAAAGGCAGCGGTCCCCAGCAATAGGAGTTGAACAACAGAAAGACATTCTGAAGAAACAACCCTGGACTTACTCAGTCCACAAATTCGTGATGATTTCACCTATGATGAGATATGCATGCTGTGTGGATCAGAAACAGAAACAGCTGAAGGGGATATGCAACTGTCTAGAGCTGGCTGGCCTGAGAACAATTCATATGGGGAAACCTGTCCTGGATACCCAAAAGGCAACGGCAAAGGCTCCTAAGGAGGTTGTCAGTTTCATCAACGCCAATAACGAACTCTTTGAGTTTCTTTGAAGGAGTAGGGAAGAGAACCGAGAACCAAAGATCTATATGGTCGCAGTTCCTGAAAGGTTAACCTAGCCATAACAACCACCTCCCATAGACTCAACGAAGATTGAGTACCATAATAACTCATATTTGAACTGTTTGATTTGATTTAAATATATTCAATCGTTTTAATAGAACCTGGAGGTGCCTTTCGATTGCCTACAGCCGATTCCTCCTTTTGTCGGGAGCACCCTATCCAGAACACCGCTGTACACTTCGGCCCCAACTTCGAAATAACGAGTTTGGGATTGTTCTGATCGTTGTTTAATTTTGCAGGGAAAGTTTTCGTTTCCTCCGCTTTTAACTGATTCCAGATTCTTGGATTGACCGGGACCGGTGTTTGGAGGAAAAACAGGAAATTGGAGGAGGGTAGGTGGGAGTGGAAAGGGGTTTAGGAGGAATTATAAGTTGAGGCAGTTGGATTTGAGGAAAAGAGGAAATTGGGGAGGTTTTTTGTTGTTTTGTAAAGGGGTGAATTGAAGAAGGAAATCGTGGAGTTATTAAAATTTGGAAAGGGGTAAACGAGAAAGAGTTGAAGGAAATTGAGAAGGTAGACAGAGAGACTCTACTATGGGTGCCAGGGCATCGAGATGTTGAGGGAAATGAAAAAGCCGATGAAATTACAAAAAGTGCATCAAGGTTAACACCAGAGTCTTTCTGTGGGCTTGAAAAAGGGCCAATATAAGGCAGCGGTTCAGCAAATGGAGTTAATAACAGGATAACCCTCTGGAGAAACACTTCTAGATATACTCAGTCCAAAAAATTCGTGATGATTTCACCTATCCACACCAAAAAGCTCTTGAAACTGTCACAAGCTGAGCTTCTGGTGATCGTGAGACTTCTGAAGAGGCTCTGTCGGTACAAAAATGATTTGTACCGCATGAGAAAGTCAGCAGATGAGATTTACAGGCTGTGTGGATCCGAAACATCTGAAGCCATGGTATATAAGTGTCCAGATCTGGTTAGCCTAAGAACAATTCATATGGGGAAACCTGTCCTGGATACCCAAAAGGTAACGGCAAAGGCTTCAAAGGAGGTTGTCAATTTCATCAACGCCAATGACGACTTCTTAGGGTTTCTTTAAAGGAGTAGGGTAGAGAACTTAAGATCTATATGGTCGCAGTTCCTGGAAGGTTAACCTAGCCATAACAACCACCTCCCAAAGAGATTGAGTACCATAATAACTCAGATTTGAACTGTTAGATTTAATTTAAATCGTTTTAATAGAACCTGGAAGTGCCTTCCGATTGTCTACAGCCGATTCCTTCTTTTGTAGGGAGCACCCTATCCAGAATCCTGCTGTATACTTTGGGCCCAACTTCGAAATAACGAGTTTGGGATTGTTCTGATCGTTGTTTAATTTTGCAGGGAAGATTTTTGATTCCTCCGCCTTTAACTGTTTCCAGATTCTTGCATTGACCGGGACCGGTGTTTGGAGGAAAACAGGGAATTGGAGCAGGGTATATAGGAGTGGAAAGGGGTTAGGAGCAATAAGTCGAGGCAGTTGGATTTGAGGAAAAGAGGAAATTGGGGAGGTTTTTTGTTGTTTTGTAAAGGTGTGAATTGAAGAAGGAAAACTTGGAATTATTAAAATTTGGAAAGGGGTAAACGAGAAAGAGTTGAAGGAAATTGAGAAGGTGGACAGAGAGACTCTACTAAGGGTGCCAGGGTATCGAGATGTTGAGGGAAATGAAAAAGCCGATGAAATTACAAAAAGTGCATCAAGGTTAACACCAGAGCCATTCTGTGGGCTTGAAAAGGGCCAATATAAGGTAGCGGTTCAGCAAATGGAGTTAAATAACAGGATAACCCTCTGGAGAAACACTTCTAGATATACTAAGTCCAAAAACTTCGTGATGATTTCACCTATCCACACCAAAAAGCTCTTGAAACTGTCACAAGCTGAGCTTCTGGTGGTCGTGAGACTTCTGAAGAGGCTCTGTCGGTACAAAAATGATTTGTACCGCATGAGAAAGTCAGCAGATGAGATTTACAGACTGCGTGGATCAGAAACATCTGAAACCATGGTATATAAGTGTCCAGATTTGGTTGGCCTAAGAAAAATTCATATGGGGAAACCTGTCCTGGACACCCAAAAGGTAACGGCAAAGGCTTCAAAGCAGGTTGTCAATTTCATCAACGCCAATGACGACTTCTTAGGGTTTCTTTAAAGGAGTAGGGTAGAGAACTTAAGATCTATATGGTCGCAGTTCCTGGAAGGTTAACCTAGCCATAACAACCACCTCCCATAGACTCAACGAAGATTGAGTACCATAATAACTCAGATTTGAACTGTTTGATTTAATTTAAATATATTCAATCGTTTTAATAGAACCTGGAGGTGCCTTCCGATTGTCTGCAGCCGATTCCTCCTTTTGTCGGGAGAACCCTATCCAGAATCCCGCTGTACACTTCGGGCCCAACTTCGAAATAACGAGTTTGGGATTGTTCTGATCGTTGTTTAATTTTGCAGGGAAGATTTTCGTTTCCTCCTCCTTTAACTGTTTCCAGATTCCTGGATTGACCGGGACCGGTGTTTGGAGGAATAACAGGAAATTGGAGGAGGGTAGGTGGGAGTGGAAAGGGGTTTAGGAGGAATTATAAGTTGAGGCAGTTGGATTTGAGGATGAGAGGAAATTGGGGAGGTTTTTGTTTTTTGTAAAGGGGTGAATTGGAGAAGGAAATCGTGGAGTTATTGAAATTTGGAAAGGGGTGAACGAGAAAGAGTTGAAGGAATTGAGAACGAAGAGAGTCCACTATGGTTCCAGGGCATAGAGACGTTGAAGAAAATGGAAAAGCCGATGAAATTACAAAAAGTGCATCAAGGTTAACACCAGAGCCTTTCTGTGGGCATGAAAAGGGCCAATATAAGGTAGCGGTTCAGCAAATGGAGTTAAATAACAGGATAGCCCTCTGGAGAAACACTTCTAGATATACTCAGTCCAAAAAATTTGTGATGAGTTCACCTATCCACACCAAAAAGCTCTTGAAACTGTCACAAGCTGAGCTTCTGGTGATCGTGAGACTTCTGAAGAGGCTCTGTCGGTACAAAAATGATTTGTACCGCATGAGAAAGTCAGCAGATGATATTTACAGGCTGTGTGGATCCGAAACATCTGAAGCCATGGTATATAAGTGTCCAGATCTGGTTAGCCTAAGAACAATTCATATGGGGAAACCTGTCCTGGATACCCAAAAGGTAACGGCAAAGGCTTCAAAGGAGGTTGTCAATTTCATCAACGCCAATGACGACTTCGTAGGGTTTCTTTAAAGGAGTAGGGTAGAGAACTTAAGATCTATATGGTCGCAGTTCCTGGAAGGTTAACCTAGCCATAACAACCACCTCCCATAGACTCAAGGAAGATTGAGTACCATTATAACTCAGATTTGAACTGTTTGATTCAATTCAAATATATTCAGTCGTTTTAATAGAACCTGGAGGTGCCTTCCGATTGTCTGCAGCCGATTCCTCCTTTTGTCGGGAGAACCCTATCCAGAATCCCGCTGTACACTTCGGGCCCAACTTCGAAATAACGAGTTTGGGATTGTTCTGATCGTTGTTTAATTTTGCAGGGAAGATTTTCGTTTCCTTCGCCTTTAACTGTTTCCAGATTCTTGGATTGACCGGGACCGGTGTTTGGAGGAATAACAGGAAATTGGAGGAGGGTAGGTGGGAGAGGAAAGGGGTTTAGGAGGAATAATAAGTCGAGGTAGTTGGATTTTGAGGAAAAGAGGAAATTGGGGAGGTTTTTTGTTGTTTTGTAAAGGGGTGAATTGAAGAAGGAAATCGTGGAGTTATTAAAATTTGGAAAGGGGTAAACGAGAAAGAGTTGAAGGAAATTGAGAAGGTAGACAGAGAGACTCTACTATGGGTGCCAGGGCATCGAGATGTTGAGGGAAATGAAAAAGCCGATAAAATTACAAAAAGTGCATCAAGGTTAACACCAGAGCCTTTCTGTTTGCTTGAAAAAGGGCCAATATAAGGCAGCGGTTCAGCAAATGGAGTTAAATAACAGGATAACCCTCTGGAGAAACACTTCTAGATATACTCAGTCCAAAAAATTCGTGATGATTTCACCTATCCACACCAAAAAGCTCTTGAAACTGTCACAAGCTGAGCTTCTGGTGATCGTGAGACTTCTGAAGAGGCTCTGTCGGTACAAAAATGATTTGTACCTTATGAGAAAGTCAGCAGATGAGATTTAGAGGCTGTGTGGATCCGAAACATCTGAAGCCATGGTATATAGGTGTCTGGTTAGCCTAAGAACAATTCATATGGGGAAACCTGTCCTGGATACCCAAAAGGTAACGGCAAAGGCTTCAAAGGAGGTTGTCGATTTCATCAACGCCAATGACGACTTCGTAGGGTTTATTTGGAGGAGTAGGGTAGAGAACTTAAGATCTATATGGTCGTAGTTCCTGGAAGGTTAACCTAGCCATAACCACCACCTCCCAAAGAGATTGAGTACCATAATAACTCAGATTTGAACTGTTTTATTTAATTTAAATCGTTTTAATAGAACCTGGAGGTGCTTCCGATTGCCTACAGCCGATTCCTCCTTTTGTTGGGAGCACCCTATCCAGAATCCCGCTGTACACTTCGGACCTAACTTCGAAATAACGAGTTTGGGATTGTTCTGATCGTTGTTTAATTTTGCAGGGAAGATTTTCGTTTCCTACGCTTTTAACTGTTTCCAGATTCTTGGATTGACCGGGACCGGTGTTTGGAGGAATAACAGGAAATTGGAGGAGGGTAGATGGGAGTGGAAAGGGGTTTAGGAGGAATTATATGTTGAGGCAGTTGGATTTGAGGAAAAGAGGAAATTGAGGAGGTTTTTTGTTGTTTTGTGAAGTGATGAATGGGAGAAGGAAATCGTGGAGTTATCAAAATTTGGATAGGGGTAAACGGGAAAGAGTTGAAAGAAATTGAGAAGGTAGACAGAGAGAGTCTACTATGGGTGCCAAGGCATAGAGATGTCGAAGGAAATGAAAAAGCCAATGAACTTATAAAAAGTGCATCAAGGTTAACACCTGCTAGACCTGAGCCTTTCTGTGGGCTTGAAAAAGATCAATATAAGGCAGCGGTTCAGCAAATGGAGTTAAATAACAGGATACCCTCTGGAGAACACTTCTAGATATACCCAGTCCAAAAAATTCGTGATGATTTCACCTGTCCACACCAAAAAGCTCTTGAAACTGTCACAAGCTGAGCTTCTGGTGATCGTGAGACTTCTGAAGAGGCTCTGTCGGTACAAAAATGATTTGTACCGCATGAGAAAGTCAGCAGATGAGATTTACAGGCTGTGTGGATCCGAAACATCTGAAGCCATGGTATATAAGTGTCCAGATCTGGTTAGCCTAAGAACAATTCATATGGGGAAACCTGTCCTGGATACCCAAAAGGTAACGGCAAAGGCTTCAAAGGAGGTTGTCGATTTCATCAACGCCAATGACGACTTCGTAGGGTTTCTTTAAAGGAGTAGGATAGAGAACTTGAGATCTATATGGTCGTAGTTCCTGGAAGGTTAACCTAGCCATAACAACCACCTCCCATTGACTCAACGAAGATTGAGTACCATAATAACTCAGATTAACTGTTGATTCAATTTAAATACATTCGATCGTTTTAATAGAACCTGGAGGCGCCTTTCGATTGCCTACAGCCGATTCCTCCTTTTGTCGGGAGCACCCTATCCAGAATCCCGCTGTACACTTCGGGCCCAACTTCGAAATAACGAGTTTGGGATTGTTCTGATCGTTTTTAATTTTGCAGGGAAGATTTTCGTTTCCTACGCCTTTAACTGTTTCCAGATTCTTGGATTGACCGGGACCGGTGTTTGGAGGAAAAACAGGAAATTGGAGGATGGTAGGTGGGAGTGGAAAGGGGTTTAGGAGGAATAATAAGTTGAGGCAGTTGGATTTGAGGAAAAGAGGAAATTGAGGAGGTTTTTTGTTGTTTTGTAAAGAGGTGAATAGGAGGAATTGGAATTTGGAAAGGGGTAAACGAGAAGAGTTGAAGGAAATCGAGAAGGTAGACAAAGAGACTCTACTGTAGCTGGCAGGAAGGACATCGAGATGTTGAAGGAAATGAAAAGCCGATGAACTTACAAAAAGTGAATCAAAGTTAACACCTGCTGTCGGGAGCACCCTATCCAGAACACCGCTGTACACTTCGGGCCCAATTTCGAAATAACGAGTTTGGGATTGTTCTGATCGTTGTTTAATTTTGCAGGGAAAATTTTCGTTTCCTACGCCTTTTACTGTTTCCAGATTCTTGGATTGACCGGGACCGGTGTTTGGAGGAATAACAGGAAATTGGGGGGGGGTAGATGGGAGTGGAATAGGGGTTTAGGAGGAATAATAAGTTGAGGTAGTTGGATTTGAGGAAAAGAAGAAATTGGGAGGTATTTTGTTGTTTTGTAAAGGGTGTGAATGAAGAAGGAAATCGTGGAGTTATTGAAATTTGGAAAAGGAAAACGAGAAGAGTTGAAGGAAATTGAGAAGGTAGACAAAAAAGATTCTACTATGAGTTCCAGGGCTTCGAGATGTTGAAGGATATGGAAATGCCGATGAACTTGCAAAAAGTGCATAAACGTTATATCTGCTGGACCTGAGCCTTTCTGTGGGCCTGGAAAAGACCAAAATAAGGAGTTGAATAACAGTTTAACCTTCTGTAGAAACAGCCCTGGACTTGCTCAGGGCAAAAAATCCGTGTTGACTTTACCTACCCATAGCAGAAAGTTCTTGAAACTGTCACCAGCTGAGCTTTTAGTGATGTGAGACTGCTGAAGAGCTAGCTAGCCTAAGACCAATTCATATGGGGAAACCTGTCCTGGATACCAAGAGGGTAACGGCTCCTAAGGAGATAGTCAGTTTCATCAACGCCAATGACGACTTATTTGGGTTTCCTTGAAGGAGTAAGGTAGAGAACCAAAGATCTACATGTTCACAGTTCCCGGAATTTTAACCTAGCCATAAGAACCATCTCCCATAGACTCAAGGAAGATTAAGTACCATAATATCTCAGATTTGAACTGTTTGATTTCATTTTAACGTACTACGCAGATTTGGAAATTCACATCGAAAACATACGATATACAATGCATGACACAGATAATTCTTCCCTCCAGTTGCACAGATGAATAGTCGAGATAATCAAGTGCTGTAACTGAATGAATTCCATTGTCTTATTGCAATAATCTAGCCTTGTCTCTCTCTTATCGCAGTATGGTAGGGAACCTGCAGTAAACGTATAGAATTATTCAATTTTTCAGGCTGCCCAAAATACTCCATTCAAGTATTTACTGTTTCCTACCAAACTGAACGCTCCTTTCAACGATAAGAAAGGACAAGACTAGAAGAATATGCAATAAGACAACGGAACTCAATGTGTTACAGCACGTGATTGCTCGTCTATTCATCTGTGCAACTGGACGGAAGAATTTTCTGTCTGATGCATTGTATATCGTATGTTTCAGATGTGAATTTCCAAACTTGTATATATCTCTGACTTATCCTTAATTATTTCCATTCATTTCAATCGTTTTAATAGAACCCAGTAAAATCGAGAAAATTCCTATAAAAAGTTCCTTATGCCTCTCGTTCTTTCAAAAACTCGTTGATGAATAGCGTGGTTTTTTCTACTTGTATACTCGTAACACATAATGTATTTTATAGTTTAGGTTCGCAGTGAAAAGTCGTGAAAAATCATCAAAAATCTACGTTTAACATCCAAGCCTTCTCTGGTAATTTATGGGTGAAATTTCAAGTCCAAAACGCTACTGGGTTTGATTCATTGCTATCTGTATTTAATTTGAAGTTTAATTTCATGCCAGAATCCTGGGAGACGTTCCATTCGAAGCGTAGACTTCCCTGAGTAAATATTTGATTTGAAGACGTCGGCACAATGGTGAATATTTCTGGTTATGGAGAATATGCTCTGGAGAGCCCCAGATGTTCATTTCGAACTCAAACGGTCCATATTGTATGAACAATATTCAACTTTCTCGATTATTGGTATTTTTTTTATTCGGAACTTTTTTGGAGTGGAATTTGGAAAGTATTCTTAAGTTCTAATATAAACGAGCGTACGAAATATCCTGACTTTATACTCCTCCACTGTCATAAAATGAATGAATGAAAAATAAGTCCCAGAGATGATTTTTCGTTTCTTTCATTGGTGGAGCAATAAATAAGTTATTACTTCAAAATTTTGCATAGGACATAAGATTCATGAGTATATGAATGCAGAATTCAGAAACTGAAATATGTAAAAAATTATATGGTTCAGTTGATGCGATCCTCTTGAAATTTTGCATGAATATTTAGCATGTCAATTTTTCCAGAAAATATATATTAACTCGAATCGGATATTTTGTTATGAAAATATAAAGGTTCTTCGTTTAAATATTCCATTGAATTTTTTTGGTTCTGTTTACACTATGGTCACAAAATTTTGCATGAGGCTTATTATAAGCATCTTGCATGTGACCGAACCATTTTATTTCGATTGATTTTGTTTTGTCTGAGATGTTGAGGAACAAAAATTTTCAATGGCCATAATTTATGGAACATCCTGTACGATTTGGCTGATAAACGAACTCAACCGTGGCATTTGGGAACTGAACTCATCCTGAAAAGCTCTAGTCTCTAGGACAATCCCTTCGAAAGTTAGCGTTTGAGACCATTCTCGGCTCAAAATTCGAAAACTACAGACATTTGGGCAAAAACGATATAGCACTGGTTAAGTTAAAACGAGCGTCCTAAATTTATTTCATCTCGAAGCTTGACAAATAGAGTAAAAAAAGTGAATGAGTGTTTAATTCGATAGCAGTAATTAAAAATAACATCTACCAAAAGTAGGTAATAGTACAATTCCATGACATGATTCATTCATTTATAATTCTCCACCAACACACCCAAATGAACAAATCGCTCAACAACCAACAATACAACGCAAATATCCCTAAAAATCTTGGACTAATCAATAAGAACCAAAAACTTTATAGCTATATGCCAGCTATGTGAATAATAACAAACATTATAACGCTCGTTGCATAATACAGTGGAACTTCCCTATAACAAACATCTGTATAACGAATATCTCTGTATAACGAATTTCGTGCAGACATTGCACCTTAAATTCAAATTCCATGTTAAAAACACCCTCTAAAACGAAGTGAATACTCTCTATAACGAAATATTAAAGGAACATCACTCTTTGAATGGGTATTGGTAAGAAGGTATAGGGGTAAGTTTTTCCGAAATTTTTCCGGACGTACCTAAGAAATCCCGACCTTAAACTAAATCATTACAGCGGGCGGAGAGATCCTTCTGAAACAGTTTTGAATACACCCCTGGCTCTTTAGTTTCAATCTAACCATTACGCTAGTGTGAAAGTTGTGCGAAAATGCCTAAAAGAAAGTGCTTAAGTTAAGTTTATCAGTGAAGTCGACCGCGACATTGCCGACTGTAAAAACAAATTTTCGGTATAACGAAATTTCTTTATGATGATTTTTTGCGTATTTAGCGTTTAGGTTATAGGGAAGTTCCACTTTGTATCGTTTTATAAAGAATGATGAAATCAAATCAATATTATGTTTATTTGGTAGGAACGCCTCACATTTCTGGACGATTTTACAGATCAATTAGGAATAATAATAATTTAAAATTACAGATAACATCAACTCAAAATAAATGTACAATTCCATGAATAAAACAACCAACAATACAACACAAATATCCCTATAATCCCCCTGAAAAACCTCGGACGAACCAATAAGAACCAACAAATTCATAGCTACGTGCCAGAACCGCTGATCCTACTGCTCTGAAATCCATACCGAACACACTTTGTTTTTCGGCCAGAGCGTGCTTTATCTCTTGACGACAACGACGAGGGTGCTTCAGCCCTCTTCAGAGGAATAATCTCCTCCCTTATTGGTTCTTCGGTCGAATTTCGAATATTCAGGTTTAAATTTCGCCCTTGAAACGGGACGTTTGAGTTCTTCGCTGAAATGAAGATTTCGCTGCTGATAAACTACAAAGTAACAATTGGATTTAAAAGCGGTGCTTTAGGGGTTGACTCGAAGGGGGTTGAAGAGAGATAGGGTGATAATTGGGAGGTTTTAGGCATCATCGTTTGAAGGTTAAGGGATTTTATTGTTATTGTACGAGGTGCTGAAATTTGGAGATTGGATTATGGGGTTGTTCGAAAAAATGTGGGGGTATGGGACATTTAGAAGTGTCCACCCTCAATAACTCAAAAAACGAATCAGAATTTGTGAAAACACTCAGATAGGTCGATTTTTGATGACAGGGGGGCATGATCTGGGGCAGAAAGTTTGTTTCTACTCTAGCAACCCCCTGGAGAAAATTGCAACCCCATCAGGAATTTCAATAGGGAAAGTGGGTAGTTTTGTAGCACAAATGAAGGGTTTTTCAAAGAGAAGTGTCATTTTGAATAGCCCGATATATCGGTAGATGTAAGGTTTGAAGCTGTCATTTTTTGACATTTGACAAGTAGAAAACTACGCCATTAATAAAAATGGAAAGAAAAACGCTTCAAGAATGCATTGAAATTATTGAAATTCACTATAGAAACTGAAAATTTGGCAGAGACGGTTCGTAAAACTCGAACGTTTTTGGGCTGTCGTGAAGCATCTTGTCGGGCTGCAAGAAAGAAATTGGCAGAAAAATTCGAGCTGTTGGGACCAGTTAATGATGTGAAGAATAAAACCCGTGCACGTCACACAAAAACAGCCGAAAATATTGCTGCTGTAGCCGAAAGTGTTGAAGAAACCCCAGGTTTGTCAATTCCACGCCCTCTTTGGAATCAGGCATTCCACAAACGGCATTACACGTATTTTGCATGAATATTTGGATCTTAAGGCTTATAAAGTTCAGTTGACACAAGAATACAAGCCGATCATCACAAACGTCGTGTTTCGTGCTGATTGGGTCGTTGAAATGAATGAAAAGGATCCGTAATTCAATCGAAAAATCATCTTAAGTGATGAGGCCCAGTTCCACCTCGGTGGCTTCGTCAACAAGCAAAATTGTCGCATCTGGGGCTCGGAAAACCCAAGGGTTATTGTTGAAAAGCCTCTCTATCCTTAATGTGTGGCTGTTTGGTGCGGTTTATGTTCCGGCAGAGTCATTGGACCTTACTTTTTCGAGAATGAGGTTGAAGCAACAGTTACGGTGAATGGATTGCGCTATCGAGAGATGATTAATGATTTTTTATGCCCGAAATTGGATAGTATTGATCTCGATATCGTTTACTTCAAACAAGGCGGCGCTACGTGCCACACAAGCAACGAAACCATTATTATTTTGCGGGAAAAGTTTCCAGATCGTGTTTCTCTCGGAGAGGTGATCACCATTGGCCACCGAGATCTTTTGATTTAACACCCTGCGACTTCTCCTTTGGGGCCAGGTGAAAAGAATGTCTACGCCAAGAGCCCAGCGTCGATTCAAGTCTCAAAGATGGAATTCGTGAGGCTATCAAGGACATAGGGCAGCACTTTGCGATTTGGTTATGGAAAATTCATCAAAAGTATATGGTCCTGTAAGCGTGGTCGTGGTGGTCATTTGCCTGATGTTATTTCCACTATTAACGGCATAGCTTCTTCTTTATAATGAAATAAACAACCAATCATTTATATTGAAGAATGGAATTTTTCTTCGAACATCAAAATAACACCTCTTATTGGTCTTATTCGTTAGTTAGGGAATTCTAAAACACTTTAAAAACATGGATAATGACTCATTATTTTCTAGTGATTAATGTGTATTATTATGGCCGAGCAAATAGACGTATAAAATAGTCGTGGATAAAATATATTAACTTAGCTCCATACTTCATCTCAATCTTGTATGTATCCCTTGTTTCAGTATCGTTTGACTACACATCAAAAAGCCGCAAGTCCTCCCCTGCCTTCAATTTCCTAACGACTTTAAAGTATGGACCGTTTGAGATTAAAACAAACGAAAGAAAGTTCGCAATTCAGGTTTCATTTATAACACTGAAAACTGTTTGAGCACTTGACTCCCCTGCAAACCCGCCGCAGCACCGAAGAGACGGGAAAGCGGGAAAAATGAAAATCCTCCAGTCTTTCTTCACATTCAAAGGACGGGAAAATTGTCTGGGAAAATTCCCCATTTCGGGCACCCCGATTGCTATCCGATTTGGCTTACATGCCACCCAGCAAGTGAAATGGAATTCAGGACGGAGGCTTAATTATTTTTAATGAGGACGAGATCGTGAAAAGGAACTTTTTAATGGGTTCAGAATAGATGAAAAGGGGACAGCATGGAGGTTTTTCAACCCTAACGTGTCTCCCTTCGGTGACGATGTCATCCACGCTTATTATCTTTTTCTCGAGGCTGCTGGTTTGCTTTTTTGGGTTTCTCTGGGTTTCTGGGGGTGTCTGGCGTTATTTCTTACGTATTCAGGGGTGAAATTGATGGTTATAAGTGTGGTTAGTCAGTATATTATGCAACAGGCTTATAATGATTGCTGTTATCCATAAAAAATACGGATAATCAATGTTATCAATAGAGACACACATGACACAAATAGTTATTTTTTCTTATTACTTAGCTACCCCTAAAACACACCAGGTTTCAATAGTTATTATACATAAACGGTTTTCCAATAAGAGGTGTTATTTTGAATAGCCCACTATTTCGGTAGATGTCACGTTTGAAGCTGTCATTTTTTGACATTTGACGAGTAGAAACTACGCCATTAATAAAAATGGAAGGATTCACGCTTCAAGAACGCATTTAAATTATTGAAAATCACTATAAAAATGCTGAAAAACCCAGGTTTGTCCATTCCTCGTCGTTCTTTGGAATGAGGCATTCCACAAACGTCATTATACCGTATTTTGTATTGATCTGGACAACGTTTACTTTCAACAAGATGGCGCTTCGTGTCACACAATCAACGAAACTATTGATCTTTTGCGGTCAAAGTTTCCGGACCTTGTTATCTCTTGAAGAGGTGATCACAATTGGCCACCGAGATCTTGTCATTCAACACCTTGCGATTTCTTTCCTTTACGGCCACGTGAAAGAGAAGGTATAGGCCAATAGCCCAGCATCGATTCAGACCTCAAAGATGGAATTCCTGAGGCTATCGAGGACATAGAGCAGCCACTTTGCGATTTGATTATGGAAAATTTAATTAAAAGGATATGGTCCTGTAAGCGTGGTCGTGGTGGTTGTTTGCCTGATGTTATTTTCCACTATTTATGTATTTATTTATTTAAGTAAACAGGAACCCCAACAGGAAAACCCAATTACAGGGATTCACCAAATAAAACAAATACCTATAAAATAGCATTGTGAACTTAATCCTAAACTAATACTAAAGTTTCATGAACAAGACAGACAAAAAAAATATATACATTCAATAATTCCTACATAAATATTGAACAAGTTTTCTCTTGAAAATACCCATACAAACTAAAATTATCAATGTTATATAGGTGCCAGCTATAAAAACGCATCAGTCTCAAGAAAATCGAGTGGTAAAATCAGGATGTACGTGCTCTAGGTATAATATTAACGGCATAGCTTCTTTTTCATAATGAAATAAACATCCGATCATTTATATTGAAATATGGCATTTTCTTTCGAATATAAAAATAAAATCTCTAATTGGAAAACACTTCAGAAGCGTATGATGATATAATTTTTCACATGGTGAAGTTTAGGCCACGAGAGCAGGCAAGTGCCTTACATCGCTGAGTGAATAATAGCAATTATACGAGGGCAGAATGCTATAGTTTATTCACGACGACCGAATATTTTTCTTGAAATTTTCATCGTTTTCAATAGATCAAAACAAGAACCTTTCGGCACTAGTATTTCAAATTGATCAAATCATTATCTTTGATTAAAACCAAACATAAACAAACGGAGCATAGTTCGAATATATCTTCAGTCGAAAACTTGAATTCTCGAATAAAACTGATACTTTCTATGTCGGAAATCCTCTTTCTCTGCTGTGTCGTCATAAAAATAATCCTTATATCTTACCAGAGTCGACTTTATCGGACATATAACATAACGTGGGTCTAATCCATATATGCTTCTTGCTGCTAGAGTCAAATCCTAATGGATATAAATACGCTATTAAATCTTACTCCGAAAAGACAGTTTTACGCAGGGAACGTAAGGATTATCTTCTGAGGCAGGCTAGATACATCTCGAATGTTTTCTGGAAGGCCCAGAAATTCCTGAACTGTACGGTTTCGTTGTTTTTCCTTGCAATCCTGCAAACCGTCAGTTTTCGAGTTTTTTGGCTGTTGTTTATCCGTTCAATTTGCCATATGATGTGAAGGAAAATCGGAATATTTCTCAAATGTGATGAAGAAAGTTTTAATTCATTATATGTTGGTATTCGGGTCTCTCCTGTCTAGGATTTATCTATTAATAGTTATTTAATCAACTAGGTTAAGACAGCGACTAATGGTCGAGATATTTTAATGCGTGAGCGAAGAGAACGCGTTAATAGTTCGAGACCGTTAGTCGCTCGATTAATAACCGATTTGATTACAAAATTTTTCTGACGATCTAAAAATGATTTGTGTATGAATTCTTGATTTAAATAAATTATCATTTTGCACAAGACATACATTTGACATAATAAAATTTCTATGTATCTATGTTCCAGTAAAGTTTTCACATTTCTCGTAGTGCTTCTCAATAATTTGTGAACGGTTGCTATGAGGATTGCACATTAAATAGCCGAAAAATTGAGCATTAAAATGGGTCATTGATCAATCGTACACACTCAAATCACCTCCTATTTCGAGGTCGGCAGAAAATATCAATAAAATGATACATAAAACTATTTCGCCAACCAATATTTCCAATCCAAAAATCACTTAGCTTCAAATATGGCCACATGCGAATTAAAAATTCAGTAAATCAGAGAAAACAATACATAGTTATTTTACAAAAGATTTATTCAAAACCTCATTCATTAAACAACTTGCTATCTACTTTGATTCGAAACTCGTGGGAGATATCAATGCTTCTGTTTTATGAATTTATATAAAAAATCTGAGTAGAAACAATAGGTGAGCTTAAATGTACATTATGTAATGAGCGTATAATGATTGCTATTATTCACGAGGTGAAGATAGGGCTAAGAGTCGCAGGCATGTGGCCTAAAACACCGAGTGAATTAAAGTCAGTAGGCTATAGTAGAATTCTCTTCTTATTCCACAACTACTTAATATTTTTCTTGAAGTTTTTAACATTTGGCGACCCTAATATATCCATTAATAGTGTGGAAAAGTCAAGTTGGCATATGCGTGATTATTTAATGAACTTGTCATTATATACAGTGGAACTTCCCTATAACGAAAGCGCAAAATCCGCAAAAAAATCGTTATAAAGAAATTTCGTTATACAGAAAACTTGTTTCCATAGTCGGCAATGTCGAGGTCGACTTCACATATAAATTTAAGTTTATCATTCGAACTTAAACACTTCGTTTCAGACATTTCGCACAACTTTCACAATAGCGTGATGGTTAGATTGAAACCAAACATCCAGGGGTGCATTTAAAACTGTTTCAGAAGGATCGCTCTGCCCGCCGTAATAATTTAGTTCAAGGTCGAGATTTATAACGTACGTCCGGAAAAATTTCGGAAAAAACCCACCCTTCTATCTTCTTATCAATATCCATTCAAAAAGTGATGTTCTTTGAATATTTCGTTATAGAGAGAATTTACTTCGTTTTAGAGGGTGTTGTTAACATGGAATTGGATTCAAGGTGCAATGTCTTGTACGAAATTCGTTATACAGAGAAATTCGTTATTAATACGTTCGTTATAGGGCAGTTTCACTGTATTTTGTAATTAAAGTTGATTATATTATATAAAGTAGATTTGGTCCCCGATTGAAGGAGGATTCTCACCCATGTTAGTCAGGAAACACTATCTATAGTATAGATTTCTAAATCCGTTTTAACAATATAATATCTATAATATTATCTGACAGCAGTGAATGAAGACTCATTATTCACTAGTAATTAATCAGTATATTTTGATTGGAAACAACTTCACGTGTAATTTAGTGGTGAGTTTTCTTGGAGTTGACAAATATTTTCACGAAACAATTTTTGGTAAAATGATATTTCGATGAGTGCCAAAATGAGCCTCAACTCTAAGAATAATTCAATTTATTCCTTAAGATATCGTCACAACTATTCGAATGGTTCCTGAATAATTCCATGAAAAAATCAAAACTTCTGTACATTTCTTCTTCAAATCCTGATACTTCCAACACAATCTCAGCATCTCATTTTCCCATTTATACCTCTCAATATCCCCAATACTATCTTCAACCCCCCTAACCCTCTTGCCCTAACTAATTATCACCAAATTGAGATCGTAGTTAGTAAGATCGATTGACACATATCGTCCCCGTATCTGTCATTGCTGAACTGGGTTTCACCTCGCGTAATTTAGGGCCACTTTCTGGCAACGTCGCCAATTAACGTTACCTAATCCTGATCCAAGGGCAGGCTCCCATGTAAATCGCATCGTAAGTCAGCGTTGCAGCCACGAAATGCAACTCCTCTCATCATTACGCATAATTATTCGATTTGCTGATGGGCCTAATCAGGTTGTTGACACCGTGAACTTCGATACGATTGGTGGCAGGGATCGATCGAAGAATTTTTTCTTGAATAGAATGTGACGTTTTTGCTGTTGCATTCAACAAAATAATGAAATAAAAGGAAAATAAGGGAGGTTGCAAAATGGCGAATGCGCTTGTAAATATCATTCGCCAATTTGAAACGTTGAAAAGAAAAAACAGTGAAACTTCCCTAAACGAACGTCTGTATAAGACATTGTACCTTGAATCCAAATTCCATGTTAAAAACCCCCTTCAAAACGAAGTAATTTCTCTCTATAACGAAATATTAAAAAAACTCCACTCTTTGAATGGGTATCGGTAAAAAGGTATAAGGGTGGGTTTTTTTCCGAAATTTTTCTGGACGTACGAAAAAAATCTCAACCTTGAACTGAATCATTACGGCGGACAGAGAGATCCTTCTGAAACAGTTTAAAGAACACCACAGACTATTTGGTTTCAATCTAACCATTACGTTAGTGTGAAAATTTTTGCGAAAATGTCTAAAAGGAATTGCTCAAGTTTGAATGATAAACTTAAATTTATCAGTGAAGTCGATGGCGACATTGCCGACTGTAGAAACAAATAATCTGGATAGCGAAATTTCTTTATAAGGATTTTTTTGCGGATTTAGTGCTTTCGCTATAGGAAAGTTCCACTGTAACTCGAAAATAATAGCTTGGTATAAACAAGTGTATGAGATCTTAGGTTGCCAATCATTATTCGGAAATTGAATTCGATATTTAGGGCGAAATACCATTTTTTGAATCTATTTGGGACCATTACCCAGTGTCATCGATCTGCAAACGGTTCCGTGAATATTTGAAGTTCTGAATGAATTATGTATTGTATAAGATAGGTATTCGCAGTTATATTCAACAAAATCAACAAAATAATAACACCAACGAAAAATATAGAGGCGGTTGCAAAATGGTGAATGCGCAGGTGCCGAGAATTCGTCGATTCGAGGCGTTGAAAAAAAATTACGCTGATAGTTTTGTATGGGCGAATGCAAAAAATAGCGTTCTGTAAAAGTTTTATGCTTCATTCAACCAAATATCTGTGATCATTCCAAAATTGAATTTGATATATTGGACGAAATATCGCTGTTTGAATCAATGAGGGACGATTGCCAGTATTATGAATTTTTAGGTAGTTTTCTGAACATCTGACGTATCGAAGGATCGTCACTTGGGGAGACAGACCTAGTTCCATGAGCCCTCATAGTGTATGAACATTTGTTTTCGAAAATCGAAGTAATTTCAAGTAGAAGTTCGAATGTGACAGTAATTTGTGGCATATAGGTGCTATTTATAATACTTATAACTTTCATGTGGTTTTTCTGTTTGTGTTGTTTTGTTTTCTCAGATGAAATTTCAAGACGACAAAAAAACTAAAGAAAATAGAAAATCTGAATTAATAAGAAAAATCCTTCGGTATGATTATTTCAGCTTATGCTTCAAACAAATTCAAATATACAAGCACTGCAGTTATACCGGAAGATTTTTACTGCACTTTTTTTCTCTGGGCTCTTGTATCATACGCAGAAATATATAGTACTCGTTCATATTTTCTCTGCTGATACTATGAAATACACTCGCTTTACTATATAATATTGAATAAAATTATGAAGCCGCAATCTGAAAAAAAATTGTTATATGTAATATAGGCCCATCATTTTATGATGTGAAATCACTCGTCAGATTTTCTGGGTGCATCTAGGCGAGATCATTTCTTATATTTCATCATATTGACTTGAGTGAGGTTTCTTCATGTGAAAATGTAATTATTGTAATCATTATCATTCACTTCTTCATCGAATAAATGCGCTCCCATACAAAACTTGTATTCATGGAAAAAGTTGCCTCAAAGTGAAAAATTATAATTATATAGGTACATTTTCACACACTTCATGCAAGAACTCCTGAAAGAATACGAATGGTTTTTTCACTCATATAATGAGAAACCATAATCTGAGGATATCATTCACAAATTGCTGAATGTGCGAGACATAGAGATAGGATGGTATAGAGTTGCCATCATTGAAATAAACGTGGTATCAGATGCGCCATATTACTACCACCTAACGTCAAATTTGACAATCGTTGAATTTTCTGGAGGAATTGTGATTCTTGCGCCTGTTTTTAGTTAAATTGTGATTCTTTCTGCTTAATCATATAGAATAAAATGGTATGGTGCACTGTAAGGCTTCCTTCAAGCAGAGAAGAGACAGATAAGAAAAAAATAGAGGAAAAACATATCACAGGTAGGGATGAGTACCCAACAGATCCGCATTCGAAATTTTCGCTAGTCTGTCTTGGTATTCTAATATCTTTTCATATGTGTTCATTATCGCCTGAAAAAAATTTTTATTTGTATTCAAGTGACTTTATTGAACAGGATTCCTAAAGATCCAACACGTCGTATTTTTTTGGTGGAATTTGTAAACAGAAAAAACTGGCAACTTAATTCAACCCTGAACGTTCCGCCATATTGGTCCCTGACTTAGTTCCGCCAAGTGGTACTATTTTTCCTCACTCAATTGTATGTCAAAGCGTCTCTTCTCTTTTATATATCGATGGTGCGAGACCACCGCATTCACCATTTTGCAATTGCTGTCATCAAAATGTGGACATATTTCGAATAGTACGGGTAAATGCTTCAGATAATAAATGTTTTCAAACTCAAACCGAAATATCCAGAAATTCTATATATTTTCTTGATAACTAAGGGACCAGCCCCCTAAAAATAACCTCTCCTAAAAGCCACACCAAACAATCCTTTACCATCAAAAATTCAATATGATTAATCCCAGACGGGCAGCAGGAACCTCTCAATCCTTCATCATGAATTTTTAACTCCCAATATACAGGCAATCCCCGAGGAAAGAAGCTCACATTAAAGAGCACGAGGTAGATGAAAACTTTCCTCCGAAATCCTTCTATATCCTTCCGTAATAATAGGAGGATTTATCCAGGAACTTAATAAAACTCTGGGATCCCTTAAATGGGGTGCTGCCAAAGGAAAAGAAGTTATATAAAACGTCGTCGTAGGGCCTTCCTCTTTCGGTCTTTTCACTTCTAACGGTCGGGACGTGGGGCTGTAGACTTCTTTCGATCCTCTACAGGAACTGGCGAAGTGTGTTTTCGTGTAGTCCCCGATTTTATAAATATATAATCGGTATAATCCTGGATGAGACGGAAGTTCTGGATAGATTAGCAGGTTGGAGTTGGGGAACTGAGGAATTTAAGTTTGGAAGATGTAGAAATGTAGGATTTTATGTATTTCAGGACGATCTGTTCGTATTGAATTGTTCTGGAGTATCGGAACAACAGAGGGGGAGGCTGTATAAGGAACGAAAGAGTGAAATGCGAACTGCGAGTCGTTTTGAACCTATAATTGTTGACGTCGAATACTTGAAATCGAGCTTGAAATATTAGGGACATTTGCATTATTTCTTCTCTTGTACTATTCAACATTTTGGAGCATTTGACAGCCGTCGTCAGGAATGCCTTTAAACTTGGAATTTACAGACAAGCAACTGTTTTTCTGAAGATTTCTATAGGTTCCACTCCGAGTCTCTGAAACATAAATAATGAAAAAATTTCAATTAAGATGAGGTGCTCCTGCAAAAATCTTTCCATTTATTTGTCAGGAGCAAATTGGTCTTCAAAAAATTTTGCCTAACAGTAAAACTGAAGATAGAAATAATTGAAAAGGACAATGTAACGTTTCGGTGTCTATATTAGACACCTTCTCCAGACGAACTTGTAAAATTTTCACAATTGTGTTTTTCATTTGCGATCTGATTGACATTGAAAGTTGTCAATATATAGAGATGTTGATCTATTTAATTTCGAAATTTCCTGATGTCATTTCTTTCTTCGAGAAATCAATCCAAATACGATCAATTCCAACAGAACAATGGTCAAATTATCTACTTCATCTAACAAAATACAACATGTGGTTTCCTTAATTTTCCTTTTGTTATTACCAGGTTCCGTCATTAGTATCTTTGTGTTGTTCCAGTTCATCATATGTTACCCTTTGAATATATTTGGCAGATAATTCCTAAATTGAATATCTTGAGAGTGATTGGTTTCATTCTATTCATTTATTATGTGATGGCCTACCATAAACTCGATAACTTCTGTGAGGAGCAACTTCAAGACTCTAAATTCTCGAGATTTGAATTGAATAGTTGAATTAATGAATGCATAGAAAATAATCGATATCTCTCACGATATTCACATTCACATTGATTGTTTATCCACGTGCAAAAATTTCTGGTTTCACTTCAGGGCTTTCTTCAATTTTCCTGCTTTAGGTTTTACTGGAAAATGTTATGAAGTCGAACCTTGTCCACTTAGATTCATTATGAAGAATATATTGAAAGACCCTTAAAATCTATTTCACCTGTTGGAGTGAGGAGTGGTGCTGAAGGAAATGAAAAGTAGATGCAAAAAGGCATCAAGGTTATTATCTGCTGGTTCTGAGCCTTACTATGGGCTTGGAAAAGACCAAAATAAGTTAGTGGTTCAACAATAGAACTTGAATAACTGAAAAACCTTCTGAAGCTATCCAGTTATAATATTAATAATTGCGATGGAAAATTTCCAGTACCAGAATCATTTCTACTCTCATAATAACCACAGAAATAATTTCTAAGAGGAGCTAGGTTTGAATGAATATGTTTACAAAGCTTTTACCATTGTGATCGACGTTCCCTTACCTGTACCTGTATACGGACATCCACATGAAAGATATGCTCAGTGCAATTTTCTGAATACTACTGGTGTCGGGGGAGGATCGATTATGGTATTGGGTGGAATATCTTTGACTGCTCGCACAGACCTAGTGGTCGTTGATAATGGAGCTATGAATGCTGATAGGTATATGAAGAACATTCATGAAGAGCATGTAGTGCCATTTGCCCCATACATTGGTGAAAATTTAATTTTTATGGAAGATAATGCCAGACCCCATCGTTCGCGCATCGTTCAGGAGTAACTCGCAGAGGTCGAAGTCTCTCGAATGGAATGGCCAGCAAGAAGTCCAGATCTACATCCGATTGAACAGGTTTTGGACAACCTCAATAGAAGGCTAAGAAGTTCAGAAAATATCCAGGTATTCTTAATGACTTAGGAATCCAACTCAGAGAAATCTGGAAAGGATTAGATCAGAACATTTTAAGATCACTCATTTTGTGTATGAACCGTCGTTGCCGAGCTGTAATTAACGCAAGGGGTGAAAATGCCAAGTATTAAATCACTCTTCGGCATTCTAGTATTTGAAAATTGTTCATTTCTCTTCTTTCACACAAGATTCGGTGAAATCCTGAATTTTTTCTCAACGAGTCTTGTTTCGTTCAAAACCTTCCCGAGAGAACATAAAAAATAAGTTATAAAGTCAGTGTAGAGTTAAATTTTATTAAAATTGAGATTTCAGAATGTGCGTAATTTTTTTTGCGCAGTATATTTTTCAAATTCGAACAATTCAAACCGAAATTTCCAGTAATCCAATATATTTTCGTCAATAGCCAAGAGACCAACCCCCTAAAAATAACCTCTCCTGAAAGCCACACCAAACAATCCTTTACCATCAAAAATTCAATAATATTAATCCCAGACGGGCAGCAGGAACCCCTCAATCCTTTCATTGAATTTTTAACTCCCAATATACAGGCAATCCCCGAGGAAAGAAGCTCACATTAAAGACTACGAGGTAGATGAAAACTTTCCTCCGAAATCCTTCTATATCCTTCCGTAATAATAGGAGGATTTATCCAGGAACTTAATAAAACTCTGGGATCCCTTAAATGGGGTGCTGCCAAAGGAAAAGAAGTTATATAAAACGTCGTCGTAGGGCCTTCCTCTTTCGGTCTTTTCACTTCTAACGGTCGGGACGTGGGGCTGTAGACTTCTTTCGATCCTCTACGTCTACAGGAACTGGCGAAGTGTGTTTTCGTGTAGTCCCCGATTTTATAAATATATAATCGGAATAATCCTGGATGAGACGGGAGTTCTGGATAGATTAGCAGCTTGGAGTTGGGGGATTGAGGAATTTAAGTTTGGAAGATGTAGAAATATACGATTTTGTGTATTTCAGGATGATCTGTTCGTGTTGAGTTGTTCTGGAGTATCGGAACAACAGAGGGGGAGACGGTATAAAGAATGAAACAGTGAAATCCGAACTCCAGGTCGTTTTGAACGGTAATTTTGGACGTCAAATACTTGAAATCGAGCTTGAAATATTGGGGATCTTTGCATTATTTTTTTCTCCTGTACTATTCAACATTTTGAACCATTTGCAAGCCGTCGTCAGTACCGCCTTTCAACTTGGAATTTGCAGACAAGCAACTGTTTTTTCTGAAAAACTTTATAGGTTTTCACTTCCAGCCTCTTTAACAGAAATAATTGAAAAATTTTAATTAAGATGAAGTGCCCCTGCAAGAATCTTTGCACTTCTTTGTCAGGAGCAAATTGGTCTTGAAAAATTGCTGCCTAACAGTAAAACTGAAAAAGCAAATAAATGAAAAGGGTAATGTAACGTTTCGGTGTCTATATCAGACACCATCTTCAGACAAACTTGTAAAATCTTCACAATTGTGTGTTTTTTCATTTGCAATCAGATTGACATTGAAAGTTGTCAATATATAGAGATGTTGAATTTTGAATTTCCTGATATCATTTCTTTCTTCAAGAAAACTATCCAAATACGATTTATTCCAACAGAACAATTGGCCAAATTATCTACTTCATCTAACAAAATACATGTGAATTCTTTAATTTTTTTTTGTAATTATCAGGTTCCATCATGAGGATCTTTGTGTTGTTCCAGTTCATCACCTTTAAAAATATTTGATAGATGATTCCTAAGTCGAATATCTTACTGTGGGCTTGAAAAAAGACCAACATAACAATAGAATTTGAATAATAGAATAACCTTCTGAAGAAAACCTACTGGACTTACTCAGGCCAGAAAATTCGTGATGATTTCACCTATCCACACCTGGGTGCTACCAAGGATTCTTAGAAAGTTGTCGGTTTTATCAACACCATTGACGGCTTCCTCACGTTACCATGAATAAGTAGACAAGAGAACAAAATACACTGCGCAAAAAAATTGACGCACATTCTGAAAATCTCAATTTTAATGAAAGTTTACTCTACATTGACTTTATAACTTATTTTTCATGTTCTCTTGGGAGGGTTTCGAACGAAACAAGACACATTAAATGGAAGATCAATTCAGGATTTCAAGGAATTTTATGTGAGAGAAGAGAAATAAACAATTTTCAAAATACTGGAATGCTGATAAGTGATTTAATACTTGGTATTTTCACCCCTTGCGTTAAATACAGCTCATATCTTAAAATGTTTTGATCTAATCCTTTCCAGTTTTCTCTGAGTTGGATTCCTAAGTCATTAAGAATAGCTGGATGATTTTCTGAACTTCTCCGCCTTCTATTGAGGTTGTCCCAAACCTGCTCCATCGGATGGAGATCTGGTCTTCTTGCTGACCATTCCATTCGAGAGACTTCAACCTCTTCAAGTTACTCGTGAACGATGCGCGCACGATGGGGTCTGGCATTATCGTCCATAAAAATGAAATTTTCACCAATGTATGGAGCAAATGGCACTACATGCTCTTTAAGAACGTTCCTTATATACCTATCAGCATTCATAGCTCCATTATCAACGACCACTGTGCGAGCAGTCAAAGATATTCCATCCTATACCATAATCGATCCTCCCCCGAAACCAGTAGTATTCAGGAAAATGCACTGATCATATCATGTGGACGTCTGTATACAAGGGAACGTCGATCACAATGGTAGAGGCTTAATCTAGACTCATCTGTGAAGAGAACTCTTTCCCAATCAGCCTCTTCCCATTGGATATGCTCTCTCGCAAAATCCAAGTCCTTATGAGGATTTGGACTTCATTCAACACAAACATAGTTATTATCATCAATCACTAAAACACGTTCTGTGTAGACTTTGCTACTGTGTCCTTAAGCCTCCTTAGGCTCAGCACGAGTAATCGTAGAACGCTGATTTCTTCCATTAGTTGTTCTATCTTCACAATTATTTCACTCAAAATAAACCGAGACCCTCTAAATTCTTACATCGACGCCAGCGTCTAGCGTCGAATGGCCTGGAACGCCAGATAAACATTCGAATACCCCTCATCCAGACGTCCTAAGCCTCACCCCGTACAATCCAGAGATAACTCCCAATGTACGGTCATCATCTCCATAACCTACGACTCTCTAGTGCATAAAGAAGCAGGACCGAACGAATAAAAACAGATTTATGGGTCTATTAGAGAGCGGATAGGGGTGTAACAAGTGTAACACCCCGATTAGCGAGTGATTCATCTTTGCAAGAAGTTGCTTCGGCGAGTTTTAGGGGTCGTGAGTGAATTTTTTTAATGGGGGTAATAATACGGGGATTAGAAGTGAGACCGGGTGATTTGTTGGGGTTTTTTAAGGGTTGTAATGAAGTGGGGTGGATCAAATGTCTTAGGAGGGTTGAGGGGTTGTAAAGAGTTGGGATGATGCTGAGAAAGGGGCGTTTATTTAACTTCGAAGCTCGAACGTTTGAGTGAATTTGATTTAGCTTATCCAAATTCCCAAGTTTTGTGAATTCACTCGAAAAAAATAACTCGAAAGCTTTTTTTCATTGAACATTGTTTTTCTCCTTTCATTCGTTTTGTGGTTTGAAATTTCATTTGAAGAAACAAAACAACACAAACAGAAAAACCACGATGAAGTTATATGTTTTATAAATATCACCTATGTGCCAAAAAAGTCTAGTTATATTCAAACTTCTTGAAATTCCTTCGATATTCGGAAAAAAACTTTTTAAAAACTAGGGGAGTTTATCAAAGGTCTCCAAAAGATGATCTTTCAGAACCTCGGATGTTCAAGAAACTGTCATCAGACGCATAATACTTGGCAATAATCTATCCTAGATTCAAACAACAGTATGTCGTCCTAGTATCGAATTCAATTCCGAAGTGAGGATATAAATTTGATTGATTGAAGAATAAAACTTGTAGAGAAGATTTATTTCAACACTTGCTCATACTAACACAAGGAGAGTATTTATTTTCAACGTCTCAGAAATAATCTATAATATTGCCTCCAATTATAGTATAATTCAATCTTTTCCTTGAAATTAGTTCGTATATTTGAAACATATAAACATTCGAATTAAAACATCCTAAAGACGTTGTCCGATTCCTAATTGCCAATGCCTTCTATTGTTGCTGTCTCCATCATTTAGTCCTCTTTCACTCATTTATTTTTTTATTCCATTAATCCAAGTCATTCTTGGTTCTCCCCTTTTTCTGTTTTCCATCTCATTACTTTCTTTGTTAATCTATTCTCTTCCATTCTTTGCACATGTGTATACCATATCAGCTGCTTCCTATCTATATATTCTGTGATTGTCTCTTTTATTTCCATAGTTTCCCTTATTATCAAATTCGGTACCATGTCTTTTCTCGAAGTTCTGGATGCTCGTCGTATTGCATCCATTCTGTAGCTTCTATCCTCCTCCTCAGTTGTTCTTTCAATCGCCAAGTTTCAGATCCGTATACTGGGGTACTTTTTATTAGTGTATCTTATATACTTATCTTTCTTTTTTTTACCTATCTCTGTGCTCCTTAGAAGACCATTAAGCGGTTTTTTTATTTTTTTGTCTTAGTTATTCGCGATTTAATTTCGGTGTCATCTGTTCCTTCTGTATTGAAGTTGATACCTAAGTATTTGTAGCTTTCGCATTTCTTTATGGTTTCATTATTTTTTAGCTTGAAATCGGTAGTTTCTTTTCCAACACACAAGTATGGTGTTTCAGATATATTCATCTGAAGACCCCATCTTCCATACTCTTCTTGAAGCTTTCCAAAAACTAGGAGTTTTTATCAAACCAGATCAAGTCTCCCAAGTAATTATCTTTGAGGACCTCAGAGCTTCAATGAACTGTCTACAAATTCATAATACTGGGCCCCGATCTCTCATAAATTCAAAACGTGGTGTTTCACTTTAAATATGGTATCCAAGTTTGGAAATATGATAGTCGATTGAAGAATAAACTTATACAAAAGGCTCATACATACACCTGCTTATACAAAACTATCAGTAATATTTCTATTCAACGCCTACAATTGGGGAATGTTCGACACCGGCGCATTCACCATTCTGCAACCGCGTATATTTTCCTTGCTATCATTATTCGGTTGATTTTTCTGAATTATACAGCAGAAACCTATCTTATTCAACACATAATTCATATGAGCAGAGGAAAATGTAAACATTTCTCAAAATCAGCTAGAGTTTTCATGATTTTGGGATAGTGCAGGCTTGAGAAATTTTAAGAAACATAAAGACTTTTGCTGATTCCTTTCGAAAGTTATAGGACTTTTAAAACATCGGATTCTTCGTCAATGTGTGATTTAACACCCTCCCTGGATGAAAATTCGAATTTGGACAGAACTATCTTCCTTCCTCCCACCAACAAAAACTAGATTCAAAACACCCCAAAATCACACGACAACTGTGAAAAAAACCCTGATAAAAATTCACTAAAACACTTGGTGAAAAATCCCAACATTCCTAAAATTCCCAATTGAATCCCAAAGGCACCCTTTTCAATTTACTGCGTTATTCGACAAACTCACCCCAAAAAAAATCGTTAGAAAAACAATAACCCTAATTCACTCCGAACTCGAATCTGTTTGTTAAACTTCCATCTACTTCTTCAGTGATTGCACAATAGCCGGATTTCCCAATAAAATCTTAACCTTAGGGCTCACCCCCGAAGATCCTCACCCCCTAAATCCGCCCCCATCACGAGAACCCCATTAATTTTCTCGGCCCGGCGTTGAAGAAATCAATTAAAACTTCCAGACCACTCAATAATCTGTCGAAGATAACATTTCGAGGGTGTGGACTTTCTCCTTCCGGTGCTGGGATATTGAGAAAACGTCTTTTTGAAGTTTATTCCGATCGCGTTCAGGCCGGCCAAAAACTAGACGTCGAAATGAGCCGTTTGTTGGTTTTGATTCAGTTGGTGGCGTTGCGATGGAAATGTCGATAGATTGAGGTCATTTCCGCAAAAGAAAGAATGAAATCGAAAGTTTCTAGTCCATATGAATCAATTCCTTACCTACTGATGTCTTCTGAACACTCAGATCGAATGGTGATAGTTGATAGTTAGTTGATAGTTTAAAAGAGGGGTTACAGTTCACTGCGACCTTAAGGTCTTTTGTGACCCCTAACAGAGTTGTTCTGGCCAAAACCTTCATAGCTCGCCTTCAAGTTCCAGAGATCTAATGAAATCTAATAACTGTGAAGGCTTCAACGAGGCTAGTTCCTCACTCTTACGAGTTTCTCGTCCAATGCATTCCTTCCTCAGGCTCGCAATGCCAAGGTATTCCGTGACTAGGTGAATGGGGGTTTCTTCCGTCTCCCCACAGAACCTACACTCGCCAGTGTCCGACAATCCCATTCTCAACAGGTGCTTCCTGAGGTGACAATGTCCTGTAAGAAAGCCAGTGAGGAGGTGTAATTGCTTCTTACCAAGATCCAGATATCTTTTGGATCCCGCTGTCTCGAAGTTCCGAAGGAACTCAGTGGAATGATCCATCCCTGGGAGATTCCGCCAGAGTTTTTCGGCTTTCTCCTTCTCCAGAAACTCCTTCTTATAGGTACATTTACATATACCACAGAAGGGTTCTGGGCCAATGAGTGACATTTGTGCGCTCTCTTTGGCAAGTATATTGGCCTCTTCGTTTTCTTTGATTCCCGAGTGGCCGGGAACCAGATTAAAAAGACCTTATTTTTCTTGCCTACCTCGTTGAGTTTGTTCCGGCACTCCCAGATCATTTTAGAGTCGATGACGTAGGAGCTCAGTGTTTTAATAGCAGCTTGACTATCTGAGTGTATGGCTAAATGGCACTTCTGATAGTTTTTTTCTAGATGAATTTCTAGACATCTTTCAATAGCTAAGATTTCCTCTTGATAGACGCTCATATAAAAGCCAAGCGACAGTGCACACTTGGTCGAATGGTGACATCGGCACCACTTCTATATGAAACCAGATTCCATTGAATCATGTCATCAAGTGAAATTATATCATGACACCGTCGCATTCGCTATTTTGCATCCATTTAGTTGTCACTACAATGTAGATATGTTTTAAAAACAATTTCTGTAACCTAACTGACTTCTTCTTGCGTCAATATAATCCACACAAATTATATTCTGCAAAATATTATAACTTTTATTTTCTTTTCAGGTAAGAATTCCAAAGACACATTGCTAGTTCTGATCTATCACCAAAGGTCGACAATATGGTATATGTGAGTATAAATATCAAACATACAGATTTAGTCAATTCAAAAGTGAAGTTTTCGAAGTTATGAAAATAACCATTAACTACCTTAACACCCAATGAAAACAGTTTTGAAATTTTGTATTTTATTTTGTAGTTGGAAAAAAAATTAATAGAAAATTGATGAAAGACTCCTAGGAAAGTACTGATTTTAAGTCATATGCCCTTCCAAACTATGTAGTTAATGTTGGGAAAATGATAAATTGATATTTGTATCAAAGAACAGATATATATTCTTGTGAATAAAGAGCTAACCAAATATAATACATGAAACAAAAAAATCCCTAGCTGACATTCGTGCGCCCTCTTTGGCAAGTGTATTGGCCTCTTCGTTTCCTTTGATTCCCGAATGGCCGTTAACCCAGATTAAAAAGACCTTATTTTTTTGCCTACCCCATTGAGTTTGTTCCGGCACTCCCAGATCATCTTTGAGTCGATGACGTAGGAGCTCAGTGCTTTAATTGCAGCTTGACTATCTTGAGTGTATGGCTATATCGCACCTTCTTATAAGTACATTTACGTACACAAGCAAAGGGTAACGAACATAGCTTCTTTATCAAATATATTACAGTCGAAATGGGAAAAAACATTTATCACATTTCCAGAACATAAATTGTTAATGTCTTGAGAAACCTTTTTAGGCCAATACTTTCCATGTTGTGCGTCTTTCTGGACAGTGAACAAGCATTTTGACGGACAACGGCCTAACTCACTGCGCCCAAAATTATTCAATTATTCAAAACGCTGACAAATCTACGTAAAGCGACTGATAAATGAACCGGAAGCGCTCCGGAGACGCGATACCGGAGAAGGGAATGAACAATGTGCTCCGAGCAAATTACCGTTAAGGCCCGTCCAGTCTCGGTTTTGGTTGTTTTGTAATTTGGGCCTGGTGTCCCTTCCATTGTTTATGGACGGGGAAAATGAGTTGAATGTTCATCGGGAGTCAGGAACTCGGGATAATTGATGGTAAGGGATGGGGGATGGTGGATTGTTTGTCTTGGGGAGTGGTTGAAATCTATTTAACTACTTGTTCGGAGTTGGTGTTTTGAAACGGAAGTTTTGTGACGGGGACGGAGTGGACAAGAGTATCGTGGAGCTGAAATTTTAAGGGTCTTTGTAGTATGTGCCAGTGCGAAAAGCCTGAATAATTTTCATACGTAAGACAGCAAGGTCTGTATAACCTTACGACCGACGTCTTAAAAGCGTGTCTTAGATGAATAGAACTGATATTGAGATGACACGTGATCTGATCTACAGGTTTGGAAATTCACATCTGAAACATACGATATACAATGCATCAGACAGAGAATTCTTCCGTCTAGTTGCACAGATAAATAGTCGAGACAATCACGGGCTGTGACACACTGAATTCCGTTGTCTTATTGCAATATTCTAGTCTTGTCTCTCTCTTATCGTTGAGAGGAGCGTAATTCATTCTGTTTGGTAGGTAACAGTAAATACTTGAATCGAGTATTACCGGCAACCTGACAAATTAAATGATTTCATATGTGTAATGCAGGTTCCCTATCATACTGCGATAAAAGAGAGACAAGACTAGGTTATTGCAATAAGTCAACGGAATTCATTCAGTTACAGCACGTGATTGTCTCGACTATTCATCTGTGTAACTGGACGGGAGAACCCTCTGTTTGATGTATTGTATATCGTATGTTTCAGATGTGAATTTTCAAATTTGTATACCTATGTTTATAACCATTATCGATCATGTTTATCAATGCATGATATTTGTATACATCCAATAATTAAACATGTATAAATAGGGATGGTATTTATCTATAGAGTTCTATTAATCTGTAGTTCAGAATGTTCTAAGTATTAACACCTTCGATGAGCTTGATGAGTATAATTCGCTTTTACCAATGGATCGAAATCAGAGAGAGAGAGAGAGAGAGAGCTGAAATCTTGTATGCAAATGTATAGAGCTGGCTGGCCTAGGAACAATTCATATGGAAAAACCGGTTCTAGACACCCAATAGGTAACGACCAAAGTTCCAAGTTATTGGTTTTATCAACGCCTTCTTGGGTTGGATCAATTCAGCAACATTTCATCTATAAACTGTCAAACTAGGTTCAATCTTTTACGAACGATTCCAGTAGTCGATACATTCCCTTTGGGAACATCATGTACGAAAGCTTAAAAAATTTCCCGTTAAATAATTTTGTAATTTTCCGTAGCGGTTTTCGCGAAAAGTTCCAGATTTTCAGGGAAAACCAAAATGTCCCGGGAAAGCTCACCGTGTAAGCCCGGTTTTCATTATAACTACAAACTTTTCACAATTAACCTTCGAACTAACAAAAAAAGAAGAAACTTCGTACTTCGTAGTTTGAAAATTGAGCGACAGCAAAACCTACTTTGTATTTATAAAAGGGTGAAGTTTTTTTCGTTTTCGCAGTTCGTGATGGCTAAAAACTAATTTTCGCAACGCCTGAGCGAGTTTCGAGATTAGATCTCGAGTAAACGCAAAGAAAACTGTTTTCCTCAAGATTAATTATTAATCGATCAATTTTTAAACTCAGGTAATTTTTGGATGAAACGAAAACCTATTTCTGTCTGCTACCTTTTGAATTTCGAGTTTTCACGTTTTCGATTCGGAAGTTTATCTGTTTATTATTATTAATTTTTCATTTTGATATAAGTTTGTCACACGTTTTGTATCATTATTCCGAAATTAAATTCGATATTCAAGATGAAATACCACTATTTAAATCTATGGGAGATGATTACCCTTCAGTAAGGTCCTGTAGCGGTCTTAGAAGAACAGAAGTGAGTAGTGTCAAAATGAGAAGTTCATCAAGGCCTGATGTAGGACCACTGCTAACATCTCAAAGAGTGAAGAGGAAGTAATCAGTGCTTTCAGCATGCGATCTGTGATGATTGAACTTCTCATTTTGACACTACTCACTACTAGATGTCACCATCTGTAGGATAATACTCGATAGAGTCTTACAAGTGGTCTTAAATGTAGAAGTTTTTCAATAGGATGTTGTCTCTGAGGGATATGGGACACTGATGAGGCCTAATAAGGCCGAAACCGGTCTGTCTCTTCCCACATTGACAACATCTTGAATAAATCATCCCAGTCCGCATGAAGAAGGTTCTGTGAGCCTATAAATTGAAGATTGTATTCATTTCGATGATTACTATTTTCAATTTATCTATAATATGTTTCAAAAATTTGTTAGGTTAGCCTCCTTAAAGGCAAAGAATTTTTTGTTTGTCATTTTTTCTTTATCTTAAAACCATTCTAGAGTCTTGATAGATAGAAGAGCACAAAGATCAGGCGAACGAATCCAACAGGATAATGCAGATGTGCTTGTTATTATAGCACAGTCACGTGCAGCACAATCGCAAGAGACAAGCAATGGAAGGAATCAAACTTCAACCCAGAAAAGTAGAAAAGTTTTTTCTACAAATAATGTAGATTGATGGCTCTATACAAGTGATGTCCGAGACACTCTTGAAGGTCCTCTTGTCTTAAATTTGAAGAATTACTGAAGTCCGTGGAATATTCTCTGGTTGCGCAACTTGGTGGTCTGACAAAGCTCCTTGATCTACAATTTTCGTCCAGTCAAATTCGTCCTAGCATTTTCCACGGAATATTTTCAATATTACAGCCCTCGTTATTCTCTGAAAACTCATTGACTTCGAATACAACTGCGCTAAGGAATTATTAAAACTCACTTCAGTCTTAACAGAAAAAAAACATTCAAACGAAACGTCGAAGGAATTAGATCTTAATGCAATCGACCCATATCATGTTTTACTCAAGAATATCAGCTTAGACAAGTTCTCCGCAACTCAAACAAGAACTCACATACACTCCCGTCAAATTTCATGCATCCTGCATCACAAATTTGAGCAAATATAACAAGCAAATGTTTAATGATATCTTCTGCTTCGAATCTCAACCACAGCCTAAGTAATTGATCATAGAGCACAATGAATCGGAAGGCACAGAAAGCAGCTTTGCAATTACAGTTCGAACAGTTAGAGGCTTGCTCCGTTTCATACTACTACGGAAGTGGTTTCAAGAGACGCGAAAATCTTTAGCTGTTGAGACACGAAGACGAATAATATATGTAGTTGCAAGCCGAAAGTGCACTTTGAATGGCTGCAGACTGACGTTTCCTTGATTCGATGTGAGTTTCTTGGATTGTGCGATATTCAATACAACAGGAAGACTTGCATGAGATGCGAGAAGATTTCAAAATTGTTCTTGACGAGAATGGAGAGTGTTATATGTAGGGTTTTCCAATAAGAGGTGTTCATAAACTTTAACCTAACTTTGGTTATTCTTAAGATTTTGAAGTGCTTGAGTCCTATCTATGTTCTATGATTTATTATTCATTATTTATTTATCTCCCTCATATATTACTAGCAGACCCACAGACGTTGTTCTATATACACACAAATTTATTCAATTCGATCCAGCCGTTTAGTTGCAGAGTAAATGAATAACCTAAAAACACGACTACAGCGCCATCTGTTGTCTGATTTGTGATCATAAACATACGGACATTAGGCAATCCAAAATACATTCATACTTCCCTCACACTTCGGTACCTTCTCTTACCCGCCTAGTGAGATGCATTTTGGTGTGATTTCATCTTCAACCTGCCATATCTTTTGATGTATTCATCATAATTGAATGATGTAAAAGGCAATTTCGTTCTAAATTGAATACTGGATACTAATGACGTAATTAATTGGATAAAGATCAATAGCGTATTCATAAAAAATACTCCCAAATAATGCATAATTTTGAGAAACAATCGGATACCTTTAAAAGGTGATACTGAGTAAACCTTGAAAGATAGATGTATGCTATTGCGGACTTTTTTGGAGAACTATTAAAGAGGTACATTTCTGTCATACATTGTTTCCATGTACGTCTTACGGTTTTTGCAGCGCACCTGAAAATAGCTGATCATGGCTGATTTTGGTACTCATATTTATTATCATTGAAGTTACAGTAGGTTTCCTTAATTTCTCGGTGGTGAAAAGTATAGCCTATATTACTCAGGGACAGTGTAGCATTCTAAGGGTGAAATAATTATTGAAATCGGTCTAGTCCCTTATGAGTTAACTCGTATCAAACCCACAAAAATTCAAATCTTTTCTCTTTATAATATTAGTAGAGATTAGTCAATTCAATGATACAGAAAACCCCTGTCAACAATTTTCAATGAAAGAATCTCAAAAAACCTCCACCTGTGTTAGCACTGTATAAAAAATACCTCACGCAAAACAACAACCCTTAAGGAAAACCTCATCATCAACTTTACCCCCCATTTCGATTCGCGATCGAAATCATCCATTCATCCCTTAACATGAACGTATTCATCGAAACTTACCCCCACCCCCTGTCTGCCAAGATTCGCAGACATCAGATCTCGAACTTGTCAAACAAGAACTTTGAAACCCCTCCGAGTGAATTAAAGTTGGCAGATTACAACCCTTAATTCGAACGAGACCCGTTTAACGCGACAAAAGTCGAATTACCCCCGCCCTTAAAAACAGAAATCGCGGGAAAGGACTAACTTATTATTCCATCTCAGTCGTCTTGGCCTTGAAAAGGGAGAAGAGGGTGGGGGAGGGTCCCTTTATAGACCTTTTCCTCATGGGGAGAATTAACGAGTGGAAACAATTAATATAACCGAAGGGTTGGGCTATTAAGGGTATGGTTCGCTGATTGTTCTCGAATTTTACGATATTTGGTATACGTGAAGAGATTTTTGAGAATGGTGGAATGTTTATATGATATTCTCCATTTATTTTTGATTATATTGAAGCCTCAAATACTGGAAAACATATATGGGTCCCTAGAAGGATATTCATGAAATTAACTCGAGGATCAGATACACAAAGCAAATTTTTGTTTTTGTAAAGATACTTTCGAATAAAGGGGTTTCCAATAGGAAGTGTCATTTTGATATTAAGAAAAAATGTCATTTTTCATTACAAATGAGTGGATGTTTATTTCATTGTAAAGAAGAAGCTATGCCGTTAAATAGTATAAAATAAAATCAGGCAAATGACCACCACGACTACGCCTTCAGGACCATATCCTTTTAATGAAATTTTACGTAACCAAATCGCAAAGTGGCTGCCCTATGTCCTCGATAGCCTCACGAATTCCACCGTTGAGGTCTTGAATTGACGCTGGGCTATTACGTAGACCTTCTCTTTCATGTGGCCCCAAAGGAGAAGTCGCAAAGTGTTAAATCACAAACTCTCGGTGGCCAATTGTGATCACCTCTCCGAGAGATAACATGGTCCGAAAACTTTTTCCGCAAAAGATCGGCCGGCTTGAATTCTTGTGTTAACTGAACTTTATAAGCCTCAAGACCAGAATATTCATGCAAAATACAGTGTAATGACGTTTGTGGAATGCCTAATTCGAAAGAACGACGATGAATGGACAAACCTGGGTTTTCTTACTTTTACAGCAGCAATATTCTTGGCTGTTCTTAAGAGACGTGCACGGGTTTTATTCTTCATATCACTAACTTGTCCCAGCAGATCGAATTTTTCCACCAATTTCTTTATTGCGGTCCGACAAGGTGCTTCACGACGACCCAAAAATATTCGAGTTTTACGAACCATTTTTGCCAAATTTTAACCATTTTTTAGTATATTTCAATAATTTCAATGCCTTTTTGAAGCGTGTATCGTTCAATTTTATTAATGGCGTAGTTTCTCAAAATGACAGCTTCAAACGTGACATCTACCGAAATAACGGGCTATTCAAAATAACACCTCCTCTTGGAAAACCCCTTAGGTTTCTAAAAGGATAACAATGGAATGAATTTCAGGATTATAAGATCATAAAATGTTGCTTAGCCAATCAAGTTTTTCACATGTTCTGCAAAAAATACAGTACTATGGCATTTTTCTGAGATAAATGAGCTTGAATATCAATGCAAGGCAGATTTAAATGAAGAATCACGAAAAAGCGATAATATCTTAAAATGTCAATATATATATTTTTTCTGATTTCTGCCTCTGTTGATATCTGTCTGGACGTAAAGAATGTCTTGAACAGGAAAATTATAGGAAAAACGTGGATCAAGCCTCCCTAAAGACTCTCAGATGCTGGAGTTCATTGAGGTTCTGGAACTTGAGTTGAAGCGCAGTTGCAAAGATAAATCTGATGGGGGTATAAAAGACCTCAGGGGGTTGATAGAATATTACCACCTTAACAATCTACAATTTACAGTATCCTTCAGTAATTTTGAGTTTGAACCGTTTAAAAAAAGTTTCATCCCCCTTCATTATGTATCGACCGAACGAACACTCTGTATAGCAAAAAAGCACCCTGATCCCAAAAGTTGGCGCATAAAAAAACAACGAATTTTTCACCATGAAATTCTTTCACGACTAACAAAACCGTAAACCGAATTTTCCAATCTGGATAAATCAAACGGGGAAAATAACTCAAAGTTGCACGGTTTTCCCTTTAGAAACGGCCGGAAAATCTCGATAGAAATCAATTAATCCGTTATCGGGCTTCCAGTGGTGAAAAATCGCGAAAAACCTCGACGGAATAATTGCGTAGAGCTTTCCCGGCGTTCTTTTCTTTTCCGGTTTTTCCTGCCAAGACGGTTTCTATTGTTTTCGTCGTGAAACACAGTTTTCCCCTCTGCGTTATTAATCTTGAGGTTGGTCATCTGCAGAAAAGAACTAGATTGAGTTTTCCGCCTGATATAATGGGAAAATTACGTCGCTAGGTGATTATTTTGAGGCCACATCGATTGAATGGAATTGATGGTCATTTTTTTCATACTTAGAGGGAATATTTCAATTTGGAATAAATGAGTCTATTATTTCCTTGGAACGTTTAATATTTCTTGTTATGAATGGTATTTAATTTTATCCAATTTCCTGTGGAACCTGCTCATTATGGATCACTATGTCTTTCTCTTGATAGTTTTTTTACAGGTTATAACATCTCGTATAGTTAATGTTCGATTGCACATGACAATTGCTTATATCATCAAAGTAGTAGAAACTGAGCAATAAAATGGGGCATAATTGATTAATTTCGTATACTTTAAACCCACATTTTATTTCGAAGTTGACGAAAATAGATATTAATCAACTAGGTCATTGAAGACAGCAACTGATGGTATTTAATAGTTCGAGACCATAAGTCGCTCTTTTAATAACCAAGTTGATCACAAGATTTTTCCGAAGACAATATTAATTGTGTATAAATACTTGATTGAAAAACATTATCATCTAGCACAAGACATGCATTCGACCTATTAAAATGTTTATGTATTTATGTTCTAGTAGAGTTTTGATATTTCTCGTAGCGCTTCTGAAAATTTTGTGAACGGTTGCCATGAGGATTGCATATTAAAATAGCAGAAATTGAGCATTAAAATGGGTCCTTAAAATCGCTTTTTATTTTTAGGTCGACGGAATAGTATATTATGCAACGAGCGTATAATGATAGCAATTATTAGCGATGTGAAAATTAAGCCACGATCCGTAGGCGAGTGGCCCAAATCACCGAGTGGATAACAGCCATTATACGCGAGTAGCATACTATACTTTATCTACGACTACGGAATATATTTCTTAACGATTTTAACGTTTGGCGACCGCGACAAGACCCTTCTATGACAAGCGTGGAAAAAGTCAAGTTGACACAGGAGAAATTTTTGGAGAACTGGCCATTGTATATTTGTAATGAAAAAAGTTTTAATTGATATAATGAAAGTATATTTGGCCCTCGATTGACAAGGTATACCCATATTTGTTAGTTGGAGTACTTTAGAATACTGAAGAAATACTAATTTGAAGAATATTATATCGAAGCTTAATCTATGAAGCATCTGACAGCAGTGATCATTTCATTATTCCCTTATAAGTATTGGGTATTATTAAGGACGAGCACAGAGATGTACAATCAACGGATTTTACAATAGTCGTGGGTAATGGTACATCATACAATGAATGAGTAGAATAGACAACAAAAGATCTACATAATCGCAATTCCCGGAAGGTTAACCTTGCCATAACGACCCCAGTTCTACCAAATAATAATTAAATCACACACAGCGTCTTGGCGCCATCTCAACGTCTTTTCCTTACGCCAGCTCCTCATTCAAATTTTTTCTGAAATAATAATTCCTGATGAACTCCAACGACCATGAAAAAACTCAGATTAGCAGCCTCATTTCCGCTCAGTTCGAAATTAAAATTTCCTGCTTCAACTTAAACAGCGCTACGAACTGTTGAACTTTAAGTATTTTCATCGAAAACAATTTTCAACTCTGTTCTTCTTCATCCAGTACTGGCCAACTCCACTCAAGTCCCTACTGTGAATTTCTCCTCTTATTATCTTTCTGATATTTCAGACCGGTCTCCTGAATTTATAAACACCCGTTCTCTCTGCGATTATTCATTCGAAAGGCTAAAGTTTGTATTATTTCCGAAGTTTTGGATAAGGTTTACCTTCTCTCGAGTTCTGAGTATTGAGACGGAAAGGAAGTTGTTTTATTTTGAAAGTTATTGTTGATTCGGAGTTAGGAATTGGTCCATCCGTTTTTAACAGTTTTACTCAGTTTCTTAATGACTGGTTTAGGGTTTCTAATGGCTGTATATTGAGTTTGTTGAATGAACGAAGTTTGAGATTGTTTCTGAGTAGATTATCAGTAGTATTATGCCTAGGACCTTGATAATAAACGAGATAATTTTATGACAATCGAGAGCTCGTTCATTATACAGGGTCTCTATAAATGATTGTAACAGCGTAGTTGGCTTTGGATTGCAGAATATCAATCTCTAACCAATCAGAGCATATCCTGATCATAGAATTCTGTGGTTTGCATAATCCAAAGTCAAGTGCGCTGTTACAATCATTTATAGAAACCCTGTAGAAGATCATATTGAACGCATAATATTTATTATCTTGTTGTGGTGTTCTTGATCGAGATTGAGAGTAAAATACACTTTTACTTTTTTTTGCTCCGAGAATAATAACGTCTTGTGGAAATGTTTGTGAGTTCGAAATAGATATTTTCAATGATTTTCAGAGGAAATCATTTAAGATAAGAGAACATAGTATTTTTCATGGGAATGGTGGAGTACTGATAAATATTTGTGGTTTCAATACTCCTTCTATGTATACTCAATTCAGAGATCACCTGTCAGTCACCAGATATGACAAAAAAAGGGCTGAAAACCTTCCTCATAAACAACGACAAAGGTTTTCAAAACAATACCCAAGAGTCTCTTACTTGACAGTTACAAACGTCATCTACCGATAGTAAATGAAAAATATGAACGGAGTGCCTCTTCACTTCCAAGTCAATCACCACGGTTAAGTACGTACCATCTATACGTCACCTGTCATTCACCAAATATGACAGAAAAAGGGCAACAAACCTTTCTCAAAATCAACCACCTTTCAAACAATACCAAAGAGTCTAGCACTTCACATATTCAAATGTCATCTACCGACAGTAAGTGTGAAGCCATCTTCACGAAGAAATATAAATGGGGTGTCACTTTTATCTGACTTTAACCCTCAACCCTAGTCACTTGAAAGTCAACGATCAGGGCTAAGGGTGTGATACCCTCGGTCAGAATTGTTCAAAGGTTAAAGGGAGGTTCTGAGGAGAGAAGACTTCATGTAAAATGCATGAAACAGATGAGCCAATCCGACAAGAGTATGCTTGGATGGGAAGGAAGCGTATTAAACGGATATACGTCGATTTGGACAGGATACATATCCCTTTTCGCTGTATACTCGCTCATTTATGAAATATTTAGGGATCTCATATTGTACGTTTGTCATATTGGAAAATAGAGTGGTATTAGCTATCTGAAGGGTTTTTCAATAGGAGGTGTTATTTTGATATTCAAAGGAAAATGTCAGTTTTCATATGAATGATATGATATGTATTTCATTATAATGAAAAGCTTTGCCGTTAATAGTGAAAAATATCATCAGGCAGATGACCACCACGACCACGCTTACAGATCTATATCCTTTTAATGAAATTTTTCATAACCAAATCGCAAAGTGGCTGCTCTATGTCCTCAATAGCCTCACCAATTTTATCTCTGAGGGCTTGAATCGACGCTGGGCTATTGGCGTAGAGCTTCTCCTTCACGTGGCCCCAAAGGAAGAAGTCGGTGGCCAATCCATTTAGATAGAATTCCGGATCATTTTCATGCATTTCAACGGCCCAATCAGCAAAGACACGACGTTGTTGATGATCGGCCGGCTTGAATTTTTGTGTTTACTGAACTTTATAACCCTTAAGACTAAAATATTCATGCAAAATACGGTGTAATGACATTTGTGGAATGCCTAATTCGAAAGAACGACAAGAAGATGGACCAATCTGGGTTTTCTTCAACACTTTCGGTTACAGCAGCAATTTTATAGGATGTCTTATTCACTACGACCCAAAAATGTTCGAATTTTACGAACCGTCTCTGCCAAATTTTCACCATTGTTAAAGCGAATTTCAATTATTTCAATGCGTTCTTGAAGCGTGTATCGTTCCATTTTTATTAATGGCGTTATTTCTACTTGTCAAATGCCTAAAAAATGACAGCTTCAAATGTGACATCTACCGAAATAGCGGGCTAGTCAAAATAACACCTCTTATTGGAAAACCCTTCATATTGTGTCTAGTGATATTGGTTTTGTTCGAATGATATTAAAGTGATATCTGTTTTGTTGAAAAAAGTATTGTTGCTCGTCAAAACTATTGCCAGATTTAATGAAACAGAAAATGAATGAAAAATGTATAACCAACAAGCTTTTGCGATACTTATATAGGTACATTTAATCGAAATAAGGAAACTGGAAAAATGGAAACAGAAAAAAGTTTTTTCCATAATGATACGGTTTGCAGATAAAATTTCAAAACTACGGAGCGAAAAGATAAGACATGGTCAGGTATTGTCTTCGAAAGATACAATTGTTTACTAAATTTCGTACGAAAAGTTTGAAAGCAGCTTATTCATCATCTCCGAACAAACAATAAGCTTCCAAACGAACGCACCAAAAAATAAATCTCCATCGAAAAAATCCCCAATAAGTCGAAACTCTCGCTTGATTTGGGAACGTAACCATTTGTCTCGATCGTCTTCTAGTAAAAATACCCCTAACTTCACCCCCTTAAGGCTTAATTCCACCCGGGTGATTGATAAAACGAAATTTCGTTTCATTGAGCCTGCCAGGCGTTCTTAGCTCCGAAAGAAGTATGAAAAGTTTTAAGAGGTTTTTTTGACGCTATCGTGACGTAAGTGGGTGTGGTAGGGATGCAGATTTAGGACAGGGGATGAATCCGTTGTGAAAAAGTTATGGGGAAGTTTTGGAAAATTTTTAAGTGGGGTTATTTCGTAACATCGTTATCTTTGTATTAGATAGTAGTCTGACAATTTTTTCGGAGGTAGTTGCTTCGTGTTCTTGCTATAAACATGTTTTTTAGTTTCTTTATACTTACAGATAAATATTGAATAGATAACTTCATCAGTTTATGTAAGTTCATTTAAAATACCATACATAAAATAAATTTATTTTTCGTCGAACAAAAAATATAAGCTAAGTTTATCGTTTCTCAAAAAAATTTATAGGTTCTCACTTCCGGTCTCTAGAACAGAAAAAATAAAAAAATTTCAATTAAGTGCTCCTGCGAAAATCTTTACACTTATTTGTCAGCTGCAAGTTGATTTTGAAAAAATTGTTGCCTAACAGTAAAACTCAAGAAAAGGAAATAAATGAAAGGAATAATGTAACGTTTCGGTGTCTATATCAGACACCTTCTTCAGAAAAACTTGCAAAATCTTCGGAATTGTGTGTTTTTCTATTTGCAGTCTGATTGACATTGAAAGTTGTCAACACATAGAAATGTTGATTTATTTGATTTTGAAATTTCCTGATGTAATTTTTTCCTTCAATAAATCAATCCAAATACGATCTATTCCAACAGAACCGTTGGCCAAATTATCTACCTCATCTTGAAAAATACATGTGAATTCCTTAATTTCCTCTTTATAAATATCAGGTTCCTTCATTAGGATTTTTCCAATTCATCATATAATCTCCGCTATTAGAACATACATGATCAGCGATTTGTGATCTTAGAATGTCTCTATTTTTGATGTTGTTCTTATATTCCCGTTTTCTTATCGATAAAGGGCTTGATGTGTTTCCTGTATTAGATTTTCCACATATACAGGGAATATTGTAAACACAATTTTTTTATTTTTGTGTCTCATTCATTGGTTTCGTTCTGGTTAGAATGGATCTCAAATATTTGTGTGTCTGATTTAGACACCGAAACGTTACATTATCCTTTTCATTCATTTCCTTTTTTTAGTTTTACTGTTAGGTAACAATTTTTTCAAAACCAATTTGCTCATGACAAATAAGTGCAGAGATTTTCGTAGGAGCACTTCATTTTGATTGAAAATTTTTCAATTATTTCTGTTTCAGAGACTGGGAGTGAAAACCTATAAAATTTTTTGAGAAATGCAGAATCCTCCCAGAATATATTTCAATCGATAAGTTTAACGTATATGAAATTGATCGATAATGATTCATTTCATTGCGCGATAACAGAATTCCATGTCGACATTTCGTCACAGAATATCCTGTATAAACAACAGCTTCCAAAGTGTTGCAATCTTCAGTTCGGACACATTTACCAAGCCTCATTAACAACCCGCTTGTTCTTAATCCACAACCCCCAAGTCCCATTTACCAGAGTACCTAACCCTTGGAAAGATATTCAAGATTAATCCCCTCGACTTAATACTCTTCATCTATTCAGTTTCGACCACTAATGAGCCCTAGTTAGTTACTGACACCACCATCAACTCCTTCATAAGTCATCTAACACTTACCACTCCATTCCCATTAAGGGTTGAGGAACATATTGCAATATCTTTTCCGGGGCAAAAATGATTCACTGCGAGGATATTTCGGGAAAAATATGGCTTTTCTGGATGTCTGGAAAGCCCGAGTTTTGGAAGATAAAACTCCTGTAGAAAGCCAAGGGAAAAAACTGGGAATTATTGGGAATTTCTTGACGTGTTTGGGTGTTAAGCCTAGTGGTTGTTGACAGATAGAGCTGGGAAAGAAACGATAGTTAGGGTGAAGAATTTAAGGTGAAATATTCATTATTGATGGCAATTTTTTAAGTGTGATGAAGCGATTGTTGTCTTTCGAAAATTCTTCCTATTATTACACAAGGTGTCTCATTTAACAACTTTCGATTAAAACATCAGTAGATACTGTGACGTGGAACAGTGCACATCGTGGTTTCTATACGAAATATTGATTTTGACGCTGAATAATGGTGTCGAACAAAGATTTGGGTATTCTCGCCTTAATACTGGTTGGTCTTATGCGAAAAAAAGGATCGAAAAACGAAGACAACGGTGGTCTAAGAGTGGTGTAAACTGAGAAACCGCTTCACTCATGAACATTTACCGAAAAATCTACGTGTATCGAAACCATAGGATGTTAAACACTGATATTTCTTTCTACTTAAATATCTTCAGCCTTTATTATTCGAAATACAATGAATTAATATAACAATTGCAAAACGAAAATATCAAAAACCAAGTAGTTGTTTTTTCCTAAAAACTTTATAGGTTTTCACTCCCAGTCTCTGAAACAAATTTGTTGAACGTCATTTCTTCTATTCCTGGCCTTTCAGAGAAAATAAGAAGAATTGGTTCCAAATTCAACAAAGGAACTGTTTTCAAAACACAAAATGATTTGAGATCCATTCTAACCAGAACGAAACCAATGAATGAGACACAAACATGAAAAAATGTGTTTACAATATTCCCTGTTTGTGTGGAAAATCTTATACAGTAGAGACATCAAGACCTTTAGAGATAAGAAAACGGGAACATAAGAACAACATAAAAAAAACATTACTAATTACAAATCGCTGATCATGTATGTTCAAATAGCGGAGATCATATGATGAACTGGAGCAACACAAAGATCCCAATGATGGAACCTGATAACAAAAAAAGGAAAATTAAGGAATCCACATGTATTTTGTAGATGAAGTAGAGTAGATAATTTGGCCAATTGTGCTGTTGGAATAGAGCTTATTTGGATTGATTCATTGAAAAAAGAAATGATATCAGGAAATTTCAAAATCAAATGAATCAACATATCTATATTCAAAAATTCTGGCAGGAGCACTCACTTCATCTTTATTAAAATTGTTTAGTTATTTCTGTTTCAGAGACTGGGAGTGAAAACCTTTGAAGTTTTTAAGAAATGCAGAATCCTCCCAGAATATATTTCAATCGATATCCAAGCAGTTGTTTGATGCAATGTTCGATGAAGAACGTCCTAGACGATCAAACCGTTTGAGTCAAACTAACTTTCCATCAAACACCAAGCGGACTTTTAGACAGTCAAACACGTTTGATTCAAGCGTTTGACACAAACATATGATCGGTTTGACCGTCTAGGGGGTGTTTAATAATACAGGGTGCGGCAGCATAACTTCCTTTTTTTAAAACTTAATAAAACGCATTGTATGAATCAATAATTTTTTATTCTTTTTTATAATATAGGCACATACATAAAGTTTTGTGTAACCCAGTTTCAAAGATAAATCAGGTATGTAACGTCCCCCATTCTCCATACACTGAGTAAACCGATTTCTGGCGTTTGTCATGACTCCTGCCAGTAAAGCAGGCGTTATGTTGGCAATTTCTTCCTGGATGTTGTTCTTCAAATCTTGTAGGGTCCTTAGACGGTTCACATTAATACGAGATTTCGAAAAACCCCATAGAAAAAGTCACAAGGGGTCAAATCAACAATTGCATCAAAGGCCTTTGCATTCACCGGCCCGCTCTCCCGATTTGACCCCTCGTCCTTTTTTTTCTATGAAGGTTTTTGGAAATCTCGTGTTTATGTGAACCGGAAGAAATTGCCAACATAATGCCTGCTTTACTGGCTGGAGTCATGACAAAGCCAGAGAAATCGGTTTACTCAGTGTATGGAGAATGGGGGACGTCACATACCTGATTTTATCTTCAAAACTGGGTAAAACAAAACTTTATGTATGCGCATATATTATAAAAACCAAATGAAAATTTTCTGATTCATACAACTCGTTTATTAAGTTTTAAAAGAAGGAAGTTATGCTGACGCACCCTATACTAAATGAGTCTAATTGCTGAAATAATTATACTCTCTAATATCTCATCAATGCTTCTACGAAGAAATTCGATGGAAACTTCAATAAAACATAAAAAACTCCGTGTTAGCTCAAACTACTTGAATTCACTCGAAATCAGAATGTAACTCCAACGTTTCGCATTTGGGACCTAATGAAACGAATAAAAACTCGGCGTTCTGTAATAGTTGGTTTTACCAAGTGGAACAATAAATTCACAGAGTAATTTTCATCCGAGCTCGGGAATTCCCATTACCTTTTTCAATTAAGTAGGGAATTCTTTTGGTTCCATTTCTTCCGCCAAAGTAAGCAGGAAATGTTCAGAAATCAATAGAGCAGGTCTTACGGAAATAGCTGTTTTGCTATGCGGAAAATAGATCTAGTAATAGAAAAGATGGTTGAATAATATACTTCATCCACGATTTTTGTAGAAAATGTCAATTGTATGTCTCTGTGCTCGGCCTTAAGGATACCCATTAAACACAAGGGAATAAAAATAAGATTAAAAATCACTGCTGTCAGAGCTTCATAGGTTCAGCTTTGATATAATTTGTTTAAATTGGTATTTCTCCGGTATTCTAAAGTACTCCAACTAACGAATATGGGTATACCCTGTCAACCGATTAAAGCTTTTCTATTACAAAATATACATACCAGTTCTTTAAAAATTTCTCATGTGTCAATTTGACTTTTTCATTGCTTGTCATAAAAGGGTCTTGTCGCAGTCGCAAAATGTTAAAATCTTCGAGAAATATATTCAGTAGTCGTGAATTTAGTATAGTAAGCTACTATAGCGTATAATGGCTGTTATTCACTCGGTGAACTCGGTGAACTTCACCTCGTGAATAATAGCTATCATTATATGCTCGTTGCATAATATACTATTCCGTCCACCTCAAAATAAAACGTTATTTTAATGACCCATTTCAATGCTCAATTTCTGCTATTTTAATGTGCAATCCTCATGGCAACCGTTCACAAAGTTTCAAAAGTACTACGAGAAATATCAAAACTCTACTGGAACAAAGATACATAGAAATTTTATTATGTATGTCTTATGCTAAATGAGAATGTATTTTAATCAAAGATTTACATACAATTCATATTGGGGACGTCAAAATAATCTTGTTTTCAACTCGTTTATTAATCGAGAGACTAATGGTCTCGAACTATTAAATACCATTAGTCGCTGTCTTTATTAGCCTAGTTGATTGAATAACTATTTCTGTCAACTTCGAAATGATATTTGGGTTTAACGTATACGAAATTAATCAATAATGACTCATTTTATTGCTCAATTTCTACTACTTTGATGATATAAGCAATTGTCATGAGCAATCGAACAATCGAAGTAAGATGAAGTGCTCCTACAAAATCTCTGCACTTATTTGTCAGGAGCAAGTTGGTTTCGAAAAAATTGTTACCTAACAGAAAAACTGAAAAAAAAAACAAATAATGTAACGTTTCGGTATCTATATCAGACACAAAATGATGACATTGTAACCAGAACGAAACCAATGAATGAGACACCAAAAATAAAAAAATTGTGTTTACAATATTCCCTGTATATGTGGCAAATCTTATACAGGAGAGTTCAAGACCTTAAGAGATAAGAAAACGGGAACATAAGAACAACATCAAAAATAGAGACATTAGAAGATCATAAATTGCTGATCATGTATGTTCAAATAGCAGAGATCATATGATGAATTGGAACATCACAAGGATCCTAATTAAGGAACCTGATAATTATAAAAGAAAAATTAAGGAATTCACATGTATTTTGTTAAATGAAGTAGATAATTTGGTTAATTGCTCTGTTGGAATAGATCGTATTCGGATTGATTTATTGAAGAAATAAATGAGATCAGAAAATTTCAAAATTATTTAAATCATCATCTCTATATATTGACAACTTTCAATGTCCAACTCACAATTCTGAAGATTTTATAAGTTTCTCTGAAGAAGGTGTCTGATATAGATATCGAAACGTTACATTGTCCTTTTCATTTATTTCCTTTTTCAGTTTTACTGTAAGGCAACAGTTTTTTCAAGACGAATTTGCCCCTGACAAATAAGTGCAAAGTTTCTCGCAGGAGCACTTCATCTTAATTAAAATTTCTTAATTATTTCTGTTTCAGAGACTGGGAGTGAAAACCTATGAAGTTTTTGAGAAATGCAGAATCCATCCAGAATTTATTTCAATCGATATCTAATAAACATTGTTTTATAGCAAGAACATGAAATAACTACCTCTGAAAAAAATTGTCAGATAACTATTTAATGCAAAGATAAACGATGTTACGAAATTACCCCACTTAAAAATTTTCCACAACTTCTGCATAACTTTTTACCACAGATTCATCCCCTGTCCTAAGTCTGCATCCCTACCACACCCACTCACGTCACGAAAGCGTCAAAAAAACCTCTTAAAACTTTTCATACTTCTTTCGGAGCTAAGAACGCCTGGCAGGCTCAATGAAACGAAATTTCGTTTTATCAATCGCCCGGGTGGAATTAAGCCTTAAGGGGGTGAAGTTAGGGGTATTTTTTACTACAAGACGATCGAGACAAATGGCTATGTTCCCAAATCAAGCGAGAGTTTCGACTTATGGAAATTTTTTTGTTGGAGATTTATTTTGGTGCGTTCGTTGGAAGCTTATTGTTTGTTCGAAGATGATGAATAAGCTGCTTTCTAACTTTTCATACGAAATTTCGTGAAATTGTATCTTCCGAAAACCATACCTGACCATGTCTGATCTTTTCGCTCCGTAGTTTAAAATTTTATCTGCAAACCGTACCATTATGAAAAAACTTTTTTCTGTTTCCATTTTTCCAGTTTCCTTATTTCGATTAAATGTACCTATATAAGTATCGCAAAAGCTTTGTGGTTATACATTTTCATTCATTTTCTGTTTCATTAAATCTGGCAATAGTTTTGACGAGTAACAATACTTTTTTCAACAAAACAGATATCACTTTAATATCATTCGAACAAAACCAATATCACTAGACACAATATGAAGGGTTTTCCAATAAGAGGTGTTATTTTGGCTAGCCCGGTATTTCGGTAGATGTCACATTCGAAGCTGTCATTTTTTTAGGCATTTGACAAGTAGAAATAACGCCATTAATAAGAATGGAACGATACACGCTTCAAGAACGCATTGAAATTATTAAAATTCACTATAAAAATGGTGAAAATTTGGCAGAGACGGTTCGTAAAATTCGAACATTTTTGGTCTGTAGTAAATAAGACATCCTAGAAAATTGCTGCTGTAGCCGAAAGTGTTGAAGAAAACCCAGGTTGGTCCATTATTGGTTGTTCTTTCGAATTAGGCATTTCACAAATGTCATTACACCGTATTTTGCATGAATATTCTAGTCTTAAGGGTTATAAAGTTCAGTGAACACAAAAATTCAAGCCGGCCGATCATCAACAACGTCGTGTCTTTGCTGATTGGGCCGTTGAAATGCATGATAATGATCCGGAATTCTATCTAAATGGATTGGCCACCGACTTCTTTCTTTGGGGCCACGTGAAGGAGAAGGTCTACGCCTATAGCCCAGTGTTGATTCAAGCCCTCAGAGATGAAATTGGTGAGGCTATCGAGGACATAGAGCAGCCACTTTGCGATTTGGTTATGGAAAATTTCATTAAAAGGATATAGATCTGTAAGCGTGGTCGTGGTGGTCATCTGCCTGATGATATTTTTCACTATTAACGGCGAAGCTTTTCTTTATAATGAAATACACATCATATCATTTATATTGAAAACTGGAATTTTCCTTTGAATATCAAAATAACACCTCCTATTGGAAAACCCTTCATAGCTAATACCAATATGACAAACGTACAATATGAGATCCCTAAATATTTCATAAATGAGCGAGTATACAGCGAAAAGGGATATGTATCCTGTCAAATCGACGTATATCCGTTTCATACGCTTCCTTCCCATCCAAGCATACTCTTGTCGGATTGGTTCATCTGTTTCATGCATTTACATGAAGTCTTTCTCCCTCAGGACCTCCCTTTAACCTTTGAACAATTCTGACCGAGGGTATCACACCTTAGCCCTGATCGTTGACTTTCAAGTGACTAGGGTTGAGGGTTAAAGTCAGATAAAAGTGACACCCCATTTATATTTCTTCGTGAAGATGCCTTCACACTTACTGTCGGTAGATGACATTTGAATATGTGAAGTGCTAGACTCTTCGGTATTGTTTGAAAGGTTGCTGATTTTGAGGAAGGTTTGTTGCCCTTTTTCTGTCATTTTTAGTGAACGACAGGTGACGTTTAGATAGTACATACTAAACCGAGGTGATTGACTTGGAAGTGAAGAGGAAGGTTGTTGATTTTGATAAAGGTTTGTTGCCCTTTTTCTGTCATATTTGGTGAATGACAGGTGATCTCTGAATTGAGTATACATAGAAGAAGTATTAAAACCACAAATTTTCATCAGTACTTCACAATTGTAATGAAAAATACTATGGTTTCAAAGATTAATCATATCATACACAGCGTCTTGGGTCCATCTCAACGTCTTTCTTGCACCAACTCCTCAGTCAAATTTTTTTCTGAAATAATAATTCCTGATGAACTCCAAGGACCATGAAAAAAACTCAGATTAGCAGCCTCATTTCCGCTCAGTTCGAAATTAAAATTTCCTGCTTCAACTTAAACAGCGCTACGAACTGTTGAACTTAAGTATTTTCATCGAAAACAATTTTCAACTCTGTTCTTCTTCATCCAGTACTGGGCAACTCCACTCAAGTCCCTACTGTGAATTTCTCCTCTTATTATCTTTCTGATATTTCAGACCGGTCTCCTGAATTTATAAACACCCGTTCTCTCTGCGATTATTCATTCGAAAGGCTAAAGTTTGTATTATTTTCGAAGTTTTGGATAAGGTTTACCTTCTCCCGAGTCTGAGTATTGAGACGGAAAGGAAGTTGTTTTATTTTGAAAGTTATTGTTGATTCGGAGTTAGGAATTGGTCCATCCGTTTTTAACAGTTTTACTCAGTTTCTTAATGACTGGTTTGGAGTTTCTAATGGCTGTATATTGAGTTTGCTGAATGAATGAAGTTTGAGATTATTTCTGAGTAGATTTTTAGTAGTTATATCCCTGGGTCCTTGATAATTGACGAGATAATTTTATGGCCATAGAAAGCTCGTTCATTAGTAACAGCCGATGCCGAAGACTGAGGGCTGTTACCAAACAACGAGCTCTAAATATTTGTCATAAAATTATGAAGCTTTTATCAATGTCCTAGGAATATCGGTAGAAAATCTTTCGACAGAAAAATATATAACTCAACACAATTTAACACTTATTTATTTATTGGAAGTACAAATAGTGAAGTGCAATTAGCAAAATTCAACTCAACATTAGATTCGTTGCTATTCTCTTGTTTAGAAGATATATTTCCACGCATAATATTTATTTTCTTGTTGTGGTGTCCTTGATCGAGATTTAGGTTAGCTGTCACCTCCTGGGTGTCTTGGACTGGTTCTCCATATAAATTGCTTTCAAGCCGGCCAGTTTTGCACACTTTCATACCACGTGATCAGCAGAGTCAGCAAATCCCACTTTTCCATACGCTACAAAAAATGTTTGTACCGACAGTACCCAGTCAGTAGTTTTACCATCACCTGAAGCTCAGCTCGTGACAGCTTCAGGAGATTTTTGGCATACTTTTACTATTTTTAATGTCCTATCAATCTTTCGACCTCAGTAAATAAATGGTAATGGTTTTTGTCATATGCTACTTACCAATAAACGTTGCAAAATGGTGAAGGCGCGGGTTCCTTTTTCTATTCTTCAGGAGAATCTTCGAATAACTATGAAACATTTGTATGAATTAGAAATTATTTTGAAGAATTCAGTCCAGTGGACAGAAAAGAAGCATTATTTTTTCTGTACTGGTCTTTGAATATTTCATACAGCTGAAAATTAGACTGTGACATACGCTTTTTCTCTTATTTCACAGTTTCCATTTTGATTTCTGATACGCTTTTATATTACAAACTATATTCTCAATTAAGATACCAATATATGGATTAAAATCAATTTGAATTCGAATATGACATATTATTCCAAGTTGATTGATTATTTCATAAATATTACGTTCAAAAAACATCCAATAAATACGTATCGGTTTCTCATGTCATTTTATCCATTTAATTGAAATGGTCACAAAAAATCAGAACTTGTTTTTTGTAGTTGTTAAAAAAATGTTTAATAACACAACCTAAGTTTTTCATTCAGTTTTAGTTCTAAGTGAATATATCGAAAAATGATTTCTGTAATACGATTGATTCTTTTCCGAAAATTTTGTCCTGAGAATGTTTAGGAAAGTAGAGGGTTATTGCGTTATTCAACTCTTTTTTCTAGACTGTTGCCTTATATTGGTCGATAGAAAGGCCCAGGTTCAGCAGGTGTTAACCTTGATGCGCTTCATCAGGTTTTTCATTTCCTTCAGCACGACAATGTCCTGCCACCCATAGTAGAGTAACTTTGTTGCCTCTTGCCAGTTGCTTCATGGTGTTACTTCACTCCTAGTTCAACAGAAACCCCTGCAGTGTATTTGGGCTAGAAAACCGCAACAAAAAAAAACTTTATCCACGACTATTGTAAAATTCGTCCATTGTACATCTCTGTGCTAGGCCTTAATAATACCCATAAATCCCAAGGGAAAAATGAGATTATAATTAATCGCTGTCAAATGCTTCATAGATTTACCTTTGATATAATATTCTTCAAATTGGTATTTCTTCAGTATTCTAAAGTACTCCAACTAATAATATGGGTAAACCTTGGCAATCGAGGGACAAATATACTTCCATTATATCAATTAAAGCGTTTTTTATTACAAAATATACAATGACCAGTTTTCCATGCTTGTCATAGAAGGGTCTTGGCGCAGTCGCTAAATGTTAAAATTTTCAAGAAAATATTCAGTAGTAGTGGATAAAGTAAAGTATACTACTCGCGTATAATGGCTTTTATTCACTCATTGATTTGGGCCATGAGCCGTATAATAGCTTTCATTATACGCTCGTTGCATAATATATTATTTCCCACTCTTTTCAACTGTCTCCACACTTCATAATGCTTGAAAAGAATGAGATTTGAATGGCACAGAACTGAATTGATCAACTATTTCAAATAAAAACCATGACATGCCACGACAGAGAAATACATATAATACTAACTGCTCCGAGCACGACCTTTACAACTCTCTGAAATCCTTTCAGCGTTGAATGGAACTGCTTCAGGCATTTTAGCGCCTGTGGAACGCTGAAAATTTCAGGACAGGAATATTCTCCTGGCATATTTACAGCAGTTTAACAGGTGGATAATTCAACAGATGTCCAGCCTGTTAAATGAAGGTTTTTATCGCAGTTGGCGATGTAAACGTCCGTCGTCTTCCTGATTAATATCAGAGGAGGTCTCGAACTGTGAAATATTTAATTAGTTTCCTGTTTATTAGTTTTGGGTTGGAATATGATGTTTGCGAAATATAATAGATGGTACATTGAAATGTTGGGATTTTTTCTCGAATTATCAGATTTCTTTTGATTCGAATACCTGGAAAAAATTAATCATATAACAAAAATCCATATGTTACGTATACAAGGAGTCCCAAAAAATGTGGAAAATCTCTCGGATTCAGATAAAACATAAAAAATGAAGATGACAAGTTCCCATAATTTTTTTCCTAGCGGCCCTCCCTACGAAGATACGACCTCCTAAATGACGCCACTGGAAATCCATTTTAGTGGAATAAGTTTCAAACTACTCGATATAATTCGATGAAAATTTGATATGATCAATTGTATTAAGGACCTCTTAAATCACCGCACTCAAATTTCAATTAGCTTGTTCAGTTTACCAGGGGCGGACAGGGTTGTACATTTTAATGCTTACATTTTTAACACCCTGTATGATAAGGTGCAAAAAACAAATTTGGATACCTTGAACATTAAGCTAAAGAAAAGGTACTCTGTTCAGTGTCGATAAAATGAACCGTTTTCGAAAAAACATAATGAAAGGAGTACCTAAGTAATTAAAATTTATGCCACTAAAATGAATTTCCAGTGGCGTCATTTAGGAGGTCGTATCTTCCTAGGGTAGGCCACTAGGAAAAGAATATGGGAACTTGTCCTCTTATTTTGTTATGTTCTATCTGAATCCGACAGATTTTCCACATTTTCTGGGATACCCTGTATATTTTCCGATACATTCACATAAAACGAGAACTGAATAAAAAGTATAATAATCGCTAGGTTGTATAGTTCGAAAAAAACAGCTTCAGACAATAAGTTCTGAGTTTGTTTATGTTATTATTTGAATTTTGCGAATAAAAAGACATGAAAAAAACCTACGTGCATTTTTTAGATATTTAAGAACATAATATTGATAAGTATACAATCAATTAACTTGGAAAAGCATGTCATATTCAATATAAGTAAGGATATTGCGACTCGAGAACTGAAATTATGATAAAAGGCTTAGGTTTTATAAAAGACTAATTCTTCAGATGCATCAAAAATTCTAAGACGATACAGAAAATAATACTTGCTTGATTCACTGGAGTTAATTTTCGTATATTTCAAAATCCAAACAATATTTTATAGTTATTGGAAGATACGCCTGAAGTATATGAAAGGAAACTAGCGCCTTCACCATTTTGCAACGGTTATAAGTATCAAGGAATATGAACAAAGTTACCATTTATTTTTGTCGAAAGATTAATGGGGCTTTAATAACAGAATGAGCCTCTGGAAAAACACTCATGGGCTCATTCAAGCCACGAAATTCGTGATGATTTCACTTACCTAAATCAGAAAGCTCATGTAGCTGTCACGAGCTGAGCTTCGGATGATGGTGGGAAGGTTTACCTAGCCATAATGACCCCAGTTCTAATCATAATAGGTATTCATCATGAAAATATTCAATATTTCACCCTCAAAATCAATTCAAATATGAAAAAAAAACAGTTTAAATGGCGATAATGTCAGTTCTGTGAAGTTTCAAAAAAAATTTGTGCAAATGAATTGAAGTATCGCATCTTCTAGGCCGTTATTGTACCATTACAGCAACAGGAAACCGAAACAACCCCCTAAATAGCCCAAACTCATTCCAAACCACCGAGTAAGCGTCGACCACATCTAGACAGGCGGCTTTTTCTCTATGATATTGGCCTCGCCAAAGGTGATTAATAGCCAGCCATATACTCCATCAGCTGAAATTCGCTATTTCAACGTCGGTTCGGCCGCAAAAATGGGAAAACAGGCGTCAGGAAGACAAAGAATGGGGTAGAAACAGCCCTTTGAATTACTGCTTCTATTAATCATTACGATAATCGACTGTGGGGCACTTTGTCTTTAGTCAATGGTTCTAGTGGCAAATTTTTACATTTTTCTGCGGTATAAAGCGCGGAGTTCGGTTAACGAATGGTCGTTTAGTACGTGGTTTGATCGGGAATTACGTAGGTAATTGAGAATGAGGTTTATTGCTTGGGTTTTTGAGGTTACAACATTTTTGTAGCTTTTAATTTTGACTTAAATGGGTTACCACTCAATTCAATAAATTCGATTCAATATTAACGTACACTGATCAACAATTGCTAGGGATCACTTATGAACTTCTCTTCATTTGTATTTTTTCAAGTTATCTCGTGAATATCTGTCCATATATGTTCTCTAGGGAAAAAGTAAGATGTTTTGAGTTGATTATATCAAAGTCTTCCTCACTTCATCGGCTCTTGTTCACAAAATCGATTATTATCTGTAGGCTGTCACAGGTGGAGTGAAAAGCAAAGTGGTATTTATTATTATATCTGTTTTTTTCTCTCGTTCAAACACATAAGGTGACAATAATTGAAGAAATGAGAACAATATCAGCTTATCAGTCATGCCGAGAAGACGTTTTGCTCCTGTGCAATTGGACCAAATCATACGGTGGATACAGGAAGGTTTGTCCCAGCGAGAAGTGTCCCGGCGGTTGAATGTTTCGCAAAGTGTCGTGAGTCGGGCTTGGAATAGGTTCATCCAAAACGACTCAGTACCTTATGTTCATGGGGGAGGTCGGCAGCGCAGTACAACAGCTCCCCAAGATCGTCTTTTATCCTCAATGCTAGGAGAAATCCCACTTACCCAGTGTCGCGGCTCAATAGATCACTGAGAGTTGCAACAGGAGTTCTAATTTCGAACCAGACTGTAAGACGACGACTACATGTTCGTGGTTTGAGAGCACGTAGGAGGGTACAACATCCCCGTTTGAATAGGGAACACCGGTTTCATCGACGGCAATGGGCTGATGATATGAGTGTTAAAAGTGACGTTAATTAACGTGGAAGCGTGTTGAAAATATTTTTAATGCGGTTTCACCTAAACAATCAATTTTAACATTGTTTGTTGTTATTGAAAGTATCACTTTTAATGGCAGTTGTATGAAAATGAATTTATTTCGGGAAAACAAGTTACAGAAAAAAGAAAGACTGAATATCCGTGGAAAGAACAAGAACGAGAAACATAAATCTATTAAAAAGTATCGACTTTCTTACATCCCACGCCACCCTTTTCCTTGAATAAATTGCACAGAGAACCGAAAACGAAATCAATCGAATTCAAACTCGATGCTTTCGTCTGCAAATCCTCACATCTTCTGTGCTCCCGAACGGAGCTCTAAATCGTCAAAATAATGAGCATAAAAACCATTACCTTTTCTCATAAAGCTGCCTCTCTGTCATCCAACTCCTGCCTGCGCCGGAAATACGTGTTAAGCTTTATCCTCTTGTTATTTCCGATGCAAGAAGGAAAAGAACAAATGGCTGTCTGCGATAGTTCGTCTTTTGTTTTCCGAACTGATGAGCTTGTTTACGTTTTTGAACTTTGCCGACCCACCGCCCGAGGGGTGGGACGACCATTAGTGCGTTTTTTGTCCGGATCGAATCGGCCCATCAGTCATGTGGGAGGAGGGGGGTAGGGAAATTGCCGGGGGTCTTGTCGACTGCATTTCTAACTGACAGTTCAAAAAGTAATTCATCATGAGGTGTGATAGTACTTTTTTTGTTACTTGATAATGGATCGTTTTAAAATGCGTTTTTTGTAAACGCGCAGTTGACAGTTTAGAAACTGTTTGACATATAAATATTCAGCTACAAATGCGGTATATATCGCGCTGAAAGTGTCGTTCTTTACTCCTCAAGCCAAGTTAGTCTTTAAATTTGATAATTACTGATTTTTATTTATCTTTGAATTGAAACCTAACAAAATACAAAACATGAAACAGAATGTCCCTAGCTGAGGTTGGTGCAAATCGGGGTACCATACTATTCTGGCGTTTGATACCAGAGCTTAAGGAAAAACCTCAGTAGAAAAAAAACCCTGTCTCGCCGTTTTTACAAAACTGAAACTTAAAATTATTCAAATAAATACCTTCAATATTTAGATACGAATACTTAATTCATGCTCTTGGGCCAGGAGGGTGTTTTAAACCAAGTCTGGCATTCCAAGTGATGATTTTTAAGAATCTCCTGTTCTTCTAAGACCGCTACAGGACCCTATTGAAGGGTAATCATCTCCCATAGATTTAAATAGTGGTATCTCATCCTTAATATCGAATTCAATGTCGGAATAATGATAAAAAAAAGTGTGACAAACTTATAACAAAATGACATAATTTTGACCGAAATAAAAGAGCTTTCGCTCATATAAGAGCAAGAACTCGAACGTTACGTGGCTTTGGCTAAACTGGTCAAAAAGAAAAACGATAATAATATTTATCCACGACTATTGTGAAATCCGTCCATTGTACGTCTCTGTGCTCGGCCTTAATAATACCCATTAATCACAAGGGAATAATGAGATTATAATTCACTGCTGTCAGATGCTTCATAGATTTAGCTTTGATATAATATTCTTTATCCACTCCTATAGAGTAATATGTCAATTATTAAACTAATTTCTATGTGTAATAGTAGCTATAACACAACCGTAGACATGTCTATGAACCGAAAAGCGAGTGTTATAATAACACCCGCCCATAACACCCGCTAATAAAAATACCTAGGAAAAATGAAATTGCTTACAAAAAAAATAATGAAAAGTAGGATCGATCGGGAACTCTATTTCAGCCATCAAGTTTACGTTCAAGCGATTCATTCCAGATTTATTTTTGGAAAACGTAAATTTTTGAAGTTGTTATAGTCAGAAATAAATAACAAAGCAATGACAGTTCGTTGGATTGCCCTACTGCAGAGGAATATTCAGTGAAAACAGATTCAAATTGGTATTTCTTCAGTATTCTAAAGTAATTCAACTAACAAATATGGGCATACCTTGTCAATCGAGGGCCAAATCTACTTTCATCATATCAATTAAGCTTTTTTCATTACAAAATATACGGGGTCTTTATAAATGATTGTAACATCGTAGTTGCTTTGGAAATTTTTATTTTCGTTTCTTATGCGAAGTCTACAAATTCATAATTCCAGTCAGATTATTCAATTTCTTTCGGAATGACCAGCCTAAACTGACAGTATCGTTTGTTTAAATTGTTGTTTACATCAGAATATGAATATTTATAATAGTATGCTAGTCCTCAGTTAATAAAAGTCCTAGGGCCAAGCGCCTGTTTTTCGTGATGATTGCTAACTTATGAATATTTATAATAGTATGCGTTCAACGCCAACTGCGATGTTACAATCATTTATAGAGACCTGTATAATAACCAGTTCTTCAAAAACTTCTCATGTGTCAACTTGACTTTGTCCTTGCTTGTCATAGAAAGGTCTTGTCGCGGACGCCAAATGTTAAAATCTTCAAGAAATATATTCAGTAGTCGTGAATGAAGTATAGTATGCTACTCCCGTAAAATGGCTTCACCTCGCAAATAATAGCTATCAGTATACGCTCGTTGCATAATATACTATTTCATCTGCATGTATGTTAGGTTAGGTTGCATATTTTCGAAGATGAAATTATAGGTTCAAGTTAATTCTTAACCGTGTCCGAACAATTTTTGAGCTATAACAATGAATTATTTCAAATGTTGTAATCTGTCAATTGTGGTAACAGTCACACCAACTGCCAAGATACACTACAAAAGTCACTAGGATGTATAATCTGAATTCTTAATCGAACTTCGACAATATTTCAAGAAAACTTGACTGAAATAGAGAAAATATTGTCTCATACTCCTTGAAGAAGGCTATTTAAACACTCATACTTTCGAAACTTCCTCTTTGTGTTGTAATAAGCGCTCATTCTTCAACTTGTTTTAGAATATACTATAATTGTATTATTTCGAAATAACTAATTAAGAACTACTCGATCAACAGGAAACTTCAGCAAGAATATTCGATATTCATTCCCTCAGGAGCCTAAAAGTAAAACGTACAATGATTAATCTACCCTGAGGATATCCAAAATATCCCTTAACTCCTCTCCTCCCTGATGCTAATAAAAATCCCCTTTATTACTCGAGAAAGAGGTCCACATTCTGCAACCCCCCAGCTTCCCAAAGGGCTATGAAAGCCCATTGTTTTCGTTATGGCCTCATTATTATCTTGTAACAAGGTACATAATCACCCATGAAGAGCAGACATGCAGTTACTGCCCGCCTGATTTGATGGGAACCATTGTTTATGATCAACATGCCCCATATTTGAACGAAATTATTGAGAAAATTTCGTTTTTGAGCGCTCGTACTTAAGGGTTTTCCAATAAGAGGTGTTATTTTGAATAGCCCGCTATTTCGGTAGATGTCACGTTTGAAGCTGTCATTTTTCGAAATTTGACAACAAGAAACTACGCCATTAATGAATATGGAACTATACTCCGTTCACGAAAGGTTGAGCCGTCGGTTGGCCATGGAAATTTGGCATATTCCACTGTGTATATTAAAATTGTAGGTTATGTTCTTTATTTTCTTGTCAGATTGATACGCAATGTTGTCAATATTGCATAGAGTTGTCTGATAACTCGCAAGCTCGTCGGACGAAGCCGGGTACATTCGGCAACGTTGACTTTATTTTATGTTATGACAGTAAATACTGCCAACTTCAGATAAATAAAGAAACGCCTACTATGTGCTCAACCTTTCGTGAACGGACTATATATACTTTTTTGTACAACTGTCAAAAAAACTTGACTTTCCTTCATCACTATGGATGCGTAAATGATTACTTTTTTCGTTGTTAAAAATAGTATATTATATTATAAGGATTAAAAGTGCATATTTTTTTACGAGCAATATTTGCAGTTGCGAGGCGCAGCCGAGCGAATGGAGAATTGCGAGTTTAAAATAGGCACTTTTAATCCGAATAATATTATACTATTTTTTCTCCAACCAAGTCAAAATTACAATAAAATTGGTTTTAGAGAAAAATCGTTCATAATTTGGTTATGAATTTGAACACAGAATCATGACAGTGATTGTCAAGTAGACTTCAAATGCAATTACTTTTAATCCAAGGATTAAAAGTAGCGTTTTTAATCCTAGGATTAAAAGTGTTGCTAAGTAACAGTGAATTTTGTACGGTAAGGAAATGTATGACTTTTGCACCTGAAAATAGTACCAAAATGTCAACATTTTTTGATGGTTGGAGAAAAAGTCTTTTTTAGCGCTGAAAAAAAGTAAATACAGTTCAAAACCGTTAAAAAAAGACTTTTAAACGGTGAAAAAAAGTATTGACTGTTTGCATAGAAATATTAGGTAGGTACATTGGAAGCATTGTCTCAATCATTTTATATTTCAGACGATGTAAATTCACATTCACAGTTGTACACAAAATGTTGTTTGTATTTCGTGCGTATAAAATTCGTGTTTTTATGGAACATTTGTGTGAAATTTAGGCCTCGACCTGCGGTCTCGGCCAAAAATTAACAGTCTCATATGCCATGAAAAAACACTCATTTTACGCACTTAATACAAAAATAACTATATTAAAATTCACTATAAAAATGGTAAAAATTCGGCAGAGACGGTTCGTAAAACTCGAACATTTTTGGGTCGTCGTGAAGCACCTTGTCGTACCGCAATAGAAAAACTGGTGAAAAGTTTTAAACTGTTGGGACACGTTAGTGATGTGAAGAATAAAACCTGTGCACGTCGCTCAAGAACAGCCTAGAATATTGCTGCCCTGCCGAAAGTGTTGAAGAAAACTCAGGTTTGTCCATTCCAGATGACTATTGGTTTTTTATGGCCCAAATGTCTGTAATTTTCGAATTTTGGGCCGAAAATGGTCTCAACGATAGGATTCGATTCCCGGATGAAGAATTCGTGGTCAAATTCAATTCTATTCGTGGGGACGTCCGGCTATAAACAATATAAATTTCGAAGGGATTGTCCTAGAAACTTGAGATTTTCAGGATGAGTTCGGTCCCCAAATGCCGCGGTTAAGTTCGTTAACCAGCCAAATCGTACAGAGTATTCTACAAAATATGGCCATTCAAAATTTTGTTCCTCAATATCTCAGACAAAACGAAACCAATCGAAATGAAATTTTGCGGCCAGATGCAAGATGCTCATAATAAGCCTCATTCAAAATTTTGTGGCCACAGTGTTAACAGAACCAAAGAAAATTCAATTGGAATATTGAAAAGTGTAATCTCCATATTTCCTCAACAATATATCCGATTCCAGTGAAATTTATTTTCTGTATGAAGATTGATATAAAAAAATTCATTTTTACTCAAAAATAATCATCAGATTTCGTTCAAAAAGTATTTACTGAGTACTATTAAATACTTTATCCCAACCCTGTATAAGTAAAATTAACACAATTATAATCTCAAGCTCATGAATTTTCACGTGTGTTAATATAAAACCATACTAAACAAATTGATTAATTCGAATTGTTAAATAAAACATTTAAAAAACTCGAATTTGTTTATTGTAATAATTGCCCAAATGAATACACAGGTCCCATTTTATTTTACTTATACTGAAATAACGTTTCATATTTGTTCAACCTACAAGCGATTAAATATTTCATTCCAGTTGCAGTAGTTGAAAATAAACAATTGCAGTTTCGATCGAATTAACCATAAAAAACGCGTTGAATTATTGCATGTTGATGGGTTGTAAGCCGATAAAAAAATTACCAGTGGGATATGAATGCAATGCACATTTTAACAGCCACATTTCAGCGAGAAGTATTTATCAATTTTGGCGTGGGTGAATTTTTGGAATATCGTATTCTCTGTTCGAATTTGATTTTATATCTGCCCACGAGATTTTACATTATTTTGAATATTTGTTGTGGAAAAAGGCATGGGTAGTAGTTTATCAACCGTATTGGTTTTACTTAATGCTCTCACGCAAAACATAAGGTAACCCTAGCTGATATTATGAAACAGCTGAATGCTATATATTATTTGATAAACGAGAAATTTTTTGAAACCATATCTCAAAAGAAAAATATTGAAGGGTTTTCCAATGAGAGGTGTTATTTTGATATTCAAAGAAAAATGCCATTTTTCATTATAAATTATCAGATGTTTATTTTTCATTATAAAGAAGAAACATATCCCGTTGATAGTGGAAAATAATATCAAGAAAATGACCACCACGATCACGCTTACAGGACCATATCCTTTTAATGAAATTTTTCATGACCAAATCGCAAAATGGCTGCCCTATGTCCTCGATAGCCTCACGAATTCCACGTTTGAGGTCTTGAATTGACGCTGGGCTATGGGCGTAGACTTCTCTTTCACGTGGCCCCAAGGAAGAAGTCGCAAGGTGTTAAATCACAAGATTTCGGTAGCAAGATGATTTTTCGATGGAATTCCGAATCATTTTCATGCATTTCAACGACCAATTGGCAAAGACACGACATTATTGATGATCGGCCGGCTTGAGTTCTTGTGCTAACTGAACTTTATAAGCCTTAAGACTCAAATCTTTATGAAAAAAACGGTGTAATGACGTTTGTGGAATGCCTCATTCCAAGGAACGACGAGGAATGGACAAACCTGGGTTTCTCTTCAACACTTTCGGCAAGAGCAGCAATATTCTCGGCTATTCTTGAGCGACGTGTACGGTTTTTATTCTTCACATCACTAACTTGTCCCAACAGCTCGAATTTTTCACCAGTTTTCTTTATTGCGGTCCGACAAGGTGCTTCACGACGACCCAAAAATGTTCGAGTTTTACGAACCGTCTCTGCCAATATTCACCATTTTTATAGTGAATTTTAATAATTTCAATGCGTTCTTGAAGCGTGTATCGTTCCATTTATAAATGGCGTAGTTTCTACTTGACAAATGTCAAAAAATGACAGCTTCAAATGTGACTACCGAAATAGCAGGATATTCAAAATAATACCTTTTATCGGAAAACCTTTCATAATTCAAGATAGTCTACAACTCATCCCTAATATAAAGTATTCGAGAAAATGTACAACTTAACGATGGTGTCCACAAAATAATCAACAGGCACCGATTATACAATTACCCACCGGTCCATTTTGGACTGGAAATTCTAGAACCTTCATCGCCCCATTCTTATTGTTAAGTCGAGAAGGGTTTTCCCTTTGTTGTCTCGTAATTGGTTGATATTGCCATTAATTATAGCGGTGCATTGTCTTTCTCGGCCTCTGGTAATGACATCAAGACATCTACTGTCTTATGTTCGAGGTATTAGTCGGTCTTAAGTCCCTTCGTCTCAGTAATGCCGTGGCGGCAGACATGATAGCTGCTTTATCTCTTTGATGTTGTACCGCCTGCTTGCGTTTAGGTCCGTTATAAACGATGATGTGATGGAATATTAGAACGCTGGATTATTATTGTTTCACTTGGGTATAATTGGAATTGGAACTGTGAAATTCTTATTTATGTGGACTGTAATGGTTAATTATTGATTGTTTATTTGTGTTAGTTGTAGGATTTGCTTGGTAATTGTTTATTGTGCCCACCATCAGAGCCCTTCAGTATCTTCTTAGAAAGAGACCTTATTGTTATTTCCTTCTCTATCAAGTGGTGTTGTTTTGAATAGCCCGCTATTTCGAAAGATGTCTCGTTTGAAGCTGTCATTTTTTGACATTTGACAGAAAGAAACTACACCACATCAAAAGAAATCGATACACGCTTCAAGAACGCTTTTAAATCATTAAATTCTCTATGAAATGGTGAAAATTTAGCAGAGACGGTTCGTGAAACACATTTTTGGGTCGTCGTGAAACACCTTGTCGGGCCGTATAAAGGAATTGGTGGAAAAATTCGAGCTGTTGGGGCAAGTTAGTGATGTAAAGAGTAAAACCCGTGCACGTCGCTCAAGAACAGCCGAGAATATTGCTGCTGTAGCCAAAAGTGTTGGAGAAAACTCAGGTTTGTCCATTCCGTCGTTCTTTGGAATGACACATTCCACAAACACCATCACACCGCTTTTGCATAAAGATTTGGGCCTTAAGGCTCATAAGGTTCAGTTAACACAAGAACTCAAGCTGGCCGATCATCATTAAAGTCGTGTCTTTGCTGGTTGGGTCGTTGAAATGCATGCAAATGATTTGGAATTCCATCGAAAAATCATCTTGCCACCGAGACCGGTGATTTAACACCTTGCAACTTCTTCCTTTGGGGCCACGTGAAAGAGAAGGTCTACGCCAATAGCCCAGCGTCGATTCAAGACCTCAAAGATGGAATTCGTGAGGCTATCAAGGACAATGAACTCAATGAGGTAGGCAAGAAAAATAAGGTCTTTTTTATCTGGGTTCCCGGTCATTTGGGAATCAAAGGAAACGAAGAGGCCAATACACTTGCCAGAGGGGTCACACGAATGTCACTCATTGGCCGAGATACATTCTGTGGTATAGGTAAATGTACCTATAAAAAGGAGTTTCTGGAGAATGAGAAAGCCGAGATGAAAAAACTCTGGCAGAATCTCCCAGAGATGGATCATTCCACTAAGTTCTTTCGGAACTTTGAAACAGCAAGATCCGAAAGATATCTGGATCTTGGTAAGAAACAATTACACCTCCTCACTGACTTAAGAAAAAACTTAATCTTCCAGTATAATGAAATAGCATGGTTTGAAGTGTAAGCTGATATAAATCCATACTGAAGGACTTCCTCCTAATGAATATAAAAATTTAAGCTTAGCACATGTGATTATAATGAATATCCTATTCATTGAATAACTTTGCATCTTTCAATCCAACCATCTTCAAGGACAGAAAAAAATGCATTGTGCAGCATTCGAGGATTCTCAAAAAGACACTTCGTATATCCCGTCTCTTAAGAATGTGTAGCTGCACCCCTATCTAACATTCATCCAAATCAATCCAACTCCTTCTCATCCAAATTCCATACCACCCCCATCCGGAACCATTCAACCCCAATTGATACAGAAACTTCCCCTTCATCAATCAAAATGACGCTCGAAAAAACCCCCAACAACCCCCAAACCACCCTCTTTCTAGCACGACACACAAGGCGGGTACGATAAAGATTCAAACTACCCCTAAACTGATATCAGACAGACTTAGTCGTTAACGTAACAACCCCTGGAACGCTACAAACCGAAGACTTTATCAGTCGGAACAATCGTTACAGGGGATGTAAAACTAACATTAGCCAAATCGCAGTTTGCATTAAGGGAAACAAATATTTTCTCGGGAAAATGGATGTTCGCTCTCAAGTTTCGAAGAAATAACAACGACTTGGATTAAGACGCTATATGCTCATTTGTGTGGCGAGGACAAGGGTTTGGAGGAGTTTCAAACTTTGGATTAGGGGTTGGAGGGTGGTTGAAGTCGGGGTGTCGTTGTTTTTTATGTTGTTTAGACTGAAAATTAGGGCTACAGACTAAAGCAGGTTGATTCATTTCTTTCTCAGTTCTTCATATGAAGTTTTACATTCATTGTATTCATGATTTCTTTTTAGTAATGAAGTGTGAAACCAATAAACTAGTTCTGCAATTTTCACAAAAGCATAAGAATACATGAATGTCACAAATATACTGTGGAAACCCCAAGGGTACGCTCTAAGCTATTTGAGATTGAAATTTATCACTTAATTCACTTGGGCTGAGCAACCAGCAATTTTTTTATGGGTAACTGGTCATTATGCAGTGTACATCAACGAAGTTTAGATCGACTGCGAATCTCCCTAGTGATGTAATGATCAAGAAAGTAAGCTCTGAGAAAAACTTCAGGACATTGCTAATTAAAAGAGAGATGAAAACGGGAATACACCGACTATAACCTCAAAGAAAATACCGTAAAATGGTATACAAGTGGTTCCAAACCCTCTACAGGAGCTGGCGCTGGGATAAACGGGCCAAGTACCAAGTGTGCACTGTCGCTTGGCTCTTGCATGAACAATTTTCAAGCGGAAATCTTAGCTATTGAAAGATGTCCAGATATAAAACTGGAAAGAAGAATGTCAAGCTGCTATTAAAGCACTGAGCTCCTAGGTCATCGACTCAAAGATTATCTGGGAGTGCCGGGACAAACTCAATGAGGTAGACAAGAAAAAGAAGGTTTTTGTAATCTGGGTTCCCGACCATTCGGGAATCAAAGGAAACGAAGAGGCCAATACACGTGCCAAAGAGGGCGTACGAATATCACTCATTGGCCCAGAACACTTCTATGGTATAGATAAATGTATCTATAAGAAGGAGTTTCTGGAGAAGCAGAAAGTCGAGAGGAAAAAACTCTGGCAGAATCTCCCAGGGATGGATCATTCCACTAAGTTCATTCGGAATTTTGCAACAGCAAGATCCAAAAAATATCTGGATCTTAGTAAGAAACATTACACCCACTCACGGTACTCTCAGATCAGCAGATACCACTGGAAGTATTATTCCAGGTACCTCAGTATGGCCGGGCTGTCCTTGGTGATAAAGATATAAGCCTCCTTGAAGTTCATTTTAAGACAATCCTTAGCGTATATGTAGACAGCCAGAAGCTCAATAGTTCTTAAGGTTAAGGTGTTACGAGTTCTTCTTAGCCTTATCGTTTCTCCTCTAATCTCTCTAATCGCTTAATGGGCTGGTGGATTAATTGATCCGTACTTCTTCAAAAACGATGATGACCAGAACGTTACAGTTAATGGTGATCGGTCTAGAGCCATGATTACTGACTTTTTCATTCCTGAATTGAACGACCATGATGTCCTGGAGCTGTGGTTCCAACAACACAGCGCAACATATCGATTCATCGTAAGACACGTTTGGAGGTCACCTAATTTCACGTTTTGGACCTGTTAATTGGCCTCCAAGATCTTGTGATTTAACACCACTAGACTACTTTCTGTGGGGCTATGTAAAGTCATTGGTCTATGCGGATAAGCCACAAACGCTTGACCATTTGGAAGACAACATTCGCCGTATTATTGCCGATATACGCCCACAAATTTTGGAAAAAGTCATCGAAAATTGGACGTCCAGATTGGACTACATCCGAGCCAGCCGTGGCGGTCATATACCAGAATTTATATTCAAAATGTTATGCGACAAGATTATCTTTCTGATAAATAAAATTCATGTCAATCGAATAATCCATCGTTGTTTTATTGCAATTTGAAGTTTTATATCTCTAAAACAACACCCTCTACTTCAATATAATTCGATCTCAGTTGAAGATTTGATCTTTATAGGGCTAAATGTGATAAAAGATTGTCCACTTTCTTTTGCCACTATTTCCATATCTCCAATTATCGTCTTAATCCGAGTCGGGCCACAATATACGAGGACAACGAGACTTTTCGATTTTCAGGCACAATAGTGGGGGTAGAACATTCCTGGTTTTTTGTTGTTGGGTAGGTTTGTCAGGAGTAAGGGAAGCACGTCGGATTACCTCATCTATCCTCTCGGTGTCCACTGTGACGATGTTTGAGCAAGATATTCCGTCGTCAATTGCGCAACGTATTGTTCTCTCCACTCCTTACTCGCTTGTTTAGACTCTGCGGTATAGTGGTGCACCCATGTTTCATCACAGGTGATAATGTAAGTGAGAAATTGGTCTTCTTGTTCCTGAGATCGTGCAAGAAGACGCCCACACACCTGAAAACGATGCAATTTCTGGTCAGCTGTGAGAAGGCGAGGAAACCACCTTGCGCAACTCTTACGGTACCCTTGCTCCTCTGTCAGTATGGAGTAGGTGCTTCCATAACTTATACCGACCTAACTTGCAATCTCAGAAGTAGTACGACGTCTGTCGTCTTCAATAAGCTGTCGAACACTACTGATGTTATTCGCTGCGGTCATGGCTCTCATTTACAACACAATCGCTACCCTCTACGAACTGTTTATGCCATGCAAATACTCTGGCTCGAGATAGTGTCTCTTGTCCGAACATGGGCAGTCAATCTCGTCAAGATTTTCGAAAGTTTTACGCCTTCTGCGGCGAGAAACTCGATTACAACACACGTTGCGCAATTAACGGAGGAACTTCTGACTCAAACATCGTCACATTGGACACCGAGAGGGTCGATGAGGCAATCCGACATGCTTCTCTTACTCCTGGCAAACCTACCCAACAAAAAAATCAGGAATTTTCACCCGCCACTATTGCGCCTGAAGATCGAAAAGTCTCGTTTATATTTCAATTGCCCTCGTATCTGTACGAGTACTTATAGTGTTTTCCCAATAAGGTTGTAGAACTTTGTAAGGTTTTGGCGGCCATATTTGTTTATCAATTTTGACGTTCGAAGTGTCATTTTATTCAGAAAGGTTCAAAGTTTTACCATGAAAAGTTTCACGCTCACACAACGTTTGGAATCGTCCAAATTTATTACGCAAATTCGCGTTCGCCGGTGGCCACGCGAAGAGAGTTTCAACGGAAAAATGGTGATGGTTTCGTTCCATCTGAGCAGCAAATCAGACGTGTAATCAAAAAGTTGGAAAGTGAGTTTTCTCTCCATGATAGAAAGGTGCCTGTACGACGCAGAAATGCTCGCAGCGCTGAAAATATCGCCGCCCTTTCGGCCAGTGTCCGCGACAATTCAAATGTGTCCGTAAATCGCCGCTCGCAAGAAATGGGGCTCTCTCGGATGACAATGTGGCGAATTTTGCGCATTGACTTGGGCCTACATCCTTACAAGATAGTGCTGGCACAAGAGCTGAAGCCTCATGACCATAGTTTGCGTGTCGGGCGTTTTCAGATTGGGCTCTAGAGATGTTAGAAGCTGATCCAGATTTCCACAAGGAAATCATCTTTTCTGATGACGCTCATTTCTGGCTGAACGGCTTCGTTAACAAGCAGAATTGCCGATATTGGAGCGATTCTAATCCACAAGTGGTGCAAGAAAGGCCTTTGCATCCACAAAAGATCACAGTTTGGTGTGGATTGTGGAGTGGTGGCATCATCGGGCCGTATTTTTTCCGAAATTACGCCGGACAAGCCGTTACTGTGAACGGCCAGCGCTATAGCGACTTGCTGCGTGAATTTCTCTTCCCGAAATTTGATGAAATTGGTGACGACGATCTTTATTTCCAACAGGACGGCGCCCCCCCACACATTTCGAACGACAACATGACTTTATTGCGCGATAAGTTCGGCGACTCATTAATTTCGAGAAACGGCCCCATCGCCTGGCCGCCAAGATCGTGTGATTTAACGCCCTTGGACTTTTTTTTATGGGGATATGTGGAATCACAAGTGTACAGCAACTCTCCAGCGACAATTCAAGACCTTGAGGAGAACATTACGAGGTGTATCGAGGCCATACCACAGGAAATGCTAGGCCGAGTCATGGAAAATTGGGTCAAACGAATTAAGGTCTGCAAACGAGCTCGTGGAGGCCATTTGAACGATATCTTGTTTAAATCATAAACTTATACACCATATCTTTCGAATAAATGTTTGAGAACCAAAATCGGTTAATTTGTTGTTGTTTTATTCAATTTCAAAGTTCTATCAAGCTTATTGGGAGAGACACTTCAGTCTACGCCTAGGAAAACGAAAAATCATTCCAGCCAGTAGTAAACCAAGATTGCGAATATATGGGTCCCAAAGCTCTGAAGAAACGTCCCGGTTCCATTATATCCTTCTGCAATTTTTATAACCTCCTGCAGTCGCCGAGGACCTGAGGTTTGACGGTGGCAGGAACACGGGAAGCATCTTCGGCAATTCACCCTTTTTCGTGACATCCGAGGGGGTGGAAAAAAGCGAAGAAACCCGGGGTCGAGGCGAAAGGTCCTACGTAATGAGGGTCTTTCAGCCGGGTAATGCAGTAAGGAAATGCCCGGAGCATTTGCGATGATTTTCTCAGATTTATCCCGGTTATAGTCGAGTGGTAACAGATGCGAGTCCTTAGGGAGATGTTTCACGTGCTCTGGATTTCCTTAAGTGTGGATATTTCACGAATTTCATATGGGTTGGATATGTGATTTGAGATACAGGGTGAGGTGAAGGATTTTAAGGATTTAAAAATTCAATTAAACCTAAACTTATGCAAATATTGCATTAATTATTTGACCATTATCAAGTACAACATATAAGTTTATGTTCAGACAATTTTGAAGGTGATATCTGGCAAATGCTGGCCTCTATTGGATACAGGTTTGGAAATTCACATCTGAAACATACGGTATACAATGAATCAGACAGAGAATTCTTCCGTTCAGTTGCACAGATGAATAGTCGAGACAATCACGTGCTGTAACACACTGAATTCCGTTGTCTCATTGCAATATTCTTGTCTTGCCTCTCTCTTATCGTTGGGAGGAGCATAATTCATTTAGTATGGTAGGCAACAATAAATACTTGTATCTAGTATTACGGGCAGCCTGACAAATGAATAATTCTATACGTGTACTGCAGGTTCTCTACCATACTGTGAGAGAGACAAGACTAGGTTATTGCAATAGTCAACGGAATTAATTCAGTTACAGCACGTGATTATCTCGACGATTCATCTGTGCAACTGGAGGGAAGAATTATCTATTTCCAAGTTTTCCTTTCTTCACTGAGTGTAGCCGCAAGCCTTTCATTGCCTTGAGACCGGCTTTCCCCAAAGTCTACGTTTCACTAGACGGAAGAATTATCTGTCTGATGCATTGTATATCATTTAATTCAGATGTGAATTTCCAAATCTTGGCGGATAACTTTGTCCAGAATTTATTTGGGTATTTCTGCAAAAGCCAAATGAATGTTGTTCCTCAAATGGACCAGAGTCCTGATACGATCCTTATAAACATGTGATTTTAGATTCTAAATCAGACGACTTGTCTGGAGTGCTGAAAACTCCAGAGAACACTGACGGCTCCTACATTCATAACGTGTCACTGTTCGGATATATATTCTTTGAAATCAAGAGCTAACATAATACAATCCATAAAACACAAACAAAAATCCCTAACTCAGGTCAGTTCAAAACAGGGTACAATACTATTTTTCGTATGATATCAGAACTCAGTAGAAAAACCTTATCTCGACGTTCCAACAAAAATAACACTTAAAAACTATTCGAATATTGAAGGACTTCTTCTTTATTTAGTTCAACTGATAACCCTCTCCAAGATGCCTTCGGAATTCTGAAACTGAAACGAAAAACTCGAAGCAGAAAAAAGGAACAGAAAAATAAAATGATTGAAACTCTATCAAATCGATTAAAAATTAACAACCCAATTCAAAAACGACTCTGTAACTTCATGTATAGCCCTTAAGCCACCCTGAAATTTAAATATTGGACAATTATTCATCAGATGTTCTATAGTCCCGAGTTGGGATAATTGGCCCGAAGAAAACCAACGGACTCTTTCAGTTACTTCGGAGTGTTATGTCCACATAATTCAGAAGTTTTTCCTCCTGGGGGTCTCTGGGCTTTCATCGTTCCAGCACATTGGACCATTTTAACCCCCTGTGGTTTTTGCGTGGAGTTATCTAGAATCACATGTTTATAACGATCGTTTCAGAACTTTGGCCCACTTGAAGAACCACATTTATTTGGCTATCGCCAACATACAAGCTGAAAGAAGTTATCCGACATTTCCAAAAACGATTAACGCAATGTGTAGACGATAATGGACACCATTTACTTTCTTTCATCTTTTGGAACTGTGTAAGCATCAATTTGATTGTAGAAAAAAAAATTTCTAAATTTAAAAGTTTACCTGTCCCACCTAGTACATTTTATCGAAATTTTTAGTCATTTTGTGAATTTATTTATTGAAAATGTTCAGTCAATCATTTATATCAATATTAAATATCCTTTTTTCATGTTATAGTTTTGAAAACGCGGAAAAAAGTCTAAGATTCAGGATAATCTCGGAACTTTCAATCTTTCCTCCAGCTTAAATCATCTAATATTCTTTTGCAATGATGAATGACTATCGAATACACATAAACGATCTCGCAAATACCATATTTCAATATAAGAACTGGTTTCAAAACACAAAATGATGAGATCCATTCTAACAAGAACGAAACCAATGAATGAGACACAAAAATAAAAAAACTGTGTACAATATTCCCTGTATATGTAGAAAATCTTATACAGGAGAGACATCAAGACCTTATGGGAGATAAGAAAACGGGAACATAAGAACAACATCGAAAAGAGAGACATTACAAGATCACAAATCGCTGATCATGTATGTTCAAATAGCGGAGATCATATGATGAACTGGAACAACACAAAGATCCTAATGACGGAACCTGATAATTATAAAAGGAAAATTAAGGAATTCACATGTATTTTGCTACATGAAGTAGATAATTTGGCCAATTGTTCTGTTGGAATAGATCGTATGTGGATCGATTTATTGAAGAAAGAAATGACATCAGGAAATTTCTAAATTAAATGAATCAACATCTCTATGTATCAATCAGACTGCAAATGAAAAAACACACAATTCTGAAAATTTCACAAGTTTGTCCGAAGAAGGTGTCTGATATAGACACTGAAACGTTACATTATTCTTTTCATTTATTTCCTTCTTTAGTTTTACTCTTAAGCAACAATTTTTCCAGAACCGATTTGCCCCTGACAAATAAGTGCAAATATTTTTCCAGGAGCACTTCATCTTAATTGAAGATTTTTTAATTATTTCAGTTTCAGAGACTGGAAGTGAAAACCTATAAATTTTTTCAGAAAAGCCATAATTCTTCCTTCAAATTTCTCCACACTCTCCTGATTCCTTGTCTCACTACATTTATCTAAATTCAACTTTCACAACCACAAATCCTCATTTCTCCCGACCAACAAAGAACCCCCACATGTAAACATTTATTCCCCGTATAACTTCGAAAAGAAGCTCATCAGATTCAACTTTCCCATCATCGTACATTCTAGCAAGATCGTAAAAGTAACGGCACCCAGTCAGACATCCGGATCTTTCGGAAATGCCTCCACATTTTCCAAATTGAAATATACACCGGCGCGAAGATCGGGGTTATTTCCATAAATTTTTATATACGACTTATTGGATATTTAAATTTCAATATTGTCAGCTGTAACCGCGCGAAATATGGCTCAGAAACGTCGGGGATACGTTTCCACATTCCCGTTTTCGAGAATTAGATTTCTGACGTTTCCGCGACGTCGGAAATGGTACATAGAATTTATTTTAATAATTTCAGGGGGCGTTATTGAATAACTTTGGTGGTGGGTGGTGAGATGTAGATGATTTATTGAAATGTTATCTGTGGCTAGTTGCTTCATTTTATTGAGAGCTCGTCTCCTTAAACGAGTGCTATATCGATTTGCCCAAATGTCTGTAATTTTTCGAATTTTGAGACGAAAATGGTCTCAACTATAGGGTTCTACTTCTTGATGACGAATTCGTGGTTAAATTCAATTCTCCATCCGACCGTTAGCACAATAACTTTATTGTAGATTGTCCTAGAGACTTGAAATTTTCTGGTGAGTTCGAGTCTCAAATGGCTTGTTCGTTAACCAGCCAAATCGTTCAGCGTGTTCCATGAAATATAGCCATAGTTAAACAAAACCATAATTCAATTAGAATATTGAAGAGAAGAAACTCCATATTTCCATAAAAAAATATCCGATTGAAATGAAATTTATTTTATAAATAAAGATTGATAAACTCAATGTTCATGCAGAATTTTGTAGCCATAGTGTTAACAGAACCGTAAAAATTCAATTGAAATATTGGAAAGAAGAATCTCTTTATTTCTATGACATGACAATCGATTCAAGTTAAATTTATTTTGTGAATCGAGACTGATATACTGAATGTTCATGAAATTTTTCAAGATGATCGCATCATCAGAAACATATAATTTAATTTTTGCATTTATTTTCACTTTTTTTTTTTTTTATAATTTCATTTCGAATATTTCAGAATTAATTCCGATTGTGCTGAGATTCTGCATTAGTATCAATTTCAAAACCGCTCCACCAAAGAACGAGCGCTCAAAAGTTCATTCTCAGGGCTTTCTTAATTTTTTTCAACTCCAAAGTGTTATACTTATATATGATTATTTACTCAAAAACTTAAGTTTAAAATGAAACACTAACATATTATTCTTTGTTTCAGGTGAGATTTCCAAGGTTATAGCCGTAATCAGTATCTTCAAATTGTCAGCTAGATTATTGGTGAGTTCAATGTAAATTCAATGTTTCGATAATATTATACAGCGCGCGTTAAAATAATGGAGCAAATTAGTTTTCTCAGAAGAAGAATATTTGGCAACAAATTGTGAAATCAATCAATTTTTGTTTCACTTTTTCAAATTTTCATGCATTTGTGTATGATTCTTGTTGAACCCTGCTGGTCGTATGGTACTTTTCTGGCAATGTCCTTTGTATCTTCTTACAGGCGTGCAGAAGCTCCCAAGAATTTTTTTTTTTAATTACTTAGTTTAAAGAGTTTTCTGATTATATCACTTTGTCATTGCCCATTTTTAGACGATGTTACCTGATGAAATTTGTTACCGAAAGAAAATCGACCATAACACTTCTGTTCATGGAGAATTTTTAACTCTTCAAACCCCTCACGTGAAAAATTAAAATGTGTGAAACACTGCACTTGAGTTACGATCTTAAGTAGTAATGTTATTAGTTCGTTTCTACTGAAGTTGAATTTCAAAGAAATACAATACTTAATATCATAACTGAAGCACAGTGTTTCACTCATTCTAATTTTTCACCTAAGGGGTGTGAGGGGTTGAAAATTGTGCATGAACGAAAAAGTGTAGATCGACTTGGTGATAGTTTAGCTCTTTGAAATGAAGCAGATTGTATGATATTATAGATTACTTTTATAGAGGTGAATGGAGCGAAAAAAATTTCGAAATGTAATAAAATGAAATGCTGAAGTCAAAGATAATACATAAATCTGTGACAGGAGAATTCAGAGTACCAACATGAAATGATGAAATATAACCAAAAGATCTGTTTGAAACTGAGATGTTATCGCAAACCCAGGTTTGTCCATTCCTCGTCGTTCTTTGGAATTAGGCATTCCACAAACATCATTACACCGTATTTTGCATAAAGATTTAGGTCCTAAGGCTTATAAAGTTCAGTTAACATAAGAACTCAAGTCGGCCGATCATCAAAAACGTCGTATCTCTTCTGATTGGGACGTTGAAATGCGTGGAAATGATCCAGAATTCCATCGAAAAATCATGTTGAGTGCGGAGATCTTGTGATTTAACATCTTGCGACTTCTTTTTTTGGGGCCACTTGAAAGAGAAGGTCTACGCCAATAGCCCAGCGTAGATTCAAGACCTCAAAGATAGAATTTGTGAGGCTATCGAGAACATATGGCAGCCACTTTGCGATTTGGTTATGGAAATTTCATTAAAAGGATTTGGTCCTGTAAGAGTGGTCGTGGTGGTCATTTGCCTGTTGTTATTCTCCACTATAAACGGCATAGCTTCTTCTTCATAATGAAAAAACATCGATCATTTATATTGAAAAATGGCATTTTTCTTCGAATATCAAAATAACACACCTCTTATTGAAAAACCCTTAATATGATATTTTCCCTTATTTTTAATTATATTGAAGCCTCAGAGCAAAAGTTAACACAGATCATGGAATGAATTTGAGGATTAGATATACAAATCACATGTTTTTGTAAAGAAACTTTTGAATATGAAGAAAGGCAGAGAAGGGCTCCTTTTTAGGGTATTGAAATGAAATTAATATAACTTCTTTATAAACTGAAAAAAAGAACTTTTTCAAGAAATAAGTCAAATTAACTTGTGGTTACTAGCGATAGTACATTATTATAGGTTCACACAGTGAGAGGAACATCATCAAATTAATACTTTCTACCCATAATCACCCACGCTACTGTACTCAACTATAGAATGCTTAGTTTCCTTAGTCAATCAGAAGAATTCAGAGTACCAACATGAGTGTGTGAAATATAACCAAAAGATCTGTTTGAAACTAAGATATTCTCGCCCAATATTGCTCAACAAAATATGATAAAAAATGAACATATTAGCCACAGAATTATACAAGTAAATCACAAAGTTCCCAAACGAAAAACCACCCGACTCAGTCGAACGAGAACGACCTGCCGTAAACAATCCCACTTTCCCAGCCATAAAACAAACCGTTAAGCCCCGAGCACACGCGTCCCTACAATCCCAAACCTATTAATCTATCAACTTATTGGCGGAATTAATAATCCAAAATGTAGATGAGCCCCTATCGTCTTATCCTGTGTTATCCCCCCAAAATGTCTGTGTAACGCTAACGTAACGTGGCACACCCGTTATAAATATTATATCGGGGTCTTTCGCGCTTAATCCGTATCATAATTTATGTATTGTTTAACTACCAGTCCACTGGGAAATAGGAGGCAAGACCAGAATTCCAGGAACAATGAAGAACGTCGAGATAGATATTCGAAGAGGGTTGCCGAATTTGGAATTCGTGTGTTGGTAGGCCTGTCTTGATTTTGCCACCTTATCATCGTACCGGGTTTCCTAAATTCGCTGTTTAGTGAGGGGATCTCAGAAACCTGAGAAGCTAGAACAAAATGTAGTGAAGAAAACTGGATTACTTCAATGAATTCTACTGAAAAAGTGCCTGTATAATGTTCTAGTTTCATGTTTATAACTTCAGTAATAAAGAAGTTATCAGAAATTTTTATTTGACGCCCTTTGCCATTTTCTCTAATAGCTCGAAAACGGTTTGACTTAGAAGGTTGTGGTATTCACCAAATGAATTCTTTCTAAAATCGAGCCCAAAAATGTGCCACTAATTTTGATCTAGCTCATTGGGTTTCTGAGATCCCCTTACTAGACAACTAATTTAGGACACTCGGTACAGGCGGGTTCAGAAATTCAATTCGAAAAAAACTTCATTAATTTCTTTATCCATTTTCAAGAACAACATTTGAAGTTCATGTTTATCAGTTTCAAAGATGATATCTGTTGTTCATTCATGCCAATACACTGCGTTCATATCTTTCATTTCTATACTGAGTGTGTTTCATTTATTATTTCCTTTTATAGAATTGTTTATTGCTTCATTTGCTACGTTTTGAATTATTTCACATACTTAAAGAGTTACGAAAAGATTGAATTATGACGAAAATAGGAAATGATCGTTTTGCAGAATGGCGAATGCGCAAACATTTTTTATTCCCCAAATTGTTTCAATATTAATATTCTCAAATATATTCGCGCTAGAACACAATTTATTTGAAAGTTCATGTGATTGATAGACAGTTTTCTGATTGTGCAAAATAGATTTAGCAATCAGAAACTTTGAAATATCAATAGGGTATCTTTCATCATTTTCTTCTGTTTAATTCAACGGAAGAATTACTCTTTTCAATTGGAACTTCCTGCAGTTTTGGAAATATTTGTCCATTTCCACGAATCGGTGGGAAATTCAGAAATTTCTGACAAAATTTCTCAAATAAATTTCAAATTGCTTTCAGCTGTTATATTTATAGAGTAAGTCCTAGAGAGACCTAGCATATTTTGAGAAAACCAATGTAACTTAGTTGTTTTTTGAGATATATGTTTTCTAAACTGTTAATTTATCCCAAATTCTACGCATAATTTTCGTCTCACTCTGCAGATTTATCACATTCCTGCAATAATAAACTTTCGTTGTCCGAATCTGCAAGCTGTCTACCTCGCGTCTATAGTCCATGTCTCCTTCATTAATGTAGTCGTACTCTACCAAAGTTATGGAAGAGACCATCATGCTATTCGAAAGAAAAATATGAACACCAGATTTTCGAGGTTATATTATATTTCCATCCATATTTCATCATTTTGTATAGACATAAATCAAATGAGCTTACCTGTCTGTACCATAGTTAATGAGCAGAAAAAATTTCAGGTCAGCACAAATTTTGAACCCTTATTTATGATACCACACTTATCTTTGATGTCTTATTTATGTGTTTGATGCAACACGGGTAACTAATTTCATCAAGTATTTCAGTAACGGATTCATCTATTGCCTTGTTATTAAAAGGGCTTTCCAGAAAGAGGTGTTATTTTGATATTCAAAGAAAAATTCCATTTTTCAAAATAAATGATCAGATGTTTATTTCATTATAAAGAAGAACCTATGCTGTAATAGTAGAAAATAACTTAAAGCAAATTACCACCACGACCTAGCTTACAGGACCATATCCTTTTAATGAAATTTTCCATAACCAAATCGCAAAGTGGCTACCCTATGTCCTCGATAGCCTCACGAATTCCATATTGGAGGTCTTGTATCGACGCTGGGCTATTGGCGTAGATCTTCTCTTTCACGTCGCCCCAAAGAAAGAAGTGGCAAGGTGTTAAACCACATGATCTGGGTGGCCAATTGTGATCACATTTTCGGGAGATAACACGGTCCGCAAACTTTTCCCGCAAAGATCAATGGTTTCGTTACTTGTGTAGCACGAAGCGCAGTCTTTTAGAAACTAAACGTTGACCAGATCAATACTATCCAATTTCGACCATAAAAAATCATCATTCATCTCTCGATAGCGAAATCCATTCACCTTAACTGTTGCTCCAACACTTTTGGGTACAGCAGCAATATTCGCGGCTGTTTTCGAGCGACATGCACGGGTTTCATTCTTCACATCACAAATTTCCAACAGCTCGAATTTGTACACCAATTTCTTTATTGCGGTCCGACAAGGTGCTTCACGACGACCCTAAAATTTCGTGTTTGTTTATAGTGAATTTTAATAATTTCAATGCGTTCTTGAAGCGTGATCGTTTCTATTTAATAAAGGCGTAGTTTCTACTTTTTTAATATCAAAAAATGACAGCTTCAAACGTGACATCTACGGGCTATTAGAAAAAACACCTCTAATTGGAAAACCCTTCAATTATCGATATTGGTCGGTTTCTTCCAGACTTACCCTATGCATTTACGGTACTTTTTCTTGATTTGTTGTTAGGCTATCCTACTCGGTAAAAATTATTATATTATCTGACATTTCAGAAGACAAAAAGCTGAAAGAAGCCCCGACGTTAAGTCAAAAGTTCAACCTCAACTTTCTAAATTCAGTTTTTCACGACTAGAATCAATAGCGCATATCTTAATGACCATTCCAAGTTCTCCCAACAGCTAAACCCCTCAGGAAATCCGTTGATTGTTAGAAGAGAACTATCAAAGTTTACAGGTGTGCAATTTAATGTACCGCCAACACCAAACAATGAATTTCTGGGAAACTTTAGGGCATATATCACCGTATACAGGACGATACCTCATTTCACGCCCCATTGTCTATTTTACGAGGTCTTTATCACCTCATAACCAATTAATCTTGCCTCTATTGTCCCATTCTATCACGTCGCAAACAAAACTGTGTCGATGAGACGCCATACGGGGTGTTTAATCATCCCTTGTAGCGCTAGGGGTGTCAAGGACATGGGAAAATCATAACGATGTTTAATTACTTTGGGTGGATGAGTTTTCGATAGAAAAACACTGAGAGTTCAGAGGGTGTTTCCATAAGGGCGAAAGATTTGAATTCCGCGCCATGTTTGACAGTCATGATGTCACATGATTGTCGAAAATTGTTGACAAAATGGTGGAAGTTTAATTGCCAATATTCGTAGAGTGTGTCCAATATTCGGTTGAAAAAATGTGTCTAATTCATCTACTGTGAAAAAAATTATCTGAAAACTGACGTTCTAGTATACATATTTGGAAATTCACGTCTGAAACATACGATATACAAAGCATCAGACAGATAATTCTTCCGTCCAGTTGCACAGATGAATAGTCGAGATAATCACGTGCTGTAACTGAATGAATTCCGTTGTCTTATTGCTATAACCTAGTCTTGTCTCTCTCTTATCGCAGTATGGTAGGGAACCTGCAGTACACGTATAGAATTATTAATTTGTCAGGCTGCCGTAATACTCGATTCAAGTTTTTACTGTTGCCTACCATACTGAATGAATTACGCTCCTCTCAACGATAAGAGAGAGACAAGACTAGAATATTGCAATAAGACAACGGAATTCAGTGTGTTACTGCACGTGATTGTCCCGACTATTCATTTGTGCAACTGGATGGAAGAATTCTCTGTCTGATGCATTGTATATCGTACGTTTCAGATGTGAATTTCCAAAACTGTATACCAACTGAACCAGCCTGCATAATTTTCATACATAAAACAGCAAGATCTGTATAACCTTAAGTCATTTAGAAAACGTGTCTGAGGTTGATAGAACTCATATTGAGATAACACGTTATCTCGTCTATACAGGGTGCCTACAGTCAAAGTCGTCAAACTTCAAGGGGATATTAAAGGAGTTATTCGCAACAAAAAATTCTTCAATTCAACATTTCTTGATTACACGAAATACTTTTTTCTCTGAAATGGTTTTTATTCACTTTTCCTGGTAGCCTCATCAAATTTGACTACATTAAATAAATTTGCTGCAAGATAAGAGAATATATGTGCAACAAAACTCTTAGTGCGGACGTGGTAAGGAAATGAATATCACGATTCTGAAGTTGACAAAATTACCCTAATTTTTCAATAGTTTTTTCAATGGAACATTGATAATTATGCACACGTTTTCTTTTCAGAAAAAAACCTCATTTAGCGTACTTTTGAATGATGAACTTTTGTTTGAGCTGCTCATCCTGCGCCATTATATCATGGCTAACATGATATTATATCTTTATTAATAAAACAGGATCTATGGTTACCGTCAAAATGCAATATCTTTCAAACGGCTGCACCAAATTGGATACTTCTTTTTTTATTGTGTTCATAATTGCTAGGGCAAGGTTTATACAACAAAATATTTCCAAAAAAATTGTTCAGAAAAAAATAAAAGGCTTTAATTTTTCTTACAACATATCAAACAGTCATAGAATACATATTTATAAGTTATAATGATTTTGACATTTGGAGAAAAAGTGAAGTTACATCTAGTGAATCGAAAATTTAAAATTTTAATCAGAAATAACGTATGAACTAACATATTATACAACATTTTTTTACTTATGCCATATTTTACAAATTTTGAACTTATGATGTATGATTGTATTTTGGATTGCCTGATGCCCGCATGTTTATGATCATAAATCAGATCGAGAGATGGCGCTGTAGTCGTTATCTAGGTTATTCTCTTCTGCAACTAAACGGCTGGATCGAATTGAATGATTTTTTGTGTATGCAGAACAACGTCTGTTGGGTTCGCTAGTAGATGAATATTTCAATACTTAGCATCAGACAACTACGTTTTATAGAACACTGAGATATAGCGCTCATTTTGAAACATTCTTTAGTATAAGCGTGGAAATGATAATGGTTCTTTGCGGTTTTCAGAGATGGCGTAAGCGTTTAGTTAATACCAATCTGGTCGTTTTGAGGAGCTCAGTGGTATTAAAATTGAACCGTGAAAGATCGAAATATCAAGTATTACAAATATGGTCATTTTGCAGTTTTTGCATCCTCATTTCTGAGTTGCGTTCAAGAGCCTCCATGCTAATCTATTATTTTTTCTTCAATCATCAATCAAACCAAGCCAAACATTCTAAAAATTAGGCGACAAAAATCTTTCGGCGTTTTTCTCCCAGGAAAACAACGTATTTTCTTTCTCAGCTAATTTTTCCGATTCAACAGCGATAAAATCGATTTATACCTGTCGTAAAAGCGAGAGCTGCTTCAATGTAGTCTGAAAGTCTGACCCTTATGTCGATAACTCTGAATTTTTCCATCAGATATATTTCCATTTTCCCCATTCAATGTATATTTTCATGATTTCCTCCGTGGAAATATAAACCAGGGGATTTTGATGCTTTTAATCTGATTTATCGTCGAAGGAACGCGAAAGTTTCGAGGATCGGAATTTATTGGCTTGTTTGTTACCTTATTTTGCAACATTGGCTCTAACGTTTTGAGTCAACATAATATCATTCTGCAGGAAAGAAAATGCGTGCTGGAAATTGTATAGTTTGACTCACTTTGGTTTGAATTTTTTCGAAAGTATTCAAATAAAATGAGGTTTATTTATATGAGAATTCACAGTATTTTGTTGTGTTAGTTTCCATGATAAAATTTGATTTTTAGTCCAAAACTTTTCGGTTTAAATGGGAAAAGCCTCAATTTCCTGGGTGACTGCAAAGATTAAAAGGATCGAAGGATACTTGCGCATCGCCATTTTGCGCACCAAATTTAATCATTTTCCATTTTTATCATAAGCCAACCGAAATTATATTGTTTTTTTTATTTCAGAATCAGGAATGGTTTTGTACTTAGCAGACAATGAAATCAACAAGAAAAATAGTCGTTATAATGCAGGGTGCCCCGGAAATGTGGGAAATCTCTCGGATTCAGATAGAACATAAAAAAATAAGATGACAAGTTCCCATATATTTTTTTCCTACCTGCCCTCCCTACGAAGATACGACCTCCTAAATGACGCCACTGGAAATTCATTTTAGTGGAATAAATTTCAATTACTTACTTCTTTAATTATTTTTTTCGAAAACGGTTCATTTTATCTACACTGGACAGGAGTACCTTTTCTTCAGCTTAATTTTCGGGGTATGCACAAGGGCGCAGCCAGGGGGGGGCCCGAGGGGCCCGGGCCCCCCCAAAATTTTTTCCATATGAATTTTTCTACCTGTATCTCTGTAGATACGGTTGAATTCGAGTACATTTTCAATATTTTATTTAAAATAGCTAAATCGTATTCATGCATACAGTCAATTTTCAGAACATAATTGATTTTGCTTTTCAGCAAAAATATAATGATTAACCTTTTGAAAATGAGACTAGGTACCATGCATTGTGCCAGGCGATAGAAGGCGATAAAATATGAAAAAGGTTCCAGGAATATATGTCCTAAACTGCTTCTTCTAAGAAATATAGGGTGTTAAAGTTTATTTTTTTTATTTGGTGTTTTCTTGAATAACTTTGGACAAAGAGGTAAGAATTGAACAAAATGTGATATGCGGGGGTTTTGTATGATGCAAATCCAAATATCCTATTAGTTTTTAAATAACTAATAGGGGCGCCACATAATAATTCCTCCACATTTAAATCAACCCTAGTTTAGTTTAGTTCAAAATAGGATTACAGTTCAGAGATCTCAAGGTCTATTGTGTCCCCTTACAGAGCTGTTCTGGCCACACCCTTCACAGCTCACCTTCCAGTTTCAGAGATCTAATGAAATCCAATATCTGCGAAGGCTTCAACGAAACTAGTTCCTCACTCTTACAAGTTTCTCTCCTTAGGCTCGCAATGTCAAAGCATTCCTTGAATATAGGTAAATGGGGGTTTCTTCCTCTTATCCACAGAACCTATATACTCGTCACCCCTAACTTTTTTTCCTGCCATTTTCATTTTTTGTGTTTTTGATTAAGATTCTGATTTAATTCTTTCTGTTGGTTGTTATTGTAAGTACATAGGTTACTTTGACGCTTCTGGACAATTTGCAGCATCATAAGTTTTCGATGCATTTAACCGGAAACCGTTGGTCCTAGAGACTTCATTAAAGTATACATTTTTGAAGGAAAAAAGATAGAGGAATCGCTTTTTCTACTCCAGACTGACATATAGTGCGAGGCAAAATATTTAGGGTTGATTTAAATGTGGAATCCTATATGTGGCGTCCTCTATATAAGTAATCTAAAAATGAGTAGGATATTTGGATCATACAAAACCCCCGCATTTTGTTCAATTCTCACCTCTTTGTCCAAAGTTTTAAAAATTCAAATGAAAAAATCAACTTTAACACTTGTATTTCTTGAAGGAAGCAGTTTCCAACATATATTCATAGGACTTTTTTTCATATTTACATCCCTCTATTGCGTGACACTATGCATGGTACTTTTTTCCTTGGCACCCTGTATATTGGAAAGGCATTTTAGAAAATAAATGATCACCAGATTCAGAAAAGATATTGTGAATTTGACATTTTTTATCAATCATTAGAGAAAGATAAAAATAACAGTATTTTTTTTGTCTTTTTCTCCCTGAATATTTGCATCGGGCCCCCCCAAACGAAAATTCTGGCTGCGCCACTGGGTATGCAAATTTGTTTTTTTAGTACCTTATCATACAGGGTGTTAAAAATGTAAGCATTAAAATGTACAACCCAGTCCGCCCCTAGTAAACTGAACAAGCTAATTCAAATTTGAGTGCGGTGTTTCAAGAGGTCTTCAATACTATTAATCATATCAAATTTTCATCAAATTATATCGAGTAGTTCGAAACTTATTCCACTAAAATAGATTTCTAGTGTTCTATCTGAATCCGAAAGATTTCCCACATTTTCCGGGACTTCCTATATATGAATGTGTTGAATATTTAGAAATTTTCCACACTTATTCGCTTCAACCCAAAGACTAATACCAAGTCCTATATTCCATAAAACACCCCCTCAAACCCCTCAGATCCCTTCTAAGGGTAAAGTAGGGTCAAACTACCTTGCCGAATGAAGCAATGAAAAATCCCGGAATGAAAAGTGTAACGACGGTCCCTGGAATAAAATGTATCGTAAAATATGGGGATTGAGGTCACAATTTCCTAACGTTGGGAACGGAAATTGTTACCGGGATTGAGCTGTTAAAGTTCAAGAAGGTAGACCCTTCACGAGGATCTTCTGGAGATTATGAAAATACTTTATTAATAACGGGTTTCTCCGTAATCTTGAATCTTATGATGATTTTGAATTTAAGTTTGAGTGAGTATACTTGATAAAGGTTATCAATTATGGTGAAGAAATACACAATTTTTTCTGTAGTATCTTTAGAAATCAACCTTTCGGTCAAAGATTATCTTACGACATCACTGATTTATTTCAAGCACACCGTGCCATGAAGAATAAGAAAAATTAGTGTAGGTATTATTTCGTTTTTCATCTTGAAACTTCTCAGTAAGATCTTATACATGTCGAAAGAATCGGTGACACTCAAAAAACTGTACAAAACTAAACTCTGTAAATTCAAATTTACCTACAATTGCGGTTAACTCATTTTTCTGAAATGAAATATACTCTCCACCATTTTACGAGATTTTAACGGTGTCACATTTTCAGTAGTCTTTTTTTAACCCCACATTTCCACATAGAATCAACAATTATCCCCTAACTTCCTACTGATAACCCACCTTAATATTACTGGCTTACCCTCAATCTTGAATCTTACAATTTCGGTTTACTCATTATTTCTTGAAATGGGATATACATTCTGCTATTTGTACGAAATCCAACTCTGTCATATTTCCAGTAACCTTTTTTTCAACCCACATGGAATCGAAAATCATCCCCTAACTTCCTACCCCGAACACTTTATTAGTAACTGGCAAACCCTCAATCTTGAATGTTATAATTTCGGTTTACTTATCCTTTTTCGAAATGAAATATATCCTTTTTATTTATAAGAAATTGACTTTGTCAAATTTCTAGTATATTTTTTCAACCCCCTATTTCCACATCGATTCAAGTATCACCGCTTAACTTCCTACTCCTAACACGCGAATGAATCCCCGAATTCAGCAAGATTCAATCAACAACCGTTCACATTTTTGACAACCCCGTTATTGAGTTCGCCGAAGAAGACAGACAGACATCCAAACCACCCCTGAATTGATTCAACGGGTCAATTTTTCGGGGGGTTGAAAGCCACCGTGCTACAGTTACGGCAAAAAGGGGCCGATATCGTTTCTGCCAACTCAACAAAGTAAAATATGAAAGATCGCCGTTGTCAGATAGGAAAGATTGATATTTTTGTGTTCGATTGTAAGGGTTCAATTGATCTCCTGGAGATTACAAAATTACTTTATTTAAACTGGCTTTCCCTTAATCTTGAATGTTATAATTTCGGTTTACTTACCATTTTTGGAAATGGAATATACTCCTTACTATTCATAAGAGACTTTATTTTTGCCACATTTCCAGTATTCTTTTTTCAACCCCCTATTTCCACATCGATTCAAGTATCATCCCTTAACTTCCTACCCCTAACACGCGAATGATTCCTCGAATTCAGCAAGATTCAATCAACCGTTCACATTTTTGACAACCCCGTTATTGAGTTCGCTTAAGAGGACAGACAGACATCCAAACCACCCCTGAATTGATTCAACGGGTCAATTTTTCGGGGGGTTGAAAGCCACCGTGCTACAGTTACGGCAAAAAGGGGCCGATATCGTTTCTGCCAACTCAACAAAGTGAAATATGAAAGATCCCCGTTGTCAGATAGGAAAGATTGATAGTTTTGTGTTCGATATATATATATTCGTTTGAATTTACACATTGCCATATTCTTTAATGATAATCTAATTCTTCCTCGTGAGTCTTGTATTTATAAGGAGTCTTCCACTATATGTATTAACTTCTACTGCAGCTTATACCTTCAATGGTCCAATAACTTATTTCGTCGAAATGGCATTTTTGAAATGGCAATGTGCTCACCAGGAGATCCGGAGACAGTCTGGTATTCGTTATTGCTATTCATTCAGAATGACCCTGGAGGCACGTGTGACAATATATCACGGACGCGAATAGCTTTACCCCCATTAAAAATACATCCCTCAACTTCCTACCCCTAACACGCGAATGATTCCTCGAACTCAGCAAGATTCAATCAACCGTTCACATTTTTGACAACCCCGTTATTGAGTTCGCTAAAGAGCCAGACAGACATTCGAACCACCCCTGAATTGATTCAGCAGGTCAATTTTTCGGGGGGTTGAAAGCCACCGTGCTACAGTTACGGCAAAAAGGGGCCGATATCGTTTCTGCCAACTCAACAAAGTAAAATATGAAAGATCGCCGTTGTCAGATAGAAAAGATTGATATTTTTGTGTTCGATTATAAGGGTTCAATTGATCTCCTGGAGATAACAAAATTACTTTATTTATAACTGGCTTTCCCTTAATCTAGAATGTTATAATTTCGGTTTGCTTATCTTTTTTCGAAATGGAATATACTCCTTTCTATTTAAAAGAGATTTCGACATTGTCACAATTCCAGTATTTTTTTTTCAACTCTGTATTTCCACATCGATTCAAGTATCATCCCTTAACTTCCTACCCCTAACACGCGAATGATTCCTCGAATTCAGCAAGATTCAATCAACCGTTCACATTTTTGACAACCCCGTTATTGAGTTCGCTTAAGAAGACAGACAGACATCCAAACCACCCCTGAATTGATTCAACGGGTCAATTTTTCGGGGGGTTGAAAGCCACCGTGCTACAGTTACGGCAAAAAGGGGCCGATATCGTTTCTGCCAACTCAACAAAGTAAAATATGAAAGATCGCCGTTGTCAGATAGGAAAGATTGATATTTTTGTGTTCGATTGTAAGGGTTCAATTGATTTTCTGGAGATTGCAAAATTACTTTATTTATAATCGCTTTCTCTTAAACTTGAATGTTATAATTTTGGTTTACTTATCATTTTTTAAAATGAAATATACTCCTTTCTATTTATAAGAAATTTTGACTTGGTCACATTTCCAGTATTCTTTTTTCAACCCCCTATTTCCACATCGATTCAAGTATCATCCCTTAACTTCCTACCCCTAAAACGCGAATGATTCGTCGAATTCAGCAAGATTCAATAAACCGTTCACATTTTTGACAACCTCGTTATTGAGTTCGCTAAAGAGACAGACAGACCTCCAAACCACCCCTGAATTGATTCTACGGGTCAATTTTTCGGGGGGTTGAAAGCCACCGTGCTACATTTACGGCAAAAAGGGGCCGATATCGTTTCTGCCAACTCAACAAAGTAAAATATGAAAGATCGCCGTTGTCAGATAGGAAAGATTGATATTTTTGTGTTCGATTGTAAGGGTTCAATTGATCTTCTGGAGATTACAAAATAACTTTATTAATAACGGGCTTTCCCTTAATCTTGAATGTTATAATTTCGGTTTACTTATCCTTTTTCGAAATGGAATATACTCTTTTCTATTTATAAGAGATTTTGACTTTGTCACATTTTCAGTATTATTTTTTCAACCCCCTATTTTCACATCGATTCAAGTATCATCCCTCAACTTCCTACCCCTAACCGCGAATGATTCCTCGAATTCAGCAAGATTCATCAACCGCTAACATTTTTGACAACACCGTTATTGAGTTCGCTAAAGAAGACAGACAAACATCCAAACCACCCCTGAATTGATTCAACGGGTCAATTTTTCGGGGTTTGAAAGCCACCGTGCTTCAGTTACGGCAAAAAGGGGCCGATATCGTTTCTGCCAACTCAACAAAGTAAAATATGAAAGATCGCCGTTGTCAGATAGGAAAGATTGATATTTTTGTGTTCGATTGTAAGGGTTTAATTGAGTTTCCCTTAAGGGAACATTGTAGTTTGCTGAGATTGGGGTGGGAAATCAATTTATTTGTTGCGGTTCGCGAGTTCGAGATCACCTAAGGTTGATGGGAAATTTTGATTTGGTGGCTGGGATGCTTTAGAGGGTGGTATGAGTGGAAAGAGGGATGAATTGTGGTGTAATTTGGTGTAGATAAAGGGATGTATTGATTCTTTTGTTCGTTTTGAGCGTCCTGAGAGGGGCACAATACAGTTTGAACTTTGAAAGAGCCTCTGATTATATTATGTTGCTCAGGGAGTTTTTTTTCTCATAAGCCTGTTCATTTCCTTATCTGCTGAGTGTTGAGTTATTTCTACTACTGCAATAAATTACGAAAAGATAACGGTTTAATAATGAAAAAAATTGAAAATGTAATCGTTGGTGCAAAATGGTGAATGCGCAGGTTTCCTTTGATTTCTCGTAGGTATTATTTTGTTATATTCTGAAACATATAGATAAAACAAAACAATTTACACTAAAAATGATTTTAATTCTTTGTAATCCAATGTCGGCAATCACTCTTTCAATTTGGAACTTTCAAAAATCAACTTTCACTATTGGAAATATTTGTCAGTATTTTAAATTCTCAAAAATCGATCATCAATGGCTCTGTTCTATTATCTTTATGTTTCAATAATTGTCAAATGAACATTTTCAGTATTATAAAACATAGAGAATTTTCAGGTGACAACATTAAGAGTAGTGTTTGATGTATTACTTACCCACTTAAAATTTCAAGTCATTAATTTTTCGATTGAATATTGGAAATAAAATAAATAACTCGTTAGGTCAAACGTAGCAACATGATGACGTGAGGACGACTATTCACAACAGTATGGCCAGATTGGTTCTGATGATTTGAATTCGATAGCTTTTTTCGGCAATTGCAATAATTTTTTCTCGAAAACCTGACAAAGAAACAGATAAAGTATAATAGGTTTGATTTTCTGGGAGTTCTTCATTTCTACAATGAACATCAGAAATCAGTAAAATATCCATTCTTCGATTTTTTACTCTCCTCCATTTTATAGTGCCTTTGACACCTCAATATGCTATGTGTTCCTGTGCATTATGATCAAAATTTCTTCTATGGAACGATTGGTATATATTGTCTCAATACGAAATGTCTCAATATCTGACACCATTATTTATGCACCCCGAATAGCTACCAAGGATCATTTTCAATACTCAGAAACTACAGAATATCGAAAAATTCAATCTTGAACACAAAATAAGAAACTCTCACGACACGATGCAAAATGGCGAATGCTCCAGTTATACTCGCATTATCGTAGATTTTCCACGGAATTCGCTACAGAAAGAAAAATTGAACCAAGAAGGCAATAGCGAGTTGGATGTTACGAAATAAACTAAAATCGAATAAGATTGAGGCGTTGGAAAATCCTCTTTTCAGTGTGTTCGCTAAGGTTGAAGATCTCTGCAAGCAATTGCTTCTGTGGAGCAAATTGTAACCGTGAGCGAGAAAATTGGCTTCTAATTCAATATAGCTTGCTCTGATGATGCAGCTTGCGGAATAATAACGTCGTATGTATTTTGTGGCGTCTGATGGAAACGGAAATTGTTTTCTGATAAAGTACTTTGTGGTTTTTATGTTATGTGATTTCACGTTTTTATAAAGCAACTGTTTCTTTTTGAACAACCAGAATACTTGTATTGGAGTGAATTTTCTCGTTTTTTTATGCTCAAGGTATTTGTTCTTATTTACGCTCACTTGTAGACCGTAGATTGTTACAGACCTTGAAGTGTCTGAATGAAGTCTCACAACACCAGCTCAGCTCAGGTGTATCACTCAGTAATTGGACCTTCTAAAGGGTTTTCCAATAAGAGGTGTTATTTTGAATAGCCCGTTATTTCGGTAGATGTCACGTTTGATATTTGACAAGTAGAAACTACGCCATTAATATAAATGGAAGGATACACGCTTCAAGAACGCATTGAAATTATTAAAATTCACTATGAAAATGGTGAAAATTTGGCAGAGACTAACTCGAACATTTTTGAGTCGTCGTGAAGTACCTTGTCGGACCGCAATAAAGAAATTGGTGGAAAAATTCGAGCTGTTGGAACAAGTTAGTGATGTGAGGAATGAAACCCGTGCACGTCGCTCAAGGACAGCAGAGAATATTGCTGCTGAAAATGAGGCCGAAGCAACAATTACGGTGAATGGATAGCGCTATCGAGAGATGACTAATGTTTTTTTTATATCCGAAATTGGATAGTATTGATCTCGACAACGTTTACTTTCAACAAGACGGCAATACGTGTCACAAAAGCAACGAAACCATTGATCTTTCGCTGGAAAAGTTTTCGGACCATGTTATCTCTGGAATAGGTGATCACGATTAGCCACCGAGCTCTTGTGATTTAACACCTTGCGACTTCTTCCTTTGGGGATACGTGAAAGAGAAGGTCTGCGCCAATAGCCCAGCATCGATTCAATACCTCATAGATGAAATTCGTGAGACTATTGAGGACATAGGGCAGCCACTTTGCGATGTGTTTATGGAAAATTTCATTAAAAGGATATGGTCCTGTAAGCGTGGTCGTGACGGTCATTTGCTAGATGTTATTTTCAACTATAAACGGCATAGTTTGTCCTTTATAATGAAATAAACATTCGATCATTATATTGAGCTACGGAATTTTTCTTCCAATATCAAAATAACACATCTTATTGGAAAACCCTCTACAACAATTAATTTGATTTGATTCATTTTTCGTACATTTTCCTCGCATTTCAGGAGGCCTTCATAATATGATCAGCTTCTGTAGTGAATTTTTTTTTGGAACCAATGGTATATTCACATATTCAGGATAAGAAAGTCCCCAGTACTTAATAATAAAATATAACCATGAAAGCTGTGTTCAAGAATTTTAAACTAAATTCCTCTTCTTGCCATCCTTTGTTTCAATGGCAACATAAATGCATTTCCAGTGAAATGAATCATTATTATAGACTTCTGCACCGAACCCATTAGTATGAATTGTAAAGCGGCGCCATCTAAAGAAGTCCCTACGAAACACCTTCCTTAACAACGTAGAAATCAACGGCGAATCATTATTTCCATACAACGTCCCCCAACGAAAGCAAAAAAAGGTATAAAAAACCTTCCCACCCAATTTTGCGAACCAATCATCTCCTGTATCGCCCTTATGGCTGGCCTTCATGATCTAAGCATTAAAGCGAGACCTTAAGCTCCTTATACATTGGAAATTACTGAGTTCGCCCGATCATTATGCTCGAAATTGAGCCTGTATCGAGGGGAAAATCACGTTCGCCAAAGTGGCTCTTTATGAATTCAAAGTGGATATTAAATTATTTCATGCTTTCGGCATAGATTACGGAATGCCATTTTTATTCATGGAGATGTCGATAGGGGCTCTAGACGTTTCAATCGAGCTTCGCATCGTAAATTTGGTGTTTTTTTGGGGATTTCAGACGAGATACAGTGGCGTTCGGGGCGTTTAGGAGATTGTAAACGATAGGGATATTGAGTTTTTTCTTTAGTTATTTATTTCGAACCTAAAAATCAGTTATGAGCTGATGTTGTTTATTCATGCTCCCTCTGGACGCTGTATCTGCCTTCTTTGCATTTACATGTATTAAAATGTAGCCTGCTGGAAGCAATAAGAATATTGCCTAACAGGAAGCTTTCATCTGGAAATTTGGTTAGAAACATAAGGATACTAGCTTTTACCTGCGACTTCGTCGGCATAAGTTTTTTTGTTTTCTCCCGGCTGTAAGTCCCCCTGCAACAATGTCCCACTATCGTGTTCCAGTCCTCAACTTCGCATCAAAATTTTATCATAAATTCCCAAAATTATTGCGCCTACCGACCCTCTAAGTTAGAAAAGTGATCAAATACTAACTCGAAGTCTAAGTAACACTCAGTTAAAAAAAAAATCAAAATTATTTCAGTAGCTATGGCGTCATGCGCTCCTTGACACGATCACGCTAGATTTCCGCGAAAATGAGGTATTTTCCCGCCGTAAAAAGTAGCCTGTGTCCGTGCCTAGGATCCTATCTTTATATTAACCAAGTCTTATAAAAATCCGTTCAGACGTTAAGGCGTGAATGAGGTAAACTTTTAAAACAAACAATTAAAAATCACTAACTTAATTAATTTCTGCCTACTGTCTACGCCTTAAGTACGATAGCATGAATATTAATAGCCCATATCTTTCTCAAGGTTACTATCTATCACCTAACTAAATTCATCAAAATTCGTTCAGCCGTTTAGGCATGATAGAGCAAAACTCCCAGCAAAAAACATAAATCACTAACTCAATTCAGTTTTCTGCCTACTTCCTACCCCCTAAGTACGATGACGTGATCATTTTGATCTTATATCCGTTTTTAGGTAACCATCTATTACCTTACTGAATTTCATCAAAATCTGTTCAGCCGTTTAGACTTGAAAGAGCAAAAGTCCCAACAAAAACGACTAAAAATCACTAACTCATTTAGTTACCTGCCTACTGCCTACGCCCTAAGAACGATGGCTTGATTATTATATCCTATGACCATTTTTAGGTTATCATCTATCACCATACCAAATGTCATCAAAATCCGTTAAGCCGTTTAGACGTGAAAGAGTAACAGAGAGACAGACAGTTACTTTTGCATTCAATATAAGTATGGATTGTATCAATTGGATTCAAACCTCTTGGCAATACTACCATATGGTTTACCGATAGATCAAAATCAGGAAGAGACACTGTCAAAGTAATAAACATATGTTTATTACTCAGCAATTGTTCAAACATTATTCTCAACACACAATACAGCATAACGGATAGCAGGCAAACCGCTTAGCGAAGGAGGCTCACTTCCACTAGTCGAGATTCGTTGGATTGTAACATTTCAAACTTCTTCAAATGAACGTTGCGGGAAACACCCAAAATTCAAGCTGCAATTCACGTGTCGGAGGCCCGGCTCCGCGGCATTATTTCCGCTCCTAGACGAATGAGCTCAGCAGAAACTGAACGTCCGATCGGCCCGAATCAACCACGACGATCGTGGATGGAGAGCAGCTGTTGTTTGGATTCCCAACCTTTTTATCAATCCAATTATTAATCCTCTCAGCGTGCGGTTTGTGGTTTTGTTACATGAAAGAGTATGGTACAGAACGAAAGATCTACATGGTCGCAGTTCCCGAAAGACTAACCTAGTCATAACTACTACAGTTTCATTAATAAAAATTATATAAACTTCAATAGACTTACGTGGAAATGTCACGCGATTATCCTAAAATTCCGAAATTTTTTTTTTGGATGATCTGGTGGATACTATATTAGAAATTTTTTCGGCAGTATGAAGTTGTTAACTTCACACAATACACCTTGTACAACCGTATACCGAGCATTCCTTATGCCGATACATTCCCCATCTACAAAATTCATTATGTCGAAGTCTGATTATACGAACTTGGCAACACATAGCTCTCCTTCTATTTGCGTGCATTTCTGCAAAAGTTCGGACAGTCTACATGAAAGATCGACCGCCTGAAAGCTGTTCACTGCAGGCTTGCCAACCTCAACAAGTTTCTACGTGGCTGAACTTCGATATATCTCGGTTTGGTCTCGCTTAAATTCTCCTCGCTTAATTAGATATTGGATTTGTTTGATTGGTCGTTTTGTTTCTTGCAAATCGGGAGGTTTTCAATGGTAAAATGATCTATTAGATTAATGCTTGTTTCAATGTTGAAACTCTGTATTTTGTATTGCGTTGTGTTCATAGAACATGATGTAGTTGGGAAATTGGTGCTGTTGGGTGGACTTGAAATCTTCTGTGGTAAATAATTTGGTGAATCGGTACCTCCCGATATCATTCTAAAACAAGTTGCAGAATAGAATCCTTTTACAACACGAATGCGGAATTAAGTATTGGAATGGCCTTCTGCAACGAGTCTTAGACGATATTTTTTCTATTTCAGTCTAGTTTTTTCTGAAATACTCTCGAAATTTTATAAATAATTCATATTATTTACCTTAGTGACTTTTATATTGTATCTTGAGAGTTAGTGTGACTGTTACGAAAATTTCCAGATTACAGATTCTGCATTTAATTCACAATTCATCATTGTAGCTCATAATTTCTTTGGAATGCACGTTTAAGAATGAACTCTAACTCATAATGTCTACCAAGTGTTCACTGTCGCTAGGCTCCTATATGACCGTCTTTCCAGCGGAAATATTAGCTATTGAAAGATGTCTAGTTATAAATCTAGGAAAAAAATATCAGAAGTGCGATAAAGCCATACACTCGGATGGTCAAGCTGCTATTAAAGCACTGAGCTCCTACGTCATCGACTCAAAAATGATCTGGGAGTGCCGGAACAAACTCAATGAGGTAGGCAAGAAAAATAAAGTCTTTTTAACCTGGGTTCCCGGCCATTTGGGAATCAAAGGAAACGAAGAGGCCAATACACTAGCCAAAGATGGCGCACGAATGTCAATCATTAGCCCAGAACCTTTCTGTGGTATATGTAAATGTATCTATAAGAACGAGTTTCTGCAGAAGGAAGAACTCTGGCGGAATCTCCCAGGGATGGATCAATCCACTAAGTTTCTTTGGAACTTTAGAACAGCAAGATCCAAAAGGTATCTGGATCTTGATAAGAAGCAATTACACCTCCTCACTGGCTTTCTTACATCAGGACACAGTTGCCTCAGGAAGCACCTGTTGAGCATGGGCTTATCGGACACTGACGAGTGTAGGTTCTGTGGGGAGGAGGAAGAAACCCCCATTCACCTAGTCACAGAATGCTTCGGCATTGCGAGCCTCAGGAGAAAATGCCTTGGGCGAGAAACTTGTAAGAGGGAGGAACTAGCCTCATTGAAGCCTTCACAGATATTGTATTTCATCAGATCTCTGAAACTGAAAGACGAGATGTGAAAGGTTTGATCAAATCAGCTCTGTAAGGGGACACAATAGACCTTGAGGTCGCAGTAAACTTTAAGCCATTTCAAACTGCTTACTAATCATTGTATTGTGTGTCATTTCGATATAAGTTGTCACTTTTTGACTAAATATGGTGTCCCATTTAGACTTATACAATAGACTCCACCAATTTTGGCGTTGTGTATATTAGGAGACAACAACCCCTTAATGACATCCGAATTTTCTACATTCTTCGCCCCAAGCTGAAAACAATCATATATTCCACGTATAACCGCTTTCCATCCAAAAATAAAACCTGGAAACTCTATAAACTATCTCCCTTCCCGAACACAGCCCCATAACTTATTCCGAACGCAACACTTCGCATCATAGAACTTCCCGCGCCCACAGAATAAATTTCAATAAAGACAAAACTTATTCTATGCGAATAACAGTAGCGGGAAAACCCGAACGGGGGACAGTTCCACATATTTCCCATCCAGTCCCCAAATCTACATTTCTGTGGTGTAGATAACGAAGGGGAAGAAAGAAAAATAACCAATAACCAATATTTGACGCGGAAGGCTCCCATTCTTGTTTATATATTTCATCTGGCGTGCTGGGTTCTTGTTATGGCTATAGGGAGTTCTTAAATTGTTGGGTATTCTCGGAATAAAAATGGGGACGTGGCAAGTGGCCCTTGAGGAACGGTAAAAAGTTATGGTTTGCCATAAAAACATTTCAGCACAGAGAATGTAATATGGGGAGGATTGAATTCCACCATATAAGGTATATGGGGGATTATGTGTTTTTCTGTATTGAAATTGAATATTGCCGACAACAAAAGTTATTTCGAATGATCGTAGAGTCCCCTTAAGCCCATATGGGCTTTAAAAAATAACTCGAACTCGAAAGATAGTCATAAAGAAACATATTTCTATTTCTTTCATTTTCAGATGGCCACATCATAATTTGTACCGTTGAATTTTATTAACAGTTTTTTAATCAACTAGGTTATTAAAGACAGCGACTAATGGTCAAGATATTTTAAAGCGTGAGCGGAGCGAACGCTTTAATAGATCGAGACCGTTAGTCGCTCGATTAATAACCGGGTTGATTACAAGATTTTTCCGACGATCTCAATATGAATTGTGTATGAGTTCTTGATTGAAATACATTTTCATTCTGCACAAGACATACATTTGTCATAATGAAATTTCTATGTATCTATGTTCCAGTAGAGTTTTGACATTTCTCGTAGTGCTTCTGAATACTTTGTGAACGGTTGTTATGAGGATTGCACATTAAAATGACTAAAAAAATTGAGCATTAAAATGGGTTATTAATGTTCAATTTCTTACACATTAAAATCACTTTTCATATCGAGGTCGGCGGAAAAATAGATTTGTCCCTCCATCGAAAAGGTATTCCCACCCTCAGTTAGGGAACTCAAAAAACCACCAAAGAACTATCAGTTTGTTAATGAAGGATTTTTCCAATAAGGGGTGTTATTTTGATATTCAAAGAAAAATGCCATTTTTCAATATAAATCATCAGATGTTTATTTCATTATAAGAAGAAGCTATGCTGTTAACAGTGGAAAATAACATCAGGCAAATGACCACCACGACCACGCTTACAGGACCATATCCTTTTAATGAAATGTTCGATAACCAAATCGCAAAGTGGCTGTCCTATGTCCTCGATAGCCTCACGAATTCCATCTTTGAGGTCTTGAATCGACGCTGAGCTATTGGCGTAGACCTTCTCTTTCACGTGGCCCCAGAGTAAGAAGTCGCAAGGTGTTAAATCACAAGATCTCGGTGGACAATTCTGATCACCTTTTCGAGAGATAACACGGTCCGGAAACTTTTCCCGCCAAAGACGACCCAGTCAGCAAAGACACGACGTTGTTGATGATCGGCCGGCTTGAGTTTTGTGTGTTAACTGAACTTTATAAGCCTTAAGACCCAAATATTTATGCAAAATACGGTGTAATGACGTTTGTGGAATGCCTAATTCCAAAGATCGACAAGGAATGGACAAAACTAAGTTCTCTTCAACACTTTCGGCTATAGCAGCAATATTCTTGACTGTTCTTGAGCGACGTGCACAGGTTTTGTTCTTCACATCACTAGCTTGTCCGAACAGCTCGTATTTTTCCACCATTTCTTTATTGCGGTCCGACAAGGTGCTTCACGACTACCCATTCGTCGTTCCATTTTAATTAATGGCGTAGTTTCTACTCAGAAAATGTCAAAAAAATTACAGCTTCAAACGTGACATCTATCGGAATAGTGGGCTATTCGAAATAACACCTCTTATTGAAAAACCTTTTATATTATTATATTTATATTCATAACCCATGAAGCATCTGACAGCAGTGAATAATGAGTTATCATTCACTAGTGATTAATGGGCATTATTATGGCCGATCAAACAGACGTATAATAGGTAGATTATCAAAAAGCCGTAGATCAAATCATTTCTTTTTCGATATCCTGAAAATTTTTAATTGAATTGATTCCATTTGGACTGAAACTTTCCTAATTCACCCTCAGACACAACATAAAAGTTTAAATTTTGACTTATCGTATTTCAATTTTTCTCTTCTTCATTTTCTCATTAAAAACAACATAAACTCATTTTACACTAACTTTGTTAATCCAAAAAGTGAAATATAAAACTACCAACACGAAAACATTAATATTGCTCAGAAAAAATTAAAAAGAAAAGGAATTATACCACGGTACGAAAAAGATAATGCAATTTTAATTCTACAAATTCTCTTTGTTGTTATTCCAAACCTCCCAGCGCGAAACACGATAACTGTATTTATATTTTCCGAAGGATGTCAGGTAATGAAAATACAATTTTCTGCACGGAAAACTGCCGTGGAAAAGCGTAACGCGAAAATATCCAAATGAAAACAAGCGGTATTATAGCGGAGCATGCAATTTTACATAAAAATTAAGCGTAGAGTGCCCAAAACTGCAACGATAGTCGTAAAAACAAACCTTTTGCAGTCGTTTGTATACTTTTCTGCCGGGTTTTTCCGCGTTTTCGCTTTTCACGGTTGATAATTGAAGGAAAGCCGGGTTTGTAGGGCAATTACTCGTGCTCCGACTGTGGAGTAATAACCCTTTTAAGCGGCTGTTTTTTCCAGGAACTGCGTTATATGCTTACCTACTACTAGGGCCTTTTTGATGACGTTTTACCTAACCTGCGATTGTTTTTTCTGGGAAATACGGTAAATGGTTGACGGTTGTTTTATCGAAACGACTTTAGAACTAATGGTGGTATTCTGCTTTCATCTGTAAGCCAATCTGTAACTTTTCATAAGCTTACAGAAAAATTGCAATTCTGGACCTCTTCAAGGGATCTGTAGCTACGAGTACTCGACGGGTGATCGAAAGCATTATCGAATGACATATTGTGAGGTTACGTTGAATGGTTTGTTTATTTTAGAACGAACACCAACGTTTTCATATAAAAAATTCATGATGAATAAAAAAAATATGGTTTTGTTTATTGGATTGTTATCGGAAGATAATCATAACAGGTAAAACATTGTTCAATAATATACATGACCTGAAACTCATTCTTTTTTAAAGTAGGAACTTTATGAAAATTGGAAGGAAAAGGTTTCGTGATCAAATGAATCCATTTGAAATGCCGGATGCCCAGATAATGTTCAGATTGAAGAAATTCCGAATGCCCAGTTTGTGAACATGTTCAGATTGAAGAACCAGTGTACTTCAAACTGAATGATCTAGGTACAGTAATTTTAACCGAGAAATTTTTTCTTTCCTGTTTTCAATTTACTATATGAAAAGAACAAACGCAAACTACATTCAGATAAATCTATTTTCAAATTAAAATCAAAACCATTTATTCATAATACATAAAGTTCCATGATCAGATCTTAGGATTGAAGGTTACAGATCAATCGTACGCTACAGTATCGTTACTTAAAGATGAAAAGCAGAATACCACCATGAGTTAAACCTGGAATTTAATGAAGTTTTGTCTTACTGATTGTTCATTAGAAAAGTAATAAGTAATTAGAGTTTATCCACGACTATTGTATAATCTACCTATAATACGTCTGTTTGTTAGGTCATAATAATACCCATTAATCACGAGTGCTGTAGCAGATCTTTTAAGGATTTAGCATAAATATTATATTGTTAAAAAATATATTTGTTCAGTATCTTAAAGTTTCTCAACTAACTAATATGGGTATAACTTTTCAATCAACTTTTATTACAAAATATACAATGACAAGCTCCTGAAAAAATTTCTTATATGTCAATTTGACTTTTTCCCCACTTGTAATAGAAGAGTCCTGTCTCGATCGAAAATGTTAAAAACTTCAAGTAGAGTAAGTTGACGTAGATTAAGTTTGGTATGCTACTTGTGTATAATATCTTTTATTCGCTCGACGATCTAGGGCACTCGTCTACGGCTCAAAGCCTAAAATTTACCTCGTGAATAACAGCTATGATTATACTCTCGTTGCATAATATACTATTTTTTATAATAAAGTATTAGTTATAATGATTGAATCACGTAGATATACTGGGTGATTTATCTCAAGTTGTGAAATCATTTCAGTCGTAGGATTTTGTTGTCAGATTGGAAAATTTTTCTTTTAGTTTTCTCTAGTTACTGCTCGACCGGAATATTATGAGATTTCATTGTTTCAAAATGAGTTTATCCATTTGTAGATTTTTGAGGAAAATACATTCTACTGCCACTTTGAGTGTTACTGTACCTGCCCCTTAGCAGAGCTGTTTCTACAAGCAAATTCTCATCATAGGCTTTCTGAGGCGATATCCTGTTAGAAAGCCAGCAAAGAGGAATATCCTATTTCTCCTGAGATCCAAATACTTTTTTGACCTTGTAGTTTTAAAGTTCCGAAGGTACTTTCGGAAATGAGCCATTCCAAGAGGATTCCTCCAGAGTGCTTCTCTTTCAGTTTCTTTCTTCTCCAAAAAATCTTTCTTATAGGGGCATTCGCCTATACCACACAAGGATCTGGGCTTGTAGGTGGAGTTTTGTGATCCCTTTCTAGTTAATGTGTTAGCCACTTCGTTTTCTTTGGTTTCTGAATGATCAGTAAGAAAAACTGAAGACACCCTGTTGTTTTTCCTACTTCATTGAATTGTCTTTGGCAGTCTTATAAATTGGTAGCAAAAATCAAGCTGTTGGGACAAGTTTCCGGACCGTGTTTTCTCTCGAAGAGGTGATCACAATTGGCCACCGAGATCTTATGATTCAACACCTTGCAACTTCTTCCTTGGGGCCACGTGAAAGAGAACGTCTACGCCAATAGCCCAGCATCGATTCAAGACCTCTAAGATGGAATTCGTGAGGCTATCGAGGACATAGGGTAGCCACTTCGCGATTTGGTTATGGAAAATTTTATTAAAAGTATATGGTCCTGTACGCGTTCCCGTGGTGGTCATTTGCCTGATGTTATTTTCCATTATAAACGGCGTAGCTTCTTCTTTATAATGAAATAAACATCCGATCATGTTTGTCGAAAAATGGCATTTTTCTTTGAATATCAAAATAACACCTCTTATTGGAAAACTCTTTATTAGCTTGAAGGTAATGACATTGGAGTGCGGTGCTTCAACAGCAGCAGTTAGGTAATAGATCACACAGTTTGATATAATCAATTCCTGAAAGATTCCTACAGATTTCCTCTTTCTCTGTTTTTTCTTCCTCTAAAAACTCTTTCTCGTAAGTGCATTTACCTACACCACACAAGGTTCTAGACCAGTAAGTGGCGTTTGTGCACCCTCTCGGACTAGTGTGTTAGCCTCTTCGTTTCCTTTGATTCGTGAGTGACCAAAAACTCCGTCTAAAGAGACCTTGCTGTTCTTGCCTATATCTTTGAGTTTTATTCGCTTCCCCATATTAGCTTTGAGTTCATGACAAAGAAGTTCAGTGCTTTAAAAACAGCTTGATCATCAGAATGTCTATCTCCCACCCGTCCTGATAGCTTCTTTTCAGACTTCTATCTTCACATGCAAGCAAGTACAAGTAAAGAATCAATTAAACTGAATTTCCACCAAAATTCTGCACAATTCGATCCAAAACTTCCATATTGAATCAACAACCTCTAGCAACCCCTCCCACCCAAATTTCCCATAACTAATCATGGAAGAAAAACAAGATCCACATAATGAAACTGGGTCATCTCAACAACAAACCACGATATAAATCTACCCCATACCCCAGTCGAAAACTTCAATAGTTACCCCATACCTAAACTTTGTTTACGGGGTCAACACTTTGACGACACGAAAGCAGAAAAGCGGGCTTGGAAATGAAAATCCACTCTCGATAAAAATAATCATGCCATCCAACATGGCGGCGCATTCAGGTAGACAGGTTGTGTTTCCCATATTCCGTCGACTTCGAGTAATGTTTGCTTCGGAGTTTTGCGTGATTAAAGATAAGCATTCTTGAAAGCGGAGTTTGGCATCGATTTCTGTGGTCTGCGAGTTGCAACAGTTGTTGATTCGTTTATTTCTGGGTTCAAGAGATGGAAAAGTGGATGTTGAATAGCGGAAATGTTTATTAGGGTTTACTAGGACTCAATTTGAGAGGTGAATTTTTTGTTGCATCGTTTTCGTTCGTAGTTTTTTCGTTTGGTTGAAATGAAATCAGTCATTGCATTGGCTACATAAGTCTATTATGCAGTGAGCGTATATGGGGCCCACTCACAAGAAAGAAAGAATGCGCAGTTAAGTCTCTGCACGTTTGCTGTAAAGCAAACGTGTGCATTCATATTTCCCACACACATACACTTTTGCGTGTTGGTTTGGATGTGCGACAAGCGTGAGATGACGTCGAAAAAAGATCTGATGTTAATGGCAGTGGCGTGTGTTGTTATTAAGGAAAAAATGTCCAAGGTATAAATATCGAACCCGACACTGTGTTGCTAAACATATGAAACGTGCAGAGACTTGTTGCCCATATATGGTCGTTTTTGGTCATTCTTCCACGTACGGTGAAGAATGCACACGCCACACGACGGAGAAAATTGCGCATTCCAAATTTACGCCATACACACACTGTTTTAACTGTACCCCGTACAACGCGCATTCAAGTCTTCGCGCTTCCCTCTTAGTGAGTGGGCCCTTTAATGATTGCTTTTATTCACAGGTGAAATTTGATTTCGAGCCGCAGGGGAGTGGCCTAAATTACCAAGTGAATAATAGGCATTGTACTAGAGTAGCATACTATACTTTATCCACGACAACTGGAGGGAAGAATTCTCTGTCTGATGCATTGTATATCGTATGTTTTCGATGTGAATTTCCAAATCTGTATGTAGGTACTGATGTTTTATATTTCTGAACGAACTGTACAACTTCGAAGAGCATAGCACCCAGAGATGTGCCTTCTTGTGGGGAAAAGAGTAAGTCTAGCTTTTTCTAGAGGTAGGTTTTTGTTCTTTACCCTACTCTTTCTTGGAAACCTGAAGAGGTCTTCATGATGAGGTGCTGATAAAACCGACAACCTGCTTAGGAGCCTTGGCCGTACCTCTTGGGTTATTCTATTAGTTTGGCTTATATTGGTCCAGCAATTGTTAATCTTAATCTGTTAATCTTGTTCTTCGGATTTTTTTATTTTCAACACCACAAATTCCTGGCATCCATAGTGGAGTCACTTCATTGCTTCTCAGATCTTGGTTTGTTTAAGAATCTGTCGATTGATATCAATTGTAATTCTCAAGAGATTGAATTTATATTCAGATAACATTTTTATGTACACGTAATGTTACTTCAATTCATTTAAGTCAAACGTAAATGATTTGATTCATTTCAAGCCCACACCCTATCGAAAACAAATCACAACTTTATGCAGATGTAATATTCATACTCGTAACGCAAACAGGATCCAACCTGATCTGGGTACACTCGCAATCTGCATATATTTTCTGCAACATTTCCAATCCGGGAAGTTCCATCAATGTTTCTGCAATCAGCGTCGAGGACCTAAAAAATTGCAGAGAGCTCTAGAGCTGGCATACCGGGGAAAAATTCAAATGAATCTACGGTTTCACCGATAATTTATGTACCGAAAAAATTAATATTCCATCTGTTGTGATGTTCGGACCATTTGGCAACAGTAGAAATTCTAGCAGCTGTGTGAGTTTGAATTCGAATTCATCAAAAAAATATTGACCAGTGGTCCCACCTTTAAAATGTTCAAAATACCTTGATGTTATTGACAAGTGTTATCTGTTTCTTAATTGCCTCAATATAAGTTAGAAATCACTATCAAAATAATAAGGGCTTGCGTTTGTTTGGCAGTCATAATGTCATGTGTGGCATTATTTTTTCGTTTTTTCCCTATTCATTCAATGGAAACCAAAGGATGTCGTCAATGGCGTGGATATTATCATGAACCTCCAAGAAATCAGGTCAGTCATCTCTGAACACTTGACTATAGTCCGTTCATGAAAGGTTGAGCGCAAAGTAGACATTTGTTTATTTATCTGAAGTTGGCAGTATTTGCTGTCATAACGTGAAATAAAGTCAACGTTGCCGAATGTACCAGGCCTCGTCCGACGAGCTTGCGAGTTATCAGAGAACTCTATGCAATATCGGCAACATTGGGTATCAATCTGACAAGAAAATAAACAACATAACCTAAAATTCTAATATACACAGTGGAATATGTCAAATTGTCATGGCCAACCAACGGCTCAACCTTTCGTGAACGGACTATATGTTCAATTTCATTTTGATCGGTTTTGTTTTGTAATTCAGAAATGTATATTTCCGGAATCAATTAATGTTTCGATAAATTTTGCTACAGAAAACTTTTTTTTAACAATTACATCTTGGGCCCTTATAAAAACACTCTTTAAAGTGTCTGGGATGTAAGTAAATGTCACTTCAAATCTTTCAACAACAGCCAAGGAACAATCACAATTCCGATCACTAAACCAAACCAACCATCTATTAAAAAGCACATATAGTCCGTTCACGAAGGTTTGAGCCGTCGGTTGGCCATGACAATTTGGCATATTCTACTGTGTATATTGAAATTTTAGGTTATGTTGTTTATTTTCTTGTCAGATTGATACGCAATGTTGTCAAACATTGCATAGAGTTCTCTGATAACTCGCAAGCTCGTCGGACGAGACCGGGTACATTCGGCAACGTTGACCTTATTTTACGTTATGACAGCAAATACTGCCAACTTCAGATGTAAAAACAAACGCATACTATGCGCTCAAACTTTCGTGAACGGACCATAAAAGGTATTTCTCCAACCGATATATCATCTCCAGAAAAAAAGCACCAAAACAGCAAAAAATAACCCAAAACAAACACTTTTCACCTTAATTTTCCATTTAAAACAACAATTTCCCCAACAATAACCTCCCTCCCCACTTCCAACCCCCTCTACCCACTTCCAATGACCCCCCACCACACCCCCACCCCTCTGCAATCCCAACGACAAAGTCAGCGATCTTCTAACACAAATTGCATTCCTCCTTGAACCCTGAACCTGTCGCTGTTCTCGAAAATCGGCGGCTTATTGAATCACGAGGGAGAGGATACTGACGTCCTTACGCCTCCTTTTTTTCTCCATTACCCTTTTTGCGTCACGGGGGCAGCGATGTAGCTACAGGAACTCGATTTGGTACTTCCGCTCCTTAAATGCACGCTTAAAATAAATCGAAAAGAAGCCTGGGAGATCGCTAGGAATAGAGGAGAAAACAGGGTAGGAAAAATTGGGGTAACAGGGAGCTTTCTAGGATCGAACTGACAGAGGGGGGTTGTATATGGGGGATTTCACAGGGTGTTGGATAGGAAATTGAACAAGATTGACGAGAGCAGGGTTGTTTTCTTTCTAATTAATAAGTTCCGTTGTCTTATTGCAATAATCTAGTCTTGTCTTTCTCTTATCGCAGTTTGGTAGGGAACCTGCAGTACACGTATCGAATCATTCAATTTGTCAGGCTGCCCGTAATACTCGATTCAAGTATTTACTGTTGCCTACCATACTGAATGAATTACGCTCCTCTCTACGATAAGAGAGATAAAGACTAAAATATTGCAATAAGACAACTGAATTCAGTGTGTTACAGCAAGTGATTGTCTCGACTATTCATCTGTGCAACTGGACGGAAGAATTATCTGTCTGATGCATCGTATATCGTATGTTTCAGATGTGAAATTCCAAACCTGGATATTATTATAATGCATTCAACCTATAATATCTCAAATGACAGATTAAAAGCAATAAATCACTTCAGCTGTTTTATATATGTATTTCGTCCGAAATTTCAATAATTTATAATTTATTTTTTTACTTTTTTCAGGTACGTAAGAAGTGAAGGGATGCAAAATCATTTGGGACTGAAATAGTGAGTAAAATTAGAAAGTAGAATTAATGAATAGTGATAATGAAACCAATAAATTTCAGGATATTCAATTTGAGTTATCGTTTTTCCAATATGAATCACTGTGCAAAAGCTTCTGACTTATATGATGATGTCCATAGTATAAATTGATTCAACTAATTTCAAGGATATCAACTTCATAGAATATTATCACAAAAAATTTTAACTGATAGAACTGCAATCTTTACTACAGTGAAATAAACTATTAATATAATAAAAGCACTAAATCCGCAAAAAAAAGTTCGTGATAAAAAAATTTCGTTATACAGAAAAATTTGTTTCTATAGTCGGCAATGTCGCGGTCGACTTCACTGATAAATTTAAGTTTATCGTTCAAACTTAAGCATTTCCTTTCAGACATTTTCGCACAAATTTTCACACTAGCGTAATGGTTAGATTGAAACCAAACAGCCAGGGGTGTATTTAAAACTGTTTCAGAAGGATCTCTCTGTCCGCCGTAATGATTTAGTTTGAGGTCGGTATTTATTACATACGTCCGGAAAATTTTCGGAAGAAACTCACCCTTATACCTTTTTACCCATACCCATTCAAAGGGTGATGTTCTTTGAATATTTCGTTATAGAGAGAATTTAGTACGTTTTAAAGGGTGCTTTTAACATGGAATTTTCATTCAAGGTGCAACGTCTCATACAAAATTCGTTATACAGAGAAATTCGTTATACAGACGTTCATTATAGGGAAGTTTTATTGTATTTTTGAAATAATTTTCAGTATCTCATGAAAATATCCATCATTTGAAACCTCAAATGGAACTGAATTTAAATTTAATAATACAACATCGAAACATCTCGTGTATGACAACAAAAAAGGATAGATGATAGATGCTCATGTGCACTGTCAAAATGCGAAGTTTGTACTGATAAAACTCTGAAGTATCAAGGATCTCTTGAGATACCTACTGAGGTAGACCTAGGCTATCTGATCAGTCCAAGGCTACAATTGGGCCCCCAAAAAATTGTATAAAACAGGAAAATTTGTTGAATCTGTCTAATCATTGACCTAGTAGCGAAAGGTGGCCGCTACCAGCTAAAATCTTTTGGTCCCTGTCCGGGATCGAACTCGGGACCTCCCCATCACTCAACCGCTACTTCCCCCATCAACCTACCAACACTAAACCTAACCAAATTCATCAATTTTTTCGCATGAAATCCACACGAAATCGAACCAAAACACGTAGCAATAAACATCGCATCGCAACACCTAACAGGATAACCTCAAACCCGACCAATTTTCCAAGCAAACACGGATTCTCTTATCGAATTATACCCGTAATTTCCAATTGCCAGTCCAAATATTGTCGCTTACACCGAAAAAATACCTCGTGACGTCTCAATCGATCTAGAGGGCGAAGATAGGGTGCCGGAAAAAGCCATCAGGATAATCTTTTGTTTGCATCGGTAAAGGGAGAAGTTTGTCCCCGTATATTTCGTGCGAACGATGGGGAAAACTTCGGCGATGGAGTAAACACCTATCAAGGGCAACCTGGCCCGCGTTTCTGCTCGTTTGTTGTTCCCGGAGTTGTTCGGAACTTCCGGTCTTGCGGGTACAAAATGGTGAATGCGCCGGTTGTTCTGGTTGATGTAAAAGAGCGATAAAAAACAAAGTATGGAGAAGTTCGACATCACTAGAATGGATTGGCAAATCTCATATGAGGAGATACCTTGTAGGGTAAAAGCTATAGTGAGTGACACCTTGAAGGCATGGACATTTTCAGTAGGTGAATTAGCCTTCTATTGAGGTTGTCCCAAACCTGCTCAATCGGATTGAGATCTGGACTTCTTGCTGGCCATTTCATTCGGGAGACTTGCATTATCTGGCATTATCGTCCATAAAAATGAAATTTTCACGAATGTATGGGGCCAATGGCACTACATGCTCTTCAAGAATGTTCCTTATATACCTATCAGTATTCATAGCTCCATTATCAACGACCACTAGGTCTGTGCGAGCAGTCAAAGATATTTCACCCCATACCATAATCGATCTTCCCCCGAACCCACTAGTATTCAGGAAATTACACCGAGCATATCTTTCATGTGGACGTCTGTGTACAAGGAAACGTCGATCACAATGGTAGAGGCAGAATCTACACTCATCTGTGAAGAGAACTCTTTCCCAATCAGCCTCTTCCCAATGGATATGCTCTCTCGCAAAATCCAAACGCGCCCTTCGATGGGCTGGGGTAAGAACTGGCCTCTTGCCGCGACACGAGGCCTTGAATCATATCTCTGAGGCGATTTCTTATTGTCTGAGTACTAATTTGCACCCCATGAGTTTGGTCAAGCTGTTTTTGAAGGAGGCAAGCGTTTGCAAACCGTTGTCTCAACGAAGAAACACTCAAGTAAACTCCTATCAAGGGCAACCTGGGCCGCGTTTCTGCTCGTTTGTCGTTCCCGGAGTTGTTCGGAACTTCCGGTCTTGTGGATACAAAATGGTGAATGCGCCGGTTGTTCTGGTTGATGTAAAAGAGCGATGAAATACAAAGAAGGAGGAGTTCGGCAGTTGATGTCACTAGAATGGATTGCCTCATCTCATATGGAGAGATACCTTGTAGGGTGGGAGGTTCAGTTGTTGATACCCTGATAGTGATGTTTTTTCAAGCAGGAATAGAAAAGATGAGATTATCAGATTTTGAATGTATTGGCTCCATTCTGAAATCAGTTGTTCTCGATCAATTCTAGTGATCAATAGTTTTTCTTTCGTTTGATTTTCTACACTCGATCGCTATGCAATGCGGAACACGTAATTTGACCCAAGAGGAATGTGCCCAAGCGTGGTGTTTATAGACGAGAAGAAGGAAGACATAGACAAGAATTGCAGAAAGGTTTGGAGTTTCCCATACAAGTATGTCCAGAATGTTGCAGCGATTCAGGCAGACAGTATGAATGTCCGAAAACCAGGACAGGGTAGACCATGAGTAAACAACTGCCATTCAAGAACGTTACTTGAGAGTTTCTTCATTTTTATGGACGATAATGCCAGAACTCATCGTGCGCGCATCGTTCAGGAGTACCTTGAATGAAATGGCCAGCAACAAGTCCAAATCTCGATCCGATTGAGCAGGTTTGGGACAACCTCAATGAAAGGCTGAGAAGTTCAGAAAATCATCCAGCTACTCTTAATGACTTAGGAATCCACTCAGAGGAATCTGGGAAGGATTAGATCAGAACATTTAAGATCACTCATTTTCAGTATGAACCGTCGTTGCTGAGCTGTAATTAACGCAAGGGATGGAAATACCGAGTATTATTAATCACTTATCAGCATTCCAGTATTTTGAAAATTGTTTATTTCTCTTTCTTTCAAATAGATTCGGTGAAATCCTGAATTTTTCCTTCATTTAAGCGGGTTTCACAAAACTCCAATCAGCTTGATTATTGAAATGTATCATTTCTGTGCAATTTTCAGTTCATTTTTGACGTAAACCATCGACTCAATTGAAAATCAACGATTTGATTGCCAATCAAGCGTTTGTGAAACCCGCGGTTAATGTGTCTTTTCGAAACCTTTCCGAGAGAACATAAAAAATAAGTTATAAAGTCAATGTAAAGTTAACTTCATTAAAATTGAGATTTTCAGAATGTGCGTTATTTTTTTGAGCAGTGTATATACCCATGTAATAAATTATTGGTGCTTTCTATGTTTCATCTATTTAAGAAAGTTTCATTCTGTTTCTCAGATGGTCGTTCTGAAAACGCCATCATTAGATATTTGGAGGAGAGATTTTGAAGTGATGTCAATAATAGCAACTGCATATAATTGCGTAATTTTTCGATTGTGTTTTGTTTCATATTCGTTAGAAGTTTCCTATTGCTTGAAAGGTTTCAAGGTATATTAAATCGATGTAAGTAAAGACTTCAATAATTTTAATATTGAGGTTAAGCCATACTCAAGTTGGTAAACAGTTTCTGGAGCAGGTGTGGTTCTGAATGATCATCTTTTTGAATCTTCATTTTGAACCTAAATCCAAGAATCCACTATTACGATTGAAAAAGCAGAGACATATTACTCCAGACTTGTAAGTATTTTCAACTCATTTCTTGTCGCAATATTATTGTCATTTTCCAAAAAATCCGATATAACCTCCTAGTTTTTTTCACCTTACAAACGACATTTTGATGTCGAAAATGGCCAAGTCGACATATGTACATCTAACCCTGTGGGTTTCCTTATTGCTGCCGAAGAAACTTGGAAACTCCTAAGTTTTTTCAGCCCTAACATCCCGCACGATGCTCTAATAAAGTTGAGAAGAGGCCAATATTGAAAAAGTAACTTATATCGATGGTAAACCCTCGAAAGTTTCATTCGATATCAATCGTTCCCTCGGCCAGCTCTGTAAAAACTGATGTAAGAACGTTCTGTTGATTTTTGATGAAAAATTAAGTACAAAGTAATATATCAACTGGAAGAATGATTGCTTCGTGAAGTAATTAATTGGAGTACTTTTAATTTCAGTTTTATTATAGCAATTACAATTTCACCAATCGATTGTCATTTGTCGATTATTAGCTGTCAAGAGTATGAATACTTCATCTTACTTCAGTAACAGTATCGCTAATATTACTAGATAATTTGACATAAGTTTGTCACACGTTTTTGCATCATTATTCCAAAATAGAATTCGATATTAAGGATGATATACCACATTTTAAATCTATGGGAGATGATTGCCCTTCAGGAGGGTCTTGTAGCGGTCTTAGAAAAACAGGAGATACGAAATCATCACTTGGAACGCCAGACTGGTTTTAAAACACCCTCCTGGCCCAAGAGCATGAATAAGTATTCTGCATCTGAATATTGAAGGTATATATTCGAATATATAATTTTGTAAAAACGGCGAGGCGGGGTTTTTTCTACTGAGATTTTTCCCTGTGCTCTGGTATCATACGCCAGAATAGTATGGTACCCGTTTTGCACCAACCTTAGCTAAGGACTTTTTTGTTTTACTTATAGTATTTTGTTAGCTCTCAATTCGAAAGGATATATGTATATTACTAGGTAACACAAATTTCTTTGCTTTATCTGGCTAATCGTCATTTTGAAGTATTTTTATAGGTAGATCTTTTTTTCTTTATCTGTCTTTTCACTGATTTGTGCTCTGAAATTATCTATTCGTCTTTTTCTGAATTTTTGCACATTAGTTCATGAATTGGTTCGATTAATTGATGATTAATTGATTTCAATCACTTGATGAATATCCTGTGTTTCAATGAAAGTTCAACTGATGTACTAAAGGCATTCTAAATCTTTTTCATCGATTCGTTAAGTTAGTTCTGGTTTATCATTAGTTTTACTGTTACATTGTTTCTTTTTTGTTCAAACATTTTCTGCTTTTCTTTCATCTGGGTTGTCAAACTGAAACAGAGAAACCACGAGAAATTAATAAGAAATGTAAATATCGTCTTTATGCACCAAATAACAAAAAATGCTCTTAAACCAGAAGGGTTTATCAAACCAGATATGACAGTGATGATCTTTTAGAACCTCAGACATTCATGGAATTATCTACAGATCCTAAATAAAGGGTAGGTAATCATCTCTCGTAGATTCAAACAGCAGTATTTTGTCCTGAATATTGAATTGATTTTCGAATAATGATGAAAAACTCGTGACTAAGTGACATAAAGAAATAGATATTCATATGTCTATTACATCATCAATTACCTAAATGTTGAATCTATCAAATTGTCATCTATTTCTACTCAATTATACACCCCTGATGATGTATTTTACCAGCTTTGAAAATCAATCGTATCATACCACTATTTTTCGCTGTCCTTTTATTTAATTTATATTTACAGGGTAGAAATTAGTATCGTGCGTTTTCCACCCATTTTTTTCCGTGAATAAACACGATACCATGAAAGGCGTTTTCATTAAACGAGCCCAGTTATCTACAACTTTTGACATGCCACGGTTCGCTTGAAAGTTATTCCAACAGATCTGATAATTATTTCAAGGGTGGGACATGCCATATCGTTTCAGTTTTCTGAAATTTATGAGTTGCTTGGAAAAAAATTAGAAGCATTTCGTTTAATAAATGTCGGGTTCTCACGGTATTCTACAGGGGATTCCGGAATGGCGCGTTGTGGGGGTGTATTTGAATTTAATTGAATTTATTAATGGAATAAATGCTGGCACGCCCTCTTCCACAACTATTTCCACAACCTATTTTCGGTTATTTTTCGATCGTTTGCATTTCCAGGGAAATATCGAGCGAGCTAGCATATGGTCGAAATGTCCGTTATTCTCGAATTTTGAACAAGAAAGCTCTAAGACATAGACTAACTAAACGGAGAATAGATGAGACACTAGTAGAACAAGCTTCAACGACATCTGTTTTTATACAACATTACTAATTCGTGAAAAAAACCTCCATTGAAAAAAGAATCTGTATCGTAAAGCTGCCGCAAAAAGAATTCTGTAGTGCTCATTTTGAAACGGTAGGTACTCCCATATAGGCAAAAAGTTTTTGAAATTCAATTTCCAAAAGGATATCAGAAATGGATTCGTGCAAGTTATCGATGAGGGAGGAAATTTATTCTCATGAAAATAATACCTGCAACGAACTTTCATCTGATTTTCTTTTGGAATCGAGAAATGAGGATCAATAATCAAATTCTGGATAGAATAAAAATTTATTAACTGAAATAGATATCACCAATTGAAAATACAGATTTATTTCATAAATATCTAATCAATAAACTAATAATTGCATTGAAAACATTTTCAAAAACTAACAATAATTAATTCAACAATACAAAATATGAGTATTTACCTACTAAACTTATTCAATACATGAAAAACTTTTTGAAAACTACGAGTATCTTACTCTTATAGGTAACAGAATATACATATGAATTTTATAATTACCTTCTTGCATCTCGATTTTCACATCTAATAACACAGCACGTCTTCACTCTTGCAGGCATATCGAAATTTATTATATTTCAAAAAGAACGTGTCAAACACTACTTGTGTCAGTTGACAATTCAAAGGTTTTTGATAATAATGATTATACATACTTACTATTTTCTCGATAGGATTTCCATGAATGCAACGACATCTAACTATCAATTGAAAATAATTTTTTCGTGTATTAGTCTCCTCCTCCGACAGATGGCGCGGAATATACGAGTGGCTCATCTAATTTTTTAGTTTGTCTATGCCTAGAATGCCTTTCAGACTGAGCTCCTCCATACTGAAGAGCCCAAAATAGTAGGTATTCACAGATTGGACAGGTTTTCCTATGGAATGTTTTGACATCAGCCAGCACTGGACACTTGAATACCATATGTGTTCAGCTGTTTCCGCATATGAGCCACAGAGCTTGCAAATCTCATCTGCTGACTTTTCCATACACAGAATCGCTTCAAGAGCTATCTGGTACAAGCAAGTGGAGAACATACACATACAAAGTGTCTTAAAATATTCAACATTTTCAAGAGTACAATATACCTTATAACAATCTGCAGCTGAAGCTACCACAAACTTAACGAAGCGATCATTATTCTCCCAAAAGAAAAAAACTTCCCATCCAAACTTTCCAGCTGAACTACTTCGAGTCTACAGGAATTCCCACCCTTTATCGTCCTTCGTAGTCTTCATATGGGCTCCGGAGTGCAATGTAAATATTTAATGATACAGCTTTGCCATTCCTAAACGGTCCTCTGCTACTACGATATGCATGGCACTCTACGTTTTAGCCGTAATTAGATTTTTCAGTCTGTAAAAAGCTGCTTTGTTCCAAATTCTAACAATAGATTATCCCTGCGTGTATTCGTAGAACCGTAGGGGTGAAATTCTGGGAGGGCACGTGTACGATGGCATAAAGGAGGGGGTGGTTAATCAATTTCTCGAGTTTTGCGGCTGAGGTGGAGTTGAGTGCTTCAGAAATGGCTATTCCTTGTATTCGACTTGAGATTGTGTAATACAATCATCAATTTGATAACCAAAGACTGAGATAATTGAGTTCAGGAAACTTATGTTCACAGTACTGGCTAAGTACTACAAGTATACTCTGTATCTGTATAATCTTTTATCCCTCAGGACAGGCGTAGATTGAACGATTTCTTTATGTTAAAAAAATTGTAAGTGGCGAGCTGCAGGTTGCCGAGTTTCTTGCATGTTACTGGCCTTAATGTACCAACAGTTAATATTAGAACCTTTGAGAACTTTTGCATCCCCTTGAGGAGAACCAAGGGATCGAAAAACCAACCATTAATACGAATCGAGAAGTGATTGACATTTTTCACAGTGGTGTTCTGAATTCCAAATTGCTCCTCAAAAGACATTTTCTATCTAAACAAATTTTTTTCTGTTGTTTTCGGCTCATTGTGTTAATTCAATATTCGTTAAATAGTTTGTAACTGGTTATTTTCGCTTATTAATAATTAGGTTAAATTGTGAATACCATTTATGGGTAAACCCTGTTTGTATTCCTTATGCCAAAAATAAATAGATAAAGAAATGAAAAAAAGTGCCTCTAAGAAAGCCAGTGAGGAAGTGTAATTGTTTCTTACCAAGATACAGATATCTTTTGGATCTTGTTGTTTCAAAGTTCCGAAGGAACTTAGTGAAACGATCCATCCCTGGGAGATTCCGCCAGAGTTTTTCCCTCTCGGCTTTCTCCTTCTCCAGAAACTCCTTATAGGTACCTTTACCTATACCAAAGAAGGGTTCTGACCAATGAGTGACATTCCAGGGCCCTCTTTGGCAAGTGTATTGGCCTCTTCGTTTCCTTTGATTCCCGAATGGTCGGGAACCCAGATTAAAAAGACCTCATTTTTCTTGCCTACCTCATTGAGTTTGTTTCGGCACTCCCAGATATTCTTTGGGTCTATGAAGTAGCAGCTCAGTGCTTTAATAGCAGCTTGACTATCTTGAGTGTATGGCTATATCGCACTTCTCATAGTTTCTTTCTAGATTTATATCTAGACATCTTTAAAAAGCTAAGATTTCTGCTTGAAACACGCTCATACAGGAGCCTAGCTGCAGTGCACACTTGGTATTTGGCCCGTATATCCCAGCGCCAGCTCCTGTAGAGGTTTTGGAACCACCTGTATACCATTTTACGGTATCTTCTTTGAAGTTATAGTCGGTGTATTACTGTTCCCATTCCTCTTTTCTACTAAGCAATGTCCTGAGTTTTTCTCAGTGCTAACTTTCTTGATGATTACATCACTAGGGAGGTTCGCAGATGAGATGTAGTTGTTCAGAGAGGATCAGACTCTCTGATTCTCTCCTGTGGTATAGGCAAATGCACCTATGGGAAAGTTTTCGGAGAAAGAAGTAACTGAAAGGAGGTACTCTGAAGAAATCTTCTAGAAATGTATCTATCCCAAAAGTAACTTCAGGACTTGGAAACTGCAAGACCAAAAAGTATTTGGATCTCAGGAAGCATAAGTTACACCTCCCACGTGCTTTCTATCAGAACATTGTGACCTTAAAATCATATGATGAGAATTGGGTTAACAGAAACTGACGAGGAAAGATTCTTCTGTGGGAAAAGGAGCAAACTCTTATTCATTTATTTACAGAATGCCTCTTCATACCAAACCTGCGCAAAGAATGTCTTGGACAACAGAATTGTAAGAGATACCTACTGGCAGCCATTCAATCTCTGAACTGGAGAGCAAGTTATAGTGCAGTAAAATAGCTTCGAGGGGGTCACAGTGGAATCCAACCCTCTTAGCAATCTACAATCTTCAATACTTATACTCGATTTTGCGTTTGAACAGGCCGAGATTCAGCTTCGAAGTAGACCAAGAAAATTAATCTGACGAAGCGTAAGCTAAACAAGCAACTCCTCTCGGTTGAATTCACCCAATTTATCAATACATAATCCGATACACCCTGTGTGCATGCAAACAAGCACCCCACGATTAATAACAGAAAACGTCACTCCTGTGCTGAAGTTTTTAATTAAAAAGTTCGTCAAACTTCTCTTGCCTTTCCCGTGGTTTTCAATTATTAAAATCCTATTAGGACATCGGGGGTTTTTGAAAAAATAATTAGGAAAAGAATGGATTTTCCTTTCCTCTCCGGCAGCGGTAACTTTTCGGATAATAAGAAATTTCCCAGAGACGGAAAAGGATTATTTTAATGCGACATTCTTAGATTTCTGCAAGATGAATGGGAAAAATGGAGGATTGTCTTGATAGAACTTTCCACTTAACGGGTAAGTGGACGTGGCATAGAGTGGAAAAGTTCGTGCTTATTCTTAGACACCATTGAGGTTTTTTATTTGATTTTTCGATGTTTGATGAAAAATGGAGTTCCCCATTTTCTTTCATTTTATTCTTTCGCCAAAAACTCTTTCTATTGGTTTCATTTGCGAATACCATAGAAGGCTTATAGGTCAGTAAGTGACGTTTGGACTCCTGTCTGGCTAGTGTTTTAGTCTCTTCACTTTCTTTAATTCCTGAGTGACCAGGATTCCACAGTAAAGGGACCTTGTTGTTCCTGCCTATACCGCAGGAGAAAATCAGAGAGTCTGGTCCTCTCTGAACAACTACATCTCATCTGCGAACCTCCCTAGTGGTGTAATCGTAATTAAGCACTGAGGAAAACTTCTGGACATTGCTAAGTGAAAGAGAGGAATGGGAACGGAAATACACCGACTATAACCTCGAAGAAAAATACCGTCAAATGGCATACAGATAGTTTCAAAACCTCTACAGGAGCTAGCGCTAAGATATACGGGCCAAGTACCAAGTGTGCACTGTCGCTAGGCTCCTATATGAGCGTCTTTCAAGCAGAAGTCTTAGCTATTGAAAGATGGAGAACAGAAAACAGACGAAATAATTTTCTTGTAATTTCTTCAACTTCTGCTGTAAACTCCACATTGCGAGAAAAACTTTTTTCTATCGAATAAATATTCATTATACTCGGAATTTTCCCCTGTCGGAAAAATAACCTTCAATTCAATTAGAAACGGTGGAAAAACCTGCTATCGGGATGTTGAATTTAAAATTTTCATCTGGAGAGACCGATCTTGATTATTTAATTATTGGAAAAACGATGAGTTCAAGTCCGGTCAATTGAAAATTCATTTCTTTTTTCATGAATAGGAAAGAGTGGAAATCGAAATGAAATTTAATTTGTTATATCTTTTTATTCGATTTGATTATCGTTTGTGCTTTCTGGTTTTTCCTTTCTAATTAATTGTCTAGACGGAAAAATGTCTGCACTGGTATGATGATGGGATTACTGGTATTATACAGAGTGCTTGTGAATAACACCGAAAAAATGAATGGGGTTGAGTTCGTCAACCAGCAGAATTGTACAGGGTGTTCCATAAAATATTGCCATTCAAAATTTTTGTTCTTATATCTCAGATAAAACGAAACCAATCGAAATGAAGATTTGCGGCCACATGCAAATGCTCATAGCAAGCCTCATGCAAAATTTTGTGCTATAGCATCCTCAGAACCATAGAAAATAAATTGAAATAGTAAAAAGAAAAATTTTTACATATCCATAACAAAATATCCTATTCGAGTTAAATGCATTTTGTGAATGAAGATTAATATACTGAATGTTCATACCAAATTTCAAAAGGATCGCATCATCAGAATTATATGATTTAATTTTTTTCATTATCGATTTTTTACATAATTCAGTTTTTGAATATTTTCCAGAATATTATTCCGATTGTGCTGAGATTCTGCATTTATATATTTGGTATCAATCTCAAGTCTCAATTTTAAAGAAATAGTCTTATTGCTCCATCAATGAACGTTAGCTCAAAAAACTCCTGCTCAGGGATTTTCTTAAATTTTTGATTAAAATAATTCCTGTATTATGAACATGAAATATTATTTGCGGCTGAATAAATATCAGAAATCACTTTGTCCATTGGCAGACACTTTATGCTTTTCCAAACCTCTGCCAGACACCCTCAAACTTTAATTAACTACATAAATAGTTAGTTATAATATTTAAACTGTCGTCGATTAAGAAAATATCATCGTATAGTTGCCTAAGCAAAATATTTCGAATATTTTTGGTCACGAAGGTTTGAATAATATTAATTGTAGTTCAAGAGTGTCTGGCAAAAGGGTTGGAGCCGTACAAAGTGTCTGCCAATGAACGAAATGATTCCTGATGTTATAACGAAGAAATATTGAGAAACACGCATTCATACTGTGAAAAATTTAAGAGTAAATTTCTCTTATTCATCACCTCTTCTCTGTCAGCGCTACCAAGTTTCATACTTGGGACAATCATCCAAAACAAGTCATCTTGCATGATAGCACACTGCAAGAACCAAATTCGCATTTTTATTTACTATTTGTCACACATTCGATTTGCCGCTCTCGTTATCGTCGCCCTGCAACCTCTGACGTCACTTCCGGTCAGTTCCGCCATCCCCCCATTCATCATACCGCTCGCACGGGTGTTTGAACAGATAGCTCGGGCGATTTAAAAAAATATATGTTCCTGTTGGAACGCCGTGCCATAGACGCATCCAACTGTATGACAGGTCGGTTTGGAGCCACGATGGATGTTGCACAGAAATTAATTGCTTGTTGTGAATATGTATGGGAAAATCGAAAGTTTATCGATGTGTTTCTATGGTTCGAACAGCGTGGTCCGTGCTGTTTTTGTATATTGTGATAGATGAATGTGGGAAAGTGGTATCGATTGAAACATATTCTGGAAGGCTTCGGCATTTCTAAAAAAACTTTATAGGTTTTCACTTCCAGTCTCTGAAACAGAAAGAATTTAAAAAAAATGCTTAAGATTAAATGCTCCTGCTTAAATCTTTGCACTTATTTGTCAGGAGCGAATTGGCCTTGAAAAATTGTTGCCTAACAGTAAAACTGAAAAAGAAAATGAATTAAAAAAACAATGTAACGTTGCGGTGTCTATATGAGACACCTTCAGACCATAGACTAACTTAATGGAGAATAGATGAGACACTAGTAGAACAAGCTTCAACGCCATCTGTTTTTGTTTAACATTACTAATTCGTGAAAAAAGCTCAATTGAAAAAGAAATCTGTATCGTAAAGCTGCCTCAAAAAGAATTCTGTAGTGCACATTTTGAATAGGTAGGTAGGTACTCCCATATACAAGAGGCAAAAAGTTTTTTGACATTCAATTTCCAAAAGAAAATCAGAAATGGATTCGTCCAAGTTATCAATGAGTGGGGAAATTTATTTTCATGAAAATAATACCTGCAATGAACTTTCATCTGAGTTTCTTTCGGAATCGAGAAATGAGGATCAATAATCAAATTCTAGATAGAATGCAAATTTATCTTAATTGTTATAGGTAACAGAATATATATAATATATATTTATAATTACGTTCTTGCATCTCGATTTTTATATCCAATAACACAGCACGTCTTCACTCTTACAAGCATATCGAAATTATTATATTTCAAAAAGAACGTGTCAAACCACTTCTTGTGTCAGTTGACAATTCAAAGGTTTTTTGATAATAATGATTTTACACTATTTTCTCGATAGGATTTCCATGAATGCAACGACATCTAACTATCAAATTGAAAATAATTTTTTCGTGTATTAGTGTCCAACTCTGATAGATGGCGCGGAATATACGAGTGGCTCATCTATTTTTTTAGATTGTCTATGCTTCAGACAAACTCGTCAAATCTTCCGAATTGTGTGTTTTTTCCTATCATTCAATCTGATTGACATTTAAAGTTGTCAATATATAGGGATGTTGATGCATTTGATTTTGAAATTTCCTGATGTCATTCCTTTCTTCAATAAATCAATCCAAATACGATCTATTCCATCAAAATAATTGGCCAAATTATCTACTTCATATAACAAAATACATGTGAAATCCTTAATTTTACTTTTATAATTATCAGGTTTCGTCATTAGAATTTTTGTGTTGTTCCAGTTCATCATATGATCTCCGTTATTTGAACATACATAATCAGCGATTTGTGATCTTGTAATGTCTCTATTTTTGATGTTGTTCTTATGTTCCCGTTTTCTTATCTCTAAAGGTCTTGATGTCTCTCCTGTATAAGATTTTCCACATATACAGGGAATATTGTGTTTTTTCGTTTGCAGTCTAATTGACATTCAATCGATATCTGAAACAAAGTAAACACAACACAAAAAATCGTGCCAAATCAGCACTTCCCCCATACCCTCCACAACCCCTAAAGCTTATGCAATTCATAAAATCGCCACAAAAGCAAAAATGCTCTAAACAACCGTAAACAACCCCATTTACCTCCCTGTCGAAGCCCATCATTCGACGATGTATGCCCGGCGTAAATCCTCCCTGTAAACTTCATCCCTTAGCGTTATTGACAGGGGCGATCCATACAGGTCTCACCTACGTCCACAGAGTGAGGCAAACAACGAGAAATATTCGGGTTCAATGGTCCAAATTAATGGTTATTGGCTGCGGTGGTTAACGCCAATATTTGCCAGAGTGTGATATCCCTAAACAGTGGCCGGCAATGGAATGGTCTTATCGATTAGCCAATTGACGGCTGCAATGTGCCAACGTGAAGTTTTATCGTGTATCAGGTTCGTATCGGAGCTTGCTTGACCAAGTCTGAAGCCTTTGAGGGACGTATATGAAGAGTTTTCCAATGAGAGGTTTTATTTCGAATAGTCTGCTATTTCACGTCTGAAGCTGTCATTTTTTGACACTTGACAAGTAGAAACTACGCCATTTATAAAAATGGAACGATACACGCTTCAAGAACGCATTGAAATTATTGAAATTCACTATAAAAATGGTGAAAATTTGGCAGAGACGGTTCGTAAAACTCGAACTTTTTTGGGTTGTCGTGAAGCACCTTGTCGGGCTGCAATAAAGAAATTGGTGAAAAAATTCGAGCTGTTGGGACAAGTTAGTGATGTAAAGAATGAAACCCGTGCACGTCGCTCAAGAAGCGCCGAGAATATTGCTGCTGTAGCCGAAAGTGTGAAAGAAAACCCAGTTTGTCCATCCCTCGCATTCCACAAAGTTCATTACAACCGTATTTTGCATAAAAATTTGGGTCTTAGGGCTTATGAAGTTGAGTTAACACAAGAATTCAAGCCGACCGATCAACAACAATGAAACATTGATCTTTTGCGGCAAAAGTTTCCGGACCGTGTTTTCTCTCGAAGAGGTGATTACAATTGGCCACCGAGAACTTGTGATTTTACACCTTGCGACTTCTTCCTTGGGGGCACGTGAAATAGAAGGTCTACACCAATAGCCCAGCGTCGATTCAAGACCTCAAAGATGGAATTCATGAGGCTATCGTGGACATAAGAAAGCCACTTTGCGATTTGATCGTGAAAAATCCCATTAAAAAGATATGGTCCTGTAAGCGTGGTCGTGGTGATCATTTGCTTTATGTTATTTTCCACTATTAACGGCATAGCTTCTTCTTTATAATGAAATAAACATCAAAATAACACCTTTTATTGGAAAACCCTTTAGACAGCAACACCAAAGAAATGATAGGAGTGAATCCTCAGATCATTTTATGGTAAAACACTTAACGTTCTACTACAAATACGCGTTGAAGTGTTTCATTTTCTTACATAAAAACGGCGCCCCACGCGAAAAAAGGCACAAGAGATTTTTTTCAAAATTCAACAGAGAATTAAATAATAATTGTTAGTTTGAAACTTCTGAGTGTCCTACCACTTTTTTAGTTTTTTTCATAAAATGATCTGAGGAATCATCGCTTCAATTTTTTCGGTGTTATTTCGATACACCCTAGCCTAGACTAGTGCAAAACAGAGTACCATACTAGTCTACGTATGCTCAGGTAAAAACCTCAGTGGAAAAATTGTCTCGCCGTTTTTACAGAATTGACATTCAACGCATTCAATGCTCTTTGGCCCAAAGTATGTTTTAAACCAAGTTTGACCTTTCAGGTGATGATTTTTCGAATCTTCTGTCCTTCTTAAACCTCTACACAGGGCCCTACTGAAGGGTTATCATCTTCCATAGTTTTAAACAGCTGTATTTCGTCCTGAATATAGAATTCAATTTCGGAATATTGATGAACATTTTATTGATTGAAGAAGAAAACTTGTAAGAAAGGCTCATTCTTACAATAGCTCAGATTTGTTTCTTTTCAACGTCTCAAATTGGTGAATACTCGATACCGGCGCATTCGCCATTTTGCAATCCCCATTTATTTTATTTTTTTCTTTGCAGCTCCCCATGGCTATCATCTCGAAATTTTGTATGGAACTTAAGATTCATTCTAAGTATATAAATGCGAAATCTCAGCACGGTCGGAATAATTTTGGGAATTATTCGAAAAATGAAATGAGTAAAAAATCTCAAGACCTGTGAAACACATGATTGTTCAGAAGAGTAGCATTTCAGAGCTATAGTTGCGTTTGTTGATTATGTGTAGTAGGTATTAATTTAATTATGTTCTTCTTATTCTTCGAACCTATAATTAGTTATATAATGCATCGTCGCTTATAAGCCTAAGTTGGATGCGACTTATTTCTTGATAAATTTTGTTTCACTACTCCGGAAAAAATTTATCTGTGAATTTTCAAAACAAAAACTTATAATGGTTTCATTTATTCCATCTTCAATTTCATTCCATTGATATCGCTCTTCGGGTCTATATATGTTTTATGTTCTTTAGTGATTCATTGTGTTCAAATTTCACATCATTCGAACAAAAGAAAATGAATACGCGGCACCATATATTTTTACGTATGTTACAAGAGCACACATATGGAAAACTTAGGAAAAATCTCGTATCCCAGAAAAAGTATAGTGATGGAATCTCGACAAGAAATTTTATCGTGCAGCAAGTTCGTATTGCAGTTTACGACCTCTCGCATCACGTAGATGGTTTAAACCTTTGGAAATGGATTCTTGGAACGTTCGAAAGCTGTGCATGGCGTTAAAAGTCGAAGAAAAATCATTGGTTGCAAGAATTCAATCGGATTGGCTACAGTAAAAATCGGTTTCTTTCTTGAATAAAACAACGGAAGGTTTATTACAAAAGGTGGAGTTGTGGTTTGGTTTGACAGACGAAATGAAGGTTGTTATAAGGAGTCAAAAATTACAATCAAAATGGTAAAATTTTAATTGCCGATTTTCCAATGTTTGGTCGGAAAAATGTGCCTAATTTATTTACTTTGAAAAAAATAATCAAAAATGTTAGAAAGCCCGGAGCTGGTACTTTTGAGCAAAATTTCGTATTACTGAACATATAAACGCAAAATCTCAGCACAATTGGAATAGTATTCTGGAAATTATTCAAAAACTGAAATATGTGAAAACAAAATAATTAAAAATACTAATTTCTATAGTTCTGATGATGCGATCCTCTCGAAATTTCGCATGGACATTCAGTAGGTATATCAATCTTTATATACCTACCAAAAATTTTACTCCAAGCAGATATCTTGTTCTGGAAAAAAAAAATTCTTCTTTTCAATATTTCAATAAAATTTTTTATGGTTCTTTCGTAGTAATATCATGATCATTACAATCTTAAGCATGTACATGTTTTGTTTCTTAATTTTTCCGGTGAAACAAACAAAATTGAAGAAACGATAACAAATCTTGATTTCTGCCATTTCGAATATTCGAATTTATCCTAATATTCTGTGGAGCCAGTCCTGCTTCATAGGGATCATGTTTATGTGTTTAATTCATCCCCTAAATATCAACGATGACATGCGACGTCAAGCAGATGATATTCAAAAAATCGAGGCGATTTATACTCGGTTTTATCAGGAATGATTTATACGTGAGTTAATCGACATTGTATCGCCATTTGGAAATTTTATTTTGTGTGAATTTTGACCAAAAGCGTGCAAGGGTAGAAGCATCGCGTTCGATCTGTGCTCGATGTAGACTTCTTAATCCGAATTGTTACTATGAATGAGATTTGGGTAACTTTTTACGATCCAGAAACAAAGTAACAATAGATGGAATGGCGACACTCTGGTTCACCAAGATCTAGGAAGTTTCGTGTTCAAAAATCTGCTGAACAAGTTCTTAATTCTGTTTCTGAAATCAGTTGTTCTCGAACAATTCTAGTGATCAATAGTTTTTCTTTCGTTTGATTTTCTACACTCGATCGCTATACAACGCGAAACACGCAATTTTACCCAAGAGGAATGTGCCCCAAGCGGTAGTTTTGCGAGAAGAAGGGTGGATATACACAAGAATTGCAGAAAAATTTGGAGTTTTCCATACAAGTGTGTCCAGAATGTTGCAGCGATTCAGGGAGACAGGTATGAATGTCCGAATACCAGGACAGGGTAGACCATGGGTAACAACTACCATTCAAGAACGTTACTTGAGAGTTTCTTCGTTGAGACAACGGTTTGCAACCGCTCGCCTCCTTCAAAATCAGCTTGAGCAAACTCATGGGGTGCAAATTAGCACTCAGACAATAAGAAATCGCCTCAGAGAATATGATTTAAGGCCTTGTGTCGCGGAAAGAAAGGGCGCGAGAGAGCTTATCCATTGGGAAGAGGCTGATTGGGAAAGAGTTCTCTTCACAGATGAGTCTAGATTCTGCCTCTACCATTGTGATCGATGTTTCCTTGTATACAGACGTCCACATGAAAGATATGCTCAGTGCAATTTCCTGAATAATACTGGTTTCGGGGGAGGATCGATTATGGTATGGGGTGGTGGAATATCTTTGACTGCTCGCACAGACCCAGTGGTCGTTGATAATGGAGGTATGAATGCTGATAGGTATATAAGGAACATTCTTGTAGAGCATGTTGTGCCATTTGCCCCATACATTTTTTGAAAGTTCTAGAAACGTTGCAGGTTTGCTATAATAAATGTCTCCAATTAAGAGGAGAATATGTTAAGTAATAAAATATTTTCACATTGAAATTTGTTTGGAACTATAGTAGGCCAAGAATTCTTCGATATATCCTCGTATATAGGATAGAAAACACATTCAAATTTGTCAACATCCGAAATAACGAGGAGTTGCCATCCAATTCACCATCTTCCAGATCCCCGGATTTCTTCAAAATGAATTATTTCCCTCTTACGCCTTTTCCTCCAGCTCTACCCGGAACAGCATCCCATTAATACCGACGCGGTCCAAATGCCAACAATATCCACACGCCAAGCCCGGAAAAATCGGAAAAGAAAACCCACCCTCCATTCCAATTTCGCCCTCCGGATTCCTCGCGTCGAAAGAAACATAAAAGCGGTGAAATAACCGCAACCGGAATTGTTATTACCCTGTCCTACCCTGTCACTTTCCCCCTTTCTCGGTGGAAAACTCGACTGGTTTTCCATTCCGGATGGAAATTCGAGAGAGTCCGGTACCTGTTATGTCCGGAAAATCGTCGGGTAATCTGAGTTGGATGTCCGGATTTTGAGCGGCCGGACTGTTAGGGGTGCGGGGTGGATTCCGCGAGGTTTGGACGATTAAGGGTGTTATCCTGGGCTGCTGCGGAGATTTTTCGAATTAGTTCATGAGAAAACAGGGTGAAATTCGTGTTAATATTTGTGTTATTTCGAAATTTGGGAAAAGATGTACACCGGCGCATTCGCCAATTTGTTCCTGGTTGATAGTAGTAGATGTTTGGGGTGCCAAGGCATTGTGATGTTGAAAAAAATGAGAAAAGCCGATGAACTTGCAAAAAATGAATCAAGTTCAACACCTGCTAGACATGGGAGTTGAATAACAGAATAACCCTTTCGAGAAAAACTTCTGGACTTACTAAGGCGTGATGATTTCACCTACCTATACCAGAAAGCTCCAGAAGCTGTCACAAGCTGAGCTTGTTCAAATATAAATGAGACTTTTCGATTTTCAGGCACAACAGTGGGAGGAGAACATTCCTGATGATTTTGTTGTTGGGTAGTTTGTTAGGAGTAAGGGAAGCACGTCGGCTTGCCTCATCGACCTCCTCGGTGTCCACTGTGACGATGTTTGATCAAGAGGTTCCTCCATCAATTGCGCAACGTATTGTTCTCTCCACTCCTTACTCGCTTGTTTAGACTCTGGGTGTAGTGGTGCACCCATGTTTCATCACAGGTGATAATGTTGAGTGAGAAATTGGTCTCCATGTTCCTGAGATCGTGCAAGAAGACCCCCACACACCTGAAAACGATGCAATCGGGTCAGCTGTGAGAAGGCAAGGAAGCCACCTGGTACAACCCTCACGGTACCCTTACTCCTCTGTGAGTATGGAGTAGGTGCTCCCATAACTTATGCCGACCAAACTTGCAATTTCATAAGTGGTACGACGTTTGTCGTCTTCAATAAGCTGTCGAACACTACTGATGTTGTTCGCTGTGGTCATGGCTTTCATTTTCAACACAATCACGACCCTCCACGAACTTGTTATGCCATGCAAACACTCTGGCTCGCGACAGTGTATCTTCCCCGAACATCGGCATTCAATCTCCTCAAGATTTTGGTCAGTTTACGCCTCTGCAGCGAGAAACTTGATTACAACACGTGGCGCAATTGACGGATGACCTCTTGCTCAAACTTCGTCACAGTGGACATCTTGCGATAAAATAAATAAAACTATATTCTGTTCAGAAGCCTAGTTGACTGTGTGTCCTTGGAAGTTCTCAGAACAGTTTATTTTCCCTCTTCGAGTCGCACATAAGGTACGGTATAATTGTTTGGGGGAATTGTAGTGAGAGTGGTCGAATATTTAGATTGCAACGTAAAGCTGTTCGTATAATAGCTAGACTGGTTACAGAGACTGCTGTAAAAAATGCATGCATTTAGAGAATTTAACATTCTCACTCTGCCTGCCCTGTTTATTTTTGAATGTTTAATATATGCGCATTGTAGAGCAACATCTCTGACTTTAAATGGAGACAAGCATTCATATAATACCCGGAATAAGAACTTGATCTGTTTGCCTTATATGAGACTGAGCAGGTTACAGAATAGTCCTGATTATTTAGCCTTTAAGTTTTATAATGTTTCTTCCGTTGTCTTATCGTTCTCTGACAAAGGTTCAGTTTTCCAGCAAAGTAAGAATATTTTTTTGAAAAAATGTTTGTACTCGATAGATGAGTATTTATTGCTGAAGCAATCCGATTTTATGTGATTGATTGTTTTAAGTGTAGTTTGATATTATGTATTTTGAACCTATTTTTACTGACGTGTGTAAACATCATGAATGTAAAACACGAAATAAATCTATCTATCTATCACCGAAAGGGTCTATTAGGTAAGCCGACGTGCTATCTCTACCCTGACAAACCTACCCAACAACAAAAAATCAGGAATGTTCTCCCTTCACTATTTTGCCTGAAAATCGAAAGGTCTCGTTTATATTTGAACTGCCCTCGTATCATTTTGTATCGTATGGAAAGTCAGCAGATGAAAGTTGCAGGCTCTGTGAGTCGGTAGCTGAACACCTTAAGTTTCTATGACCGAGTAGGCTAAAAAACAAATGATTTACATGGTCGCAGTAACCGGAAAGCTAACTTAACCATGGCGACTTCAGTTCTTATAATTCTAGTCAGAGTAAGATCCGGGGTCCTTTTGACCTGGGTCAAATTGGAAAATGTGCCTGCTTCTACAATTCATGCTAGTCTTTGAAATAACACTTTTCTTCCGAGAATTTATCTCTTATTGTCGATTTAAATCGAATAAAATTAATGCAAACCGAACCAAACCAGTTCAAGGATCATTTTTCAAGTTTTTCTTGCAACTTTTAAAAAATACCGAACTTGAAAAACCACCCATATTCTTTGAAATGTTTACTATTGTTCTTATCTGCAATATGTCGAACAAGTTCAAGTGTACATATTTAACCACTACACTCTCAAGAGAATACAACAACACATTGCTATAACACAGAATACAATCACCAATCATAAAACAAAAACAAATTCTATTTAATTCAACTTCCACTCGAATCCCATCACGTATATCCTCAAAACTAATTTCACTCCAGCAAACTACAAAATATAACCCCATAAAAGTACCAAACAGTCGAATTAACTTTTCCATCCAAACGATTACAAACTACAGAAGCCAGCCTTTGGGAAATCCACACCGCGGAATCGTCATAAAACTGACGACGATGCTCGCAGTGGCACCACAATAACAATTAAAGCCGAAGATCACGTCCGGCACAGCACAGGCGCACCGAGAATTTAATTTATTAACCCTCAAGAACAGATTGCAGGAACTGTAGAATGTACTAATGCGAACAGCCTGTATAATTTTCATACGTAATACAGCAAGGTCTGTATAACCTTACATCGTCTTAAAGACGTGTCTCAGATAGATAGAACTGATATTGAGATAACACGTGATCTGATCTATATGATTATAACTATTGTCGATCATGTTTATCAATTCATGATATTTTTAGGCACACAATAATCAAACATGTATAAATAACAGATGTTATTTGGCTAAATAGTAGTTATTAAACGACATCATTCAATTGACAATATCATTGGTATATCCGTTAATGCGTGATTTCAGAATGTTTTAAGTAATATACAGGGTGTTTCCTAAACATGCGCCAAAAATTCAGGAGGTTGTTCCTTGGACTATTTTAAGCATGTTTTGTTCTTTGATGATTTTTGAAAAACCTCTTTGTTTCGAAGATACAGGGTGAACAACATTTTTCATATTTTTAAAATTAATAAATAAAAATGCGTACCGCACTGTGTTTACTAAGTAGGTACAATTTATTTTTGAATGTGGAAGACTTGCGAAATCGAATCATTGCTGGGTGTAACTTAATAAGAAATGATCCTTGTGTTTTTGAAAGGGTTCGGCAGTCAATGAGGAGAAGATTGGATGCTTGTATGCTGGCTAGAGGTGGTCATTTTCAACAGTTTTTGTAGGTTGAGTTAAATTTTCATGTAATTTTTCATAATAAAATGTTATCATCTAAAATTTTGTTTCCCCTGTATCTTCGAAACAAAGAGATTTTTCAAAAATCATCAAAGGACAAAATATTCTTAGAATAGCCCAAGGAACAATCCCCTGAATTTTTGCCGCATGTTTAGGAAACACCCTGTATATTCCTTTGAATTGAGAGCTAACAAAATACAATACATGAAACAAAGAAGTCCCTAGCTGAGGTTGGTGCAATACTGGGTACCATACCTACTATTCTGGCGTATGATACCAGAGCACAGGGAAAAACTTCAGTAGAGAAAACCCTTTCTCGCCGTTTTTACAGAATTGAAACTCAAAACAATTCAAGTAAATACCTTCAATATTTAGATACAAAATACTTAATTTATGCTCTTGGGCAAGGAGGGTGTTTTAAACACCCAAGTGATGATTTTTCGAATCTCCTGTTCTTCTAAGACCGCTACAGAACCCTATAGAAGGGTAATCATCCCCCATAGATTTAAAAAGTGGTATTTCATCCTAAATATCGAATTCAATTTCGGAATAATGATGAAAAAAGTGTGACAAACTTATGTCAAAATGACCGCTACAGGACCCTACTAAAGGGTTATCTGCTCCCATAGATTTACAGCGGTATTTCATCCTGAATAACGAATTCAATTTCGAAATAATGATAGATATTTCATTGATTGTAAAAAGAGCTCATGCGAAACAGATATGTGAGATTTGTTTCTCTTCAAAGACTCAAATTGGCGAATACTCATATCCAGCGCATTCGCCATTTTGCAACCATTTCTACTCTGCTTTTGAGCCCTCGTTTATTGGTGGATCAATCGAGCTATCTCCTCAAAATTCCTTATAGGACTTGAGATTCATACTAAGTATATGAATGCGAAATCTCAGCACGATCGGAATCATATTCTGGGAATTATTCGAAAAATGAAATATGTGCAACATCAATAATTGAAATAAATCAAAATCAATGATTCTAATGATTCGATCCTCTCGAAATTTTTCACGATCACTTATGTCAAAATGATGAATTCGATGAGTCTGATGAGCACAATTAGCCAACCCTCAATTGTATAGACCTACCCTAAATGGGTACATCACCAAATAGTCGAATCAACTTTTCCATCGAAACGTTTTCCGCTTCGGGAAATCCACAACGCGAAATCGTCATAAAACTGACGACGATGCTCGCAGTGGCACCACAATAACAATTAAGGCCGAAGATCACGTCCGTGGCAGAACCGGCGCACCGAGAATTTAATTTATTAACCCCCCCGCTCAAGAACAGATTGCAGTTACGACGAAATCGTAACATTACCCATTACAATTCCGCTGCAACTGTTCCAGACCTCCAGATCCGAATCGCAGTCTTCCTTCCTGGAGCAGCGCCATATATTTGCGGCTGCAACCTCGGGGGGGCTGCTGGGGGGCCCTTTCGGCCCCCAGCATATTCTGATCACGCGGGCGATCAAGACGAAGCCCTTAATGTAATAGCTTTCGACGGGTCCCGATTATTCGCTTCGGCTGCTTTCTGAGGCCCGAGATTTCGGTTCGATTTGTTGCATTCCTGGGGGTTCGGGAGGGGCGCGTTCGTGGGCCGGTCTTTTTATGTTGTGGGGGTTGTGTTACGTCGGATTGGATTTAGATTATAAAAGGGGGTTGAGGGTTCGTTTGAGAGTGAATGTGGTGGTATTAATGGTTTGGGACTTATTTCTTTAATGGTTTTTAGGGTAATTCGGATGAAAGACGAAGAAAGGAAGGAGTGTAGATTAAGACAGATGCGTGAACTCTCTTGACCTTCTGTGATGTACCCAGCTAGGATAGGTTCAGTCAAATAGTTTATACAGTTGAGAATTGGCGAAAAATACTCAACAGACTCATTACTGAATATTCTGAACTCACTACAGATTAACAGTACTCAATTGGATATACCTATTGAATAGGCAATTGTATGATGTAATTGATTTCTCACTGTCTAGCCAAATACCATCTGTTATTCATAAATGTTTAATAATTGTGTGTATGTATACAAATACCATGAATTGGTAAACATGATTGGTAATGGCTTTAAACATATAGATAAGATTACGTGTTATCTCAATATCATTTCTATCTATCTGAGACACCTTTTTAAGATGACAAAAGGCTATACAGAACTTGCTGAATTACGAATGTAATTATACAGGTTGTTCGCTCTGGTACATAGTTTAGTTTGGTTCAATTTGAAAAGAGGTTACAGTTCAATGCGATCTTAAGGTCTATTGTGTCCCCTTACAGAGCTGTTCTAGCCACACCCTTCACAACTCGCCTTTCAGTTCCAGAGATCAAATGAAATCTAATATATAGGCATCCCGTGACTAGGTGAAAGGATTTCTTCCTCCCTCCCCCCACAGAACCTACACTCGTCAGTGTCCGATTATCCCATCCTCAACAGGTGCTTCCTGACGTGACAGTGTCCTGTAAGAAAGCCAGTGAGGAGATGTAATTGCTTCCTACCAAGATCCAGAGATCTTTTGGATCCCGCTGTCTCAAAGTTCCGAAGGAACTAAGTGGAATGATCCATACCTGGGAGATTCCGCCAGAGTTTTTCACTCTCAGATTTCTCCTTTTCCAGAAACTCCTTCTTATAAGTACATTTACCTATAGCACAGAAGGGTTCTGGGCCAAGATTCGTTTACTGTTTACTGTTACAAGATTAGGCAATTTATTGAAGGAATTTTCGTGTGCACTTACCTCGAGAGTTGAAAGAGAAGTGTCTGTGAATTCAACCCCAATCTGTTAGCAGAACGTGGTTGACGATAGGAAAAAGGGATGCTTAACCTTTTCTGCACCTGCTTCGTCGTTATCATTTAGCATTATTAAAAATATACGATGACCTTAAAGTGCCAGGCAGGTGGGCAAGCCAAATGTGTATGGGTTTTCTACCTACGGTGCGAGCAATAGACACTTAATTTCTTAGAAAATCACATGTTACAACAAAACCACAACCTTTGTTCAGTACAATAATTTCCATTCGAACCCCCCTCCCTTTTCAACGATAAACGCAACAACTTCCCCAACCCCAAACAGTCCAATAATAAAGAAACCCCAACTCCATCAGGCTGGAAAAACACCGCGCAAACAACGAAAAGATAGGGAAGAAGAAGAGCAAGCACCGAGACAATGGACGCGAAGCCGACACCCCAGGACCCGAAGTCGGAGCACAGAATTCTACACACGTTTTCAATGAAATAGAAGTCGTTAAGTGAACTCCTATTACAGTTTATTCGACACTCGGTCGCCGAAGAGGCGAGACGGATGGGTCTGCAGCGTTCCTCAGGCGTTTCCGGGACGATGTTTGTTTGGTTTTAGGGGATAGGGAGGCAGCCAGAGACGTAACTTGGGGGAATCCGTGGGGAAAATTGGTCGGGGGATGATAAACAATTATGTAGGATTCCGGGACACCGTTGGAATATGAAGTGAGGGAATTTTGTTACGGGCGATTTAGGGATTATATTGTGGTCCATTGGCACCCTACATACCTTTGTCCATAGTGAACAAGGAGGTCTTTTAGCGTTACCATACTAGAGTTACATTTTGCCTCCTTCACAAAGGTGATTATTTTCCTAGAAGCTCTTATGTCGGCTGGAGTCAAGGTCGCGACACGTAGTAGAGAGTAATGGTGGTATTCTACTTTACATCTGTAAGTTACGATACTATAGCGTACGATTGATCTATAGCTGGCCGACTTACAGATTCGTAAATAATGCTATTCTGGAATGGTTCCTGTAACTATCTTAGTTACAGTGTAACTTTTGATCTACTTATCGATAAACATAACCTTCAATCGTGAGATTTGATCATGGAACTTTATGTATTATGAGTAAATGGTTTTGATTTGGAAATACATTTATTTTTATGTAGTTTGTTTCTTTCATATAATGAATTGAATCAAAAAAAATAAAAATAAGAATAGAATTCTTGGTAAAAATTTCAGTAGAACATTTATTCAGTTTATAGTAGACTGGTTCTTCGATGTGAACATGTTCACAAACTGGGCATTCGGCATTTCAATGGATTAATTTGATCACGCAACCTTTCCTTCCAATTCCATATAGTTCCTTCTTTAGAAGAGAATGATTTTCAAGTCATGTATATTATTGAACAATGTTTTACCTGTTATGATTTTCTTCCGATAACAATCCAATAAACAAAGCCATATCATCATTATTCATCATAGATTTCTTATATTAAAACGTTGGTGTTGGTCCTAAAATAAGCAAACCATTCAACGTACCCTCACAATATGTCATTCGATATTGCTTTTGTTCACCCGTCGAGTACTCGTAAATATTTAACGATTTCTGTAAGCTAAAGATCCCTTAAAGAGGTCCAGAATTCCAATTTTCTTGTAAGCTTATGAAAAGTTACAGATTGGCTTACAGATGAAAGCAGAATGCCACCATTAATCTGGTTTGCGCCAATACAATGCATTATCAGAATTTGAGCTTAGTGGTCCATGTGGCCGATCCAAATAACTCACAAATATCGAGTTTTTGTGACCAATATTGTGGCAGGTGATTTCTCACCAAAGAACTACCTTAAAGAAACCCAGTAAGCAGCCTTAACTCGTTTTTTGAGAATGATTGAGCTTGTTGAGTCTTTTCTTTTAAAGGTGCCATCAAACTCTTTACTTGCCTCTAATTCTGTTGTTGATCATGTAAGAGTTCGGTGATTCATTGAAAGGAATGACAGTTTTCAATGAAAATCGAGTATATCGATGTTGCAAGGATCAGCATGTTTAAATATAATATTATAACTATGGAAACTTGACTCGTTATCGACATCAGAGATCCTCTGTTCCTTAAAAGAAGCCACAGAGACAGCTGAACACCTGCTTTGCAATTGCTCAGCTGTGCATAGGGTAAGACTATGACACCTTGATTCGTGTTTCTTGAAACCGAAGCAAATAATGCACGTAGAACCTCGGAAAGTGGTAGAATTCATTAAGACCTTGGTACAGGAATAGCACAGCTCAAGGTTGCGTAATTGATCTTCAGATCAAGGTGATGCAAGGTCTAATCAGCCTATCCACCCTCTATCTAATCTAATATCGAGGTTATGAAGAAGCAATCATTAATCAGTTGGTAGTATTTTTGAACGAAAGCCATCTTTGAGGCGGTTTCATAATAGACATTTATAATACAAGTGTAGGTGGCATTGATATACACGCAATTACAATAATGGGCACTCCGAGAAGATATGAATGACCGTTAAACGTCCTCAAAAACTCGCCTTAAATCTGCAGGTTCACCTTCTGGTAACCCAAATCTTTCTGACTCTCGATTACAATCAAACATCAGATCGAAATTCAGATGCCAACGCCTCTACAGACCCCCCGTACGTGGGATCCCCGCCAGCCACTAATTACGGCCATCAATAAGGCCTCGTGTATCATACGCTAGGTGCCGCTGACATCAATTCAACATAACATATTCATTAGGCCATGTAGAAGCCGAGTTCCACCATTGTACCTCCCTGAATATCTGTATATACGCTAACATTCTCATTTCGAATTATAAGAGCGATTGATTCGGTTCGACGACTACATTACACTCGATTTGAGGTTATAGGCGATGTATTCCACTAGGGGTTGCTGTAGCGTGGAGAAATACGGCGTTCCCGAGGGGTGAGAAGAGATTTAAAGACCCTTAATTGTTGCATGACGAAGTTATAAGGGCTCAGATAGACGCTGTATGATGAGGGTATCCTATAGGTGATTATGATCCAAAACATCGATATTATTAGTGTAATTGTATTATAGTATGTACCAGTGCGAACAACCTGTATAATTTACATACGTAATACAGCAAGTTTGTATAGCTTTACGTCATCTTAAAAACGTGTCTCAGATGGATAGAACTGATATTGAGATAACGCGTAATCTGATCTGAATGTTTATAACCATTATCGAAACGAAGAGGCCAATGCACTTACCAAAGAGGGCGCACGAATGTCACTTATTGGTCCAAACCTATAAGATGGAGTTTCTGGAGAAGGAGAAAGCCGAGAGGGAAAAACTCTGGCGGAATCTCCCAGGAATGGATCATTCCACTAAGTTCCTTCTGAAGTTTGAAACAGCAAGATCCAAAAGATATCTGGATCTTAGTAAGAAGCGATTACACCTCCTCACTGTCTTTCTTACAGGACACTGTCGCCTCAGGAAGCACCTGTTGAGGATGGGATTATCGGACACTGACGAGTGAAGGTTTTGTGGGGAGGAGGAAGAAACCCCCATTCACCTAGTCACGGAATACTTTGGCATTGTGAGCATTAGAAGAGAATGCCTTGGGCGAGAAACTTGTGAGAGTGAGGAACTAGCCTCGTGGCAGCCTTCAGAGATATTAGATTTCATTAGATATCTGCAACTAGAAGACGAGCTGAAGGTGAGGCAAGAACAGCTCTGTAAGGAGGCACAGTAGACCTTGAGGTAGCAGTGAACTGTAACCCGTTTTCAAACTAAACTAAACTTTCTCGCCGTAATTTTCTGGCCGAACCCTGAAACCAAATCCTGATCTCGATACACCAAGCAATATCACCCAGTGGAGCAAATACGTTAATTGAAAGGGTTGAAACGAACACACGCTCTGTCTAACATCATGATTAAGCTACTTTACCACGTCTGCAACATCCCTATCGTCATCAGTCACCTTTGATCTTCCAATAAAGCGCCGATATCGATTTCCAACTTAAAGGCCACAACACACAATAATTTCCTTTGTCGTAACATATCAATTTTGACATTCAGAACTAATTAGAATGCTAATGCAGATGATGATTCTTCACGTGAACGATTTCAGTCGATTGATTTCCATCCAGTATATGGGATTATATTAGATCCGTATTCAGCAGTTTGCGGGTTATTGCACCAAGATGCGGCTTGATATTGAATATTGATTCCGGCTTGTTTGTTCATTAGGATAGGGTATTAGAATTGGGAGCAGATAAGGGAAGGAAGCGTTCCAGGAATTAATATGGCTCGTGGTGACTGAATGTCGGGTTTATGGATGAGGTTAGGCTTGGTTTTCCACTTGGAAATTAAAATTTTCCTAAACTTCTACTGTCCAGGACATTCTGTTCGCCGGCCTGCAATGGCGAGGTTTTCTGTTTACTAAGTTATCAGGAGTTTCCTTTCCTATCCTACATAATCTACAGTCTTCAGTTTTTTCTCGTCATATGCTTCCTAAGGCGACAATATCAGAAAAACAGGGAAGAGACGTAACTCATTTGCTGAGATTCAAATAATTTTGGACATTGCAGTTCTTTTGGTATTACCCATTCCCAGTATATTCCCCCAGAGTACATCTATTTCAGTTTCTTGGTTTTCCAATAACCCTTTGTTGATAGTGCATTCACCTATATCACAAAAATATTCTGATGGGTCGTAGGTAGCGTTTGTGCTTCCTCTTCATTTGTGTGTTAACCTCTTCATTTACTTTAATTCCTTGATTATCTGTAACCAAGACTAAAGAGGCCTTCAATAAGCGAAACTGAAAGCAATAAAATACAGATTTGACATCAGAGAAACAAAATCTTTATCACAATTATAACCATTCAAATAAATTCTATCACATTCTTATAGTTCCTCCAGTTGATATGTTCCTATCCCGCACAAAACCTCAAAAAGAATCAGGTCCAGCAGGTGTTAACCTTGAGGCACTTTTTGCAAGTTATCTGAATATATGTCAGTGTTCTTCTTAAGTTTCTATGCTAGCATAACTAGAAACTTATTCAACTGCTTTGAAACTGCTTCAACCTGTGAAACAATTTATTAATGAACATCAATGGAATTGAAACTAAAGTACAACCAATGTACAAAAATAAAGGGCTTTCCAATAAGAGGTGTTATTTTGATATTCAAAGAAAAATGCTATTTTCAAAATAAATGATTGTATGTTTATTTCGTTAATAAAAGGAGTTATGGCGTTAATAGTGGAAATTAACATCAGGCAAATGACTACCACGACCACGCTTACAGGACCATATCCTTTCCATGAAATTTTCCATATCCAAATCGCAAAGTGACTACCCTATGTCCTCGATAGCCTCACGAATTCCATCTTTGAGGTCTTGAATCGATGCTGGGCTATTGGCGTAGATCTTCTCTTTCACGTGGCCCCAAAAGAGGAGTCGCAAGGTGTTAAATCACAAGATCTCGGTGACCAATTGTGATCACTTTTTCGAGAGATAACACGGTCCGGAAACTTTTTCCGCAAAAGATCAATGATTTCGTTGCTTGTGTGGCACGTAATTCCGTGTTGTTGAAAGTAAACCTTGTCCAGATCAATATATAATTTACAATTTCGGCCATAAAAAATTAATAAACAATCCCTCGATAGCGCAATCAAGGTTTTCTTCGACACTTTCGGCTACAGCAATACAGCAATTCTTCACATCACTAACTCGTCCCAACAGCTCGAATTTTTCCACCAATTTCTTTATTGCGGTCCGACAAGGTGCTTCACGACGACCCCAAAATGTTCGAGTTTTACGAATCGTCTCTGCCAAATGTTCACCATTTTTATAATGAATTTTAATAATTTCAATGCGTTTTTAAAGCGTGTATTGTTCCAGTTTTATTAGTGGTGTTGTTTCTACTAGTTAAATGTCAAAAACTGACAGCTTGAAACGTGACATCTACCGAAATAGCGGGCTATTCGAAATAACACCTCTCATTGGAAAATCCTTCATAAAAAATACATGAAAATAACTATTTGAGATCAATAAAACGGTCAGCTCGATACATTCCACCTCAGTTTCCATAAACCTCACCGATTGACATCCAACATTTCCACCAAAATAAACATAAACCCCTGGTAATCTTCTTACGAATTTAATTTCCGCAGGATATATTCCTGAAATTGTTTCATCCCCTCAGTTTTAAAGGACCGAACTGATAATGTAACCTGCAGATATGCACCGGCGACCTGACCTAGGGGCAAGCGGACCCCTAGGCTTCTTTGTGTCAGCTTCACCATGGACCATTCGGATTATTGTTGAATGTGAAAGCGACTGCATTCCATGTCGCAGGCGGTTTCAGTGAGGCTTTGCGAAAAGCGGAGATATTATTGTGTCAGCTGGTCAATGCAGAATGCAGCTATGCTCTGATTGAAATAGATATGGGAAAATAGGGGTTGAAAGGCTCGTTTTGCATATGGTTGTACGCGTTGATGTTGTTTTTGATAAGATTTAAGCTTTAGAAATGTAGTCGGAGGTAGAAATAATAGGAATTTTAAATAGAAGGTGTAAAGGACAGAAGTGTGATTGAAATACACTGCGCAAAAAATGACGCACATTATGGAAATCTCAAATTTATTCTACAACTGATGGTGTCTCAATGATAATTATTTTATCAGAATTATCCATGCATATGTCATCCACTTTCAACGTTTTTCTTCAATACAGATGTTTTTCCCAGCAGGAATTAAAAAAAAATGAGATTATCAGATTTTGAATGTTTTTGAATTCTGAAATCAATTGTTCTCGATCAATTCTAGTGATCAATAGTTTTTCTTTCGTTTGATTCTCTTACACTCGATAGCTATGCACTCGAAACACGCAATTTGGCCCAAGAGGAATGTGCCAAGCGGTAGCTTTGCGAGTAGAAGGATGGACATACACAATAATTGCAGAAAGGTTTGGAGTTTCCCATACAAGTGTGTCCAGAATGTTGCAGCGATTCAAGGAGACAGGTATGAATGTCCGAAGACCAGGACAGGGTAGACCACGGGTAACAACTGCCATTCAAGAACGTTACTTGAGAGTTTCTTCGTTGAGACAACGGTTAATAGCTCGCCTCCTTCAAAATCAGCTTGAGCAAACTCATAGGGTGCAATTACCACTCTATATGAACAATATGGCAATATGAAATCGCCTCAGAGAATGGCTACTGGCTAGGCGGGGATCCGGATTAGCATTTGTTGGTCCGGAGCCTCCCCTGCCAATCTGTCGCACATATGTCAGAAGTTTCTTCAGGAACTGGCTGAACAGGAATTTTCCTCGGAATGGAGCGCAGGGGTGGGCCTGAGGTGGTCGAGGGTTCTCATTGAGAGACCGTCCTCGCGATCTGAGGTCAAAAGACTTCTGTTGCTGGAGAGGAAACAACTCGGTCTGGTGACTGGTGCATTGACTGGTCACCTGTTTAACAAGCATTTGAAGAGAATGGGATTGACAAGCTGCTCCCTATGCCGGTAGTGCAGGAGTACTGATGAAACGGTTGAGCATATTTTGTTTAACTGTGGGAACCTTACTGAGTTAAGGTCAACACCCTAGAAATCCAACACATTCTATTCCTATGGTGAGAGGGACCACTCCTGGCGGGCCCGCGACATTTCTATCTTCGTGTCTGAGGAGCTGAGTCTCTACAGAACGATGCGGTGAACAATGGGCCACTAGGCCCTCATCGGCCGGAAAGGCACCGCACAGAGAAGAAGCCTCAGAGAATATGTATACTACTGGTTTCGTGTCGCGGCAAGAGGCCCAGCTCTTACCCCAGCCCATTGAAGAGCGCGTTTGGATTTTGCGAGAGAGCATTTTGAAGCGTTGAATGATTTAATCAGTGAGGAAAGTCTAAAAATACTTCGCAGAGTGGAACCATTTATTAAAATCATCGTGGTGACATTTTTCGGCTTTTTTGAGCCATTTTGAAATCATAAAATTATTCTGGTTGCAAAGTCATACGATCTAACATCATCAAGTCAGAAAAGGGTTCGAAATCTATGCCGATGTGAGCGACAGTAATTAGATTGTGTTAAAATTGAATAAAAGACAATCAATTAACCTTCACATATGAGAATTTGTTTATATGTCGTTTTGTCTTTTATTCAATTTCAACACAATCTAAAACTACAGAGAAACCAGCGCACAATAACCTCAAAATCGATCAACACCTTGTTTCAAATCTCCCAAACTTTATAGCAAAACCTGTAAATTTCATCGCCAGCCCAGACGTCTGAAATTAAAACAAAAAAACACCTTGAGCAATAACTTTTGAAGCCATTTTTCCCACCATTTCATCGAGAACCAATAAAAATCGGGATTGATGTGTTCGACGTTATACAGAACGTTATAAAACCTGGTGCAGGATCCAGGACATTCTTCCCGTTTATCGCTCCTGCAGGAGTACAACGTTTCGAGGACATAATGCACATCAGGTGAGCTGTGACGTTAACTTCATAAGCTGTTCCAGAAATATAGGAGGGCCATCCAGGGTGATTTATCGGGATAAAGGATATCGGATCTGGCGTAAAATGGGTTTAGGATTGTTTCTGGAGATTTCGAATGAGAGTTCCGGTTTATTTCCTGCGAATTGAGAGGGAATAAGGAGCTTCACTGAGCACTCGTTTTTGGAGGAAGTCACTTCTTCTGAATGGGTTTTTTTCTGTGATTTCGAGGTATATTGATGGACATTGATTCGAGTTCACCTCAAATATGAGCTTGGACGGAAAAAACCTTGCAATCAACTCGTTTATTAATCTCTGCCATCATTAAATTAGTTGATTATTCTTCTCATGCTCATGGCATAAATTGAACATTAGATTGGGTCATTAATGTTCAATTTCGTACACATTGAACTCACCTTTTATTTTGAGATCGACAGCAAAAAACTCATTGAAATTAAAAAAATAATCTTGGTATTTTACTTCGTTTCATATACACTGATCAACAATTGCTAGGGATCACTTATGAACTTCTCTTCATTTGTATTTTTTTCAAGTTATCTCGTGAATATCTGTACATTATATGTTCTCTTAGGAAAAAGTAAGATGTTTTGAATTGATTATATCAAAGTCTTCCTCACTTCATCGGCTCTTGTTCACAAAATCGATTATCTGTAGGCTGTTACAGGTGGAGTGAAAAACAATGTGGTATTTGTTATTAAATCTGTTTTTTTCTCTCGTTCAAATACATAAGGTGACAATAATTGAAGAAATGAGAACAATATCAGCTTATCAGTCATGCCGAGAAGACGTTTGGCTCCTGTGCAACTGGACCAAATGATACGGTGGATACAGGAAGTTTTGTCCCAGCAAGAAGTGTCCCGGCGGTTGAATGTTTCGCAAAGTGTCGTGAGTCGGTTTGGAATAGGTTCATCTTAAACGACTCAGTAGCTTATGTTCATGGGGGAGGTCGGCAGCGCAGTACAACTGCCCAAGATCGTCTTTTGATCCTCAATGTTGGAGAAATCCCACTTACCCTCGTCGCGGCTCAATAGATCACTGAGAGTTGCAACAGGAGTAATTTCGAACCAGACTGTAAGACGACGACTACATGTTCGTGGTTTGAGAGCACGTAGGAGAGTACAACATCCCCGTTTAAATAGGGAACACCGGTTCACGACGGCAATGGGCTGAGGAGCACCGCAATTGGATACTTGAAGATTGAAGCCGATGTTTATTTACGATGAGTCTAGATTTCGTTTGGTCAACTCCGATGGACGTATTCTTACTTGGAGGTATGCAGAACAGTTTATGGTACCCACAACAGCTTTTGGCGGAGGTTCTATATGTGTATGGGGAGGCATTTGTTTGAACCAACGCACAGAGTTGGTTGTTCTGCAGAACACCACCATGACAAGCCAGACATATCACGATATGATTATTGAACCCATAATTGTTCCGTTTGCGGCTGCCGTGGGCGAGAATTTCATTTTAATTGACAATAATGCCCGTCCACACCGTAGTCGTCTGGTTAATGAAGCGCTAGAAACTCATGCTATTGATAGGATGGACTGGCCGCTCGCTCTCCAGACATGAATTGCATCGAAGATGTCTGGTCTGAGATGTCTATTGTCAACCTTAGAACAACCGATCAATAACCTGGATGACCTTTCTAACGCTTTACGGGATATTTGGACGAAGTTGCCCCAAAATTTTATAAATCGTGTGATCGAAAGTATGCCTCGTAGGGTAGAATGCTTGAGACGAGCTCGTGGTGGACCAACTAGGTACTAGCTTAACCGAAACTTCAGCCTTCTTGTGGTTTCATCATAAAATTTTTATGTTATTAAACACAGAGTTTTGAGTGTTACTAATAAAGTCTTTTTTTCTTTCCAACTTTCCATTTTTTTCATGCTTTTTTCAAGTGAACCATATTATCAACTGAAAATATTCTGATATCTGACTAAATTTATAATCTTGGAGCGAATATTTCAGAAATAAATTTAGAACGAGTGATCCCTATCAATTGTTGAGCAGTGTATTTATTCCATGAGAAAATTTCTTTGTTAATTTCCTAGAATCCCATTAAAATATTTCATCTTCGATGGAAGCAAACGCCGGAACCAAAACATAATTGCATATTCAAGTATTCCCTTTTGGTGAAACACGCAAAATGTAATGAGCTTCACTTAAAAGCATTACGATCCAGTAGAAATTCATTTGAGTGAATAAAATAAACTGACAACGACTGAAACAGTGAAAATGTTATTAATTTCATAACGATTCAACATAAAATACGTGAAAAGTTCAATTTTATAATCAAGTTGTAACATGGAATTCACGTTCACAATAAAATATCAATATTTCATTTACAAATGGTCTGAAATTACACGTCATTTTATAAACATTTGAAGGTTACCTTTTTCCCTATAATGACATGCAACATGCATATGTGTTATTACTGTTTTCAGTTTCTTATGGGAATTCTCACGAAAGTGCACAAACACATTCATCATTCTGTGGTGTCCGTCGAAAATATTTCTGGTGCAACGGTTTTCTATTGTTTCGCCCAAATATCTATAACTTTCGGATTTTGAGTCGAAAGTAACACTTAGCGATTCAGTTGCCTTACCTACTGATGAACAACGCGAGGTCTAAAACAATTTTTGGTCATCTGACTATAAACACTATATATCTTGAACGTTGGGAGCAAGGACAACAAGGTCTCGTCCGTCTGGGTTCCTGGTAACTCAGGAATCGAAGAAACACACCAGCCAGAGAGAAAGAGAGAGTGCAAACGATACTTACCACCATGTGTGTTATAGGCAAATGCACTGAAAGTGGAAGAGAAGCACTTTGACCACTCTAGAAGGTTCCTTAGGACCTTTTAAACTGTCAGGTCCAAAAACATTGTCGCCTAAGGAAGCAAAAGATGAGAATCAGCTTGACAGAAACTGACGAGTGTAGATTCAGAAAAAAAGAAGAGGAAACTTATAATCTTAATCACCCGCAACAATTTTGGAGTTTTAATACCTCTTTCAGTCAAATTTCTCTGGTCTAGGGAAATAATTTTCAGGTCAGGTCGTCACGAATTCTTTCACCACAATCTAACAGAAAATCATCCAAGTGCGAAGGGCCCAGACAGGGCAAATTTTCGAAATTAATCTTAAATACTGCAGGACGAAATTCCAGCTTCTGTCGCGTGTTTTTAAAAGAACAATATTTCCTTAAGCCTTCATCAGGGTAATGAAAACTCCGTCTTTTCGTGTTTAAATATTTTTCCACCAGAAATTATAACTGGGAGATCTTAACGTAAACGAGTTGAATCGATTTTGGTAGCGGAGTGTTTTAGTCTTCAGGTCACATCTTTTATCCTGGAAGAACAATTAGTCAGGAGGTAATATCCCTGAATTTCGAGATGGATAAGTTGAGAGAATGAAAAAGGTTTTGCCCGGTAGAAAAAGGTTTCTTCAGATATCGAATATTCGGCTGATTAAAGAGGATTTGAAAGACATTTCTTTGAAAAACTTGAATTCGAATGATACTTCATCATCTGTCAACGTAGTGCAATTGAAAAACGAAATATGATACTTCAAAATACAGGGTGTCCCGTAATTAGACCGACAAACTTCTAGTGGACATTATAGATCGTATTTTAGACAGATTCGACCCAAATCATATTTAATGCAAAATTGCTTCGTTAAGGAGCTAGTGCCCTTCGAAGATGACGACCTGTCCACACTTTTTGCCACATATTCGCAAAACGGAGTCACATAAAGTGCTGAAAGTTTACACATTGGCTAATTTCAAAAATACGCATCGATTAGATTGAGTGCATTTCTTTCATGTCAAGCACAATCGTATCATTTGGGTGGGGGCGAAAGGTATTTTTAGTTGAAACTTTTTTAACTTTCATTATTTCGCGAGATTTACATCATATTCATAAACTCTGATGTTTTTTCTTGAAAAAAGATGCTCTTGTATAATAACGCCCAGATGCACCATTTCTGAAAAAAAAGATTTGAAATTTTCTCTCTTTTCACTAAGTACTCAATGTTCACTTTTGTTTTGAATTTATTTTCACTTGATAATGGTTAGGCACCTGTGAATCTTGCGAAATTATGAAAGTTAAAAAAGTTTCAACTAAAAATACCCTTTGCCCCTCCCCTCCAAATGATACGATTGTGCTTGACATGAAAGAAATGCACTCAATCTAATCGATGCGTATTTTTCATATTATCCAATGTGTGCACTTTCAGCACGTTATGTGACTCCGTTTCGCGAATATGGTGGCAAAAAGTGTGGACAGGACGTAATCTTCAAGAGCACTAGCTCCTTAACGAAGCATTTTGCATGATATGATTTGGGTCGAATCTGTCTAAAATATTATTTATAAGGTCCACTAGAAGTTTGTCGGTCTAATTACGGGATACCCTGTATATCCTAATCGAATCGAATCAAGGTTTGATAGTGCATTCAGCTCTTTTATTGATATTCTCGTGTAATTACATAGGAAAAAACATCTGTTCATCAATCAGAAATTTATAAAATAAACAATTAATGAATTGAGAACAATATCAGGAAAATCAACTTCCTACAACAAATCTTTCGACGTTCTCATAATGCAAATAAACACAAGAGCAAGAGTTCCCGAAAAACACAGTGTTTGGTAACGCGAACTATATTGTCCGCCACCAGAGGGAGCAGTGACTTAGAAGTGGAACCTAGCCTCTGCGCGAGGGACGAGTACGACCGATGCAGCGACGCAGCGGAAACAGGATTCGAGCTTCAACATCAGACAAGATCGGACGTTACGCATATACGGCCATTATCGTACAAGTTTCTGTAGCGTCTGTTACAAGTTTCATGTCAGTTTTCTAATATACAGTCCACTTAATTCGAGTTTCAATTAAACCAGTGCAAGTTATACCATAAAATTGGTCCTTCTACCGGATTCTATAAGCCGACGATCCAGAAAATTGGAACTTCTACCGGATTCAATAAGCCGACGATCTACAAAGTCAGTCACGACGCCATTCCTGCAATCATCCAAGTCAAGTCACGACGCCATTCCTGCAGCCATCCAAGTCAAGTCACGACGCCCTTTCGAGAAAGTACAGAGTGAGTCCTTTCCAATCTAAGCCTTTTTACGAATTTATTTCAATTAATTGCCTCACGTAAATTAATATTGCCTATTACGAATTATTTCCTTTCTATTCATCGCTTATTCATTTCGATTATTGCCTGTTAGGTACTTCTATTCTTATTCATTGTGAAAATGACGTCTATTAATGAATTACGTTTCAAGCGAGGTTGAGCAAGGGAGCTCTAACAAGATTTCAAAATTTCATTGATAAAATTCAATTGGATAATCTCGATGTCAAAATAGTTGAACAGCTCAAGGCGAGGTTAAGCATGCTAGAAAACACATATTGCGAGTTTTCAAAATATCAAGACCTAATTGAATATCATTTACAAGTAGACGAAGCACAGGATGTTGAAGCTATTTCACGCGAACAAGATGAGCGCGAACTTTTCGAGAACAATTATTTTGATGTACTTTCATTTGTCAAATCCATAATAATACAATTCGAAGAAGACACCAATGAGAGTGTCAACAATGTCAATACTAGAATTCCAAGCAATGATGAAAGTATATCATCAGCATATTCAGATAAACAATTGGCCAAATTGCCAGCACTTGTGTTACCCCAATTTTCAGGTTCAGTAGAAAATTGGCTGGAATTTCGAGATATCTTCAATTCTTTAATAGAAAATAACAGATCTTTGGACGACGTTCAAAAGTTTTATTATTTAAAGTCATGTCTAAAGGGCGAGGCATCCCATATCATTGAATCAATTGCAATTACTAAGGACAATTACAAGATTGCATTCAATTTGTTAACGGAAAGATATGAAAATAAAAAACTGATTGTTGAAAGGTATATCAACATTTTATTACATGCTAGTCCGATTCAAAAAGAAAATTCTACCGAGTTAAGAAAACTGCACGATTCATTCATAAGCACTTTACGTTCCCTTAAAAGGTCTAGGTCAGCCCACGGAACATTGGGACACATTCATGGTGTATTTGCTTGTTTCAAAATTCGATAGTAGAACTCGTAGAGACTGGGAAAACTTCAAAATTCAAGGTGAACTTCCCACGTTGAAAGAGATCAGTTCCTTCCTGAAAGAAAAATGTGATATATTAGAAAAATATCCAAATCTGATAAACATTTTGAAAATACGTATAAAAACGACACAAGTAAGATAAAAAGAGTTAATGCATTTGTAGCAAATGGTTTTGCTTGCTACCTGTGCAACGGCAGTCATTCTATCTTCAAATGCGATAAATTTCTAAAGCTTAATGTACACGAAAGAATGAACGAAATTCAAAAAATGAATCGTTGTGTCAATTGTTTTGGAAAACATTCTTTGAAAGAGTGCAAAAGATCTACTTGCAAGTTTGTCATAGATTTCACAATACTCTGTTACACCGTTCGAATTCCGAAAGCTCTAATAAGGGTGAGATAGGAGCATCGGTTACAGCAAACGCTACGGTCTACAACGACACAAACAACGTCGCATCTGGCGACTCTGTCATAGTTCATAGGGCAGTTGAAACTACAGATCTCGCAAATTGTTTGAATATTTCGTCCAATGCTGCTACGGCCGGCGGCACAATGTCAATTCTGTCGACGGCGAAGGTTGAAATAAATAATAGACAGGGTATTCGTCGAACCGCGCGAATGTTACTAGACGCTGGCTCTCAGAGCAACTTTATCACCGAAAATCTTGCGAACAAGCTAGGTTTAAGGAAAATTCCGGTCAATTATTCCATAACTGGAATCGGAAAAAATTCTGTTTCACGTTCAAGTCATAAGGTGAATTTACGACTATATTCTAGAATAAATAATTACTCGACTGACATTTCTTGTTTGGTTTTACCAAAAATAACTGATTCTATACCGAATTGTCATTTACAACCTAATTTATTCGAAATACCCCAGGAAGTAGTGTTGTCGGATGATAAGTTTTATGAAAGTGAAGAGATAGATATTTTATGTGGCGTGGGAATTTTCTATGATATCCTGATAATGGAACGAATGAAATTAAATAATGGTTTGGTTTTACAAAATACAAAATTTGGTTGGGTTATAGGAGGTGAATGAATTACCTACCTGTAAACCAAATCGCGATACAAGTAGTTACCTATGTATTAATTCAAGGTCGATGAAGACAGCGTTCTTAATGACAATTTAAGAAAATTTTGGCAAATTGATGAATCTTTGGAACCGGCTATCAAAAATGAATTTTGCGAAAAACATTTCGTTGAAAGCTATTCTCGTCAAAGAGATGGCAGATTTAGGGTCAAAATTCCTTTTAAAGAGAACATTAAGAAATTGGTTAAATCAAAACAATTGGCTCTTAAAAGAATAGAGTTCGAAAACTGTTATTATTGGACAGACTCATTGGTCACTTATCATTGGATAAACGGTTCGACCGATAAATGGAAATCGTTTGTAGCTAACCGCGTAGCCACAATTCAACATTTGTCTAACCCGAAGGATTGGTATCATGTGAATACCAAAGAAAACCCTGCGGATATTATCTCCAGAGGTTCAACTGTGAATGAGCTTGTCAAGAGTGAACTTTGGTTTCAAGGCCCAGCTTGGTTGAGACAAAATCATTCACAATGGCCGATTAATAAAAATCTAGTTACCCTTGAAACATTGCCTGAAATGAAAACAAACGTACATGCAGTTAACATTCAGGAAATGATATTGGTATTTTTGAAAGATTCTCAACTACACAAGATTACTGAGAGTAACCGCGTATTGCTTGAGATTCAAACGTGTCTTAGCAGATCAAAAATCTATTCGAAGCGTTACTTTAACCTCAGTTGAATTAGAGTATGCTCTTTTTGCTCTCGTGCGATTGGCTCAACATTCTGCATTTCTTAAGGAATATGATGACTTGATCGCAAAGGGTAAAATTAAGAAATTCAGCACTATACTCAATTGAATCCCTTCTTGGATTCATCGTATATTATTCGAGTGGGCGGTCGATTATCAAATACACCGCTTCCTTATGACAAAAAACATCCCATCTTATTACCAAAAAATCATGCCCTTAGTGTTCTAATAATGAAACATGAACATATAAGATTAAATCATTGTGGTGCTCAACAACTTCTCTATTCAGTAAGAGAGCGATTTTGGATACTGAATGGAAGAAATCTTGCGCGAAAAATAGTTCACACTTGCATCGTTTGTTTCAAAAACAAGCCTACAACTATTGAGTATATAGAAGGAAACTTACCGAGCGAACGAACAAGTCAGTCGTTTCCTTTTTGCAACACAGGTTGTGACTATGCTGGTCCATTTATTTTGAAGGATCGTAAAACCCGCAAACCATGCTTGACCAAGTCTTGGGTTTGTATTTTCATCTGCATGGTGACCAAGGCTATACATCTAGAACTGATCACAAGTTTGAGTTGTCATGCTTTTTGGAGTGTTTCAAAAGATTTATAGCCAGGAGAGGTACACCATCAGTTATTTTTTCGGATAACGGTACACAGTTTGTAGGTGCTAATAATGAACTCAAGAAGTTCTTCGAAACAAATGATGATTTCTTAAAGGAACATTTCGAAAATAAGAAGATTGTTTGGAAATTTATCCCACCGCGCGCTCCCAACTTCGGAGGTTTATGGGAATCTAATATCAAAATTCTAAAATTTCATCTAAAAAGAGTAATAGGTAATACTAACTTACATTTTGAAGATTTTTCCACAATTCTATGTCAAATTGAGGCTATTTTAAATTCGAGACCTCTGTATCCCATGCATCCTAATCCAGAGGATAACCTTCCCCTCACTCCTGCACACTTCTTGATAGGAAGAACTTTGACTTCCTTACCTGAAGGAGACTATACTTGCATCCCAGAGAATCGTCTCAAGTTGTATCAAAGTCGTCAACGAATGGTTCAATCATTCTGGAAAAGATGGAGCCTAGAGTATCTGGGGAATCTGCAGACAAGATGAATGAAATGGAAGACCCATCATGCAAATCTATTGAAACCTGACAGTTTAGTCATCATCAAGGAGGACAACTTACCACCGCTTCTATGGAAGATGGCTCGAGTTGTAGAGTGTTTTCCGGGCACCGATGGTGTTATTCGAGTCGTGTCAGTGCGGTTAAGTGACGGCAGCGTGCTCAAACGACCTGTAAACAAATTATGTCCTTTACCAACTGAAGGTGAAGTTGCTGACAAATGAACTTACCTGCTAATGTTATGATTTGTTTCTTGTTCTTCCATATGCTTGTTTATCATGTTTGTTAGCTATAACTTGTTGAAATCACTAATTTCAAGGCCGGCGGTATATGGTAACGCGAACTATATTGTCCGCCACCAGAGGGCAGCAGTGACTTAGAAGTGGAACCTAGCCTCTTCGCGAGGGACGAGTACGACCGATGCAGCGACGCAGCGGAAACAGGATTCGAGCTTCAACATCAGACAAGATCGGACGTTACGCATATACGGCCATTATCGTACAAGTTTCTGTAGCGTCTGTTACAAGTTTCATGTCAGTTTTCTAATATACAGTCCATTAATTCGAGTTTCAATTAAACCAGTGCAAGTTAAACCAGTGTTCTTATAAGAACCCCAATTGATTTCTACATCGATAGTGCTTGCAGAACATAGAGTAATTCACAAAGAACTCTGTAACTGCCTTGATTCTATGTTCTTTGATCGGAGTTATTTTTCGGGTTTATACTATCGACAAAGCCTTTGGACTCCACTTCAATTTATAGATCAGGAATCTTATTGAATTGTTATTTAGAGAGCTTCGACCAGTTTTACACTTCGTTCCGAACGTTTCGGTAACAAAACGTGTTCGCGAATCTTTCTGAAGATACTTCCCTGGAAAGAAGTGAACTTCAAAAGCCCAGAATAAAATACTGAATCAAGTTCATCGTAAATCCTCAAACCAGCCATCACACAAACGTCCCGTTTAAAAATTCCCCAATTTGCAATATAACCCGACCCCGGCATTTTTAGAACTCGGTCAAAATATAAAACGTAATTTTATTTTCTCATTTCGCTGTTCGTTCGTGAGTAGCAAGAGTACAATCTCCGAGATATATCGATTTGGGCCGTGGAAAAATTCACAAATCAACGCCTATTTCACGGCACAGCGACTTTGACATGTTCAATTTGGGACGTGAATTGTTTGAAATGAACAAATGCCGTTTTAAATTGCCTCTACATTGCCTTATGTCTGTCTGGATATCGAAGGTGAATGTTCTACGTGACGGAGGAAAGTTGAAACTGAATAAAATAATCGCTGTTACTAGTGAGCTTTTCACTCTACTCTTCTTTTTGGATAGTAAGCTTGTTACAGCTGCTGTTCGTCACTATTTTTCTGCGCTTAGGGTTAAAATTTGTCTTACAAACTGGGTTAAATCCTGCAGGAAGTAGAAATATTCTTTTGAGATATTGATTCACAAAATTTTCGCCAATATCAAACTATTTAACACCGGAAAGCAGCGGGACTTTGAACATTGATTGTTTAATCTAATATGCTGAAAATTATTCAAGAAATGAAATGAATAATTCAAAATATTGAATTCTATGGTTCTGATGATGCGATCCTCTTGAAATTTTGCATGAACATTCAGTATATCATTCTTGATTCACAAGATGAATTTCACTCGAATCGCATATCTTGTTATGGAAATATAAAGATTCTCCTTTTCAAGATTTCAATTGAATTTTTTATGGTTCTGTTAATACTATGGCCACGAAATTTTGCATGAAGCTTGTTATGACCATCTTGCATTCGACCATAACATTTCATTCCGATTGGTTAAATTTTGTCAGGGATATCGAGGAACAAAAATTTTGAATAGCCTAATTTTTTGAAACACCCTATACGATTTTTCTGGTTAACGAATTCAATCGAGACATTTAGATACCGAACTCACCCTGGAAATCTAAAGTTTCTAGGACAATTCTTTCGAAAGTTATCGGCCCCAGTAAAAAAATTAAGAAAATCCCTATCGTTTGAGACCATTTTCAAAAATTACAGACATTTGAGAACGATAAAGCATTGTTTAAGTAGAAAGAGCGATCAAAAACTTGGTCCTTCAGTTCAATAGTTTATTTGAATGAATCTTAGAGCACAGTTATATTTGAATTCAGATTTTCAAGAATATTTGACAATAAAATGATTCTGCAAAAAAGCGTTTGTTTTATATTAATGCATTCAATATGAAACTTCACTCATATAACAAACGTTCTATCAAAGTTGAATTTTGCGAAAGAATATGCTTGAAATTATTTGAAACTTCAAAAAGGTTTTTTTTGTGAATGCAGACGCCATTGACCTATTTATTGGTTAAGTTCAGTCCACCTTGTATTTTAATTGTTGTATTCAATTCACATAGTGATCTGACAAGTATAAGATAGCATATATACAACGGATGAGTTTCAACTCGAAAAACGAAACGCATTCGACCAAATTGTCGAATTTTCCTTGAAACATCTTTCAGTAATCACTGTTTTCTTCTGTTTTAATCCTTATTCTTCTTCCAGGTAAAATAATCCTGCCTTAGATGAACCAGCGATCCTGCTTCGTGAGTATTCAAACTTCCTCATTTCCGGCAACGTTAAAATCCATTATTATTTTTCCCGGAAGTGAGGAAAAACCTGCTGACAATTTCCCGGATTCCAATCCGGGATGGCGAATTTTCTGATGACGCTCACTCTCCGGACCGGAAAACGGTGTCGATTCATTATGACCGGAAATAAATTCGTAAAGTCCAAAGGAAACCCTGGAAAATTACTCCGGTAATAATAGGCCGGGAAAGTTACGAGCGCTTTTCCCGGAGTTTATCGCTTCATCGGAGGATATCGCTCTTTTCCAGCCAAGTTCGGAAGTCGAATTTGCAGATTGAAAGGTATTTTTACTGCTTGAAAGGGGGATGATAATTGTGTCGTTCAAAAATATTGAAAAACTTCTTTTCGTATATTTTCCAGTTTTTCATAACTTTCCGAAAATTATTCGTGAAATAACTGAAAAGTGATAAAAATAACAGCTGCATCAATACTGATCCATGTGGAACACCAAAACTGTATTATTACTGCGTATAATATGTAATCTCACAGGAAAAAGGTGCATATAAGGACCTTCAAATTCTCAACTATTGGTTACATCGTCAATGAATAGTAACAATAATGGACTTAACACTGACCCACGAGGAACTCCCAAAATAACATCACGTCATTCATGAATTCCAGAAAAATACCGGAGCCAATACTGAACCATGTAGAACCCCTAACCACTCGTTCACTCTCAGTCGAAAATGATGAATGAAAAAAATCTTTAAGGCTATTGATATTGGTCAATTTTTTTGTTTGTATGTTCAATTGTTTCCCTAAGATTTTCAGCACAATTGCCAAACTTCCCAATGGGAATCAGAGCATTTCAATCAAAGTCATACAGCTATTCAGTATCTTGTAACGAAAAGATTAGTTAACAAATTCAGAATTCAGAGTGAGTTCCTCTCTGAGGGTAAAAAAGTGACTTCAAAATGTCGATACAAGATTAAGAGAACACCCCATATACAGGGTGTAACTAAATGAGTGTAAAATATTCAAGGAGGTGATTCTTCATCGAAAAAAGAAAGGATCTTTCATATAAAGATACTTCATTGGAGCCTCCCTTGTTAAGATACAGCCCCTCAAGGGAGTACATAAAATTTATATAACAATTTTTTTCACAAGCACCAACAAAGTTACAATATTGAAATCAACCTGACGTTTCCTACTATCAAAAAGACACTTATTTAGTTATTATTTGGTTTACCCCATGGTTGTAAAGGTGGGAAACGCAACCCCTAAAGTTTATTTCCAATGTAACTTTTTGTCTTATTTGTTTACCATTTAAAAATTTATTTCTGATAGCCTGTTTTATTCTAAACAAAAAATGTCTCTTGAGTTTTTTGCCCAAAATAAACCAGTTCGCAGTAAAAAATTATTTTACGAACAACTACAGAGATAGATCGTCATAAATGCGAAACTAATCTATCTAGTAGGACACTTTAAGCGATAGTGACAATTAAATTGGTATAAAGCTAGTAGGAAACGTCAGGTAAATTTCATTATTATAACTTTCTTGGTGCTTGTGAAAAAAATTGTTATACAAATTTTATGTACTCCCTTCGAGGGGCTGTATCTTAATAAGGGATGCTCCAATGAAGTTTCTTTATATGAAAGATCCTATCTTTTTTTCGATGAGAAATCACCTACTCAAATATTTTACACTTATTTAGTTACACCCGCTATATAATTTTAATAGATTGAACTACTTTCCTAGGTATACAGACGCAAAAAATCGACCAAACACAGTATAAATGGCCATTTCGGGTATATAGCCTTGGGAGTTTCACAGGAGTCAGTGTTGAGTCCGTTGTTATTGTAACTCTTCATCTATCTACCACTTCACGTAGATTTCTATTTTCTATTGAAGATTATAACTACCACACTTCATTTGTTAACCTGACGTGGAAGCCTTAAAGGTTTTCGAGAAAATACCAACCACTTATGATCTCTACTTATTCTGGTTCACGTATAGAACGCACTCATCTCCCAACTAACCCATTGACTCCACTTTCAACCATCATCAAAATAGTCTACCGGCACCAAATCCCCTAATATTGACGGCCACTCAGCGAATTCCGCCCCAAATCGAATCAAATCACCTCAGGACGGATCGAGGGCGTGAAAATATACTCCACCAAAACACCCCAGCTTTCCGCAAGTCCAGGATACACCCCCAATCACCTGTCATTCAATAAATTACGTCAATATGTAATTAGCGTTATCGAAACGGGGACAAACAAGTTTACCTGACGAGCGCAAATTGAAATTAGAGCCGGATGGGGAACGCGGATCCTGAAACATGCATCAAATCGTGCTTTTACGCCCGCACAACATTGACAACGAGTTGTCCAACCTCACACATGAGGCCGCTCGTATCGCCAGATACCCCATGTTCGATTCTATGCCACTTTTACTGTCGGATTCGATGGCTGGAATTCAATCGACGGTTTTTCGGTTGGATAATTGAAGTCATTGCGTGACTTGTCGACCATTAGGGGGTTTTGAAGTCTAGGGGTTGGTTTGGAACCTTTAGAATTTGTGAAAATGTGGTAATGGGGGTTTTTGAGCCGATACATGAATTGGTTTTCTCGTCGTTGGATTATTATCCGAAGCGTTTGGGTTTTCGAGTAGGATAGTGGGGTTGTCGGTTTAATCAACGCCATTGACGACCTCTTTGGGTTTCATGAATGAGCAGGGTGGAGAAAAAAAAGACCTACATGGTCACAGTTCCTTACCTAGCCATAAAGAGCCTAATTCAAATGAAGGGTTTTCCAATAAGAAGTATAATTTTGAATATCCCGCTATTTCGGTAGATGTCACGTTTGAAACTGTCATTTTTGACATTTGAGAAGAAGAAACTACGCCATTAATAAAAATGGAACGATACACGCTTCAAGAACGCATTGAAATTATTGAAATTGACTATAAAAATGGTGAAAATTTGGCAGAGACGGTTCGTAAAACTCGAACATTTTTAGGTCGTCGTGAAGCACCTTGTCGGACAGCAATAAAGAAATTGGTTGAAAAATTCGAGCTGTTGAGACAAGTTAGTGCTGTGAAGAATTAAACCCGTGCACGTCGCTCAAGAACACCTGGGAGTATTGCTGCTATAGCTGAAAGTGTTGAGGAAAACCAGGTTTGTCCATTCCTTGTCGTTCTTTGGAATTAGGCATTCCACAAACGTCTTTACACCTTATTTTGCATAAACATTTGGGTCTTAAGGCTTAAGAAGTTCAGTTAACACAAGAACTCAAGCCAGCCAATCATCAACAACGTCTTGTCTTTGCTGATTGGGTCGTTGAAATGCATGAAAATGATCCGGAATTCTATCGAAAAATCATCTTGAGTGATGAGGCCCATTTCCACATCGGTGGCTTCGTCAACAAGCAAAACTGTCGCATCTGGAGCTCGGAAAATCTCTCTATCCCTAACGTGTGTCTGTTTGGTTCGGTTTATGGTCCGGCGGAGTCATTGGACCTTACTTTTTTCGAAAATGAGGCTGGAGCAACAGTTACGGTGAATGGATTGCGCGTATCTAGAGATGATTAATGATTTTTTATGCTCGAAGTTGGATAGTATTGATCTGGACGATGTTTACTTTCAACAAGACGGCGCAACAAAACCATTGATTTTTTGCGGAAAAGTTTCCAAACCGTGTCATTTCTCGAAAAGGTGATCACAATTGGCCACCTAGCTTTTGTGATTTAACACCTTGCGACTTCTTCCTTTAGGGCTACGTGAAAGAGATGGTCTACGCCAAAAGCCCAATTCGTGAGGCTATCGAAGACAGAGGGCAGCCACTTTGCGATTTGGTTATGGAAAATTTCATTGAAAGGATATTATCCTGTAAGCGTGGTCGTGGTTGTCATTTGCCTGATGTTATTTTCCACTTTTAACGGCATAGCTTCTTCCTTATAATGAACGTGCGATCATTTATATTGAAAAATGACATTTTTTTAATATCAAAATAACACCTCTTATTGGAAAACCCTTTATAATAGCATTAAATATCGTTGATTGTGGAGATTTTCCAAAAAGAATATGTTTCGAATTCTTAGTGATTGTGATGTACCCAGCTAGGCTACATGGTTCAGCCAAATCGTCTGTACAGACCTTGCTGTATTACGTATGAAAATAATACAGGCTGTTTGCACTGGTACATATTACAGATAAACGAGAAATTTCGTCGAACTATATTTCCCTAGGTAACTCAATTCACCCGATTATTTTTCTCCAGTTCTCGTTTTCGTACTAACGTGTAAACCCGCCATTAAAAGTGACATATCTCTAAAGCCCCTCCCATACGATAGTTTTAAATTCCACATCGCGGTTTTATCGTCGATCGTAGAAACGTTGTCGAGTCACGTCCCCGTCATTTTAACCCCTGGGGATGATTTACAACGATAAACGTCTGGTATATTTCAATTTAGCAAATTAAAATAGGGTGCCAAAAGGCCGGTGACTTCGTTAGAAGCGAAACTGGGTTGAGTATACAGAGTTTAAATTAGTTTTGTACACGATGACGCGCCATTAATAAATACGGATATCGTTATAGCATGAAAATGGCCAGTGCTGGGGTAGTTTTTTTGATGGTGAGCGTCGCAGTGCAAGTTTGAAAAATAGGGGATGTAAACATTTATTTTTTGAGATGGGGTTTTTTCATTTTTTCGAGTTCTCTATTGTTGTTATTACGTAGTCGATTGGCACAATGGTATTTTCTCTATTTCAGTATTGTAATGACTTCATTACAGTTCTAAAAACGACTAATGAACCCAATACAGCAATGTTTTCAATTACACTGCTCAAAAAAATTAACGCTCATTGTGAAAATCTCAATTTTAATGAAAGTTAACTCTACATTGACTTTATAACTTATTTTTTATGTTCTTTCGGGAAGGTTTTGAACTAAACAATACACATTAAATGGAAGAAAATTCAAGAATGCACCAAATCTTATGTGAAAGAAGAGAAATAAACAATTTTCAAAATACTGGAATGCTGATAAGTAATTTAATACTTGTTATTTCCACCCCTTGCTTTAATTACAGCTCGGCAACGACGGTTCATACTCAAAATGAGTGATCTTAAAATGTTCTGATCTAAACCTTCCCAGATTTCTCTGAGTTGGATTCCTAAGTCAGTAAGAGTAGCTGAATGATTTTCTGAACTTCTCAGCCTTCTATTGAGGTTGTCCCAGACCTGCTCAATCGGATTGAGATCTGGACTTCTTGCTGGCCATTCCATTCGAGAGACTGGCACAATGTGGACACACTTGCATGGAAAACTACAAACCTTTCTGCAATTCTTGTGTATGTCCACCCTTTTTCTCGCAAAACCACCGCTTAGGCCCATTCCTCTTGGATCAAATTGCGTGTTTCGCGTTGCATAGCGATCGAGTGTAGAAAATCAAATGAAAAAAAAACTATTGATCACTAGAATTGATCGAGAACAACTGATTTCAGAATGGAGCAAATACATTCAAAACATGATAATCTCATCTTCTTTTATTCCTGCTAGGAAAAAACATCTGTATTTAAGAAAAACGTTGAAAGTGGATAACATATGCATGCATAATTCTGATAAAAATAATAATCATTGAGAACACCTTCAGTTGTAGAATAAATTTGAGATTTCTATATAATGTGTGTTAATTTTTTAGCACAGTGTATATTTCTCGTTTTGTGCTGACACTGAATTCAGATTCAGCACACATTAAATAATATAATTTTTTAATGACTGTTGACAGGAAAAAATAAATTTTCATCAAGGAAATAAGGTATCAGAGATTTGCTTCCTGCTAGCTATGAATCATCTGTTCTATAAGAAAACTTTTTCAGATCTGATCTATAAGTAAGATTTATTGTGCAGGCTGAGCTATTTGCGGTTCTTGCATGCGCACTGGAAAACATTCGTAGGGGATACTCCGGCCAGCACATTTATATATGTTGCGACAGCCAGGGAACTCTGAAATCTCTATCTGATGTTAGGGTTGACTCTCTTTTGGTAGAAGAATGCAGGAAAGCTCTGCGTGGGCTGGGCTCTGATAACTTTTTGAAAGTAATCTGGTGTCCGGCTCATGCGGATATACCTGGTAACGTCAAGGCAGATGAACTGGCTAGGCGGGGAGCCGGATTAGCATTTGTTGGTCCGGAGCCTGCGCTGCCAATCTGTCGCACATCTGTCAGAAGTTTCTTCAGGAACTGGCTGAACAGGGAATTTTCCTCGGAATGGAGCGCAGGGGTGCCTGAGGTGGTCAAGGATTCTCATTGAGAGACCGTCCTCGCGATCTGAGGTCAATAGTCTTCTGTTGGATGGGAGAAACAACTCGGTCTGGTGACTGGTGCATTGACTGGTCACCTGTTTAACAAGCATTTGAAGAGAATGGGATTGACGAGCTGCTCCCTATGCCGGTGGTGCAGGAGTACTGATGAAACGGTTGAGCATATTTTGTTCAACTGTGAAAACCTTACTGAGTTAAGGTCAACACACCTAGAAAATCCAACACCTTCCTTCCTATGGTGAGAGGGACCACTCCTGGCAGGCTCGCGACGTTTCTGTCTTCGTGTCTGAGGAGCTGAGTCTCTATGGAACGATGCGGGTGAACAATGGGCCACTAGGCCTCAGTTCGGCCGGTAAGGCACCGCACAGAGAAGAAGAAGAAGATCAAGGAAATAAGGTATCAGAGATTTGCTTCCTGCTAGCTATGAATCATCTGTTCTATTAGAAAACTTTTTCAGATCTGATCTATAAGTAAGATTTATCTGTCGAGTATACCACTTTTCAACTTGACGGCAAAATACTCTCTCTAATGCATTGAATATCATATGTTTCCGTTATGAATTTCCAAACCTGTATATTCTTCCTAGCAATGTTTCGTTAGCGTCTTAACACCCTACAGTTTGGAATATTATTGTTATGAGAAGTGGGTTCGTTTCAGCTTGTATTGGTCTTTTTTAAGCCCACAAAAAAGGCTTGGGTCCAGTAGGTGTTAACCTTGACGCACTTTCAGTCATCAAAGCAATGAATTCACAGAACCTCAGGTATACCAAAGGCACTAAATGCCCCAGAAATCAGAGAATCATCTCCGACAGATATAAGCTTCATTAACTCAATCTCAACCTGTTCTAGTTATTCAGTAGGGTAAGTCAGGGTGATATGGTGAAGAAAAAAAAGAGCCGTGTAGAAGACAAAAAAATTCATATTTAAACAGAATGAAAACACTTTTCTTTGGCAAAATATAGAGACAACTACCTAACAGTACCATAAACTCTTTAAGGCATAACGAAACTCTGGAATAAATGAATTTTTTTTTCAAACCAAATCGCCATTTCACCCATGCTCAAGGGTGAAATGGTGATCTTACTTCTTTTGCTTTTTACCGAACAAATTACACATGGATTCATATTTTGTGCAATCTTCATGCAGCCAATGTTGGCAGCTGATACATTCCATCCAATCGACGTCCTTTTTAGTGCAACTGTCAAGTTCACCACATCCTACAACAACACTCTCATCATCGTCCATGCCGTCATCCTCGTCCTGCAAGTCGACATCCAGAGATGATTCCGATTCGGCGTCAGTGGTGGACATTTTTCATTTCTTAGGTTACGTATCTAAGATTTTCCGTTTGCTTTTTTTTTGCTATGGTTTTTCCTTTGAGCTTTCCTTCAGCATCTGGTCCACTTTTCACTGACTCGATTGTTTTTTTTGACGATTTCTGTTTCGAGGATTTAACGATGATTTCTGGAGAATTCAAAACGTCGGCTAAAGCCATTAATTTTTCTTCTATATATAGGCATCCTTACCTGGAACAGTGGTGATTGCTGGAATAGTGACAAACCCTAGGACAGACCTAACCAGAAGAAAAACGAAAGATAAAAAGCTGCGATTTGTCCTAGGCCCTTCCGCTTCAACAGAAAATATATCTTTTCATATTTTTTTAAATTTATGCATCCACAAAACCCTCGACAAAACTTATAAAAATACGCTTTTTATCCCTCACCATTTCACCCATGCCAGGAATCACAATATCTCCCAATTCCTATGGGTGAAACGGTGAATAGCACAGCAAGAAAAAGGAAATATTAGAGGCCATGTTTTCTAGGTTATGTATTACATAAATAAACTAAGAAGGCAGAATATATCAAGAAATACTTCTCGGCCTTCGTTACGGAAAGCAATCTCTATAAACGCATGCAACGTATAAAAATTATTGAGCATCGCAAATAGTTTTGTACAAATTTAGTACAATTTTTAAAACGGGGCCAACTTTTTGCAGGTGCACGTTGAACGGATCATCAGAAACAGCTGGTACTCAGACATTAAGCGACATCTGTGCACTCGGAAAAAAATATAGTAAATCACCATTTCACCCGATTCGCCATATCACCCTGACTTACCCTATAGCATTTCAATGCTATTTTTCGATATATCCAACATCCACAGACGCAGAAACAGAAACTCAATCAACAAAACTACCAACATAACAAACGTAATTCCGACACACTCGCATATATACGTATAACATAGATAAAGCGAAATCCGCAAACAATAAAGCAAAGCACATCGACATCATTCATTTTGACGAATGTCTTTTAATCCATATTGGAACAAAATTGACCAAAACGTCTCTCGTCTGAAAAAGGGCATAAATTGATGGTCTCCATCAAGCCAAATGGACGTTGGACAAGAATTGCCACAATTATTGATGGAAATTGCGATAAATTGGTTCTGATCGTAGTGGACGGTACAGCTAATGACGTTTGTGTCCCTACTTTCCTACTAAATGCTGAGTTATGATTTTAATTGTGTCAATAATCTATGCATCCGATATTCATTAGCTTGTTTCCGATGGAATTATTCATTCGTATATGGCTAACATGCACCAATTATTGTCATTCGGTCTTTTCTTGATGTCACAAATTTGGAATTTATATTTGTTGTTGTGGAATAGCATGGGTTTAATTACAGAATGGTAATTTTATTTCGATGTGAGTTCGGCAGACTCTGTTTTAGATTCATTTCCTTGATTTAATTTGATTTTTGGGATGAAATATTACAGAAAACCTATCATTTGTAAACGAGATGTCGAAAAGTTACAGAATGGCGAATTCACTAACGTTTCTGGATTTAAAATTCACCATTTGTAGAAAAAAACCTGCTAAGCCCAAATTATTCATTATGTGGAGGAAGAAGGTTAACGTTTCAAGCTTTTTAAATCAACAAAATCGCCCTTTTTCAGAAAAGTATATAGAGATTGTTTCGTCGTGAATATTCTCTAGCTCTTGTCCCAATTGCTAGCGCCACCTGCGGCCGTGGAATGAACCCGGTCGGTAAACAAACATCGCCAAATTTTATGTAGATTCATCTATCATCTTCTGATAAACACCTTTTTCAATTTCAATTTCCTCTGTTCTTCTGTTGAAACCAATTGGGCAATTTCGAGTGAAATGTGTGAAACTCGACCAACTAAGTGTTAACCACAAAGCCGGTTCAGAAAAATTTAATCATCCCTTTTCCCTATCCCAAACGCCTCTTCTGCTACCAGATTGAGGGTGAGTTCACCGACACCTTCTCTTTCAACCCTCGAAGTGAGTGCATACATTTTCAATCTGTAAATTGCTCAATCTTGTAATTGTCGTCTGAAATTGATTGCAGTCATTTGCAACCATTTAGAGATTGTATTAGCTCGGATTCAATGATCGAAGGCAACTGATTGCCTCGTTGCAAAATGGTGGAGGATCCGGGTTTCGTATTCTAGTGTCAAAATAAATCAGGGATTTAGAGCTGTAACCAATCCATCACAACACTGGCTGAGTACAAAACGCTAGTTCTAGTTCAGGTGCCTGTCAACCAGACCATTTAGGGAAATGAAAAAGCTGACGCCCTGGCAAAAAAAGGCAAAAACTCCCTTCATGTGTCCTCGTGTTGGTTAGCATCCATACTGATAAGGGTGGAGATCGATAATTGGGAAAACGAGAGAAACACTCTTACGGAATTAACACACCAGTTCAAAGACAAGCAAGTTTACTGATTGCACATTCAAAAGAGAAGACTCAACAAGTTCTGTCATCGTCAGAAAACGAGTTGAGACTGCTTACTGAGCTCTTCACAAGTCACTGTTTCGTGAGATATCACCTGCACAAGATCGGTGTGGAAAACTCTGATATCTGTAGGTTTTGTGGATGAGGTAACATTCTTCCTATAATATCGAAACAAATGATCGAAATTTCTACATCCCAGAAGCTAGAGTTCTCTCTCTCTACCTATTTGAAAACATAATAAGTTGTCTCAAAGTTTGTAAATTCAGCAAAATATTCCATTCTCAGTAAAAGAGCCTCACACAAAATAAACAAATCATCGAATAGTTCTCAATTCGATGATCCAATTCCATATGACATGAAGATTTCTCCAATTCATCTCATTATTTTGAAACAAGATCATTCAAAGTTGCATAATGGCGAATGCACATATTCTTGGAACTCGTTAAAATTCCCTGTTTCCAGAAGAATAACTATGCATGATAGAATTCGAACATACCATCGGATTATTTCGAACCCAATAATCGAATCCCATACGATATACCTAGTGAAATTTTCCAATAAACCCCACAATTCAAAACGCGAAAAGTTCGAGCGCTGCAAAATGGCGAATGCGCCTCGCTTCCGAACCCATCAAAGTTCGGCGTTCCAGGAAAACAACATTTAACTACTCAAATTAATCTAGATCATCCCGTTCCCAGTGCCTTCCCGCAGGATGTCGGTGACGTATCGCACCCGTCAAGGCCTACTATCTCCTCCCGATGCCGTTCGCTTTGAAACTTAACACGTAAAACTTTCACAATTTTGCCGCTACTCAAGCTACTCCACCTCACACGTTATGTAAAACTGCCCTTTTTTCTGCAGGTGCCAACAGGCGCTGAAGTTTCGGTTTACGTTTACACTCGACCGGAAAAACAGCAAAGGAGGAAAGGGAACGCGTTAAGTGTCGACAATATGGCGGTACCCAGGCGACTTGATCATCTTTCACGTCTCGTCCTACGAGAGAAAAGTTTCGCTGAGAGACGGAACAAAGTTTTTATTAAATTTTATTAAAAAAAGTTTCGGGAGAAGCTATATGTTTATGTACTTTTCGTGTAATATCGTCGCCTCGCCGTTAGAGGGCGTTACTGCGGCGGGTGAAAAAGTATATTGTTTCCGGGAAATGAGGACGATGTTTCTGTTTGTATCTGCGGGTTTCATCGACATCCTGGGGGAGAAGTTGAGGCGATACAGCGTGTGTTTGCAGACAGGGCCGACGCTCTTTTGTCTGTGTTTTTGTTTTATTATTTCGCTGAACGACGATTACGCTCATCAATCACTGTAATGCGGGGATAAACTTTTCGATCATATTATGGTTATTACGTCGAAAAGAACAACAGCAATTTTCGAAGTGACTCCGGATGAAATTATCGCAGATAAGTGCAGAATGAGCCTATAAAGAGAACGCGTTTTTTAAACATGCTCAATCTCCTAGAGACACATAGCTATAAGTTATATGAGTTGGGGGATGAAGTGACGATTCATTGTTGATATTTCTGCATCATGAAGAGGGATGCTTCGCTGGAATTCTTCGAGATGACGCCACTTCTTAATTAGTACCGTTAAGTTTTCTCTTGATTCATATACAGGTTGGAAATTCACATCTGAAACATACGATATACAATGCATCAGACAGAGAATTCTTCCGTCCAGTTGCACAGATGAATAGTCGAGACAATGACGCGCTGTAACACACTGAATTCCGTTGTCTTATTGCAATATTCTAGTCTTGTCTCTCTTTTATCGTTGGGAGGAGCATAATTCATTTAGTATGGTAGGCAACAGTAAATACTTGAATCGAGTATTACGGGCAGCCTGACAAATTAAATAATTCTATACGTGTACTGCAGGTTCCCTACCATACTGCGATAAGAGAGAGACAAGACTAGATTATTGCAATAAGACAACGGAATTCATTCAGTTACAGCACTTGATTATCTCGACTATTCATCTGTGCAACTGGAGGGAAGAATTCTCTGTCTGATGCATTGTATATCGTCTGTTTTCGATGTGAATTTCCCAATCTGTATATGAACTATGCTCAAATGTCTTATTGCTATTAGCTTTGCAGTTTAAAGAGTCGAACTAGCAGTCTGTGATAGTCTCGAACGTATGGCATGACTCTGAAGTAAGATTTAGATACTCGTTGATACAATAGATGAATATTTCTCAAAATTTAATCTTCAGCTGAAAATTATGTTTGATCTTTTTTCTGTTGGAGTGTGGGAAGGTGAAACAAGAGTTCTTAGGTACTTTCGTTTGGTCCTGGCATGAAAAGTTGATTAGTTTTAAAAGGGGAATCTTGATTGTCTAGATGAGAGGTTAATCAACTGTGGGACAGCTTGAACTATTACCTCGGCACAAAATGGTGAATGCGCCTGGTACCCATTAAGCCTCTTGTTGTTCATTGTCTTTTATGTCTGATTCAGATATAACATTTTGATTTTAAATCATAATTTTGATCTACAAAACGAAACAAAAATGAGCAACTGTAATATATTTGCTATCACACAAATTAAAACTTTCCTTCCATATAAATTAATTTCAAATGTCAATTTCATTTAAATTCATTCAAGCTAGACTGAAAGTACAATCTTATGTAGATATTTCATGTCACAGCATTATCGAATCTACGGAATTTTCATAATCTTCTACTGGCGTTCAAATTTTCAGCATACAACGTCTTCTTGTGTGTTCCAAGCCTTACTGAAAATTGAAGGTTTCAGTTACCATCATTTTTACAACGCATAATTTCGAATAATTGGCTTTCAGTCGGCAATTTCACGATATTAGGGTAGCAACATAGAATGAAGTTATGTTGAACCATTAAGTTTATCTTGATGTCGTCAGTGTTGTTTCGATTTTCAGATAGCCCTTTGAATAATAATGGACATGGGCACAGTTGTGCCAATTTTTCGGTTGAATTCGTGTTTAAATGAAGGGGTTTTCAGCACGCGATTGCTGTTATATTTGATGAGGATTGTTGACAGCTATTAATATGAAATTTAGGAATTAATTCGAGAGAAGATCGGTATCTGACAGGATATATACGTTGATATTAAACTTGAACAGAGTCGGTTGTCAGAACTCATTTGAGAAAAATGCGAAAATATTTAGTCGCTTTATTTGGAGCCCCAGAATACGGTGGAAACTTAGAAGAGTTCACTTTCGATTCAGGAGACCTTTAAGGGTACGCAGGTTACATCCCAGACACATACGGGTACGTCTATGAGGGTACAGTAACAGAAAGAGTGAGTGTTAGGTCAATGGCTATATATAGCCATACACTCAGATTGTCAAGCTGCTATTAAAGCACTGAGCTCTTACGTCATAGACTCAAAGATGATCTGGGAGTGTCGAAAAAAACTAAATGAGGTAGGCAAAAAAATAAGGTATTTTTAATTTTGGTTCCAAGCTATTCGGGAATCAAAGGAAACGAAGAGGCCAATACAGTGGCCAAAAAGGGGGTCACGAATGTCATATTTGGCCCAGAATCCTGTATAGGTAAGTACCTATAAAAAGGAGTTTCTGGAGAAGGATAAAGCCGAGTGGGAAAAACTCTGGCGGAATCTCATAGGGATAGATCATTCCACTAAGTTCCTTCGAAACTTTGAAACAGCAAGATCCAAAATATATCTGGATCTTGGTAAGAAACAATTACACCTCCTCACTGGCTTTCTTATAGGAGACTGTCGCCTCAAGAAGCACCTGTTGAGAATGGGATTGTCGGACACTGACTAGTTTAGGTTCTGTGGGGAGGAGGAAGAAACCCCCATTCACCTAGTCATTGAATGTTTTGGCATTGCGAGCCTGAGGAGAGAATGCCTTGAGCGGAAAACTTGTGAGAGTGAGGAACCAGCCTCGTTGAAGCGTTCACAGATATTCTACTTCATCAGATCTCTTAACTGGAAGGCGAACTGTGAAAGGTGTTATCGAAAACCTTGATTCTTGAATGCTGTTCTACACTGTACTTATTTCTAGTTCTTCCAATGTGTCGAATTAATGCAGCCACAATTCCCTGGACCATTTTGTTTTGAATTTTCGAAGAGATATCTTCAATTTCAATATGTTTCCCTCTGTCAAGAATCCCAAGTATAAGTATAGACCCTTAAACTAACATTTATATCGTCTCCATACTCAGCAAATTAATATAATTCAACACAACATCCAATGAAGCCATATATATCCACTCATCCTTCAGCATTCTCAATAAGTTGATCATTAATTAACCGCTTCAAACCAGGAGTAACTCAGCACAACGAGACGAAGAGTATTCACATCATCCTCAGGAATTCATCACGTCCTCTCGTCTGCTTCAAGTTTCCTCCACCTCAAACACAAGATTTAATTAAGTAGAACAGATAAAGGCGCAAAAGCTTCACCAGAAGGCGCTTAATTTATAATACCGATCTTAGGAAGCTGACTATGACACTTTAAGCTATGATTGATGGGTAGAAAGGGTAGGAACCGAACCTTTAAAAGGACGTATCATAGTAGGTTATGAGCCCCTCGATGCTAACTCGTCTTTTGAGGTGACACCTGGTGGCGACTCTGGGAATTTAGGGGTGTGACGTATATGGAAAATATTATCGTTTTTGATGGGGGATTAATTTGAGATAACGATCAGTGGAATCTGGGTGTAAAAGCACTGCCAACACAATAAATATAGTCGAACAATAATGTAAAGAAAACCATGAAAAGTTGTGTCATTATGGTTCGTTCATTTTGGAACAAAAGTTCATTTTACGGGTGGTTTATTCACTACAACCAATTTCGACGACAGCTTTTACAAGATTGAGCAATTTATGAATGAAATTTTGTGTGCACTTACCTCGAGAGTTAAGAGAGAAGGTGTCTGTGAATTCACCCCAAATCTGGTAGCTGAACGTGGTTGAGGATAGGGAAAAGGGATGATTAACCTTTTCTGAACGACTTTGTGGTCATCACTTAGCTGTTCGAATCTCACACACTTCATTCGATACTGCTTAATCGGTTTTTAACAGAATAACAGATAAAATTGAAATAGGTGCTTTTCAGAAGATGATAGATGAATTTTTTGAATTACCGAGAACTTAAGTTTGATCACTTTTCGAATTAAACGCACAATTCGATAGTTGGAGAAAATTATTAATTAATGGCCATGTTTTCTCACCGATCGGGTTCATTCTGCGGCCGCAGGTGGCGCCAGCAATTGGGTACATTCACGACTGAACAAGAATGATATTATATAATTTAAAAATTAAGAAGAACCCTGAGCAGGTGCTTTTGAGCGCTTGTTCATGGTGTAGCAATAATGCTATTACCTCAAAATTTTGTATACGTCTTGAGATTCATGCTGAGTATATGAATGCGAATCTCAGCACGATCGGAATTATATTGAGGACATTATTCAAAAAATTATATATGAAAAAATTCTATAGTTCAGATGATGCGATTCTCTTGAAATTTTGCATGAACATTCAGTGTATCAATCATCATTCACAAAATAAACTTCACTCGAATCGGGTAATTGTTATGGAAATATGGAGTTTCTTTTTCGATATTCCAATTGAATTTTCTATGATTCTGTTATTATTATGGTCACAAAATTTTGCATGAGGCTTATTATATGCATCTTGCATGTGGCCGCAAAATTTCATTTCGATTTGTTTCGTTTTGTCTGAGATTTTGAGGAACAAAAATTCTGAATGGTCATATTTTGTGGAACACCCTGTACGATTAGGCTGGTTAACGAACTTGACCGTGACATTAGAGAATCGAACTCGCCCTGAAAATCTAGCTTCTAGGACAATCCCTTCGAAAGTTATCGTGCTCACGGTCGGACAGCCCCACGGACAGAATTGAGTCGAACCATTCCCGGCTAAAAATCGAAAATCACAGACATTGGGAAAAACAACTCTTTCAGGTAGAACCAGCGCTCAAGAAGGGAATAACTTGTAGAAAACCCATGTTATATATTCACGAGTCGCCACTGTACATAATGGACATGAAGTTAGTCCATTTAACGTTTTGAAAACCATCATGAAGCTTTTAATATCATGGAAAATAGAGAATTATTATCAGTAATAGGGCATGGTAGAGTTGGATTTTATGAAGCGTAGAATATGTTTATACTCGTATTAGTTTTCCCGTTAAAATCGATCAGGTTTCTATCGAATTCACAATGAGCAGTTAATAATTCGATTATGTGTTTCCATACAGATTATGCATAAAATACAAATATTCCGTGTGCATGGCAGGACATTGATTAGTGCAAATTATCCTGAAATGGAGTAATGGACTGATGGGATAGTCAATATTCACTAAGTTTCAAGGTCTGGAAGTTAAGACTGTCAGCTGCCCTCTGTTAGAAATTATCCTCAGCCTGAGTAACACATTTAGGAATAATCTATTCGTGGAAGATTCTTTCAGAAGGCATCTTCAGTTTCTTCCTTTTCCAAAAATTTTTTTTTAGCGCTCGTTCTACTTCAACGAGTGCTATATCGTTTCACCCAAATGTCTGTAATTTATAATTTTGGGACGAAAATGGTCCCAAACGATAGGGTGTTAAAATATAGTCATTCAAAATTTTTGATCCTCAATATCTCGAACAAAAATCGAATTGAAATTTGGCAGCCACATGCAAGATGCTCATAATAAACCTCCTACAACATTTTGTGCCCATAGTTCCAAGACAATCATAAAAAATTCAATTAGAATATTCTGAATATCGAGAGAATCTTTATGGTTTCAATAACAAGATAACCGATTCGAGTAGAATTTATTTTAAGAATGAAGATTGATATACTGAATGATTATGAAAAATTTGAAGAGAATCGCTTCATCTGAACCATAGAATATATTTTTTTTCAATTATTGATTTTTTACATATTTTATTATTTGAATAATTTCCAGGATACGATTCCGATCATGCTCAGAATTTGCATTCATATACTAAGCAATAATTTCAAGTACTATACAAAATTTCGAGGTGATAGCGTTTTGCCACTCCAATAAAAGCTCAGAAGCACCTGCTCAGGGCTATTCTTAAAATTTTTATAGGTTAATTGACCACATAAATCTTCTAGGCCAGTATGTAGCGTTGTGCTCTTTTTCTGACTTGTGTGCTAGCCTCTTCTTTTGTTTGCATCTTGAGTAACTAGGAATCCAGACTAAAGAGACACTGCTGCTCATGCCTACTCCAATGAGTTTTTCTCAGCACTCTCTTATCAGATTTGAGCCCAGTTGAGAAACTGATCCATCAAAACTCTTCGATTATACTTTGAATGAAGTCGATAGAACTCAATAATTTGAAGCTACTATGAAAGCGAAAGAAAAAAAACTAAAGTGGACAATTAAAGGAAGCAGCTATTATTTCAATCGTCGAAATACTCAATCTTCTGTAACTCTCAAAAACGTCTGGTCTCTGAAGATCTAGTGAATTACAGATATACAGGGTGTAACTGAATAAATGTAAAATATTCAAGGATGTGATTCCTCATCGAAAAAAAGATAGGATCTTTCATATAAAGAAACTTCATTGGAGCATCCCTTGTTAAGATACAGCCCTTCAAAAGGAGTACATAAAATTTGTATAACAATTTTTTGCACAAGCACCAAAAAAGTTACAATATTGAAATTAATCTGACGTTTTCCACTAGCAAAAATACACTTATTCAGTTATTTATTTGGTTTACCCCATGGTTGTAAGGGTGGGAAACGCAACCCCTAATGTTTATTTCCAATGTAACTTTTTGTCTTATTATTTGTTTTCCATTTAAAAATTTATTTCCGATAGCCTGCTTTATTCTAAACAAAAAAAGTCTCTTGAGTTTTTTGCCCAAAATAAACCAGTTCGCAGTAAAAAAATATTTAACGAACAACTACAGAGATAGATCGTCATAAATGCGAAACTAATCTATCTAGTAGGACACTTTTAGCGATAGTGACAATTTTTTTTGCTAGTAGGAAACGTCAGGTTAATTTAAATATTGTAATTTTTTTGATGCTTGTGAAAAAAATTGTTATACAAATTTATGTACTCCCTTTGAGGGAAGGTATCTTAACAAGGGATGCTCCAATGAAGTTTCTTTATATGAAAGATCCTATCTTTTTTTCGATGAGGAATCACCTCCTTAAATATTTTACACTTATTTAGTTACACCCTGTATATGGAAGGGATTGATGATTCATTCTAGAGAACTGTCAAAAGTGACAAATTTTACCCAAAGGTTTTTTTCGATCCAAATTCAAAGAGTGATCTCTGACAACGGCTGGAGAATGCCTACCGAAACGTTTAGAAGTTGAGAATAAATGGTGAAAATAGCCCAAATGACATTCAAAAGAAAATACTCATTTACATACTTTCAAATTATGCTTTTCAAAAGACACTGTGTTCCCATTGCCCTTCAGGCCCTGCAATATCACAATTCAATATCGCATACAACGTCTTTTCGCTCAAACTTCCTAAGAAAAACAAAACACTCCAATGTCTCATTCATAATATACACATCGTTGAATTTGAATATTATATTAAACACAGTGTAAAGCTGCTCCTTACTCCTTCGAGCGACGTATTCATTCATGTCCTTTTCAAGCGAATAACGCAAACGCTTCTTTCTGTTGACGCTTGGAAATGAAGAACACGACGATTATGTTCGAGATAATTTAAATTCTTCTCCCAAATATTATTCGGAGCTCTTGCTGAATATTCAAAGGACATATGAAGTGAAACGCTTTATGAACTCTAGACAGTCGGTATTGGACTCGTTTGGAAATGAACTTGAATCAAAATGAGAGCAGCTTCAATGGAGCTTTTTTGTTGGAACTGAGGATATTACTACTTCTTGTACTTAAAGTTTGACATTGGAAAGACTTGGAATGTTGAGAGAATCTTTATTCAACTTCTGGCATGACTCGAAACAAATTTATGAGGAGATGCATTAGTTTATATCATTATTATTATTATTAGAACTAGGGTCGTGATTGCTAGGTTAGCCTTCCAGAAACTGTGATCGTGTTGATCTTCATGTTCTCTACCTTACTCAACATACCTATTTGAAGCTATTGGGTTTAATGAGTAAATTTACAGTTGTTGAATATTCGTTTGTTAATATAACAACTATTCACTCTACTCACACATTTTAATGCTTCTTCTGACATAATCTCATTATTGACAATCACAGAATAATTAAATAAATGAAGCATATTCAACATTTTTCCTGAAATTGAAATATTGTCAATCCTTACAAGAAGTGTTGCCATCTCTAGTAATACTCAACAAAAACTAATATTCATCTTAAAAACAAAGTCAAATTTCCAATTCAATCATTCTTTTAGGTAAACCCGTTATAAACTTCGACCCTAAGATTTTGAAATGAACATTCAAAACATGGTTGAAACTATTGGGTGTGATGAAGGAATTCACATTTGTTGAATACTCGTTTATAAATAGAAAAACTGTTCACTTTTATTATACTTTTCAATGCTCATTCTGACATCAGCACATTATTGACATCATCACAGAATAGATAACAGTATATTATGCAACGAGCTTATAATGATAGCTATTATTCGTGAGGTGAAGTTTAGGCCACGAGCCGTAGGCGAGTGTCCCAAATTACCGAGCGAATAACAGCTATTATACGCAAGTAGCATACTATACTTTATCCACGACTACTGGATATATTTCTTGAAGATTTTAACATTTGGCGACCGTGACAAGACCCTTATACGATAAGCGTGAAAAAAGTCAAGTTGACACATGAGAAATTTTTGGAGTCATTGTATATTTTATATTTTTTTATATTTTGTTATAAAAAAAGCTCTAATGGATATAATGATAGTAGATTTGGCCCTCGATTGACAAGGTATGGCCATATTTGTTAGTACTTAAGAATACTGAAGAAATACCAATTTAAAGAATATTATATCAAAGCTAAATCTATGAAGCATCTGACAGCAGTGATCAATATCTCATTATTCCATTGTGATTAATGGGAATTATTCAGGCCGAGCATATTTTTTACAATAGTCGTGGATAAATGAATAAAACATACTCAACATCTTTCCTGAAATTGAAACATTGTCAATTCTTACAAAAGTGTTGCCATCTCTAGTAAGACTCAACAAAAACTAATATTCATCTTAAAAACACACCCGGTATACGCCTAAAATATAACGCCAAATTTCCAATTCAAACTGGATTCCCTTTTTCAATCGTCTTCAGCGCCTAAAAAATTATCTATCCGAAAACAGCGTCTCGAGGGTTTACAGGGATATCCCTTTCTATATACACTCGAATTCAATTCCTCAAAAATCAGTTATCATTCTTTTCTCCCCTCGAATATCCGATCTCAAATCATGCAAATTCAATATTATCCTCAAGTCCCCAGGTCGTGGAATAACTTCCGTCGTCTTGCGATATCCCTTTGTTTTTTCGGTGGTATTTCAGACCCCGACGTGCTTCAAATTTGGGAGGCGCAAGGTCACGAGCGGCTGGCGATTTGTCATTTCTAGCTCCCCGCTCAGCCATGTACGAAGGGAATTTTTCTCCTAAGACAATTTATCATTTGTAACCGTATTATATCCGGAGATCTGCAGTGAAATATGGTTACCGTATAAATAAAGACAGGGGTTGGTTATAGAGTCTATTTGCAAGTTTAGATGGGCTTTGGAAGTCGATTTTAGTGAGATAGTTGACTGTTTATTCGGGAATTGTGTTCGTTGCAAAATGGTGAAGGAGCCGATGTCCCACCCCTCTTTTTTGTTGCAAAATGACGAATGCGTTTGGTTGGTTTTAGATGTTGAATTTGAAAATATGATGTTTAAGTATGAATCTTTGGAAAATAATCAGCCACATCAAGAAATTATCTCTTCCTGCTCAGCTATGTGCGAAGAGACTTTTTCTCCAAAGACAATTTATCATTTGTAACCGTATTATATCCGGAGATCTGCAGTGAAATATGGTGACCGTATAAATAAAGACAGGGGTTGGTTAAAGAGTCTATTTGCAAGTTTAGATGGGCTTAGGAAGTCGATTTTAGTGAGATACTTGACTGTTTTTTCGGGAATTGCGTTTGTTGCAAAATGGTGAAGGAGTCGGTGTCCTCAACACTCTTTTTGTTGCAGAATGACGAATGCGTTTAGTTGGTTTGAGCTGTTTGATTTGAAAATATGATGTCTAACTATGAATCTTTGGGAAATAATCAGCCACATTCAGGAATTATCTCCTCCTGCTAAGCTATATGCGAAGAGAATTTTTCTCCTGAGACAATCTATCATTTGTAACCGTTTTATATCCGGAGATCTGCAGTGAAATACGGTTAACGTATAAATAAAGACAGGAGTTGGTTATAGAGTCTACTTGCAAGTTTAGATGGGCTTTGGAAGTCTATTTTATTGAGGTAGTTGACTGTTTCTTCGGGAATTGCGTTTGTTGCAAAATGGTGAAGGATCCGGTATCCTCAACCCTCTTTTTATTACGAAATGACGAATGCGTTTGGTTGGTTTGAGCTGTTTAATTTGAAATTGATGTTTAAGTATGAATCTTTGGGAAATAATCTCCAACATCAAGGAATTTTCTCGCCTTGCTCAGCCTTTTACGAAGAAAATTTTCTCCTAAGATAAGTTATCATTCGTGACCATATTATATCCGGAGATCTGCAGTGAAATATGGTTACCGTATGAATAAAGACAGGGGTTGGTTATAGAGTCTATTTGCAAGTATATAAGTCGATTTTAGTGAGATAGTTGACTGTTTGTTAGGGAGATTGCGTTTGTTGCGAAATGGTGGAGTTTCCAGGTATCCGTTTTCTTGGTTGCGAAATCGCTAATGTGTTTGGTTGATTCGGACTGTTCAATTCGAAATAGTGAAGTGTAAGTTTGAATCTTTCGGAAAAAATCAGCCACATTGAGTTATTCTCTCCCCCTGCCCAGCTATGTGTGAAGATGATTCTGATATATTCTGATGAATTTGTTACCATAAAAAAAATTCTCACCATTGAAAATAGCTATTCTTCCCTCTAAAACAAGCCCCAAATCTACTTCTCCCATCATTTCCTAGAAAGACCAATTCCAACTTATTTCTTTCTCAACATTGATAGATCGAGATGTCGCCAAGCCCTCTTGATCTAGCAGCAAACCAAAGTGGAGAATCGATCACCTGCTGTTTCTCACACACCCCCAACCCCCCCAGGGTTGAAGAGACGTCAAGCGTTTTCAATATTCTCGGCCCGACAAAGGTTTTTCCGCCTTTTTTATTGCTCCGGGTTAAATGTTTGTAATATCTCGACAGAATGCGTCAAATTTGTCAGGGCACTATTAATTTTTATCGATCATGTGGAAATTGACGTATCACGTGAACGCTACGGCTTACGTCAGTATTTTTGACGTATGAAAAATTGAGTCCCGTCAGGAATTTTCGTTATTGAAGAGGTACATGGGAAAAATATGTGGGGGATGAGTGATGTCGCTTATTAGTTTTTCGTGGAGCGATTTATTTGATGTGTTTTGGGGAAAACGTGCTTTTATTATTAGAACTAGGGTGTCCAGGACCGGTTTCCCCATATGAATTGTTCTTAGGCCAGCCAGCTCTGGCAGTTTTTTGTGCTAATGATCCACAGAGTCTGCAAAACTCATCTGCTGACTTCAACATACTATACAAATATCATTCATACCGTATATATATTCTTTTGAATTGAGAGCTAACAAAATACAATACATGAAACAGAAAAGTCCCTAGCTGAGGTTGGTGCAAAACGGGGTACCATACTATTATGTCGTATGATACCAGAGCAAAGGGAAAAACCTCAGTAGAAAAAACCCTGCCTCGCCGTTTTGACAAAATTAAAAATTAAAACTATTCGAATAAATTCCTTCAATATTCAGATACAAAATACGTAATTCTTGCTCTTGGGCCAGGAGGGTGTTTTAAACCAGGTCTGGCGTTCCAAGTGATGATTTTCGAATCTTCTGTTCTTCTAAGACCGCTACAGGACCCAACTGAAGGTTAATCATCTCCCATAGATTTAAATATCGGTATTTCATCCTAAATATCGAATTTAATTACGGAATAATGATAAAAAACGTATGACTCCGTTAAAAGTTCCAATATCATTCGAAACTGAGCTCGTGATACATTTTGGAGCTTTTTGTTATAAGTAGGTGAAATCTTCACGAATTTTTTTGGCCTGAGCAATTCCAGTAGTGTTTCTCCAGAAGGTTGTTCCGTTATTCGACTCCCATTGCTGGACCACTGCCTTATATTGGTATTTTCCAAACCTACAGAAAGACTTAGATACAGCAGGTGTTGACCTTAATGCGCTTTTCACAAGTTCATCAGCTCTTTCATTTCCTTTTACACCATAATACCTTGGCACCCATAGGAGGGTCACTTTATTGCTTCTTGCCAGCTGCTTTATGATTTTACGGCACTCCCAGGTCAGCAGAGTCCTCTGACAGTGTGATAAACGTGCTATACTTTTGTCAAAATGTCTGAGGTTTTGAACTAAAGATGCAGATTCAGGTATGTATCGCGTGATCAGTAATATTGGAGATCTGTTCGAAAAATATGACAATAACGTCTCGATATTTCGTTCAAAATTCATGCATTGTGAAGAGGTTGTTCATAAGGATCCACAGAGATTTTAAAGTAGATGGTCCTAAAGTACCTCTTCATTCAAATCTATTCTCCATAGTCAAGAGCCTCAATAGGGCGCGTAATAGCTATGTTTTTTCTATGATAGATTTTATTCTCTGCTTACGAAGTTGATATTTTGACTTGCGTTTCTGTGTTTATCATTATTCCAAAATTAAATTCGTTATTTAGGATGAAATACCACTATTTAAATCTATGGGAGATGATTACCCTTCAGTGAGGTTCTGAAGCGATCTCAGAAGAACAGAAGATTCGAAAATCATCACTTGGAACGCCAGACCTGGTTTAAAACACCCTCTTGGTCCAAGAGCAAGAATTACGTATTTTGTATCTGAATATGAAGGTATTTATTCGAATAATTTTAAGTTTCAATTTAGTGAAAACGGCGAGGCAATGTTTTTTCTACTGAGGTTTTCCCTGTGCTCTGGTATCATACGACAAAATAGTATGGTACCCCGTTTTGCACCAACCTCAGCTAGGGACTTTTTTGTATGTATTGTATTTTGTTAGCTCTCAATTCAAAAGAATAAATCAATAAATAAATGCCTTCATATTAATTCAAGAAACCATATAGATCGCAAAACCCTTCCTCTTAAGCACCATCAAAACTCGTCAACCATGTCGGAATCAAAAGGAGACTCCATCGAATATCGATCTTACAATTCGCAAACTTTCATCCGACCAACATCGTTCTGCAAGGCGCTGAGACGCCGAAAAAACAATCGAACGCGTTTCGCAGATTCCAATACGAGCGATATTGAATTCGGTGGTTCGCCGAGTATCAAGAGAGCGCTGGATCAGACTTTCACACGCTCCGTATGACGACAAACTTGTCCTCTTTAATATTCTGCAGAAGTTCGAAATACATGGAAAGCAATATACAATCTGTCAATAGCAGGACGAAAATCCGAAGGCATGCACACGTCGGTTTGTTAGGCTTTACAAGAGAGCGTCGAGACGCTACAAGGTGCGAAATCTTAGGAGTGGTAAGGAGGTTACACGATGCGGAAGGAATTGCTGAAAATGTAATCGTAGCGAATTGGTTAGCATTCACTTGTCATTGGCGTAGAGGTAGCTGGATGACGAATTTTGAGAATATACTTCAAACCACATATTCATCATTCACAACCACATAACTGTGGTAGCTTCCAACAACCACATAACAGTGATTTGTAACTGATACTGGATCATGTTGAGGCACATATAATTCATCTACAACCAACCACATAATTGTGGTTGCAATTACCACCCACACAATGATGGTTCGACACTAACTGGCCCAAAATCTGGCCTGTGAGGTAGAGTTTCTGGAGAAGGAAGAAACTGAAAGAGGGCCACTCTGGGAGACTCTTCCAGGAATGCATCATTTCAAGAATTTCCTAAGGAACTGCAATTTCCAGGACCTGAGGAAGCATATGATGAGAAGAAGATTAACAGAAACTGACTAGTGTAGATCTTGTGGAAAAGAGGTAGAAACTCCTGTTCACTTAGTTACAGAATGTCTCACATTTGCGAGCTCGAGCAAAGAATGTTTTGGACAGGAGAAGTATAGGAGGAAAGTAGATTCAGTCTCCTTCAAGCTCGGCCATTCGGGAATAAAAAAACGAAGAGGCCAATACATTTGCCAAAGAGGGCGCACGAATGACACTAATTTGCCCAGAACCCTTCTGTGGTATAGGTAAATGTACCTATAAGAAGGAGTTTCTGAAAAAGGAGAAAGCCAAGAGGGAAAAACTCTGGCGGAATCTCCCAACGATGGATCATTCCATTAAAATCCTTCGGAACTTTGAAACAACAAGATCCAAAAAATATCTGGATCTTGGAAAGAAACAATTACACCTCTTCACTGGCTTACTTACAGGACACTGTCGTCTTTGGAAGCAACCTGTTGAGTATGGGATTGTCGGACACTGAAGAGTGTAGATTCTGTGGGGAGGAGGAAGAAACCCCCATTCACCTAGTCACGGAATGCTTTGGCATTGCAAGCCTAAGCAGTGAATGCCTTGGGCGAGAAACTTGTAAGAGTGAGGAACTAGCCTCATTGAAGCCTTCACAGATACCGGATTCCATCAGGTCTCTGAAACTGCAAGGCGAGCTGTAAAAGATGTGGTCAGAACAGCTCTGTAAGGGGGCACAATAGACCTTAGATTAGATTAGATTAGATTAGATAGTGGTCGATCGGCACGTTGATTACCCTTCTGCACTGCGACCAATAAGGTCTTTTGTGCGTTACCATGCTAAAACTACGTTTTTCCCAGGAATCTAACCTCCTTAGCAAAGCTGATCACTTCCTTAGGAGACTTCGCTTTTATGTCGGCTGGCGTTAATAACGCGCCACCTAGTAGAGTAAGTCTGGTTTGCGCCAGCGCAGTGCATTGGCATAGTATGTGCTCGGTGGTTTCAGTGGCCGATTCACATAACCTACAAATGTCGGAGTTTTCTTTACCGATCTTGTGTAGGTGTTATCTCACGGGACAATGCCCTGTGAGAAGGCCGATTAGCACTCGTTTTTTGACAACGGTAGAGCTTGTTGAGCCTTCTCTTTGGAAGGTTCGATTAGTCTCTTTGCTTGTCTCTGACCGGATGTGTTTATCCAGTAAGAGTGTTTCTCCCTTTTTTCCCAAACGCCTACCTCTGCCCTAATCAGTGTAGGTGATACCAACAGGAGGGCACGGGTCCGGTGAAGGGTGTGTTTGCTCCTCTTTTTGCAAGGGCATAGACCTTGATGTCGTAGTGAACTGTAACCCCTTTTTTCAGACTAACTCAAACTAACTTAACTAATCATCAGGTACCAATTCTCCCCGAAAAACCCTCCACTTTCTCCACCACTGCCACACATTTAAGAAATCCATTTCCGTTCAACCGCACCTAGGAAACCCCTAAAAACCATATTTAGCCGAATAACGCTTTCAAATGTGGGGAATGAAAATTGAATTAACAGTTTGTTTACGACAAGAACGCAAGCTGAATTAAACCGTCCTCGGCACGTGTAAACCTGTTCATGCCAGAGAGCTTGGTTTCCTTTTCCGCACGATGTACTATGTATATATGTCCCTGGTATTATCTGATTAGATATACGCCTTCAAGGCGGTCACATTCCATTAAAAGCATGGTGTCACGACAGCCTCCCCTCTTACCTGAATACACTGCAAGATTTCTCAGCTACATCTCAGATGGGTAAATATTTGAGCTCGTAAATAAATTTTCGGAATTGAAATTGGATTGAAGGTTTCTCCTGTATACATATCGTCATGCTGTAGGATTATTTAGAACATGGCTTGAGATTGTATTGACATATTTCTAGTTTACAATCTATTGAAAAGTTCAAAAACCCATGTGTGGAAAGTGAAAATGTTTTGTTAAAATTGGGAAAAGAACCGATGCAAAATGGTGGAGGTGCCGAGTCCCCACGCTTGGTTATATCCTATTAGATAATGCTTTTCTGTGACGAATTACGGAGGTTTTAGGATTTAGTGGTGTGGAAAAAACATTAGAAACTCCGAGAAAATAGTACAAGCGATGTTCCACCTTGAAATATACCAACCAGTTCAAAATACATACATGTTTACAATAAGAAAGATAATATCTGATACAAAATACTTTTCGGATACGAACATTTTGAGGATTGAAGACTTATATTGAATTTGAAATGATGAAAGAAAAATGATGTTTATTTTTCTAGCTTGACTTGGTTTTTTGTTACAAAGTTTTCTGAAACTATAAGTGACAATTTTCAATGATTCAATAGATATTTTTGTTTGAAATTATTATTCAAAAAAGACCAAGTCAGTAACATTTCTCCAATTTCTGGAAAAATTTATAGGTTTTCACTCCCAGTCTCTGAAACAGAAATAATTGAAAAATCTTCAATGAAGATGAAGTGCTCCTGCGAAAATCTTTGCACTTATTTGTCAGGAGCAAATTGGTCTTGAAAAAATTGTTGCCTAACTGTAAAACTGAAAAAAAGAAATAAATGAAAAGGACGATGTAACGTTCCGGTGTCTTATTATATACCTTCTTCAGACAAACTTGTAAAATCTTCAGAATTGTGTGTTTTCTCATTTGTTGTCTAATTGACATTTTTTTTAGAAATGCAGAATCCTCCCAGAATATATTTCAATCGATATTTCTCCAATTCTTAATTAACTCAAAACCAATTCTGTTGAATTATTTTCATTATATTTCATTCAACATAGAATGATTTTTTCAAGGGAAATGCGTTGCGTCTCAGCAAATTGCACACATTTATAATATAATATTGAGAAAATCATTTCACTTTTACGTACAATACAAGAGCACACAAATAAAAACCTCAGTGAAAAGTCCCTGTTTTAACAAATTTATGTAGTGATTATATTATGATTCAACTAGTTTAAAGAATAAATTGAAATATTTATGCCGAAGGGCTCATTTTTCCTCGACACATCTAATCATTTTACCCCTTAGCTGAATATCTTGCGAGTGAATCTAAAAAAAACAAAGCAAACTATATTCAAATTTGAAATGCAATATTCGAGCCTGAAAGCCAGAAAGGTTCATCAAACCAGGTCTGGTTCTCCAAGCAATAATCCTTCTTTTTCACCTCACCGAAAACAAATAAAACCGCCTCACACTTTGAGGTCATCCCCAAAAAACACCTCAGGCCATCCTCGACTGCACATGAACAGACTCATCTAGTAAATCTACAAAAAATAACGGTCCCAGAATACACCCCTGCAGTACTCCTTCACGAAAACACCACTCCATCGCAAACTGTTAATATTTTCTGGATCTCCTCCATTTTCACCCCACCAAAAACAAATAAAACTGCATTAACCCTTTCTCCCACCCCCAAACTGCATCCCCTAAAAACACCTCAGGCTGTCCTTGAGTGCATTCGGAACTAGCACTCGTTCATCCCTTTGCCGTTTCGTTTTGCGAGTTGTTTATCGCGCCCCCAGCTAGATAGCGGCCAGGGGCGAAACAATGCATAAAAGCATAGAATCCTCCTTTTGTCCCGGTCCCTATTATTCCCTATTTTCATTTGTACGTCGCGGGATAAGCGGATCCTACGGGAAAGCCCGATCTGGGAGTGCGCCAAACCCAGTCGCGTTTTAATTCGATTTCGAATAGGGAAAACGTTCGAAAGAGATTACGCGTTATCAATTGACATTGTTGCTCTTAAGCTTGTTCGATGATAGGTCTATAATGGGGGATGGTGGAGCAATAGGGGTGTCTATTGATTCGATATTGATTAGGGGTGGTTTTTGTCATTTATGTCGTTTTTGGATGGTAATTTTGTGTCCGATTTGAATGTTGACTGATCGTAAATTATAATACACTGACTATAACCTCAAAGGAAATACCGTAAAATGGTATACAGATGGTTTCAAAACCTCTACAGGAGCTGGCGCTGGGATATACGGGCCAAGTACCAAGTATGCACTGTCGCTAGGCTTCTGTATGAGCGTCTTTTGAGCGGAAATCTTAGCTATTGAAAGATGTCTTGATATAAATCTAGACTATCAGAAGTGTGATATAGCCATACACTCATTAAAGCACTGAGCTCCTACGTTATCGACTCAAAGATGATCTGGGAGTGCCGGAACGAAATCAATGAGGTAGGCAAGAAAAATAAGGTTTTTTTAATCTGGGTTCTCGGCCATTCGGGAATCAAAGGAAACGAAGAGACCAATACACTTGCCAAAGAGGGCGCACGAATGTCACTCATTGGCCCAGAACCCTTCTGTGGTATTAGTGAATGTACCTTAAGAAGGAATTTTGGAGAAGGAGAAAGCCGACAGGGAAAAACTCTGCCGGAATCTCCCAGGGATGAATCATTCCACTAAGTCCCTTGGGAACTTTGAAACAGCAAGATCTAAGTAAGAAACAATTATACCTCCTCACTGGCTTCTTACAGGACACTGTCGTCTCAGGAGGCACTGTTGAGGATAGGATTATCGGACACTGACGAGTGTAGGTTCTGTGGGGAGGAGGAAGAAACCCCCTTCACCTAGTCATGGAATACTTTGGCATAGCGAGCCTTAGAAGAGAATTCTTTGGGCGAGAAACTTGTAAGAGTGAGGAACTAGCCTCATTGAAGCCTTCACAGATATTGGATTTCATCATATCTCTGGAATGGAAGGCTAGCTGTGAAAGATGTGGTCAGAACAGCTCTGTAATGGGGCACAATAGACCTTGAGGTCGCAGTGAACTGTAACCCCTTTTTTTAAAGTAAACTAAACTATCATCCAGAGCAACAACTGCAGAGAGTATGTCTCAACCTACTGCTTCACTTCAGTGTGGGAAGATGCTTTGAAGGATCTATTCGATCGAACCCTCATATCTACGCCACTGGCTCCCACTTAATAATCAACGCAGAAATCACAATTCCAAAATAACCCCATAATAACCCGTATAATTTCCAATTTCAAAGTTGAATTGAATTAACAATCAAAAAATCCCCCCAATTACCATCAATTCTGCTGCTCTCATACATCAGACGTTCCCCCACTCCCCCCCACTCCAATCGAATTCAATCGCATCAGTTCAAACATTGCCGCGACACTCAATGATATATTTGATTGGCATCCGCCTAATCGAGAACAGAGAGCGGAATGAATTGATATAATTTCGATGGGCCTGTTTGCCGAATAAATCAGTGGCAGCCGGAGCTGGGCCAGTGGCGTACGTGCGCAAATGTAAACACGTACCGGTTTGTACGCTATAAGTGCGATTCAATTTGTATTGTTATGGTTTCGATCAATTCTGCGTTGTTCGTGGATTCTGCGATTGGTCGGGGGCCACTTGATAAAGCTGGATGAGCCGATTATCGTGTGGATTATGGAAACAGCTGGGGTCTTGTCTATGGTTCACACGAGTTTCTGCTGTGACAGTTATGCTTCCTTGCTGTGATAAACATTTATAAGTTACTAGCTTCTACCCGCGACTTCGTCCGCATAAGTTTTTTTGTTTTCTCCCGGCTGTCCCTCTGCAACAATGTCCCACTATCGTGTTCCAGTCCTCAACTTCACATCAAAATAATATGATAAATTCCCTAAATTATGGCGCCTACCGACCCTCTAAGTTAGAAAAATGATCAAATACTAACTTGAAGTCTTAGTAACACTCAGTTAAAAAAAAAACATCAAAATCATTTCAGTAGCTATGGCGTCATGCGCTTCTTTACACGATCACGCTAAATTTTCGCGGGAATGAGGTATTTTCTCGCCGTAAAAAAAGCCTGCGTCCGTGCCTAGGATCCTATCTTTATATTAATCAAGTCTTATAAAAATCCGTTCAGACGTTAAGGCGTCAATGAGGTAAACTTTTAAAACAAACGATTAAAAATCACTTACTCAATTAGTTTTCTGTCTACTGCCTACGCCTTAAGTACGATAGCATGAATATTAATAGCCCCTATCCTTTTCTCGGTTACTATATATCACCTAACTAAATTTCATTAAAATCCGTTCAGCCGTTTAGGCAGGATAGAGCAAAACTCCCAGCAAAAACCATAAAAAAAATCACTAACTCAATTCAGTTTTCTGCCTACTTCCTACCCCCTAAGTACGATGGCGTGATCATTTTGATCTTATGTTCGTTTTTAGGTAACCATCTATCACCTTACTAAATTTCATCAAAATCTGTTCAGCCGTTTAGACGTGAAAGATCAAAAGTCCCAACAAAAACGACTAAAAATCACTAGCTCAATTTAGTTATCTGCCTACTGCCTACCCCCTAAGAACGATGGCTTGATTATTTATAGCCTATGACTATTTCTAGGTTTTTATCTATCACCATACCAATTTTCATCAAATCCGTTCAGCCGTTTAGGGTGAAAGAGTAACAGACAGACAGACAGACAGAGTTACTTTCGCATTTATAAATTAGTATGGATAGTTATGGGTAGTTAACACTCAATTTTACTAACGGAGATAATGGCTATCTATACAGATCTTTAAATTCACATCGAAACATACGATATACAATGTATCAGACAGAGAATTCTTCCCTCCGGTTGCACAGATGATAGTCGAGATAATGAAGTGCTGTAACTGAATGAATTCCGTTGTCTTATTGCAATAATCTAGTCTTGTCTCTCTCTTATCGCAGTATGGTAGTGCGACACCTGCAGTGCACGTATATAGAATCATTTTATTTGTCAGGCTGCTCGTAATACCGATTCAAGTATTTACTGTTGCCTACCATACTGAATGAATTACGCTCCTCTCAACGATAAGAGAGAGACTAGACTAGAATATTGCAATAAGACAACGGAATTCAGTGTGTTACAACACGTCATTGTCTCGACTATTCATCTGTGCAACTGGACGGAAGAATTCTCTGTCTGATTCATTGTATAATCGTATGTTTGAGATGTGAATTTCAAACCTGTATGTATATACGCTCAGGAGTGTCCCTCAAGGGGGCTTGGAAAAGGGGGATAATGGCTGTCTATATGTATATGCGCTCAAGAGTGTTTTTAGGTGAACCTCAATGATGCTTGGACAAGTCTTTATTGCTCTGGAATCGCATTGTTAGGGTTTTCTGCTGACCTGGAAGCGCCGCAACACCATGAAGCTACTGGCAAGAGGGAATAAAGTGACTCTGCTATGATGGTTGCCAGGCCATTGTGATGTTGAAGAAAAAGGAATAGCCTTTGAACTGCAATAAGATCATCAAGGTTAACACATGCTGGACTTAAGCCTTTCTGTGGACTTGGACAAGATCAATAAAAGGCTATTGAATTACAGAATGAGCCTCTAGAAAAAGAGTCCTGGACTTATCAGTCCAAGAATCAGAGAGTCTGGTCCTCTCTGAACAACTACATCTCATCTGCGAACCTCCCTAGTGATGTAATGATCAAGGAAGTAAGCACTGAGAAAAACTTCAGGACATTGCTAAGTAAAAGAGAGGAATGGGAAAGGGAATACACCGACTGTAACCTCAAAGAAAATACCGTAAAATGGTATACAGATGGTTTTAAAACCTCTACAGGAGCTGGCGCTGGGATATAAGTGCCAAGTACCAAGTGTGCACTGTCGCTAGGCTCCTGTATGAGCGTCTTAGAGCGGAAATCTTAGCAATTGAAAAATGTCTAGATATAAATCTAGAAAGAAACTATCAGAGGTGCGATATAGCCATATACTCAGATAGTCAAGCTGCTATTAAAGTACTGAACTCCTATGTCATCGACTCAAAGATGATCTGGGAGTGCCGGAACAAACTCAATGAGGTAGGCAAGAAAATAAGGTTTTTAATGTGGGTTCGTGGCAATTTGGGAATCAAAGGAAACGAAAAGGACAATACACTTGCCAAAGAGGGCGCACGAATGTCACTCAGTGGCCCCGAACCCTTCTGTGGTATAGGTAAATGTACCTATAAGAAGGAGTTTCTGAAAGAAGAAGGAAAGCCGAGAGGGAAAACTCTCTATGGGAAAGAGGAGAGAAACCCTCATTCACCTAGTCACGGAATGCTTTGGCAATGCGAGCCTAGGAGAGAATGTTTTGGGCGAGAAACTTGTAAGAGTGAGGAACTAGCTTCGTTGAAGCCTTCACAGATATTAGATTTCATTAGATCTCTGGAACTGAAAGGCCAGCTGTGAAGGGTATGGCCAGAACAGCTCTGTAAGGGGGCACATTAGACCTTGAATCCGCAGTGAACTGTAACCCCTTCTTAAACTAAACTACTCAGTCCCAACAATTCATGTTGATTTCACCTACCTATACCAGAAAGCTCACGAGCTGAGCTTCAGGTCATGGTGGAACTACTGACGGGTCAGTGTCAGCACAAATAATTTCTACCGTATGGAAAAGTCAGCAGCTGAGATTTGCAGGTTCTCTGGATTAGAAGCAGAAATAGCTCAACAGATGATAAGCGAGTGTCCAGATCTGGCTGGCCTGAGAACAATTTTAATGAGGGGAGGAAACCAGTCCTGGATGCCCAAAAGGTTACGGCTAATGCTCCTCAGGAGGTTGTTTGTTTTATCATCGCCATGACAGACCCCTGGGTTCCATGAATGAGTAGGGAAGAGAATAAAAGATCCAGAATTTCATTTTTAATGATACAAATAATCTTACTGCAAAGGTATTCCTAATATAGTTATCGATATTCATAGAAGAACATTTTTTTACTTTATAATTTCATATTTCGATTTTCGTTTTGCTTCAAATGCTATACATTAAAAAAAGATTCAATGCGTGTAACGCAAGTAAAGAAAAATAGGAAATGAAAAAAGAGAATAATATTAACAGATGAATATCAACCAATACCAAACTCATAACTCAGATCTTGTCTCGTCAACGTTCAGTGAACCTTCTAGGAATATATTCTTTTCTTTTTTGATAATACCACTAATGTAACAACCTCAACTAACATTCATTAATTGACAACAAAACCCACAGCTAAAATTAACCGTGTACCGCGCTCCAACACAATCGATAAAAAAACTCTAATTTTCATCCCCTAACAATTCCAACCCCAATAAACACCAATTTGTCTTCGAAATCAAGCAGGCATTGTCTACGTAGAGACGTGAATTGCGCCCTCTAACGGAGTGCGAAGTACTTTTTAACGAGGTTATTGTTCAGAGGCCGCTACACTGACGTGGATTCATCAAGATTTTTTTATCGGCTGGAAAATTGTTTTTCATGTCATTTAATCCTTTTCATGGAGAATGTGCCGGGATTATACAGGGGTTGTGTCCGATTTGGAACTTTTCATCCCGGGCCAGTGACCGGAATAAATATCATGATCGGGACGTGAATGATTGGAAATATGTTCACGATCGTGCTTGACAAGGAGAGATTATTTATTCTGAAAACAAGGACGTTGTTATTCCACCGAATATTTATGGATTTCGGCTGTTTTAGACCGTTCGATGAAAAATCCGAGATTTCAGGAAATTGTGTTCGATCGGAAACACTGCAACTTCGTGATGGAATGGGTTAGAGACTTTAAACTTTTGTAGCGTGTGGGGAATCTAAGTATCTTAGCTCGTTTTATTGAGGGTTCAAATCGGTTCAATAGTTCTGAAGTTATTGATATTTCGATTTTTAGGCGAAACTTATGATTGTAAATATCTGAAATTTGATTTCTAATGCAACAATCTCCAATTGAAACTCAACCATTCGTAAAAAAAATCAGTTTGGTTCATTAGGTTACATTATATTAGGTTAGGTTAAGTTAGGTTAGGTTAGGTAATATTCGATAGTGTCGAATCTGATTCAGTTGGGTTAGGTTAAATTAGGTTAGGTTAGGTAAAGTTCAGTAAGGTTTGATTAAGGTTAGTCATAGAGATATAATAGGATCGTATAGAGTTGCCATTATTAAAATAAACGTGGTACCCAAATTCAAATTTGACAATCGTTGAATTTTCTGGAGGAATTGTGTTTGTTGCGCCTGTTTCTAGTTAAATTGTGATTTTTTCTGCTTAAAAATATACAATTAAATGGTATCGTTCACTGTAAGGCTTTGTTCAAGCAGAGAAGAGATAGATCAGAAAAAAAATAGAGGAAAAACATATCACAGGTAGGAATGAGTAGTGAACAGATCCGCATTCGAAATTTTTGCTAGTCTGTCTTTGTAATCTTATATCTTTTTATATGTTTATATTATCGCTTGAAGAAAAATTGTTCATCTGATTTTCAATTGACCTTATTTAAACAGGATTCTTGAAGACCCAACACGTCGTATTTCTTGAGTGAAATTTGTAAACAGAAAAAACTGGCTACTTAATTCAACCCTGAACTTTACGCCATATTGGTCCCTGACTTAGCCCCCCAGCGGTACTATTTTTCCTTACTCAATTGTATGTCATAGCGTCTCTTCTCTATTATATCTCGATGAGTTTAGTAGAGTTAGGTTATGTTAGTTTAGGTAAGGTTCTACAGTGTATACTTTAACGCTGTAGAATCTTACCTTAACGTACATAACCTAACCCAACTAAACTTGGTTGAACCTTACTGAACCTAACCTAACCTAATTTACATAACCTTACTAAACCTAACCTAACCTAACCTAATTTTACATAACCTAACTGAACCAAATTTTACAGTAGGCGTTGTTTAGTTAGATGAGGTTAGGTTGAGTTAGGTTGCGTTAGGTTATGTTGAAAATCATCGAAATCAGGTATTGGAGGTTTGTTAGTGTAGTAATCACTATTCTATATCTCACTGGCTCACTACAACAACAGAGCTTGGTTTGGATTGAAATAAGTTTAGTTAGGTTAGGTTAGTAATTATTGAAAATAATCGAAACAACCAATTTAAAAAACACTGTGACATAATAAAATCCACACAACAAAACAATAATGAACTATGTAGAAAGAATACTTGAAATACTTAATCGAGGATTGCAAAATTACAAAAGTTTTACGATTAAATTTAAGAAGCGTGTACGAGATAGTGAGCTCTTGTCGGAAGCAATTCTTCAGATGTATCCTAAGGGATCACTCAGGAACTGAATTATCTAGATTACTTCCTCAATTAAACTTTATTGGCCTATAATGAAAGCCTAGAACAGAAGATTCTTCGCGAAACTGGCGCATTCACCATTCTGCGACACAATCGCATTCGCCATTTTGCAACCTTGACGAGTTCTCGTTATTTTTAGTGAATTATTTGTGATTCAATCTGAATTTTTCTATGGTCAGCTCCTAGACAATTGAGATATTTTCCTTAGGACAAAATAATCTTTCTCTTTCACTCCATTAATTCTGAACTGAAAATATTTTTCCAAACCAACAATACCGCCCATTCTCACATGCGAAATATCTGCGAGTCTTGCCGACGTCAGTAGTACAAGAGAAAAATGCCAGAATCCTGACGAAATTCTGGAATGCCAGCGTCTCGCAAGCCGTTCATTTCGAATTCCTTCAAAGGGTCTTTCACCGTCCTCCTAAATAACTTTGGACTCTGTGACATTTTATTTCTGCGTCCTCTTTTATTGCTCTCATTATTGGAAATCCTTTTCGGCCGGAGGTTCCCTGGGGAAGTGAAATGGGTTAGCGAAACGTCTACCTGAAACCCAGTGCCGGAGCGTGTTTGGTCTATTCGAACTACACCGCAAGCAAGAAAAATGTAGTGGGAATAGGGTTGATACTATTTTGTGTATATATTCCTGGGAAACTGAAGCATATTTTGGAAACATTTACGAATATTACTATTCAAAAGGCATCGCAATGTTGGGAAATCGTTGGAGTAATAGTAATTTTGACAAAAATCGTTTATTTTATTGTTAGACTAACAATATATTGAACGTCAAAGTATTTCTAAAAAAATATTTCAAGTTATACCCTTCAAGCAATTACCCAGTTGAAAAAAAAATTATTGAAACAACAAATTTTTTTTTACGTAGAGTCAATGTTTGAAAATTACAATTTTCATTTGTTGCATATTATATCTACTCTTTGTTTTATTTTGACACATAGTCAATTCAATTGTTTTGATTATTAAACTGTTTCAGTATATTCCAAGATGTCTTTTGTGTCGATTTTTGTTTATTGTCAGTAATGAATATCTTGGAAATCGCAAATAAATTGACATGAAATGTAAAAAATAAACGACTTTGAATATATTTGTTGAAGTTTTTAAGATTTGGTGGTCCCTTTTATTACTAGTATGGAAAAAGACTAGTTGACATATCAGTAATTTCTTTACGAACTTTTCATTGTATACTTTATAATGAAAGTTGATTATACAGTGTTTCTGGTTATGACTTAGCGATAATTCAAGGGCAAAAATACCTAATTTTATCGACAAAAACACCCACATTGGGGAGTTTACCCCCTCAGTTTTGGAGTGGCCTCTATCTCCATTTTTTATGCTATTTTAGTTGACCCTTCAAAATAATATCGATTTCTTTGGACATAAAGGTCCTGCAGATGTGAAAAAAATGATTTTTGAAAGATGATAGTACCCCTCCTCCATTAAAGTGGAACAATATGAAAACATTTAACTGAAAATGTCATAAAAAAATTTCTTGAAAAAATTTAAGTAAAAAATATAAAGTAAATCCGCAATAGTACAAGAACTAGAACATTGAAGTATGATTTTTTTTCAATGAGCTAACACGCAAGGATATTAGCTACAAAACGATACCAACATAATTTTTGTGAGCTACATAATTAGAAAGTAATTACTGTTCGAACATGACCCTTATGAAAATTGATAAAATAAAGTAAACCTCATAACGGTACTTTCGATGATTCTTAATATTCAAACAAACAAATTAATTTTTGAAATTTTTCAATGAGGACCTGTAGCAACAAAAAAAGTTTGGGGCGCTCGCGTAGTGGTCCTGTTCGAACAGCAATAACTCTCAAATTATGTAACTTACAGAAATGATGAAGGTGTTGTTCCTTGCGTGTTAAATCATTGAAAGGAAATTATACTTCGATGTGCTAGTTCTTGTACTATTGCGGATTTACTGAGAAAATCAGTACATTTTTTCACTAAAATTTTTTTTAAGAATTTCCTATGGTCATGACCATATACACTATTAGTTATTCAATAAACTAGGTTATTAAAGACAGCGACTAATGGTCAAGATATTTTAATGCGTGAGCGAGCGAACGCGTTAATAGTTCGAGACCATTAGTCGCTGGATTTATAACCGAGTTTATTACAAGATTTTTCCGACGATCTCAACATGAATAGTGTATAAATTTTTGATTGAAATACATTCTCAATTCGCACAAGACATAAAAGGTCGTAAAGGAATTTCTATGTTCCAGTAGAGTTTTGACATTTCTCGTAGTGCTTCTGATACTTTGTGTACGGATGCCATGAGGTTTGCACATTAAAATAGCTAAAATAAATTGAGCATTAAAATGGGTTATTAATGCTCAATTTCGTACACATTAAAAGCACCTTCTATTTCGAGGTCGGCGGAAATAGTATATTATTTTAAGGATTAAAAGTGCATATTTTTTTACGAGCAATATTTGCAGTTGCGAGGCGTAGCCGAGCGAATGCAAAATTGCGAGTTAAAATAGAACTTTTAGTCCGAATAATATATACTATTTTTTCTCCAACCAAGTCAAAATTACAATAAAATTGGTTTTAGTGAAAAATCGTTCATAATTTGGTTATGAATTTGAACACAGAATCATGACAGTGATTGTCAAGTAGACTTCAAATGCATTTACTTTTAATCCAAGGATTAAAAGTAGCGTTTTTAATCCTAGGATTAAAAGTGTTGCTAAGTAACGAGTGAATTTTTGTACGGTAAGGAAATTTATGACTTTTGCACCAGAAAATAGTACAAAAATGTCAACATTTTTTGATGGTTGGAGAAAAATATATTTATTGAGATGAATATGGTCCTCGATTGAAAAGTTATTCCGACCTCTATTTGTTAGTTAAGTAGTTTTGAGGGGTGTAATCATAGTGTTGTCGCAGCCATTTAATAGTTATTAATCAACTAATAACTAATGGATTTTCCAAGCCCCTTATATCTTGATATACTCATGACTATCGGAAGATAATTCGTTATGGTTTCAACAGACTATCCTGTGAATTCCCACAAAATATTTCCACTTATACCAACATTAATCCTCAAGAAATTCATGACACCCCTTTTCAAAATGATCGTCTAGTCGTTGCGTTGATGTTCTGGCGGAGGAACGGCAATAAAAGCATTTCCGGGTATTACATATCTCCACCACTTCCGGCCCAGCAAACCGGAAGCGGTTCCGCAGGGAAGCGAAAGAGCATATAGGGGTACGTTTTAATGCGAATTTGATTTTGTTATACTCCCTTTATTCCCGGCCGTCCCTTTGGGATCGACGGATCGGGATTCAAAATTTTCCCCTTTCTTTTTGCGTGCTGCTTTCGGGATAGTCGATCGCATAGGGGTGGGTTCATTTGTGAGTCGACAGAAAAGTGATTTTTTGTGCTTTTATGGTGTTTAGAGTTGTCTCTCTACACTGATGGAGCCTAAAAGGTCGAAACAGATGTTCTATACAGTGTGTTTGGTCATGAATTATAATTTAAGGACATCAAATATACCCAATTTTCATAAGGGTCATGTTCGAACAGCAATAACTCTCAAATTATGTAACTTACAGAAATGATGTGAGTGTTGTTTTGTAGCTTGTGTCCTTGCGTGTTAAATCATTGAAAAAAAATTATACTTCAATGTGCTAGTTCTTGAACTATTGCGGATTTACTAAGAAAATCAGTACATATTTTCACTTTAAACTTTTTTAAAGAATTTTTTATGGCGTTTTCAAGTTGAATGTTTCTATGTTGTTATACTTCAATGAAAAGTGGTAGTATCATCTTTTAAAAACAATTTTTTTCACATCTGTAAGACGTTTATGTCCAAAGAAATCGATATTATTTGGAAGGGTCAACGAAAATAAAAAAGTAAATTTAAAATGAGGTCTACTTCGAAACTAAGGGGGTAAACTTCCAAGTTTGGGTATTTTCGTCGATAATATTAGGTATATTTGATGACCTTATCGCTAAGTCATGACCAAACACACTGTATATGGTGTTTCCAAGATGTACCAGGCGGCTAATATATTTACTCTCGAAAAGGGTAGAAACTTCAATTGAAAAGTTTTTCTAATAGATTCGAAAACTCAGATCAGAATATGTTGTTCACGAGCTGTTTCTGATTACCACCCCTGAAAAACACCCTAGTAAAAGAATATGTTGAAACAATTTTTCATCATTCCGCGTGAATTCAACCTTTAAAAATAATAGCTATAAATTATGGCTATTCTCAAGTTATTCAATACAGACTATAAACGAAAAATCAACATAAAACACACCTTGAAACATAATAAAACTACTCAATGTAGAACAATTAAATCCAATGAGGTGTAAAAAAAACTAGGTGGATAATAATTATTATTTTTGAGGGTTGAATTTACGTGAAATAATAAGAAATTGTTTTAAAATATTTTTCCTTTCACTGAGTAATCGTCTGAAGGGAAAAAATATAGAGGTGCAATCAAGAAATACATTCGTCAGTTTTTTTAGGGGTAGTTATCAAAGACAAAATTCCAAAATAACTTTCTACCATGTCTGAGGGTTGAGATATCAGATGTATGGGACATCTTGGGACACACTGTATACCCAAGCGCATTCGCCATTTTGCAGCACGAAAGGCGTCTGGTCTTTTTTACTTGCTTTTTACTAGGGAAACAATATAAAATCGTTCTGTCTAAATTTCCATAATTTTCGACTTCAAGTGCATGAATTTATTGTAATGTTTTTCAACTGAAGGAAAGGAATTCATCTAGAATATTCAGACATTGAACGATCCTTTTGAATACTTCCTAGGTTCAATCTATTGATTTTCAAAGATTTATCGAACCTTATAACTCAAAATTATTCACGTTCACCCTTTTATAAAACAATTTCAAAACGCCCCCAAAGCGATAACTCAAAAAACACAATAAACACCGAAACAAAAGGCGAGAAAAGCTAACTTCCACAGCCTTCTAATGACATTTTTCACAATGCTTAATTCCTCCTTATAACGTTGCCGGATATTAAATTATATTTTCTTTTCACGACGTTTCGCACAATTAACTTCTTCAGTATAAATCGCAGTATTCCGCAGGGATCCTTTTCATACCTAGAGGAAGAAAAAATTACCTATCAATAAAATCCAGGACGTAAATCCGGGTAATGTGGCGAGGGGACCGATTTGAAAAGGATTCAGGACCTCCAGGATCGATCCGAAAGTAGATCTGAATGAAGGATTAGGTCGCGCTGCATCGAGATCCTCCTTTTCATCTTTTTCCCTTGTAGGAAAGTGTTTTCTCGGAAAAATAAGGGATTTGGAGGGGATGAATCGTTATGATTCGAAATATGAGGGTCCTAATTTGATAGGAAAAGGTTGAACGGATTGAAAAGGAGGAGTAGTAGGATTTTACGTGGAAATGAAAATATACATATATCTTCTCGCTCCTTATTATTGAAATGATTGCTTATATTCATAAGGTGAAGTTTAGATTACGAGCCCAAATCACCTAGTGGATAATAGCCATTTTTCTCGAGTAAAATACCATACTTTATCCACGACTACTGAATATTTCTCCTGAAATTTTTAGTATTTCCCTTCTATTTCTAATGTGGAAAAGTCAAATTGAGATATGAGTAATTTTCAGAAAAACTTATCATTGTTTATTTCGTAATAAAAGTTGATTATACACTGCGCAAAAAAATTCATTCTGAAAATCTTCACGTCACGAGGCCTTAAATCATATTCTCTGAGGCGATTTCTTATTGTCTGAGTGCTAATGTACACCCAATGAGTTTGCTCAAGCTGATTTTGAAGCAGGCGAGCGATTGCAAACCGTTGTCTCAACGAAGAATCTCTCAAGTAACGTTCTTGAATGGCAGGTATTACCCGTGGTCTACACTGTCCTGGTCTTCGGACATTCATACCTGTCTCTCTGAATCGCTGCAACATTCTGGACACACTTTATGGGAAACTTCAAACCTTTCTGCAATTTTTATGTATGTCCACCCTCTTCTCGCTAAACTACCGCTTGGGCACATTCCTCTTGGGTCAAATTGCGTGTTTCGCGTTGCATAGCGATCAAGTGTAGAAAATCAAACGAAAGGAAAACTATTAATCACTAGAATTGATCGAGAACAACTGATTTCAGAATGAAGCCAATACATTCAAAATCTGATTCTCATCTCATCTTTTATTTATTCTGCTGGGAAAAAACATCTGTATTGAAGAAAAACGTTGAAAGTGGATAACATATGCATGCATAATTCTGATAAAAATAATTATCATTGAGAACACCTTCAGTTGTAGAATAAATTTGAGATTTCCATAATGTGCGTTAATTTTTTTGCGCAGTGTATTTAAAGTAGATTTGGCCCTCGACTGAAAAGGTATCCCCATTCATATTTGTTAGTTATGGTACTCTAACACATAAAGGAAATGTCAGTTTTAACTAAACAATATTAAACTAAGTTCATGAAGCATCTGACAGCAGTGCATAATGGCTCATTATTCATTAGTGATTAATGCGTTTCGTTATGACCAAGCAAACAGACGTATAATAGATATATTATAAAATAGTCGTGGATAATAGTATATTATACAACGAGCATATTATGATAGCTATTATTCACGTTGTGAAGTTATGGGTACGAGCCATAGGCTAGTTGCCTACATCATCGAGTGAAAAACAACCATTATACGACTAGCATACTATATTTATCCACGACTACTGAATATTTTCTTGAAGTTTTTAACATTTGGCGACCGTGACAGGACCCTTCTATTACAAGCATAGAGATAGGATAGTATAGAGTTGCCATCATTGAAATAAGCGTAGAATCAGATGCCCCATATTACTACCACCTAACGTCAAATTTGACAATCGTGAATTCTCTGGAGGAATTGTGATTATTGCGCCTGTTTCTAGTTAAATTGTGATTTTTTTCTGCTTAATAATATACAATAAAATGGTATCGTGCACTGTAAGGCTTCTTCAAGCAGAGAAGAGACAGATAAGAAGGAACTAGAGAAAAAACATATCACAGGTAGGGATGAGTACTGAACAGCTCCGCATTCGAAATTTTTGCTTGTCTGTCTTGCAAATCTGATATCTTTTTAAATGTGTATATTATCGCCTGAAGAAAAATTGTTTATTTGATATTCAATTGACCTTATTTGAAAAGGATTCCTAAAGACCCAACACGTCGTATTTTTTGGGTGAAATTTGTAAACAGAAAAAACTGACAACTTAATTCGACCCTGAACTTTCCGCCATATTGGCCCCCGCTTAGCCCCGCCCAGTGGTACTATTTTCCCTTACTCAATTGTATGTCATAGCATCTCTTCTCTATTATATCTCAATGGTTACAAGTGTGGAAAAAGTCAAGTTGACATATGAGAAATTTTTTGAGGGGTTGTCATTTTCTATTGGCCATCAGAATAGATTACCATTTCACCTCCTTAGTAATTTCTTTCAAGTTTTATATCCATGCACATTTCTATTGTAATTATTTGGCCTGGAAAACACTTGAACTGTAGCCTTACCATATTGTAGCTTCTCTCAAGTTTTATATCCACTTAAATTTCGAATGAATGAGCATTATGCAGAATTACTCCAATTGAGTTATAAAAATCTTTCCATAAATTCAAATAAATAACGAATGAGCACAATGAATGTGTTTCAATATCGATCTTCAAAACAGAAATGATATTCAGTATCATCCTCGAATCTAAAAAAAAATTATTTGAATGCCCAATTTTATTTTGAGTAAAATGAATTTCCACCGACTATTTCCCTCGTCGTAATTTGCACCAATCAGAAACGCGCAATTTTGAATTACAAATGGTTTCTAGGTGGAAAAACTGTTTGGCAGGACCTGTCAGCAGTTTATTCGCGTTTACCCGCGGCAAAACTTGACATTGTTGTCACTCAGGAAATAGTCTTGTCAAATACCATTCGGGCATCTAATTTTTCCTGTGAAAAAATCGAAAAAATACATTGCAGAGTAATATTTTTTGACAAAAAGCATTCGTGCAGGTGCAAAAATCCTCTTCTTCGACTCGGATTTTTGTTGCTACCAGCACTCATGCTTCTTGTCAAAATATTACTTAGCAAAGTGTTTTTTCGATTCTTTTCGGAAAAATTAGATGCCCTTATGATATTACTTAATAAAAACCGAATATATCAAATGTTGAAATACAAACAATTGTATACGTTTCTCCAAACCTTAAGTCCTCTAGAATCCAAACTCAATATAGAAAAATACGAATATCGAAATAAAAACACATGGGGCTTCGAAATTGTCCAGAATATCCCACGTGCCCCGTCTTTTTATGACGTAATAGTGTCCTAGGAGGACCTAACTACGTTTTCATCGACGTAAAACTCTGCCATCTCTTCCAGACGTGACTTTAACAGACAGAAACCATCGCGTCCAAGTGAAAATGAAAGAGGTGACGAAGATATCAAAATATCGTCCCAATCTGAAAGCGCTACCTACAAAGCTTTCAATAAAAACCTTTTTCGCCCTCTATCACTATCTCCGGCCCGATTGTACTCTCGTCTATGCCACGTCAAAGCCCTTTGTGACATTGCCTACCGAAATTAAAAACCCTTTGAAAGCTAAAATTCGATTAGAGTGGTACATATTGCTCACCATCTGTGAAATCAGGAATGCTTTTTTGACGTTCGTCTGCAGATAGCAGCGTAGATGATAATTGGGGAGGCTGGGAATGATTCTGATGTCGGGGAGGTTTGACGACTGGATGGTGGTCCGATTGGTCATTCTGTTAATGGTCTGAAAAAAAATTGAGAAAGCTCTGAGCAGGTGCTTTTGAGCGCTCGTTTATTGGTGAGGCTTTTTCCTCAAAATTTTGTTTAAGAGTTGAGATTGACACTTAATATACAGGTTATAACTAAATAAGTGTGAAATTTTTTAGGAGGTGATTCCTCATCGAAAAAAGATAGGATCTTTCATATAAAGAAACTACATTGGAGCATCCCTTGTTAAGAAACAGCCCTTCAAGGGGAGTACATAAAATTTGTATAACAATTTTTTTCACAAACACCAAAAAAGTTACAATATTGTAATTAACCTGACGTTAATATACTAGCAAAAAGACACTTATCCAGTTATTTATTTGGTTTACCCCATGGTTGTAAGGGTGGGAAACGCAACCCCTAAAGTTTATTTCCAATGTAACTTTTTGTCTTATTATTTAGTCACCATTTAAAAATTTATTTCTGATAGCCTGTTTTATTCTAAACAAAAAATGTCTCCTGAGTTTTTTGCCCAAAATAAACCAGTTCGCAGTAAAAAATTATTGTACGAAGAACTACAGAGATAGATCGTCATAAATGCGAAACTAATCTATCTAGATAGATAGATTATATTGAGGAGCTGTTCTTAACAAGGGATGCTCCAATGAAGTTTCTTTTTTTCGATGAGGAATCACCTCCTCAAATATTTTACACTTATTTAGTTTAACCCTGTATAAATGCAAAATATCAGCACGATCGGAATGATGTTTTTTTTAAATTATTCAAAACTGAAATATGTGAAAACTTGACGATTAAAAAAATTGAATTCTATGATTCTGTTGAAGCGTTCCTCTTTAAATTTTGCATAAACATTCTGTATATCAATCTTCATAACAAAATGACTTTCATTCGAATCGGATATCTTGTTATGGAAATATGAAGGGTACAATTAAAAAATATATCCAGGGATAATATTTAGTGGTGGAGCAGAAACAAAATTTAACAATGGACGCTGGTAGAGTTTTTTCTGGCATAAAATATTTTCTTTAAAACTTTCTACCATTTATGAGGGTCGAGATATCGGCTGTATACCTGGCGCATTCGCCATTTTGCAGCTCGAAAGGCGTCCGTTCTTTTTGTCTGTTTTGCGCGGCTTTTCCTAGGGAAACAATGTACAATCGTTCTACTTAAATGTCTGTAATTTTCGACTTTCCAATGTATAAATCTATTGTAATGTTCTTCAACTGAAGGAGAATGAATTCACCTAGAATATTCGAACGTTGAACGAACCTTTTGGATACTTCCTAACTTCAATCTATTGATTTTCAAAGACTTCAAAGACTTTGATTCGAATCGCACATCTTGTTATGGAAATATGAAATTTTTTCTTCTCAACATTCCAGTAGACACTATGTCTACAAAATTTCAATTATTTCTACGCCAAATTGTAGATTCTTTGCTATTTGAACAAACTTCAGAAAAGTTTTCCAAACTTTTACAGCATTTTTGTACAGGATGAAATAAAACCATATATTTGTGTACTCATTTCTTAACACCCTGTGGAACAGTTTGGGAGATTTGTAGAGTTAAAATAGTTTAAAACAAGATAATTTTTTTTGGCAACTTCTCTTCTCTTAGAGAATTGCAATTACTCTTACACATTTAATTTTTCTAATTTTTCACTTGAAGACTTCATTTTGTTTTAGAATGAACTAAACAACATCTTCTTGATTGAGATTTAGTGTCAGTTGCAGGAACGTCCATTAAAATTTAAAGGTCCATTAAACTCTTAATCCTCCATTATTACAAGGAACTAATGGAGGATTAAGGGTTTAATGGACCTTTAAATTTTACTGGACGTTCCTGCAACTGAAGCAATAGTCTGTCAAAAATATATTCTCAATGTATTTTTCTTCGTTCACTGAAAAACCTCCTTTTTTGCAGGATGTTGGAGTGCCCATGTTGAAGTCTCACCCAGGGATACACTCATCCTACCAGGACACAATGTTACCTTCGTCTGTAGGGTGGCAGTTCGTCTACAATACTGTAGGGTTGAAATTCCAGGGGAAGAAAGCAAGAATCTAAACCCTAGTATACCGGCATCTGGAAATGTAAGTGCTATTCGTATGCTTTTTCACTTGTCTCTGTAATTTCTTTATCTTTTTTCATTGTTTTACTATATGTGTAGGAAAAAAATCCATGATTTTCATAATAAATGAATTATTCACGGAACAACCAAAAAAATATAATGAATTATAGACTGAATATGTTTTATCTGAACGATATTTTATATATTTTTTGGAATATTTTTTTTTTCGATATCAAAGGTTTTTGAGCGCTCGTTCTACTTGACCAAGTGCTATTATCGTTTTGCCCAAATGTCTGTAATTTTCGAATTTTGAGCCGAAAATGTTCTCAAACGAAAGGGTTCGACTCCCTGATGACGAATTCGTGGTCAAATTCAATTCTTTCTGTAGGGCTGTCTATCCGTTAATACGATAACTTTCGAAAGGATTGTCCTAGAGACTTGAGAGTTTCAGGGTAAGTTCGGTTACCAAATGCCCCGGTTGAGTTCAACAACCAGCCAAATCGTACAGGGTGTTCCATTGAATATAACCATTCAGAATTTTGTTCCTCAATATCTCAGACAAAGCAAAGCCAATGGAAATGAATTTTGCAGCCACATGCAAGATGCTCATAAATGATAAGCTTTATGCAAAATTTTGTGGCGAAAGTGTTCACAGAACCTTAGAAAATTCAAGTGGAATATCGAATAGAAAAGTCTTTATATTTCCATAACAAGATATCAGATTCGGGTGAAATTTATTTCGTAAATGAAGATTGATATACTGAGTGTTCATGCAAAATTTCAAGAGGATCGCATCATCAGAATCATAGAATTCAATTTTTTCCATTATTAATTTTTTACATATTCGATTTTTTGTATAACTCTCGGAATATAATTCCGATCGTGCTGAGATTTTGCATTCATATACTCAGCATGAAACTCAAGTCCTATACAAAATTTTGAGGTAATAGCATCATTGCTTCACCATGAAAGAGCGCTCAGAAACACCTGCTCAGGGCTTTTCTTGAATTTTTTTAACTTTCATTTCTTTCAAGGTCAAATATTATGGAGCTGGTTTGGATAGTGGTGAATGTGGGTTCACCATCAACAGTGTTTCTGAAAAAAACAACGGCATAATAAAGTGTACTCTGGGCATGACCACAGAAAGTCAAGAATCAGTTGGAAAAATGCAGCTGATAGTAGCAAGTAAGTGGATATTATGATTTTTTTATGAACATTCTGCATCTAACTTCGTAAATTCATATCATACATAATTATTTTCGGTTATACTTTCAATAAAATACACAAGACTTATTTTCAGTCATCAAAACACAACCAAAAAGAAAAGTTATTTGAAAGTAACTACTAAACATTCTGATTATTCTTTTTGTTTTTGTTTTCGATATAATTCATCCAAATTGAATGAATACAGTTTAATGATTACACATTGGAGTACATGAAGAAAATTGAGTTAAAAATACGATAAAAATTATGTGTGAAAATGATTAACAGTTTTTCAAATTCATGAATATTTCCACTGATTTTACATGATGTTTACAATGGTAAAAAGATTATTACGTAAATCATTTTATGAAAAAAAATTTCCCCTAAAAATCTAGGCCCGAAAATGCATTGTTTCCAGAATACAGGGTGTTAAAGTTTTACTCAAAAACTGGCTGGAAAAGTGGTACACCCTGTATCTTGGAAACAATGCATTTCAGTACATACACTTATGGGAACTGGTATGTACTTATCATCTATTTGATCGATGTTATCGAATATTTTCTTTCAATATCAAACACTTCCCTTATTCTAGAACCCCCACATGGTCCAGTGATGGAGTTGAGCAGAGGCCCAGATAATATTGGAGCTTACAAAATTCACGACACCATACATGCTTCTTGCTCTGTCAATGATGGTAGACCTGCAGCTAATATCTCATGGTTTTTGGGTAAGCATACACCGACTTTTATATAATTTCATTATATAACTAGCAGACCCAACAGACGTTGTTCTGTATACACAAAAATTCATTCAATTCGATCCAGCCGTTTAGTTGCAGAGTAGATGAATAACCTGAATAAAGACTACAGCGCCATCTGTTGATCTGATTTGTGACCATAAACATACGAGCATCGGCAATCTTAAATACATTCATACATCCCTCACACTCCGGTACCTTCTCCTAACCGCCTAGTGCCTACCTCGGAGACGCATTTGTGCGATTTCATCTTCAACCTGCCATATCTTTTGATGTATTCATCATAATTGAATGATGTAAAAGGCAATTTCGTTCTAAATTAAATACTGGGTATGAACGACGTATTTAATTCGATAAAGATCAATAGCGTATTCATTAAAGAATACTCCCAAATAATGCATAATTTTGAGAAACATTCGGATACCTTTAAAAGGTAATACCGAGTAAACCTTGAAAGATAGATATATGCTATCGCGGACTTTTTGTAGAACTATTAAAGAGGTACATTTCCGTCATACATTGTTTCCATGTACGTCTTACGGTTTTTGCAGCGCACCTGAAAATAGCTGATTTTGTACTCATTTTTTTATCATTGAAGTTATAGTAGGTTTCCTCAATTTTCTCGGGTGAAAAGTATAGCCTATGTTACTCAGTGATAGTGTAGCATTCTAAGGGTGAAAGAATTATTGAAATCGGTCTAGTATACATACAAATCTTTCCTCTTTATAATATTAGTATAGATGATGAAATACTTATCTAATTAACTAGTTTATCAATGACGGCGATTAATTTTTGAGATATTTTATGTCATGTTCATAGTTCCAGACCATTAATCGTTAAATTAATAAACGAGTTGATTTCTGTTCACCGCATTATGAATTCAGTATAAATTTACTATTGAAATGAATTCTCATTTGGCATAAAAGATACATTTGAGATAATATAAATGTTCATATTGATTCTGAATACTTCGAAAAAATGATTAAATCGATATTTGAATTTGTAGTTCTTCTGCCCGTTTTGATCGCATGAAATTTCCAAACACCCTGTGACTAACACTTGAACAGGTTTCTTTGCGAACATACCTCAATTTTCTTCCTTCGAATGTTCGTAAAAAACATGGAACACACTTTTTAACAGCTCGAATTAATGCTTTCCATTTCGTATAGAAATTAGTCGTAATTACCAAACCGCAAACTAAATACCTCTGGGGCTTTCAAGCCAAACCCAAACAGGAAGTTAGGGAAGTAAAACAGTTAGTTAGATTTACTTCAAATGGTCCTAATTGTACAGCCGATTTGAATAACCCTTTCTGCACTGTTTCAGGAACTTGAAATTGATGACCTATTATTGATATTCTTAAGCGTAAAATAAAGGATGTCTCAAATTGTGCCTTTCTCAAGAATAGATAAAACACATAATTCGCATTCATTTTCAGAAACTTTTCATGTGTTATTGAAGTATCAGTTATGACATTTATGTATGAACAATAATCCGCTCTTCTGTTGAAATTTTCAATGATATTTTGACATAATTGAGGCTCTATTTCACGAATGACACGAATAATTTCATCTTTTAGTTCAGGAATCAATTGTGGATTATTCTTATAGACCTGGCTTTTCACATAACCCCATAGAAAATAGTCAAATCACACTATCTTGGTGGCCAATTGACATCACCATTTCTGGAGATTATTGTTCATAGACGAAATTAACAAACTACGTTTAAATGATCTAATGGCTTAAGTCTCTATGTTATTTATTTTTATAATATATTTCATTTCGTGTCAAAATTTCCACCTTTTCTACAGATGTGGATTTTAAAGCAATCTGAGTGAGTTAGTATGTATTATTTCGATAAATTTATGTTCACTGATGGTCTTGTTCGTTTTTCTTTCTTCGTTTTAATGTAAATATCATCAGTTTTTTTAAGACCCAAAATATAAAAGTTCATTATTTAACGAGCGATAAAGTTCGTCATAACTCACGCGGATGAAGTGAGTTACAGGGGTGAGTTATTATAACTCACGATGCTTGTTTAGGTACAATCCGTCGTGTTTCCTATTTATTTCAAAATATCTTGTATACAGAGTGTTTCCTAAACATGCGGCAAAAATTCAGGGGGTTGTTCCTTGGACTATTTTAAGCATGTTTTGTCCTTTGATGATTTTTGAAAAACCTCTTTGTTTCGAAGATACAGGGCGAACAACATTTTTCATATTTTCAAAATTAATAATAGTTCAAATAAAAATGCGTATCGCACTGTGTTTACTAAGTAGGTACAATTTATTTTTGAATTTTTTTAACAACATTCCAATTACTAAAAACGGCCAGTTTTTTGACCTTAAATTGATAAGTTCAGATGGTAAAGGAATACAGATTGAACACGGTTTTCATTTGAATTCGTTTTGTGATGTATTAGCAATTAACGATTTATCTTTGACTATTATGAATCGCTATACACTGGCTAGAGGTGGTCATTTTCAACAGTTTTGTAGGTTAAGTTAAATTTTCATGTAATTTTTCATAATAAAATGTTATTATCTAAAATTTTGTTTCCCCTGTATCTTCGAAACAAAGAGGTTTTTCAAAAATCATCAAAGGACAAAATATTCTTAGAATAGTCCAAGAACAATCTCCTGAATTTTTGCCGCATGTTCAGGAAACACCCTGTATAATCAGTTTTTCAAGACCGAAAATATAATAGTTCATTATTTAACGTACGTTATAACTCACGCAGATGAAGTGAGTTAAAGTGGTGAGTTATTATAACTCACTGCTTCTTTAGGTACAATCCTTCGTGTTTCCTATTTATTTCAAAATATATTTTTCATATTTACCTCCACTTCCTATAGCCTATTTGTTCGAATCTTTCTTTTCACCACCAATCCTTACCTTTTTTACCCATTGTGTCGATCTCGACATGTTATCTCTTCTTTTCCGGTTCATCATAATGAGTTGTAGAAATGAGTTATAGTGGCGAGTTACTATAACTCACGCTGCTTGTTTAGATACTATTAATGACTCGAATGTAGGGGAATCAAATAGGAGTAGATATATTCTTTGAACATTTTTGAAAAAGTGCTACGTTCTCTGATAATAATTGTTCCTTGTTTATTCGAATATGCCAGATGTGAATATTGAATAATCTGAAAACGAACATTTATACTTTTTCATGAGAAATAAGAAAAAAAATTAACTCAATAGTATTGAAAAAATTAAGTTGCATCAACAGAATGTAGGTAGTCAAAAAGGACTCATATTTTGAAAATTTGCATAAGAACTAACTAGATTATATTAAGAGGAATACATAAACAGACCTTCTAATTTGAATTTCAGACGACATACCAATCTTAGAAGGCCTGAGTATGCCAAGCATGGTGGATATAGCCAAGGAGAATTTGCAATCCCAATCACAGAATTTAACCAGACAGCTGAGGCCAACGGACAACGGCAAAAGATTGAGGTGCGTGGCTCAACATCCTGCCTACGAAAATGGACAACAGGAAACCAGCCGACAGCTTGACGTTGTGTGTAAGCATGCAGAATAAATTTATTAATCTAATTTGGGGAAAATTTGCTCGTTCTACAACATCTTGTGGATCAAAAGCTTAGTTCCACTCGGTTATACACTGCGCAAAAAAATTAACGCATGTTGGCGTTTTACCGTATTTCGGTATTTAATACGTAGAGCTAGTGTGGACTGTATTTTTCGTTGATGTTGCGAAAGCAGACACAATTACAGATTTCAGAACAGTAAGAAACTGAATGTAAAATGTCTTACCACTGACTATGGATGCTGGGGGCTTCCTTGACCTAGCAGGCCTGGAGGGATCCCACAAAGTAAACAGGTCACTTTCCATATACTGGAAAACTGTTCTTTCCGACTCAAATCGAAGTCAACTTATTCTAAACCACTGTCTCTAACAGTTAATGCACTTTCAAATGATTGGTTCCAAAAATTGCGAGATGAACCAGCGAAAATATCACTAATCGTTATTTAAACAAATTTACGATTGATATTCAACAAATGCGGAAAAGCGGCGAAACTTGATGTATATTTCATCAATTCTCAAGACGATTGTTCTTGTCATACACAAAAAAGTTAATTACATATGCGCATATTTCCAAATAAACTTGGACATTTATAATTCAGAAACTCACAATATGAAGATCTGCATTGTGTGTTGCTGACACAACAACGCACGTTTTGAAAATCTCAATTCTAATGAAAGTTAACTCTACATTGATTTTATAACTTATTTTTTATGTTCTCTCGAAAAGGTTTAGAACGAAACAAGACACATGAAATGTAAGAAAAATTCAGGATTTCACCGAATCTTATGTGAAAGAAATGAAATAAACAATTTTCAAAATACTGGAATGCTGATAAGTGATTTAATATTTGGTATTTCCACCCCTTGCGTTAATTACAGCTCGGCAACGACGGTTCATACTCAAAATGAGGGATCTTGAAATGTTCTGATCTAATCCTTCCCAGATTTCTCTGAGTTGGATTCCTAAGTCATTAAGAGTAGCTGGATGATTTCTGAACTTCTCAGCCTTCAATTGAGGTTGTCCCAAACCTGCTCAATCGGATTGAGATCTGGACTTCTTGCTGGCCATTCCATTCGAGAGACTTCAAACCTCTTCAAGGTACTCCTGAACGATGGGGTCTGGCATTATCGTCCATAAAAATGAAATTTTCACCAATGTATGGTCAAATGGCACTACATGTCTTCAAGAATGTTCCTTATATACCTATCAGCATCATAGCTCCATTATCAACTACCACTAGGTCTGTGCGAGCAGTCAAATATATTCCACCCCATACCATAATCGATCCTCCCCCGAAACCAGTAGTATTCAGGAAATTGCACTGAGCATATCTTTCATGTGGACGTCTGTATACAAGGGAACGTCGATCACAATGGTAGAGGCAGAATCTAGACTCATCTGAGAAGAGAACTCTTTCCCAATCAGCCTCTTCCCAATAGATATGCTCTCTCGCAAAATCTTTTAAATCAGCTATTGATCACTAGAATTGATCGAGAACAACTGATTTCAGAATGGAGCCAATCCATTCAAAATCTGATAATCTCATTTTTTTTATTCCTGCTGGGAAAAAACATCTGTATGAAAGAAAAACGTTGAAAATGAATTACATATGCATGCATAATTCTGATAAAAATAATTATCATTGAGAACACCTTCAGTTGTAGAATAAATTGAGATTTCCATAATGTGCGTTAATTTTTTTGCACAGTGTATTTCGTTATTATGTTGGTACTCGGAATAGACCATTCCAACAAACCGCTGAACGCCTTTTTTCAAGATGGCTGCTAGGGGTTAGTGTAAACAATCTGTTCTGAATATTCGTCGATCTGCTATTTCCACACTTGATCACGTAGCGAAACAATGGCATACATAAGTATAGCGAAAATAGTGAAAATATAAAGAATGGAACGAGAAATCAATTCCAAATTCATGAATGAAATTCGTTTGTTCACCTTTAGCTCCCAGCAGCCATATTGAACAACTGATCGTGACAGATCGTTGGACTGCCCTATTATCCTGTCATGAGTTTATCTATCAAGATGTTTATTATCTTGTTCATCTGTGTTATCTTTCATTATTTTACTTTTTAAACGATCGTTCCTTATTTCGTTTTATTATTATATTATTTTTATTACTTGTCAACGAGTCGACAGAAAATTATTCAAACAATGAATTCCACTGCCAACAATTCAAATTGTTGGCATTTTGAAGAATAAATATTTCTTATAGAATGATATTTATTATGATTGTACCGATTACATAGTTAATTTTCTGACGTTATTTTTATGTTTTTTTATTTTCTTCGCTAGATCCGCCACAAAAATTGAGGGATCCTTTGGAGCAGTTTGGTTATATTATTGGTCAACCAGGTATCATTTCTTTGACGATTGAAGCTAACCCTAAACCAAAAATCGAGTGGATTGTAGCTGATCAGAACATCAGGGAGGGAGATAGTGACAACACTGGAAGAATAGAAGCTCAACCTATTAGAGAATTGGTAAATATAACCTGAATTTGTTTCTTTAATTCTCATGTTCACTAAGGAATTATTCATTAATACAATAATAATTCGATAATTGTCAACAAAATTGTGAAAGCAATTCATCGTTTGAAATCAACCATCGACATAGGACGTGTCGGATCGATCTGAACCGTTCGTTAATTACATCCGGATTGAGGGAGTACACATCTGGAGCGTTCGTCATAAAAATCTGAGCAATCGGACGTCGATCTTTTCGCTCGGTCTATTTCGACGGAGCAAAGCGATTTTATCCATAGATTTTTATTGTTTATATATTTTTTTGTTTTATGTTGAGTTTCCTGTTCTGACAACCGATAGATTGAAAAATTTCTAACACTTTTAATCTTCTGTTTTCATTTATTCATTAAAAACTTGATTAATTCATTAGAATTTCTCGATATAGCTATCGTAGTTATGAATGGACAGGAGGAGATATTCCTTTCTCGTTATTTTTCGTGTAATTAAATAATTAGGATCTTTCGGTACAATTATCGCCGTTCACAAACTTCGACTGAATGAAATCAAGAATATTTGAAAAATGTTACAGGTCAGAAATGACTTGTTGAGATTTTCTAATTTTACAGGTGTATTTTTGAATTTGTCAAGAAAAAATGGCGAAACACTTGAATATGTCAATAGTTCCTGAAATTGATATTCACTAGTATCTACAATAGTAGTTTTATGACACGCAGAATTGTCAAAAAACTTACAACTTGTAAAAAATTTGCCTATAAATTTGTAACTTGTTGTTTATGAAACAGGCTCCAGAAGGAGATATTGCATTCCTCGTTTCCTTTGCATGCAGTGCCTTTGCACCTAATATTTAACTGACTAAAAAATCCGTCTGCTCACGGAGGTCAATGCCGAACGGGCTTAATATTATACTCATACTTCGGAGCTAATTTCGTCCTTGTTCAAGATAAAATGCAAGGAAGTGGTATCAAACAGAGCATTTTGTCTTGTACGAGGACGAGATTAGCTCGGAAGTATGAGTTCAATATCGGTTGATTTCTATCGATAAATATTATTCTCTGCTTTCACTATATTGTTATTCATGGCGATGTTATGCATTAAACCTTTCTTATTATTATCAACAAAGTTCGTCATTATTTTTAAAGGAACAAGGTCGTTACGAGGTTAACCTAAGAATGGCAGCAGTGCAGAAGGAAGACACAGAAAAAGAATACATCTTAGCAGCCCAGAACCACATGGGTCGCCAAATGTACCACGTGAGGATTTCGACCAATCCAGAGCCAGAAGGTGGGTACAAAAATTTTTTTAAGTAGTTTGAAACTCAGCCAATTGCTGGATGTGGCTTTTACTTTATTTTAATATAAAGTTGTTAACATTCCATGCTGCCCACCGACAGGATTTAGAAAGTTTTTTAGGGAACAACTGCATGGTAAGTTGCCCTTGGTAATAACGCAACTGTAAGGAAAAATCAAAGAATATTTAATCAACAAACACGTCTTGCTCGTGAAGGATTCTCTTATAAAAGGTTTCATTTTGAATAAGCCGCCATTTTGATAGCTGTCACTTTCGAAGCTGTCATCTTTTGACATTTGACAAGTGAAACCAACGCCATTATTGAAAATCGATACAAGCTTCAATTGTGAAAATTCGTTGCGAAATGATAAAAGTTATGCAATAGTTTAATTCTTTTTGAGCGCTCGTTCTACTTCAACTACACCATTTCCAAGTGTATTTCAGAATTATCAATTATAGGAATTGTATTCAGATTAATCAATTGTATTTCAGAAAGCGTCAATTGTATTTCAGATTATATCATATATGTATTTCAGAACCCGTCATTTGCAATTCAGAATAGAAATATTATTTTAATTTCCAAATATCACAATTATCTCGATTTCTTGGGACTGAGGAGGATTTAAATGAACCGTATTCAAAATGACAATTCTGCTATATGTTAATGTGCGTACCTATAAATTGAATTTCGAATGACCATTTCCGAAATACAATTGACGATTTCTGAAATTGAATTGACTGAACTGAATTACAAGTGATGTTTTCTGAAATGCAATTGATGATTTCTGAAATGCAATGATGATTTCTGATATACAATTGACTAATCTGATATACAATTGACCAATCTGAAATACAAATGACGCTTTCTGAAATACAATTGACTAATTTGAAATACAATTGACGCTTTCTGAATACAATTGTGTATTTTGAAATACAATTGACGCTTTCTGAAATACGATTGACTATTCTGAAATACAAATGACGCTTCTGAAATACAATTGACTAATTTGAAATACAATTGACGCTTTCTGAATACAATTGTGTATTTTGAAATACAATTGACGCTTTCTGAAATACGATTGACTATTCTGAAATACAAATGACGCTTTCTGAAATACAATTGACGCTTTCTGAAATACACTTGGAAATGGTTTAGTGCTATATCGTTCTGCTCAAATGTCTGTAATTTTCGAATTTTGAGGAGGAAATGGTCTTAAACGATAGGGTTCTACTCCCTGATGACTAATCCGTGGTCAAATTCAATTCTATTTGGGGCCGTCCGGACTTTCGAAGGGATTGTCCTAGAGACTTGAGATTTTCAGGATGCGTTCGGTTCCCAAATGCTTCGGTTAATTTCGTTTACCAACCAAATCGTACAGGGTGTTCATAAAATATGGCCATTCAAAACTTCTGCTCCTCAATATCTCAGATAAAACGGAACGAATCGAAATTAAATTCAGTTGCCACATGCAAGATGCTCATAATGGGCCTCATGTAAATTTTTGTGGCCATAGTGTAAACAGATCCATAGAAAATTCAATTGGAATATCGAAAAGACGAATCTTTATATTTCCATAACATGATATCCGATTCGAGTGAAATTTATTTTGTGACTGAAGATTGATATACTGAGTGTTCATGCGAAATTTCAAGAGGATCGCATCATCAGAACCATAGAATTTAATTTTTTCCAATTATCGATTTTTTACATATTTCATTTTTTAAATAATTTCTAGAATATAATTCCGATCGTGCTGAGATGTTGCATTTATATACTCAGCTTGAATCTCAAGTGCTATACAAAATTTTGAGTTAAAAGCATTATTGCTCCACCAAAGAACGAGCAGTCAGAAGAACCTTTTCAGGGCTTTTCTAAAAAAGTTTTACTAAAATTATTTATATTAGTGTGTGATCCACAAGCAGGATAAATGTATTAATTTCGTTGTTTTTGTGATTTCAGGTCTAGAGTTGGGTCTTGGATCTCTTGTTGGTATAGTAGTAGCCATTTGCGTTCTTCTTTTGGCAGTTTTCCTGATAATATTCGCCAAAACCACTGGCAGATGGTGCTTTTCTGGTAAGTTTGACGTATTTGTTTATTTGTAGTTGTAGACAGTAATGTGAGAGGAATCAAATTATTTACTAAGCTTAAATAACTTCGGAAATCATGGATGTTGATGTTCCAGAAAAATCGCTATTTTCGCGAATGGGCATTTCCAGTTATTTCCAGAAAAAAAACATTTTGGAAATAAAAGACCCTGAAAATCATACCGATGATTATCCTTCAATTGTTTCGTAGTAAGATTTTCAAAAAAAAATATTGAAATCACAGAAATAAGCTAGAAGATTCATACGATTAGAATTGGCGGTTGTGTGTGACGTACGCGTAAGCATTCATTTCTTTGATTGATTGTTGAATCACAGTTTACAACTTTAGTGAATCGCCATCCTCACTAACTATATGCTTGCTCGTACGTCATCATGGCGCTATGTTATGTTTGAACTTACGTGTATTAAAATCGCATTTTTTATATTTGATTGAAAATTAATTACTTGAAATTTGAAGTGAATGATTTGGAAGGTATACAGGCGGTCTGTAAACAAATGCGAGGAACTGAGGAATAAGCAGGGATAAGTCATATAAATTTTTTCTAAATCGACTTCCCTTCCAAAATACAGCCTTTGGAAGGCGATGACGAGTTGACTGTTTCTAATTTTTTAGGAGTCCTAAAAACACTGAGTCATAAAACTATACAAAAAATAATTCATTAAGGGTTGAAAATAACAACCCCCTATGATTTTCGTTCAAAAATTGTTTTAGTGGGAAAGATTTCCGAAAAATAAAATTCCCTTGTGGTTTCCCATTAAATTGTGGAGAAAAATGTCTGTTGCAAAATTTCGATACAGTCGATACTTTTTTCGGAAAAAATAAAAAGTTACGAAAAGTTATGATCACTGTTCCTTCCATTTCATCGTATGTTCCATGGAATGAATATTCTTAGATGTTGTTTATGCCCAAAATTAGTTTTGTCAATTATGCTCATAATCGCAAGAAAGTTTTATTTGTGAAATTAAAATATTACGGATATAATTTTCTTCCGGGAATTAGTAATTAAACCTTCAGAAAGATTTTAGAACATCTTTATTTCCAGTCATAGACATACAATATCTTAAAATATTCATTCTATTGAACACTTATACGATGAAATGGAATGAACAGTGATAATATCTGCTTTTAAGTTTTAATTTTTTCCTAGAAAAGTATCGACTGTATCGAAATTTTGCAGGAGACTTTTTTCCTCCATAATTGAATGGGAAACCATAAGAGAATTTTATTTTTCGGAAATCTATACCACGAAGCCAATTTTGAACGAAAATCATAGGGGGTTGTTATTTTCAACCCTAATAATAAAGTTATGGGATCCAAAAAAATTGTGAGTAACATATATGTACTTAATGAATCATTTTATGTATAGTTTAATGACTCAGTGTTTTTTAGGAATCCTAAAAAAATTAAAAACTGTCAACTCGTCATCGCTTTTCAAAGGCTGTATCTTGGAAGGGAGGTTGATTTCGAAAAAAAAATATATGACTACCCCAACTTATTTCCATCGAAAAAGTGGATAATCGCTATGATTTTCTGGGATTCCACTTTTTCTAAAATGATTTTTTCTGGAAATGCCATTTGATGTATCAGATTGGGGTGCATTTTTTCGTTTGAAACTGCCACATACTGCATTTTTTCTGGATCGATAGTAATAAATGTATCTGAATACTGTGAACGCCATGACACATGTGTGTTTCTTTCCTTCCCGTGCATACCAACAAATAAAAGTTAATTAATTTTAGAGGCAAGTTGATGTGGTAAGTGTTAGATTATTGAATGTTCTTTTTTTTATTTACTGCTCCCTTTGTAGGCATGATCTTGATGTAAACTTTTAATTTTTGGACTTTAGAGGCATGCTTTATGGCTGAATATTTACTAGGTCTTGTTAGAATTGTTGGGTTTTAGATATTGTAGGTTTTCATCTAGTATTATCTCATCTAATGAGTGGTTAAAGTGAGGAACAGAGGCGGCTCGTAACTTGTTAAAGGGACAGAGCTGTTGAGTTAATATATACATATACAGGTTTGGAAATTCACCATTTGCATAAAAATTTGAGAAAAGCCCTGAGCAGGAGCTTTTGAGCGCTCGTTCATTGGTGAAGCATTAAGAGTATTACCTCAAAATTTTATATGGGACTTGAGATTGATACCAAATATATAAATGCAGAATATCAGCACAATCGGAATCATATTCTGGAAATTATTCAGAAAATGAAATATGTAAAAAATTAATAATTTTAAAAAACTCAATACTATGGTTCTGATGATGCGATCCTCTTGGAATTTCGCATGAACATTCAGTATATCAGTCCTGATTCATAGACTAAATTTCACTCGAATCGGATATTTTGTTATGGAAATAGAGATGTTTCTTTTCAATATTCCAATTGAATTTTTCATAGTTCTGTTAACACTGTGACCACAAAATTTTGCATGAAAATTCAGTATATGAATCTTTATTTACAAAATAAATTTCACTCGAATCGGATATTTTTTTATGGAAATATGAAGTTTCTTCTTTTCAATATTCTGATTGATTTTTTTATGGTTATGTGCACAAAATTATGCATAAGGCTTATTATGAGCATCTTCTATGTGGCCGAAAAATTTCATTTGGATTGGTTTCGTTTTGTCTGAGACATTAAGGAAACAAACCTGAAAATCTCAAGTCTCTAGGACAATCCCTTCGAAAGTTATCAAGCTTACGGACGACCCCACGGACAGAATTGTATTTGACCACGGATTCTTCATCAGAGAGTCGAATCCTATATCGTTTGAGATCATTGGGCTCAAAATTCGAAAATTACAGACATTTGTGCTAAACGATATAACACCCGTTTAAGTAAAACGAGCGCTCAAAATTCACAAATAGACATTTTGAATTTTATTGCCTGCTTCATCCAAACTCTGTATAATAAGTCATATAATAAGAACACTCATTAATAATAATAATTAATTTTCTGTAGATGTTAATGGTAGTTTGAAATAAGTAAAAATTAATGCGTTTTCATAAGTCCTATGAACGAAAGAAAAAAGGCACATGCTTAATTTTCAGGGGGGGCAACTGTCCCCCTCCTGACATCGTCGAAATTTCCTTCTTGTTTCAATCAAAATCGTAAATTGAAACATGTCCTATTCAGGACTGGAACCCGTCTTATCGACCCACTGAAAATCTAAATTGTCTATCGATCTATTCGCTGGTACACTAAAGAACACAAACACAAAGAAAACAATCATTCACATATAAAATACCCTGGAATGATCCTTTATAATTTCGCGAGGATAAAAACAATAAAACCACTAATAACACACAAGATGATTGAAAATGTCCAGTTAAAACACCATAAACCAAGTTTTAACAAACAATACAACAATAATCTAACACTTTCCATATTTACACTGCTGTACCTTGCCTCTTGAATAAATTAGCTTTTATCTGTTATAGGGGGCGCCACAGTCATCGACTATACTAGCGAGAACGGTACCCGCCAAGGCCAAGACACTATATCTGGGGATGGAGTAGACAACCCCCACCATCAGGTTTCCCAAGAATATATTAACGGAAATGATTTGCCGATCAAAAAAGACGAAAAGATCAACACGCAAGTCTAGAGCTATTCAAAAACCTTCGAGTGATATTCAAATCAGTGTTTTTATGTTCTGAACTGATGAAGGAACATTTTATGAACTGTCTCCTCAGTCTGTTGGTCGATCAACCTTTTTTACTGTTTTTGCTTGAGGAATTTTCAGTATTATTTTAATTGTATGTTCAAAACTATGATTTCGATGGAACCATATATAATTTAGCCTTCAAACTGCGAATTATATATAATTTAGCCTTCAAACTGCGAATTATATATAATTTAGCCTTCAAACTGCGAATTATATATAATTTCCACATCGACGTATAAGAATTATATATAATTTCAAATTTTTTATTACTCTTCTTGGAATTATACATAATTTAGACTTTAGGGCAGCTATTTTGGCAGTTGTTTGCTTGAGGAATTTACAGTATCACTTTAAAGTGATGTCGTGAATTCAAAATTATACTTCAAAGATGTTAGAGGGTCACATATAGGTTAATTATACCGGCCTCACTTCGGTTTATACCAAGAATTATATATAATTCCCCCTTCGAACCGGAAATTCTATACTTAATTCAGCATGATTTCGATATCTCACTAGGAATTATATATGTAATTTCATTTCTAAAGCAGTATAATGGTAATTCTCATGTCATGAATGCCAACAAATAATTATTTATGGTGAAATCTGAATTACATATACCTACTTTATTTCAATTTATACGAAAAATCATGCAAAAGTTCGACAAAAGCTAGGAATTATACATAATTCCCACGTCAAGCTATAGGAATTACACATAATTTCAACCTACTACTCGGAATTATAAATATTGTCAACCTATCGATCAGAATTATATACAGTTTTGACTCTCGCAGCTTTTTTGACGGTGAAATCTTAAGTTTACTTTCCTAATTTCTTTTTTCAATCGGACTTACACATATAATTGCGACTAAAATTATATACTTACAATTATCACTTATATGTAGGTATTGGAATTATAAATAATTCAAACAATTTCTACATAATTTCAAGCTATCGCCAGGAGTTATATACCTATAATGAATCTGTTGGTGGTAAAATTAAATTATATTGAAATGATAAATAATTCCGACTGCAAGCTAATAATTATTCAAAATCTTCTCCTACAATCATGAGAATTATGCATTATTTCAACTGTAATTATATATAATTTCAACTACATATAGAAATCGTTATTATGATAAACAACGATTTCGAACCATAAATGAGAACATTTTTCATGTCAAGAGCCATTCATTTATTAGTAACAACACGTCATTTGCAGTTAGAAATATTTTATATTCGTATTTGGAGAATCACGTGGAATTCTCGAAAAAATTTTATATTATTATTTCGGACGAAGGGATTTGCGAAAATTAATAATCAAAAACTGATCCACAAATGATTAAGGTATTTCTGATTTAAAAAAACTATACATATTAAAGAAAGAACAATTATAAATAACATAATCTGGAATATTCAATTGAGCTAATATCATATCAAACATAAAAAGCATGTGATCTCGAATCTTAAAATTTAATGAAAACTCCGATAATTGTTTGATAACCTTGGAAAAATTTTCATTTAAATATCTCAAACGAAAACTTATTCTTGTATTGAATTTCTTAGTTTGTCAATTTATAAATATAGAGATGTTCTAAAACAACGGATTGTGTTGAAGACGAATTTTCCATTTTTGTCTAATTTTTTGTATGAAAACATTATTTTTTTAGGCGTCAATCAAAATATTTCAATGTAGGAGAACCAATGAGTTCCTCCAACGAAAATTTGGTCTATATAGAGGTTTTTTCTGCAAATTTCACCTGAGTTTATATTTCTTCTAATTTTATATAGGCGAAATTTTCTTAGTATTGAGTTCGACTCTAGAAAAGACTTGAAACTGAGCCACATTCCTTTAATGAGAGTTACTTTAAGTAGTTTTAAGTGTCCACTAGCCTATAGTATTTATTATCATTTTTGTGAAATTTAGACTAAGCATCATCTTAAAGATTTTTTTTGATTTCCACATCCTGAACTTTCTGTAAATAAGCGCTTTTATATATAAAATTTCATAACATCAGCTTCATTGATACTCGTATCTGATTTCAGAAGTGTAATACGGTCAAAATTTCAATTCATATATATTTCATTCCAAAAAATCCTTAACTTAACTGATCTCAATTCAACGATAACTTTTTTTAGACCTTCATTACATACCTTTATAGAGATCTAAAAGACAATAATTTAATTTACCTTCATGTCATTTCGAAAAAAATTTCCAGCTTAAAATTTTACGATAAAAAACTATCGAAAAAATTATGAATTTCAATGTGAGCTCTCTGTTTTTCCTTTATTCGAAAAGAATCTATTGAATATTCGTTATTTATCGATATTTCAAACATATAGTATATTTGAATAGTTGAAATGATGAATGTAAAAATTTTTGTATGTTGAATGTACTTTAAATGATAAGTTGAGATTATAATTATAAAATTGTTTTATAAATAAAGATCTATTGCGAATTATCGTGTATTTTTACAGGTCTAAAATTTTTCACCTTGATCTCATTTTATTTTTTATTTTTTTTGCGTTTTCAGGGCCCCGTGAACGACATTTGGGAGAATCGTGAGTATTTTTGTTATTTTTATTAATATTATACACACAGGCCTACTTTAAGAAATTCAGGAATATCAATTTGCGTCGGTTTTTCTTCATAAATTTTATTTCATTCTCTATTCTGGCATCTCAATGTTCTTATGAAAAAATATGACCTTTCAAGATACTGTTTAATTTCACAATAAATTAGTCCAGCTTTTATTTTTCTTCCAAAAACTAGTTTCAATTGAATGTAACTGGTAAAATAAAGGAGAATACTCTTAATTTCAGAAGTGATACAGAAAGTGCCGAAGGTCGTCCAAAAGATTCAAAACGTAATCTAATACCCACAAAACTATCGAATTACTTCAAAAAAGATAAAACTAGAGAACAAATAGAAAATGAAGAAGAAGAAACAAGGCCAGAAGATAATGAAGATTCTACCAAAGTACAACTAGACACAACATTAGCAACAGAAAACGAGACAGATAAGGAAAATAAAGAAGGTGTCGTATATGCAGAATTAGATTTAATCAATTCTGGTGTTAAAGCAGTTGTGAAGAATGACAATGACAAAACGGAGTATGCTGAGATTCTGTATACTCCGAAAGATGTAGATAAAAAGGAGGACAGCAAATAAGAAAGATTGTGACCTAGTTGATCTATCAGTTCAGTCAAAAAAAAAATGGAAATACTTTTCACTGATAAAATTTTATCGATTAAAAGATCACCTGACATTTATCTTGTTCTGATCCACAACTTCAGCTGGTTTATTTCAGTCAAATCGAAATTCACAGCGAAAAGATACGATATACAATGCATCAGACAGAGAATATTGCACGCAAGTTTGGCAGATGTATATTCGAAAGTTTCACTTGCTCTAACTGACTGAATGCAATTGTCTCATTGTGATAATGTAGTGTTGTCTCTTTCTTCACGTGAGAAGTGGCAATATGGTAGGAACTTGCTGTACGCCCATCGAATTATTCAATGTATCAGGCTGCCCGTGATACTCGATTCAAGTACTTGTGGTTGCCTACCATACTGCCTGAATTAAGCCCCTCCCAACGATAAGAGAGACAAGACTACGTTATTGCAATAAGACAACTGGATTCAGTCAGTTACAGCACGTGAATCTTTCGAATATACATCTGCTCAACTTGTCTGCAAAATTGTATATCGTTTCTTTCCGATGTGAGTTTTCAAACCTGTAAAATCATTTCAACACTTTAACCTCGAATGAATTACATGTTTTAATTAAAATTTTATGTTTGTAAATTTTCAGGTGGTTATTGAAAACTGTCCATTTCTTTATGTATTAGGTACATCAACACTTCTCATATAAAAATAGTACCACCAAAATGTGAACTATGAAGACTGTCTGGTTTTATTTGATTTGATTAATTATTTCGTATTTCAATTAGAGAAGATGACTCAAGATGTTTTATTTTTTGTATTTTTAAATGTTTGTACTTAATGTTAATTATGTAATATTTAAATTGAATATTTCTATTATATTTAATGATAATTGTATGAGATTTTATTGAATAAATATCGAAAATTGTTATCGACTTTATTCAGAACTGCCTCTGTTCCTCCAGAACACTCAGTATGTTGTGTTCAGTTAACTGTTGCACTGAAAACTTACATTTCAGTTTAGCGGTGATGTTTCAATCAAAGTACATATAGGCACAAATACAGCAACTCTACGTATGAAGAATGCTACATCAAAAGATTCAATCAACGTAACAGCATTTCATTTTTTCCGAATTCAAGTTCAATAGACTGAGAGACACATAACAGGCATAATATGTTAAAAAATCCTTTTTGAACAATTTCATTATTTGCCCAGCTATAAGTTTGTATTTTTGAGCGCCTGTTCTACTTAAACGAACGCTATATCGTTTTGCCCAAATGCCTTCAATTTTCTTTCTTCTTTAACCTACTGTTTTCAAAATTTTTCTAATAAACTTTGTAGCAGATGGGAAAATACATTTTTTCATCTTTCGTTGAAAATAAATAGGTCTCTGTTAATCAAATTAAAATGATGGATACCTCATTTTATGAGTAAATTAATTCTATACAAATGCCTTATTGACCATTTTCTTCTATAACCTTCAGTTTTCAAAATTTCTCGGATGAACTAGGTAGCAGATGGAAAAATACAATTTTCCATCTTTCGTTGAAAATAAATCGGTCTCTGTTCATCAGATCAAAATTATCGATACCTCATTTTATAGGTAAATTAATTCTCTACAAATGCCCTACTAACCATTTTCTTCTATAACCTACCGTTTTTAAAATTTTCCGAATAAACTTGATTGCAGATGGAAAAATACATTTTTTTATCTTTCGTTATCATTGCATAGGTTAATTAATTTAATTTCACCTATTCAAATAAATAAGAGGGTTAGATATATACTTCAGATAAAAGATATGAAGTATAAATAAAATATGTGAACTTGAAGCTCTTTATTGTAAAGTGTTATTGAAGAAAATCACCAGAAGTTCTCAAAGTCTTTTTGGTGTTTTACGTACACCTGGGTATGTGTGACATTTTATTTCAAATTTGCAACATTCTGGAAAAGATGTGTCTGGATAAACAGCGTGACAGGGTGGTTCCACTGAGAGAGGATTGCAACTGTAAAATAATAAATTCTTATAGAGGATTACTTCCTGAACCAACAGAAATATGTAAGTATAATAATTTATGTAAGAAGTCCGGAAAATAGAGTTTTAGATGAGTAGACAAATTCTGCGAGTTCAAAGTTGAATTAAATATTTCTATTATATTTAATGATTATTGTATAAGATTTTATTGAATAAATATCCAGTTAACTGTTGCTCTGAAGTCTTACAGGTATAGCCACAAATACAGCAAGTTCTCAAAGTCTTTTCGGTGGTTCAGGTACGCCGGGTCCTTTGGTACATTCTACAAAAAAATCGCAACATTGTGGAAAAGATGTGTCTGGGTAAACAGCGTAACAGGGTGGTTCCACTATAAGAGGAGGGCAACTGTAAAAGAATAAATTCTTATATAGGATTACTTCCTGAACCAACAGAAATATGTATGTATAATAATTTATGTGAGAAGTCCGGAAAATAGGTATTTTAGATAAGTAGACAAATTCTGCGAGTTCAAGTTAAATTGAATATTTCTATTATATTGAATGATAATTGTGTAAGATTTTATTGAATAAATATTGAAAATTTTAATCGACTTTATTCAGAACTGCTTCAGTTACAGTACCTCCAGAACACTCAGTATGTTGTGTTCAGGTAAGTGTTGCTCTGAAAACTTACATTGCAATTTAAAAGTGTTGTTTCAATCGAGGTATAGGCACAAATACAGCAATTCTACGTATGAAGAATGCTATATCGAAAGATTCAATCAACGTAACAGCATTTAATTTTTTCCTAATTCAAGTATATAGGCTCAGATAAAAGGTATGGAGGATAAATAAAATATGTGAACTTGAAGCTCTTTATTGTAAAGAGTTATTGAAAAAATTCACCAGAAGTTCTCAAAGTCTTTTTGGTGGTTCAGTAAGCCGGGTCGTCCAGTACATTTTATCACATATTTGCAACATTGTGGAAAAGATGTGTCTGGGTAAACACCCCGTAACAGGGAGGTTCCACTATAAGAGAGGGCAACTGTAAAAGAATAAATTCTTAAAGAGGATTACCACCTGAACCAACCGAAATATGTAGTAATAATTTATGTACCTAATAAGTCCGGAAAATAGAGTTTTTTAGATGAGTAGACAAATTCTGCGAGTTCAAAGTTAAATTGAATATTTCTATTATATTGAATGATAATTGTATAAGATTTTATTGAATAAATATCGAAAATTGTAATCGACTTTATTCTGAACTGCTTCAGTTACAGTACCTCCAGAACACTCAGTATGTTGTGTTCAGGTAAGTGTTGCTCTGAAATCTTACATTGCAGTTTAAAAGTGTTGTTTCAATCAAAGTATAGGCACAAATACAGCAACTCTTCGTATGAAGAATGCTGCATCGAAAGATTCAATCAACGTAACAGCATTTAATTTTTTCCTAATTCAAGTATATAGGCTCAGATAAAGGTATGGAGGATAAATAAAATATGTGAACTTGAAGCTCTTTATTGTAAAGAGTTATTGAAAAAATTCACCAGAAGTTCTCAAAGTCTTTTTGGTGGTTCAGGTAAGCCGGGTCGTCCAGTACATTTTATCACATATTTGCAACATTGTGGAAAAGATGTGTCTGGGTAACACCGTAACAGGGAGGTTCCACTATAAGAGGAGGGCAACTGTAAAAGAATAAATTCTTAAAGAGGATTACCACCTGAACCAACCGAAATATGTGAGTAATAATTTATGTACCTAATAAGTCCGGAAAATAGAGTTTTTTAGATGAGTAGACAAATTCTGCGAGTTCAAAGTTAAATTGAATATTTCTATTATATTGAATGATAATTGTGTAAGATTTTATTGAATAAATATCGAAAATTGTAATCGACTTTATTCTGAACTGCTTCAGTTACAGTACCTCCAGAACACTCAGTATGTTGTGTTCAGGTAAGTGTTGCTCTGAAAACTTACATTGCAATTTAAAAGTGTTGTTTCAATCGAGGTATAGGCACAATACAGCAATTCTACGTATGAAGAATGCTATATCGAAAGATTCAATCAACGTAACAGCATTTAATTTTTTTCCTAATTCAAGTATATAGGCTCAGATAAAAGGTATGGAGGATAAATAAAATATGTGTGAACTTGAAGCTCTTTATTGTAAAGAGTTATTGAAAAAATTCACCAGAAGTTCTCAAAGTCTTTTTGGTGGTTCAGGTAAGCCGGGTCGTCCAGTACATTTTATCACATATTTGCAACATTGTGGAAAAGATGTGTCTGGGTAAACACCGTAACAGGAGAGGTTCCACTATAAGAGGAGGGCAACTGTGTAAAGAATAATTCTTAAAGAGGATTACCACCTGAACCACCGAAATATGTGAGTAATAATTTATGTACCTAATAAGTCCGGAATAGAGTTTTTTAGATGAGTAGACAAATTCTGCGAGTTCAAAGTTAAATTGAATATTTCTATTATATTGAATGATAATTGTGTAAGATTTTATTGAATAAATATCGAAAATTGTAATCGACTTTATTCTGAACTGCTTCAGTTACAGTACCTCCAGAACACTCAGTATGTTGTGTTCAGGTAAGTGTTGCTCTGAAAACTTACATTGCAATTTAAAAGTGTTGTTTCAATCGAGGTATAGGCACAAATACAGCAATTCTACGTATGAAGAATGCTATATCGAAAGATTCAATCAACGTACAGCATTTAATTTTTTCCTAATTCAAGTATATAGGCTCAGATAAAAGGTATGGAGGATAATAAAATATGTGAACTTGAAGCTCTTTATTGTAAAGAGTTATTGAAAAAATTCACCAGAAGTTCTCAAAGTCTTTTTGGTGTTCAGGTAAGCCGGGTCGTCCAGTACATTTTATCACATATTTGCAACATTGTGGAAAGAGGTTGTCTGGGTAAACACCGTAACAGGGAGGTCCACTATAAGAGGAGGGCAACTGTAAAAGAATAAATTCTTAAAGAGGATTACCACCTGAACCAACCGAAATATGTGAGTAATAATTTATGTACCTAATAAGTCCGGAAAATAGAGTTTTTTAGATGAGTAGACAAATTCTGCGAGTTCAAAGTTAATTGAATATGTCTATTATTTAATGATAATTGTATAAGATTTTATTGGATAAATATCGAAAATTTTAATCAACTTCATTCAAAACTGCTTTAGTTACAGTACCTCCAGAACACTCAGTATGTTGTGTTCAGTTAACTGTTGCTCTGAAGTCTTACATTGCATTTAAAAGTGTTGTTTCAATCAAAGTATAGGCACAAATACAGCAACTCTTCGTATGAAGAATGCTGCATCGAAAGATTCAATCAACGTAACAGCATTTAATTTTTCCAAATTCAAGTATATACGTCAGATAAAAGATATGAAGGATAAATAAAATATGTGAACTTGAAGCTCTTTATTGTAAAGAGTTATTGCAAAAAATCACCAGAAGTTCTCAAGTCTTTTTGGTGGTTTAGGTACACCTGGGTATGTGTCACATTTTATCTCAAATTTGCAACATTGGGAAAGGATATGTCTGGATAAACAGCGTAACAGGGTGGTTCCACTGCAAGAGGATTGCAACTGTAAAAGAATAAATTCTTATAGAGATTACTTCCTGAACCACAGAAATACGTAAGTATAGTTTATGTAATGGTCCGGAAAATAGAGTTTTTTAGATGAGTAGACAATTCTGCGAGTTCAAAGTTGAATTCAATATTTTTTTATATTCAATGATTATTGTATAAGATTTTATTGAATAAATATCGAAAATTGTAATCGACTTTATTCAGAACTGCTTCAGTACCTCCAAAACACTCAGTATGTTGTGTTCAGTTAACTGTTGCTCTGAAAACTTACATTGCAGTTTAAAAGTGTTGTTTCAATCAAAGTATAGGCACAAATACAGCAACTCTTCGTAAGAAGAATGCTGCATCGAAAGATTCAATCAACGTAACAGCATTTAATTTTTTCCAAATTCAAGTATATACGGCAGAAAAAAGATATGAAGGATAAATGAAATATGTGAATTTGAAGCTCTTTATTGTGAAAATTTATTGAAAAAATTCACCAGAAGTTCTCAAAGTCTTTTTGGTGGTTCAGGTACGCCGGGTCGTCTGTTACATTTTATTTCAAATTTGCAACATTTTGGAAAAGATGTATCTGGGTAAACAGCGTAACAGGGTGGTTCCACTATGAGAGGAGGGCAACTGTAAAAGAATAAATTCTTAAAGTTGATTACTTCCTGATGAACCAACAGAAATATGTGAATGTAAATAGAGTTTTTCAGATGAGGTGAAAAATTCTGCGAGTTCAAAGTTAAATTGAATATTTCTATTATATTGAATGATAATTCTATAAGATTTATTGAATAAATATCGAAAATTTTAGTCAACTTTATTCAGAGCTGCTGCAGTTAGAGTACCTGCAGAACACTCAGTATGTTGTGTTCAGGTAAGTGTTGCTCTGAAAACTTACATTGCAGTTTAACAGTGTTGTTTCAACCAAAGTATAGGCACAAATACAGCAACTCTTCGTAAGAAGAATGCTGCATCGAAAGATTCAATCAACTTAACAGCATTTAATTTCTTCCCAATTTAAATATATACGTCAGATAAAAGATATGGAGATGGTGGATAAATAAAATATGTGAACTTGAAGCTCTTTATTGTGAAGATTTATTGAAAAAATTCACCAGAAGTTCTCAAAGTCTTTTTGGTGGTTTAGGTACACCTGGGTATGTGCCACATTTTATTTCAAATTTGCAACATTTTGGAAAAGATGTGTCTGGATAAACAGCGTAACAAGGTGGTTCCACTGCAAGAGGAGGGCAACTGTAAAAGAATAAATTCTTATAGAGGATTACTTCCTGAACCAACAGAAATATGTAAGTAATAATTTATGTAATAAGTCCGGAAAATATAGTTTTTTAGATGAGTAGACAAATTCTGCGAGTTCAAAGTTGAATTGAATATTTCTATTATTTTTACTGATAATTGTATAAGATTTTATTGAATAAATATCGAAAATTGTAATCGACTTCAGAGCTGTGCTGAGCACTGAAGAAAAGTGCTTCGAGCACAAAGCACTAAGCCTTATTGAAAAGTGCTGTGGAATCTCGAGCACTAAGCCCTTATTTTTTAAGGAATGCTCGCGATTAGCAAGCGTTTTTGGAAAGTAATTCGTTTACACGAGCACTGAGCACTAAGCACTTTTCTGAATGAACCTTTGTATTTTCCATCCAAATATCTCTTAGTTTGAAATTTTGATTTTGATGTCTTGATTTTTTCTTTCGAGTGATATCGTGTTTTGAACTGGGCATAACTGAAATTGACAATAGTTTTCTCTCAGCCTGCAAGTCTAACATTGTCGTTCACAGACAAATATAAAATTACCATGACGTCATATAAAAAAAATTGGAAGAAAAGGCTGTGGTCTCGAAACAGAAAATAAAATTCCAAAAGTTATAGAAAGACAATGACGTCTTGGCAACAAACTAGATGGAATTTTTTTGTGGCGAAGCAAGAAAAAAATGCTGTCTGCTAGGAAAAAACGTTTTCTGAGCTCTTTATATCATTCATAAGTGAATAGACTGTAACTTGAATATTCACCAATAAAAAACTTGAAAGAATGGTTGTAAAACTTGAAAAGTAGATATATCAAAAAAATTTTGTTCCATATTTATTTCCCAAAAAAATTTCGCCATACAACATTACAATTTGTTCTCCGAGTCATAATTATGAGAATATAAAGACTTGTTCCAGTCCATAACATACATCGATATCGTTTTTTTAACACCAGAGTTATAATAAAGAAAAATTCAACAACTTAGATATCCATAGAGGTGGACCGAAAAAAAAATTATATTTTAGTTCTTTGTCTATTCCTATCAGGCGAAAGTCCGTCATTTTCATGTTCCGACGATTCCATAAAGCTTAGTGCTTGGTAATTTCGGAAAGTGCTTGGGAGCACTGCGGTGCTTAGGAGCACTTTTTCGAATTACTAAGCACTAAGCCCTTTCAAAATAACGAAGCACTAAGCACTGGTTCAATCTAGTGCTCGCGAGCACAGTGCTTACGAGCACAAAAGTGCTTCGAGTGCTTTCACGAGCACTAAGCACAAGACTTCGGCACAGCTCTGATCGACTTTATTCAGAACTGCTTCAGTTACTGTACTTCCAGAACAAACAGTATGTTGTGTTGAGTTATATGTTGCTCTGAAGTCTCACATTGCAGTTCAACAGTGTTAAATCAAAGTATAGGCACAAATACAGCAACTCTACGTATGAAGAATGCTATATCGAAAGATTCAATCAACGTAACAGTATTTCATTTTTTCCAATTCAAGTATATACGTCAGATAAAAGATATGAAGGATAAATAAAATATGTGAACTTGAAGCTCTTTATTGAAAGGAGTTATTGAAAAAATTCACCAGAAGCTCTCAAAGTCTTTTTGGTGGTTTAGGTACACCTGGGTATGTGCCACATTTTATTTCAAATTTGCAACATTTTGGAAAAGATGTGTCTGGATAAACAGCGTAACAGGTGGTTCCACTGCAAGAGGAGGGCAACTGTAAAAGAATAAATTCTTAAAGAGATTACTTCCTGAACCAACAGAAATATATATGTTATAATTTATGTAATAATAATAATAATAGAGTGTTTTAGATGAGTAGACACATTCTACGAGTTCAAAATTAATACAGCAACTCTACGTATGAAGAATGCTATATCGAAAGATTCAATCAACGTAACACCCCGATTACACTCAGCTCACTTCCACGGCATGTAGCAGGGAATTGAGCAGGGAAGTGGGCAGCGGCTGAATGTAATCACTATATACAGCAACTCTACGTATGAAGAATGCTATATCGAAAGATTCAATCAACGTAACAGCATTTCATTTTTTTCCAAATTCAAGTATATACGTCAGATAAAAGACATGAAGGATAAATAAAATGTGTGAACTTGAAGCTCTTTATTGTAAAGAGTTATTGAAAAAATTCACCAGAAGTTCTCAAAGTCTTTTTGGTGGTTCAGGTACGTCGGGTCATCAAAAACATTGTACCACATATTTGCAACATTGTGGAAAAGATGTGTCTGGGTAAACTTGTATATCTTTGGGATAAACAGCGTAACAGGGCGGTGCCACTATAAGAGGAGGGCAACTGTAAAAGAATAAATGCATGTAGTGCCATTTGCCCCATACATTGGTGAAAATTTCATTTTTATGGACGATAATGCCAGACCCCATCGTGCGCGCATCGTTCAGGAGTACCTTGAAGAGGTTAAAGTCTCTCGAATGGAATGGCCAGCAAGAAGTCCAGATCTCAATCCGATTGAGCAGGTTTGGTACAACCTCAATAGAAGGCTGAGAAGTTCAGAAAATCATCCAGCTACTCTTAATGACTTTGGAATCCAACTCAGAGAAATCTGGGAAGGATTAGATCAGAACATTCTAAGATCATTCATTTTGAGTATGAACCGTCGTTGCAGAGCTGTAATTAACGCAAGGGGTGGAAATACCAAGTATCAAATCACTTATCATCATTCCAGTATTTTGCAAATTGTTTATTTCTCTTCTTTCACTAAAGATTCGGTGAAATCCTGAATTTTTCTTTCATTTAATGTGTCTTGTTTCTTTCAAAACCTTCCCGAGAGAACATAAAAAATAAGTTATAAAGTCAATGTAGAGTTAACTTTCATCAAAATTGAGATTTTCAGAATGTTCGTTAATTTTTTGCGCAGTGTATATCGAGGCGAAATTCTAAACTTTGACAGAGTGTAAGCCATCACTTCCTCAAGAACAAGAACCAAACAACATCAATGACTTGGCTCATGAAAATACTTACGCTTTCACTTTGTATTTTCCTCCATCTAAGCATGTAACTGTTTGGCATTTTCCAGGAACTTTAATTACAGCATCTTTCTCGAACAAACCAACGTTTTCTTCGTAACATTTTCCAGGGTTATCTGCAAAATAACAGATAAAGTATTGAAATTGTACAAAAAATAAAATGTCAAATAATTGGAGAACAGGCTATAAAACTACACTTAAAATTTCGGAATATGGTTTCGAAAAAAAATTTAAAAACCTTTTATTTTGTCAGCAGGCGAGTCAACGTCATAAGAATAACTAGGGTCAGTTTGGGCTTCAACATATAATATTAAAAAACCAACAAAAAGCAGAAGAGACCTCATTTTGCGTCTTTGTACTGTTAGATATTCTCAACAATTGAGCATCTAGAATTGAGTTGTTTTGAATCTCTTAGTTGGACTTTGTGCCGGATAATTAAATTTTACGATAAAATGCATCTGTTTGTATAAACAAGATATTTTTGGAAGAGATTGATGAAGCAGTTTTCTTATTATTCAAATTAACATATTCATAATAAACAGGTTCTCACTAAAAATCAATTAAATAAAATATGTTGCGTAGGAGGCACTTACAAAATTTTCCATTTAAAAGCTTAAAATGCTGACAACAACAAGGATAGGTGGAAAACTGAAAAATATATGGGGTTTTCTCAGTAATAAATTTTCGTAACGCCATTTGTTTTCAAGATAAAAGCCATTGCTGTAAAAATATTATACACATTTTAACGATTTTGAGGAAACTAATTGCAACATCGTAATGAATTTTTTACGAGTATGTATCGAAAGTTGGTACATCCGAATAATTCTTTTCCATGCCTGAATTTCATAGAAGGTACTAGTTATAAGGTTCTTACCAAGTAGAATTGAACAAAACTTTTTGAACACTCGTTCTACTTAAGTATATCATTTTGCCCGAATGTCTCAGAAACTTGAGATTTTAAGGGTGAATTCGGTTCCCAAATGCCGCGGTTAAGTTCGTTAACCAGCCAAATCGTACAGGGTGTTCCATATAATATGGTCATTCAAAATTTTTTTCCTCAACCTCTCTTACAAAACGAAACCAATCGAAATGAAATTTTGCGGTCGCATGCAAAATGCTCATAATAAGCCTCATGCTAAATAGTGTTAACAGAACCAAAAACATTTCAATTTGAATATTGAAAACAAGAATCTTTATATTTACATAACGAGATATAATTTATTTTGTGAATGAAGATTGATATATACGGAATGTTCATGCGAAATTTCAAGAAGATTACATCATCTGAACCATTTGGAAAATATGTGTCTGGGTAAACGGCGTAACAGGGTGGTTCCACTGCAAGAGGATGGCAACTGTAAAAGAATAAATTCTTACTTCTTACTTCTTGAACCAACAGAAATATGTAAGAAATAGTTTATGTAATAGGTCCGGAAAATAGAGTTTTTTAGATGAGTAGACAAATTCTGCGAGTTCAAAGTTAAATTGAATATTTCTATTATATTTAATGATAATTGTTTAAGATTTTATTGAATGAATATCGAAAATTTTTATCGACTTTATTCAGAACTGCTTCAGTTACAGTACCTAAAGAACACTCAGTATGTTATGTTCAGGTAAGTGTTGCTCTGAAAACACACATTGCAGTTTAACTATGTTGTCTCAATAAAAGTATAGGTACAAATAAAGCTACTCTACGTATGAAGAATGCTATATCGAAAGATTCAATCAACGTAACAGCATCTCATTTTTTTTAAATTCAAGTATATACGTCAGATAAAAGATATGAAGGATAAATAAAATATGTGAACTTGAAGCTCTTTATTGTAAAGAGTTATTGAAAAAATTCACCAGAAGTTTTCAAAGTCTTTTTGGTGGTTCAGGTACTCCGGGTCGTCTGGTACATTCTACAGAAAAATTGCAACATTGTGGAAAAGATGTGTCTGGGTAAACAGCGTAACAGGGTGGTTCCACTATAAGTGGAGGGCAACTGTAAAAGAATAAATTCTTATAGAGGATTACTTCCTGAACCAACAGAAATATGTAAGTAATAATTTATGTAATAAGTCCGGAAAATAGGATTTTTCAGACAAGTAGAGAAATGCTACAGGACAGTTACAAAACAACACTCACATCATATCTGTAAGTTACATAATTTGAGAGTAATTGCTGCTCGAACATGATCACTACGCGAGCAAATGACACAAGACAGGTCGTCATGAAGGCCACTGCCTGTCAACAGAGCAGAGGCGGCCATTCTAGGCAATTTTCATGATTAATTTGTTTGTTTTATCATTGAAAATTATCGAAAGTACACTACTGAGGTTTTTTTTATTTTATCAATTTTCATAAGGATCATGTTTGAACAGCAATAACTCTCAAATCATGTAACTTACAGAAATTATGTCAGTGTTGTTTTGTAGCTTGTGTCCTTGCGTGTTAAATCATTAAAACAAAATATACTTCAATATGCTAGTTCTTGTACTAGTGCTAATTTACTGAGAAAATCAGTACATATTTTCACTATGAACTTTTTTAAAGAATTTTTTTATGGCGTTTTCAAGTTGAATGTTTTTATATTGTTATACTTCAAGGAAAGGTGGTAGTATCATCTTTCAAAAAATATTTTTTTCACATCTGTAGGACCTTTATGTCCAAAGAAATCGATATTATTTGGAACGAATTTGTTTCGAAACGTCGGCATTGTCACGAAGTAAACAATAGATAATAAATAGTGTCCAATTTTCCCAATATTTTTCTTTTCTTATTCTAAAACAATGGATGATAACCAAGTTACTATTATTTGGAAGGTTCAACGAAAATAAAAAGCAAATTTAAAATGGGGGCTACTCCAAAACTAAGGGGGTAAACTTCCAAGTTTGGGTGTGTTTTTGTCTATAATATTAGGTATATTTGATTATTGCTAAGTCATGACCAAACACACTGTATATATTTATATAAGACCAAATAATTTTGATATTTTTAGATATCGATTTTTTACACATTCTTTTTTTTGTATAATTTCCAGAATAAAATCGTGCTGAGATTTTTCATTCATATACATACTTATCATGAATCTCAAGTCCTATTCAGGATTTTGAGGTAATAACATTATTGATTCGCCAATGAACGAGAGGTCAAAAGCACGTACTCATGGCTTATCTTAATTATTTATTGACCTTCAAAATTATAATAATAATGATTGAATTAATGAGTGAATAACCTCAGTTAAAAATCTATGGGAGGTCTACTCAATATAAAGAACATTCAGCAATTTATATGGAAAAGTATGTAAAATATGCATACATTTTTCGATAGTTATTCAAGATGAGCTATTCTCCGAAATTTTTCGATATAAGTTTGATTTAAACTATTCTGAGGCGAAATTCTAAATTTTGACAAAGTGTAAGCCATCTTTTCCTCAAGAACAAGTACCAAACAACATCAATGACTTCGCTCATAAAAATACCTACGCTTTCACTCTGTATTTTCCTCCATCTAAGCATGTAACTTTTTGGCATTTCCCAGGAACTTTAATTACAGCATCTTTGTCGAACAAACCAACGTTTTCTTCGTAACATTTTCCAGGGTTATCTGAAAAATAACAGATAAAGTATTGAAATTGTACAAAAAATTAGATGTCAAATAATTGGAGAACAGGCTATAAAACTACACTCAAAATTTCGGAACTTTTTTTCCGGATATGGTTTCGAAAAAAAAAATTCAAAACCTTTTATTTTGTCAGCAGGCGAGTCAACGTTATAATAATAACCAGGGAAAGTTTGGGCTTCAACATATAATATTAAAAACCCAACAAAAAGCAGAAAGGACCTCATTTTGCGTCTTTGTACTACTAGATATTCTCAACAATTGAGCATCTAGAATGAAGTTGGTTTGAATCACTTAGTTTGTGCCAGAGAATTAAATTTTACGATAAATTGCATCTATTTGTATAAACAACATATTCTTGGAGGATATTGATTAAGCAGTTTTCTTATTATTAAAACAAACATAGTCATAATAAACAGGTTCTCACTAAAAATCAATTAAATAAAATATGTTGCGTTGGAGGCACTTACAAAATTGTTTTTCCATTTAAAAGTTTAAAAAGCTGACAACGTCAAGGATAGATGGAAAACTGAAAAAAATATGGGGTTTTCTCAGTAATAAATTTCCATAACGCCATCTATTTTCAAGATAAAAGGCATTGCTGAAAAATATTATCCACAATTTTAACAATTTTGAGGAAACTACTCGCAGTATTGTAATGAAATTTTATACGAGTATGTTTCGAAAGTTTGTACATCTAAATAATGCTTTTTTATGCCTGAATTTCATAGAGATCACTAGTTATCAGGTTCGTACCAAGTAGTTTTGAACATAACTTTTTGAACACTCATTTTACTTAAGTATATCATTTTGCCCGAATGTCTCAGATACTTGAGATTTTCAGGATGAATTCGGTTCCCAAATGCCACGTTAACCAGCCAAATCGTACAGGGTGTTCCATAAAATATGGTCATTTAATATTTTTTCCTAAATATCATGATATAAGATGTATTCGAAATGAAATTTTGCGGTCACATGCAAAATACTCATAATAAGCCTCATGCCAAATAGTGTTAACAGAACCAAAAAATTTCAATTTGAATATTGAAAAGAAGAATCTTTATATTTCCATAACGAGATATCCGATTCAAGTGGAATTTATTTTGTTAATGAAGATTGATATATACTGAATGTTCATGCGAAATTTCAAGAGGATTGCATCTTCTGAACCATAGAATTCATTTCATGCCATTTTTTGAATATTAAAAAAAATAGTTTATCTTTGGGACCGAGGTTTTTCACTGAGCTCTGGTGTCATACGTAGAATAGAATGGTAGTTACCTACTTCATTGGGCGCTAATTTCAGCCAGGGTTTTTTGTTTTAAATATTGTATTATTTTCGCTATTGGTTCAATTCAATTTATTTGTACGAATATGAATATGAGATATGGAGTATATTTCATTTTTTCTCATCAAAATGAATAACAATATAACCTTGATTAATCAACTACTTATGACATAGGTGAGGTCTGCAAAAAACATAGAATAAAGAATAGGTAGACATTCTTTATTCAAACACAAAAAACGTTTACAGTGCTGTCTTTACATCTCTAAGTTCATCTCCACAGAGCATAATTTGCTTCAAAGGATCCTTTTTAACAGAAAGTTTTGCTTTCTCCAAGCATTTTTTCACAACATTCTTTTCTTTTGAGTTCACCATTCTTATATGTGCCATAAATTTGTCACTGTCGATATTTCCATCATGATCTAGAAGTTTTGAACGTTTCATTTCATCTAATACTGCCTTTTCAACATCAAAATCCACATCTTTCAGAATATCATCCACGTCCAAACATTGATTGAAAACAATCTGAAAGGAAATTGTTTCGATAAGAATTATCAATGTAGAAAAATGGAAAAATCTAGAGTGAAATACAAAGATTTAAAAGAAAAAATATTATTTTGTTAAGTAACAAAATAAATAAGAGTATTCGTTTAGAAATATACAGTGCTTTAGACACTACTATATAGAAATTAGATAGAATTCGAAATTCATAATGAGTGTTTTAAAATAAGTCCGAAAAATTTAAGGGGTGATTCTTTGATCTGATCATTTCACGAAAAATCTCAGTAGGTACGGTGGGAATGGGAATATATGTGTAAATTATTCAGAAAATTATTGAAAAACATTAAATCGTTTGAGACCATTTTCATTTGCACGATAACTTTCGAAAGAATTGTCCTATAGTCTTGAAATTTTCAGGGTGAATTCGGTTCCCAAATAACTCGGGTTAAGTTCGTTAACCAGCCAAATCGTACAGGGTGTTCCATGAAATATGGCCATTCGAAATTTTTGTTCCTTAATATCTCAGACAAAACGAAACTAATCGAAATGAAATGTTGCAGCCACATCCAAGATACATACAAAATATTAAGGCTATAGTATACAAAGAACAACAGGAAATTCAATTGGAATATTGAAAAGAAGAAACTTCATATTTCTATAAAAAGATATCCGATTCGAGTGAATTTTTTTTGTGAATGGAGATCGATATTCTGAATATTCATCCAAAATTACGTGGCCATAGTTTTAACAGAACCATAGAAAATTCAACAGGAATATTGAAAAGAAAAATCTTTATATTTCCATAGTAGGATATCCGATTCGAGTGAAATTTTTTCTGTGAATAAAGATTAATATACTGAATCTTCATGCAAAATTTTGGGGCCATGCTGTTAACAGAACCATAAATAATTCAATTGGAATATTGAAAGGAAGAATCTTTATATTTCCATAACAGAATATCCGATTCGAGTGAAATTCATTTTGAGAATGAAAACTACTACACTGAATGTTAATACAAAATTTCAAGGGGGTCACATCATCAGAACCATAGAATTTAATTTTTGTAATTATTCATTTTTACATATTTCATTTTTTGAATAATTTTCAGAATATAATTCCGATTGTGCTGAGATTCTGCATGTAGGTATACAGGGTGTTTCCTCAACATGCGGCAAAAATTCAGGGGATTGTTCCTTGGACTATTCTAAAAATATTTTGTCCTTTGATGATTTTTGAAAAACCTCTTTGTTTGGAAGACACAGGGGAAATAAAATTTTAGATAATAACATTTTATTAAGAAAAATTACATGAAAATTTAACTTAACCTACAAAAACTGTGTTGAAAATGACCACCTCTAGCCAAAACAAACGAATTCAAATGAAAAACCGTGTTTAATTGTATTCCTTTACCATCTGAACTTATCAATTTTAAGTCAAAAAACTGGCCGTTTTTAGTAATTGGAATGTTGTTAAACAAATTAAAAAGAAATTGTACCTACTAGTAAACACATTGCGGTACGCATTTTTATTTAACTATTATTAATTTTTAAAAATTTGAAAAATGTTGTTCGCCCTGTATCTTCGAAACAAAGAGGTTTTTCAAAAATCATCAAAGGACAAAACTTGCTTAAAATAGTCCAAGAACAACCCCCTGATTTTTTGCCGCAATTTAGGAAATACCCTGTATATTTAGTATCAATCTCAAATCCCATATAAAATTTTGAGATAATAGTAGGTATATAAACGAGTGCTTTTTGAACTTTTCTCAAATTTCTAATTCTTTCTTCAATTTAGGACAGAGAATCTCTTTCAGCTTTTTTTGGTGTGGGCGCCGTTTTTATGAGAAAAAATAAAACATCTATCTGATAAATATTTTAGAATACTCACGAAAGAGGAAATTAAAACGAAAAGTGTAAAGTATATTTTTGTGCACATCATTGTAACTGTAATGACCGTTTGTTGTTTTTGGAACCGACAATATAAAGAAAACTAGTTTCATGCTCATCATTTTCCAATCACTATTACATTCACCAAACCGCGAATTTTACATCAAATTTAATAGTTTAATTTGCTACGAATCTAGGTATTTTGTTCACTTGATCAATTTTTCTACTGAAGGTGGAGTTATACCATGAATAAATTGTAGAATAAGAGTAAAACAAATTGGTCAACCATATTTCTTCAAAATACACACAGCGTCAAAAGTTTTGTCCCAAGGTTTCACAAGAAATAAGCAATTTATGTTCTAGAAATGAGATGACTATTTTCCTTTATTTTAACTGCAACGTATTCAATAGAAAAACCTTTGTTACTCTTTGCTTCACGCAGGATGAGACAGTTTAGGGAAAATTACAAAAAATCTAAATTTATCAATTACAGTGGAACTTCCCTATAACGAAAGCGCTAAATCCGCAAAAAAATCGTTATAAAGAAATTTTGTTATACAGAAAATGTGTTTCTATAGTCGGCTATGTCGCGGTCGACTTCATTGATAAATTTGAGTTTATCATTCAAACTTATGCACTTCCTTTTCGACGTTTTCGCACAACTTTCACACTAGCGTAATGGTTAGATTGAAACCAAACAGCCAAAGGTGTATTTAAAACTGTTTCAAAAAATCTCTCTGCCCGTCGTAATGATTTAGTTTAAGGTCGGGATTTATTACGTACATCCGGAAAATTTTCGGAAAACCCACCCTTATACCTGCTTACCAATACCCATTCAAAGATTGATGTTCTTTGAATATTTCGTTATAGAGAGAATTCACTTCGTTTTAGAGGGTGTTTTTCACATGGAATTTGGATTCAAGGTGCAATGTGTTGTACGAAATTCGTTATACAGAGAAATTATACAGACGTTCATTATAAGGAAGTCCCACTGTATTTATTTTCGAATATTTATTTATTCCACAAAATTACAGCAGTGAAGAATATTACTGATATGAAGTTATGCAGTAGTTTTGGTATTTTCATTTCAATATTTTCAATACTTATTATGATTGTTAAAATGAAATCGACTTCTTCATTTGAATAATTCAATTATTCGAATAAGAAAATCGGTCCTTTTTCAAGGATCATTATGAAGACTAAGTGTCAGTTGCAGGAACGTCCATTAAAATTTAAAGGTCCATTAAACTCTTAATCCTCCATTATTACAAGGAACTAATGGAGGATTAAGGGTTTAATGGACCTTTAAATTTTAATGGACGTTCCTGCAACTGAGCATTAGAGTCCTAAAATATAAAACATGAAAAATGCAATGAGGAAAAATCAGGAATGATGAAATCTGATAAAGCAAGTACTTGCAAGTACTTTCATGTTTTATATTTTAGAACTCAAAGGACCCCGCACATTTTGTATGGGAATTGGCTCCTGGTGGATTTGGCTGAAAATTTGATATGATGTTCTACTAATCCTTCTGATCAAATGTCTAAACAGTCACGAAGCTGAAAAATGCATACTTCTAGGAGTTTTTAGTGATTTTTTGTATCCATTCTGGCTTACGTATTATGGGAATTGGCTCCCGGTGGATTTGGCTGAAAATTTTATATGATGTTCTACTAATCCTTCGGATCAAATGTCTCCACAGTCACGAAGCTGAAAAATGCATACATCTAGGAATTTTTAGCGATTTTTTGTATCCATTATGGCTTACGTATTACCGTTCACACAGAAATGTTTGAAAATATTTCGAATTGACAGAATCTGCTTTCAATAATCACGAAATATTCTCAAACATTTCTGTCAAAGATTATATAGTATGAAGATCGGAAACGACACGACTACAGTGTATGAGCGCCATCTCTGGGTCAAATGTGAACTAATGTCACTATAGAAGGGTTAAAATTCTGGTTCTATGATTATAAGTTTCGAAATCAATATACATGGGAAATGTCATTGATATAAAAAAGTGCCAATCAATTCGTTTGCACAATATTATTTCACTTCGAACGGTTTTTGCCGTTAGTGTGGTCTCGAAAAAGTGGAAAAAAGATTAGTTTGTACCCTTCAGTAATGCAGATTACGAACGAGATAGTAAAACTGGATGATCAACTGGTGTTTTATGGATGTATGCAGGTAAAGCTATATCTTGGCTTGATCAACGTCAAACATCTTGTTGCTATTACCACGATAGAGGCAGAAATAGTGGCTGATAGTGAAGCTGCACGGAAAATGAAATGGTTAAAGTGACTATTGAGGAAAAGTTTTCCGTCAATTCAAACAATGATGGTGGACAACGAAGCTGCAATTGAACTGAACCAGAAACTGGAATTCCACAGACGCACTAAGTATATTCATATTCAATCCATGTATAAATCTCACAATAATACCCTAATATTTCTGTAATATCTTCTGTAAATACATAATAAAAATATTACACATGAAATATTGAATTTTATTGAAAATTATGGATTTAAAATATAAAAATGAAACATCCTGAAGGGAATACGAATTTCGCATCAATTCTTATTACAGTTTTCTTTATATAATTTCTAATCAAAATTACAGATTTTATATAAAAATTGATCTTCAGTGCCATCTCTGGGTCAAATGTGAACTAAAAAATGTAGTCATTTTTTAGTACTACGAATGCAGGGCCGTTTCCTATCTTTCTATACTCTATAATCTATGATTTCTGTGTGAACGGTAATACGTAAGCCATAATGGATACAAAAAATCGCTAAAAACTCCTAGAAGTATGCATTTTTTAGCTTCGTGACTGTGGAGACATTTGATCAGAAGGATTAGTAGAACATCATATCAAATTTTCAGCCAAATCCACCGGGAGCCAATTCTCATACAAAATGTGCGGGGTCCTTTTTCGTAACAAGCCTTGATAAAGGAATATTTCTGGTGATGTTGTTACTAACTTTTCATACATTAAATATTCATTCCCACTATTTTCACTGCAACTACAATTATTGATTAATGTAGTTCATACCCTTCGTCAGATACCATAATATCAAATAGAAAGGAATAAACGAAGAAATTATATTATAGTTATATAGTTGTAGATGATAAGTTGAAAGAATTCATATATTTAATTTTTCAGTTGTCAGTCACAAGGCAAATGAAAAGGTTTTTTTTCAAATCCAAAAATAATAATCGTTTTCTCACTTTCAACATGAATGAGTCAAGTCCAATAACTTCATCATTATAATATTATTCTCATTAAAATGTTCATGTTTCATTTTTTATAGCTAGGTCGTTATAACGAGCCTAAAATAGTTATTTTTGTATCTAGTGCGCGAAATGCTACTTTGGTGATCGAGAACTGATTTTTTTAACGAGGCGCAGCCGAGTTAAAAAAAATAATCGAGATCACCAAAGTATTTCGCGCATGAGATGCAAACAAAATTTTTTCTACAAACGCTTAGCTTAATATGAAAAAAAATATTGAACTGGTTTGAACTGTTTTTCCAAATCAAGTAATTAGGTATTATGGGCAATATATTCAATGTTGAAAGCAACACTCAATGTTAAAGAAAACGTGGATTTCAAGAAATTTACCAAGTTAAAATATAAAAATCCCATATAGTTTACATGCAGTGTGCGAAGTAAGTATTTCGCACACTACTTCGCGCACGGTGTCATAGTAACAAAGGAAAATGAAAAAAGTGTCACTTCGCATATTCTTGCCAATGCGCGAACCTTGTCATTTTTTGACGTTTGTAGAAAAAGGTAGATTTTCTTTTCAAATTCTATAACAGTCTAACATTTTCTCATTTTCAACATGAAAAGTCGAGTTTATGCAAACAATTATACAGTATTGAAATGAAAATACCATAACTACTGCATAAATTCGTATCAGTGATATGATATTTTTCATCGTTGTTATTTGAATTCCATATTAAGTTCACCTGAAGAAACTAAAATTTGTAGAATTTTTAGTTCATTCCTTGCTGTCACAGCCTACTACAATACAAAAGGATTGCATATTTAACTAATACAGTGGAACTTCTCTATAACGAACGTCTGTATAACGGATTTCTCTGTATAACGAATTTCGTACAAGACATTGCACCTTGAATCCAAATTCCATGTTAAAAACACCCTCTAAAACGAAGTAAATTCTCTCTATAACGAAATATTCAAAGAACATCACTCTTTGAATGAGTATTGGTAAGAAGGTATAAGGGTGGGTTTTTTCCGAAATTTTTCCGGACGTACGTGATAAATCCCGACCTTAAACTAAATCATTACGGCGGGAAGGGAGATCCTTCTGAAACAGTTTTAAGTACACCCCTGGTTGTTTGGTTTCAATATAACCATTATACGCTAGTGTGAAAGTTGTGCGGAAATGTTTAAAAGCAAGTGCTTAAGTTTGAATGATAAACTTAAATTTATCAGTTAAGTCCACTGTGACATTGTCGACTATAGAAACAAATTTTCTGTATAACGAAATCTCTTCATAACGAATTTTTTTGCGGATTTAGAACTTTCGTTATAGGGAAGTTCCACTGTATTTTGTATATTTGATCTGCATTTGAAGAGAATTAAGGTGAAATTATATTCATTGGTCTATTTTAATATGAATAAATGTTCGAACTACCGAAAAACCACAAAATCTCTCAATAAATCGCACTCAGATTGCAATAATCAGTTCATTAGTATAGACGTAATTAATTATATTTCCCAATAATTCAGATATAATTGCATACATATAAATTCAGTCTTCACAAATTAAATAATCTTATTAAGTAGGTTATCAACAAAAATTACCAACAACAACTGACTTTTAATGTAAAGTATGCCGATTTTTTCTCCTGATATACATTTCGACCAGCAAAATTCCAAAAGACATACACAGACATATCAAAACTAACCTAAACACATTCTCCAAAATTTTGAAAGACAAAGGCGTGTAAGAATTTCTCGAATTTGAAACCACAGGTCGAAATCTGAATTTGGACCTCCTGTTCAAACCAAATTGGTATTTGTGAAGAACCTCTCTATCAATCATTGTAAGAAACGGCGAGTTTTTAGTGAAAAAAAACGTGAAAAAACCAGGAACTAGTGCTTCTTTCATCAAACGATACTGCGTATGTTCATGATTAGAGTTTAAAATTGACAAATACATTAAAGTTTCCGAATCTGGCAAAGCGATTCCTTGGTTGTTAAGATGTTCTTTTTCCACCAATGGTACCATTCGAGGCCTTGAAATCTGAACCAATTGAGCCTCTAACTTAGGCGTATAATGAGCAATCATTTGCGCGTATTCCGGCAAAACGTAGATTGTCAAATTTGAGTCGACAAGATTCTCGATTGTATCTATCTGGTCATCAAACTTGGCCAGAAGAAGTGTCGAGATCAAAGCGCATTCAAAGGCGGAAATGAGAACCACGTTTTCCATTTGCCAGAGAATCAGCAGACTTCTTTGCAACCAATTGAAATGAAGGTATGATCTGTTGGGGATAGATCTGCCTACGGATATTCCTAGGACGTCCAGGACGTATTTAAATCGAACTCTTCCTTCAGCTGTTGGTGATATAGTTTCTATTGCAAGTACCACAAGGGAAAGTGAGGTGACAACACCAATAATACAGTACCAAACAGTGCTGCTAAAAGCTAGTGAGGTATGGAATATCTTTTTAGAGTTTGGGACCAGAACTACAAGACTCTCAATGAAATACGGTTCTGAAAAGTCCAAATCTTCAGGCAAATCAGTTCTGAAGTATCTGAGAGGGCACACGTCTGCAACACCATTTTTAACAGCGTTTTTGGCTTCTTCCAGGTTGTACGGCGGAGTTTCTATGAACTCTGCAGAAGCGTTCAAGTCCTTCAGTAGATTAGTCCAGTAATATTTTTCCTTGCCGTACCATACGCCATTTTGTTTGAAGGAATCTGGAGGGTTCTCGTAAAGTGCCAAACGTAGTTTGTATAGATGTAGATTTGTGAACCCCCGGTTCACAGTGCTAATGTCACTGGTGTTAGTGACATTTATGACAAGGTTCAAGAAAGGGTTGTACGTGAACACCTGCAGCTTCTTAGAGTGGAACAAAACGATGTTAAACCGATACAATTTCAGTCGCCATAAATCAACCATGAAATCTGGAAGGAAATTCAAGTTTAACACAGGTTTTATCAATATGATTATTGTTGGTATTCTAGGCTTATATATGCCTGATTTTACAGAAGAAATAATCCTTGGTAGTATATCTGCATGGTTTCGGGTGAAAATAAAAACGTGTGTAGGAAAATTGATGAACTTTCCTCCTCTTATGTCCATTTCGTCGTCAGTACGAAAAAGGATATATGGGCAGAAATTTCCCATTGGCGAATTTTCCACGATTTTTCCTGGGCTGAAGGGATCGACATCAATCAAAGCACAAAACATGAAATCTGACGTGTTCCAGTACATTCTTGAAAAAGCGCTTAGTACTTGATCATTCGTCATAGGTTCGACGTTGAAAAACATAGTCAAGTTGTTGTATGAATGCGTCAGCTGAAGAAATGCGACAAAAAGCAACTTAATGATCATCATACTAGAGTGAAAATAAACACAAACGATGAGTTTGTTGAGCCCATTATATGGATTAAACGCCATTATGTTTTATAAGAAAAACGAATCGATTGCTGAACTAGCTAATCAAGTAATGGAAAGAAAATGAACTGTCCCAATTTGGGTGACAGCTGGAACATCCCCAAATAATTCTAGACTATTTATAAACTGCCAAATCAACATTTAATGGAATGATGTTAAGCTATCTTCGGTTTATAGTCGCACCAGCTTTTACCCGCGACTTCGTCCGCATAAGTTTTTTTGTTTTCTCCCGGCTGTAAGTCCCCCTGCAACAATGTCCCACTATCGTGTTCCAGTCCTCAACTTCACATCAAAATTTGTTCAAAATCAAAAGCATTCTAAGCTACATAATGGACAGCTCCGAATGTTTTCTTAGTAAATATAAAAAGTAAAAAATGTAAATCGGTTTAAAATACTACTAACTACCTACCTGCAACCCTATAAGTTTCGATCCAAGTAAAACTGTTAAATAAGACAGTTGCATCAAAATTTTGTTATAAATTACCTAAATTATGGCGCCTACCGACCCTCTAAGTTAGAAAAGTGATCAAATACTAACTTGAAGTCTTAGTTACACTCAGTTAAAAAAAAAACATCAAAATCATTTCAGTAGCTGTGGCGACATGCGCTTCTTGACACGATCGCGCTAGATTTCCGCGGGAATGAGGTATTTTCCCGCCGTAAAAAGTAGCCTGTGTCCGTGCCTAGGATTCTATCTTTATATTAACCAAGTCTTATAAAAATCCGTTCAGACGTTAAGGCGTGAATGAGGTAAGCTTTCGAAACAAACGATTAAAAATCACTTACTAAATTAGTTTTCTGTCTACTGCCTACGACTTAAGTACGATAGCATGACTATTAATAGCCCATATCCTTTTCTAGGTTACTATCTATCACCCAACTAAATTTCATCAAAATCCGTTCAGCCGTTTAGGCATGATAGAGCAGAACTCCCAGCAAAAACCATAAAAAAATCACTAACTCAATTCAGTCTTCTGCCTACTTCCTACCCCCAAAGTACAATGACGTGATCATTTTGATTTTATATCCGTTTTTAGGTAACCATCTATTACCTTACTAAATTTCATCAAAACCTGTTCAGCCGTTTAGACGTGAAAAGAGCAAGTCCCAACAAAAACGACTGAAAATCACTAACTCAATTTAATTATCTACCTACTGCCTACCCTCTAAGAACGATGGCGTGATTATTTATAGCCTATGACCATTTCTAGGTTATCATCTATCACCATACCAAATTTCATCAAAATCCGTTCAGCCGTTTAGGCGTGAAAGAGTAAAAGACAGACAGAGTTACTTTCGCATTTTAATATTAGTATGGATTGTAACAGATAAATAGGTGAAGGGTGATTCAAATTGCGTGCTATATGGTTTCGCTGAAATGTATGTAATTTTCTAATTTTGAGCCGAAAATGGTCTCAAACGATAGCGTTCGACCCCCTGATGAAAAATCCGTGGTCAAATTCAATTCTGTCCGTGGGGCAGGCCGTCCATCCGTCCGTCCGTACCTTAACACGATAACTTTCGAAGGGATTATCCTAGAGACTTGAGATTTTCAGGGTGAGTTCGGTTCCCAAATGCCTCGGTTAAGTGCGTTAACCAGCCAAATCGTACAGGGTGTTCCATAAAATGTGGCCATTCAAAATGTTTGTTTCCCACTATCTCAGACAAATCGGAACTAATCGAAATGAAATGTTGCGGATACATGCAAGATGCTTATAATAAGCCTCATGCAAAATTTTGAAGTCATAGTATACACAGAACCATAAAAAATTCAATTGGAATATTGAAAAGAAAAAGCCTCATATTTCCATTAAAAGATATCCGATTCGAGTGAAATTCATTTTGTAAATGAAGATTGATATACTGAATTTGCATGCAAAATTTGTGGCCATAGTGTTAATAGATCCATAGAAAATTCAATTGGAATATTGAAAGGAAGAATCTTTATATTTCCATAGCAGAATATCCAATTCGCGTGGAATTTATTTTGCGAATCAAGACTAATATACTGAATGTTTATGCAAGATTTCAGGAGAATCGCATCATCAGAACCAGAGAGTTAATTTTTTTTATTGTCAAGTTTTTACATATTTCAGTTTTTTAATAATTTCTAGAATATAATTCCGATCGTGCTGAAATTTTGCATTTATATACTTAGTATCAATCTCAAGTCCTGTACAAAATTTTGATATCATAGCCTCATTGCTCCACCTATGAACGATCGATCAATAGCATCTGCTCAGGGCTTTCTTAATTTTTTTTAAATTTGATCGCCTGTTTTCAAATAAAAAAAGTATTCTAGTTTAGAAGATCTGAATTCATGGATTTTTCATATAGTTTTTTTTTCTTTCTTCTTTTCTTGTGGGCATTGCATTGAAAATTTATTTTCAGCTTCGGCAAATCCGTGACGTCAAAAAAATGTCGCAAAAAAACAGCTACGACATTCTGTGATCATCACTACTGTCAAGTCAATTTGTTCTGTGGTCAAAACAAAAGTGTCAACTGTCAACCAGATTTGTTTTAGGTTATTTTCACGAACTTGTGAGTGATTGAAAATTTCAGTGAAATTATTATTGTTCCATCGATCAATTAAAAAGTTTGTAAAATGGCTCTTCGTGTACAGTACGAAAATTCTAATGAAGTTGGTGTCTTCACCAAACTGACAAATAGTTATGCTCTGGTAGGAATAGGAGCATCAGAAAATTATTACAGGTAATATCACTGTTTTTCTCCACGTTGTGCAATGTTTTACATATAAACACTGCGTGAATCTTTTTGTGGATGATATCATTAATGGTGATATATTCCATTTTTGAGCCTTTTGGATAGTAGATATAGGACAATACATCATTAAATTTCACTGCACATTTTGAGTTTTTTATGTTTCAGTGTTTTGGAGGGTGAATTGTCAGAAAACATACCGGTAGTCCATGCATCAATAGCAGGATGTAGAATTATAGGAAGATTATGCGTAGGTAACAAAAACGGTCTGTTGGTCCCTAATACTACTCTCGATAATGAGTTGCAACATTTGAGAAATGCATTGCCTGATTCGGTGAAAGTTCAAAGGGTTGAAGAGAGACTTTCAGCTCTTGGTAATGTGGTAGCATGCAACGATTACGTTGCACTTGTACATCCAGACCTGGATCGTGTGAGTATCCTTGTTTTCAAGTGGATTCATATCAGTTTTTCTGATATGATTCAATGTTGTTGTGTAATGTTTTAGGAAACTGAGGAAATAATAGCAGACACACTTAAAGTTGAGGTATTCAGACATACCGTTGCAAACAATGTTTTGGTTGGTACATATTCGGTGCTAAGCAACCAAGGGGGTATAGTTCATCCTGGCACCAGTGTTGTAGATATTGAAGAACTTTCATCGTTGTTACAAGTACCATTGGTGGTGAGTATGTTTATTTCTTGAATAGATCGTATTCTATTCTACAAGATGATATGAAGAATAACTCTTTCTGTGAATAAAAATTATTGCCAAGTACAGTGGAACTTTCCTATAACGAATTTTGTTCAAGACATTACGCCTTTATTCCAAATTCCATGTTAAAAACACCCTCTAAAACGAAGTGAATTCTCTCTATATCGAAATATTCCAAGAACATCACTATTTGAATGGGTATTGGTATAAAATTATAAGGGTGGGTTTTTTCCATAATTATGCCTGACGTAGGTAATAAATCCCCAACCATAAGCTAAACCATTACGGCGGGCGGATAGGTCCTTCCGAAACGTTGGATTCAGCTGGAAATATTGATAATGACAGTTACTTTTAACGATTTCTTTAATGTCGATGTTAATATTGTAACAAATGAACTTGCAACCCTAAATTATGGCGCCTACCGACCCGAAGTTAGAAAAGTGATCAAATACTAACTTGAAGTCTTAGTAACACTCAGTTAAAAAAAACATCAAAATCATTTCAGTAGCTATGGCGTCATGCGCTTCTTGACACGATCACGCTAGATTTCCGCGGGAATGAGGTATTTTCCCGCCGTAAAAAGTAGCCTGTGTCCGTGCCTAGGATCCTATCTTTATATTAACCAAGTCTTATAAAAATCCGTTCAGACGTTAAGGCGTGAATGAGGTAAACTTTTAAAAAAAACGATTAAAAATCACTAACTTAATTAGTTTTCTGCCTACTGCCTACGCCTTAAGTACGATAGCATGAATATTAATAGCCCATATCCTTTTCTAGGTTACTATCTATCACCTAACTAAATTTCATCAAAATCTGTTCAGCCGTTTAGGCATGATAGAGCAAAAAACTCCCAGCAAAAACATAAAAAAAATCACCAACTCAATTCAGTTTTCTGCCTTCTTCCTACCCCCTAAGTACGATGACGTGATCATTTTGATCTTATATCCGTTTTTAGGTAACCATCTATTACCTTACTAAATTTCATCAAAATCTGTTCAGCCCTTTAGACGTGAAAGAGCAAAAGTCCCAACAAAAACGACTAAAAATCACTAACTCAATTCAGTTATCTGCCTACCCCCTAAGAACGATGGCGTGATTATTTATAGCCTATGACCATTTCTAGGTTATCATCTATCACCATACCAAATTCCATCAAAATCCGTTCATCTGTTTAGGCGTGAAAGAGTAACAGACAGTCAGACAGAGTTACTTTCGCATTCATAATATTAGTATGGATATCAATATGAACAAAGTTTCTATTTCTTGTTTTGTTCATAGGCAGGGACCGTCAACAGAGGCAGTGATTTGATTGGTGCTGGACTAGTCGTTAACGATTGGTGTGCGTTTACAGGCTTAGATACCACTTCTACAGAATTGACGGTTATCGAATCCATCTTCAAATTGAATGACGCTAATCCAGCTGCTATCACAACAAAAATGAGGGCAAGTTTGATAGAAAGGTACGAATTTTATCTCAATAATACAGTTTTTTTTATTAATAATCTCTTTTCAGCATGTCGTGATGAGGAGTTTATTGTTGATGTATATACTTTTAAATATTTTTAAGAGTTGATAGATTTTTCATGAAGTGATCACGTATTGTGTTCTACTGAGTTTCATCATAACCTAAATGAGTCTTCATTGGAATTTTTATGTAATGAGAAAAACTTGGAAGTACTTCATTCCACATTGAAGTGTATTCATAAATAAAACAAAGCTTTCTCTAACCCGAGTTCTTTTTTTGCTGTTATTATCAATCCCCTTCGAGAAAAAAACAGAATAAGACATAACTAAAAATCACAAATAGAGAATTAGTTGGAGTAAACGTTTGGTGATGTCCATAAGTGCTTGCATTACTGTGAATGCAGAAATAATGCATGTAATCTTACGCTGGAGACTCTTTACGACCATATCGAATAATTTGTATGATTTTATCAGTGCGCTTTTAAAGATCAAAATTTCAAAATAATTAATGGATTCTTATTGAGAACATTTCCTAAGAAGAGTTTTATCACTAGTTAGGCCAAGCAATAGAGGTTTTTTACGTGACAAAAATACTACCTGAAATCTGACTGTGCAGTCATGCAATAGGTAGTTTCTACATGTTTTTCATGATAAATTCCACTCCTGAATCGTTTTAGGTTTTTTTTGCGAAGCGAAAAATAGCCAAAAAAATCCAAAATTTTGCTTTTTCGCTTATAAAACGTGAAGTATTGATCTGATCGAAAAGCTGTTAAGGCACTTTTTGTAGAGAATTCAAAAACAAAAAAATGAGAAGTGAGACGTCCCAAGCGGATCATTAGTTTCCGAGAAAAGTCCAAAAAACATCAATTTTTCGAAAATTCATAACTTGGTCAATTTCTGAGATGAAGCGTAGTTGCTCTGAATTTAAGTAGTTATTAACATATACTTTATTGGTGCACAATTACAAAGCTGTCGGATGAATAGTTTTTGCACAATCGCAGTTTTCCGAATTCGACGTACTTTTTTCAAGAAGGTCGTGATACTCGGCTACTTGTCGGATTTGAATTTTACAAAAAGCATTTTAAAGAAGAAATAAAATTCTTCAAATCGTTTATTCTCTCGATACCGACCGATAATATTTAGTGGGTGAAAAACGGCGTCAAACAGGAGCAAAAAGGCCGAATTCATCAAACTAGTCGCGGAGTGGGAGTCGCCCGTTATGCGAGGGAAAAACTGTATACCTTGTATCTTTCGCGCATCGCCTAGCGGGCGACTCCCACTCCGCGACTAGTTTGATGCATTGAGCCTTTTTGCTTCTGTTTGACGCCGTTTTTCACCCACTAAACATTATCGATCGGTATCGAGAGAATATTTTACCACGCATTCGACATCAGGGAGTCGAACCCTATCGTTGGAGACCATTTTTGGCTCAAAATTCGAAAATTATAGATATTTGGGCAAAACGTTTTAGCATTCGTTTAAGTAGAACGAGCGCTCAAAAAGAAAAGTTGTCATTATTTTGAATAACTAAAACAATTCAATTTCTTAAAAATCTAAAATACATAACATAAAGAGAAAAAGGTGCGGTAAAGCAAATAATATAACATATTATAGGAATAATATTCATTGATAGGCACAATATGGAACTATTCATGTTTGTTGATCTTTATCAATAAATATATTCAACTCTTGAGTTTAATCTAGAACCTTCAAACTAAAGAATACAATAGATAATATGTATTATATATACAAACATAAAGGGATATTCTTAAGCATCTTCTCCTAAAAAAATAACAGTTCGTGCTTCTCATAGTTACAATCTCTCAAAGATTTTTTTTGCAAATTATCAAAACTATATTAGATAGATATATAGATTTTTATTCCTCTTCAGATTCTTTATATAGCACCATTAAACTTTTAAAAAAATTTCAATTTGGATAGAAACTTTTCAGAACATTCATAGGGATAAACTTTCTAGCTCTGAAATAATCTTGACAGATCAATGAAGTGTCTTTGGGCCAGTGAGATTGTTCAGAAAATCGTCGATAATTGAAGACGGCACCTCTTTGAGCCTCTACTTCTAAACAACTTTGAGGAGCTGTCGCTATAACAGCTTGTTCATCTTCGAGATCAACTTTTGTTGATACAATCATTTCAATGCCACCTTTCTTATTATCCCAATCTATTTTCCGTAATTGCAACCATGGAGGTGAAGACTGATCAATTCGATGTATTCTATTTCTGAAGTCTTCTATCCATTCATAGTCGATACACCACTTGTTTTCAGGTACTGGACGTCCTGCTCTTTCCAACACTTCCTTCGGTATCAACTGACCAAGGTTTGGCAAGTAAAACTCCTCTTCTCTCCAACCACACCAAGGTATCACATCGATACCATTTTTTAGTTTGATTGAACCAATTGTCTCGATATATTTACAAAGAATTGAAGGTAATTCAAGATGATTTAAGGAATATTTTAATTGTAATATGTCCTTATCATATCGAGAGTTGATGTCAAAACACCGAAAAAAATGACATATCAACATTACATAAATTAATTGATCTAATGTAGAATCACACCAATTAAACGAATAAATTGAAATGTAAACAATCTTGCACAATTGTTCCACACCATAGTTGCCTACCAGTATATTGAGAGACTTATAAGAAGTTATATATCTGGATGCACTTGCGACTTTATCGAAAACGTGTAGATCAAAGTGATCATTATATGTATATGAGTAGAAAAAATTTTGACAAACTTTCAATGTATCTGCTGGCCACTTTGCTTGTTCAGAAAAACGTCGAAAGTTGTATCTTAACCCTATTTCTGCTTCCACTTCTAAACACGTTTGCGGAAGCGTAATATGTTGAGATTGTTCATTTTCATTCATTACTTCTATTGTCATAATCATTTTAATGTTACCATTAATTTTATCCCAAGAAATTTTTCTCATTTTCAATTGCTTTTCTGAAGTTCTAAACAGACACCACTTATGGCTATTCAACCAGTTTCTATCAATAAATATATCCTGTATACATTGAGAACGTCCTGCTCTGTTCAACACTTCTAAAGGATGTAATTGAGCAAGTTCTGGTGCATAGAAATCTGCGGCTGGCGCAAACCACGGTACTACAGTGATGCCGTTTTTCAATTTAAATTTACCAATAGATTCTATATAGTCACACAGAATTGCGGGTAGTTCTATATATTCCAAATGTCGTTGTAGTTGGAGCATTTGCATGTCCAATTCTTGGTAATAGCCTAAAAGAACACCCAATTTATAACACCGGTAAATATGGCATATGAGTACAATATAGATGAGTTGATCCTCAGATGGACCGTTCTCTTTAAAATGCTCTTTTTTATATTCGTAGTCGCCGTCACTGTCACTATCACTGTATGAACGAATCTGGTCGTAGAAAAGTCTGCGATGAACTTCCCTGCATAATTTTTCAACACCATAATTTCCTACAAGTATCTGATAATAACCTTTGCTTTGAAAAGTTAATATAGGCTTGTCTCTGTTACGTCCATTATTGCGTCTAGTGCCATTGTTCCTTGAATTAGTTGACATCGTTTAAGTTCCTTGGATTCTACTCATATAAGCCAAAAATATGTTCTTATCCAGCTGAAGAATAATATATAATATATTAACACTTGCTCTGGAAGAGTGGAAAGAACGTCTAAGTTTCTTTACTGTGATATATATTGTTTATAACACAAAACCCAACCCCTAACAATCAGAGATATATCTCTGCTATTGCCAGAGACTGATGCAAACTCGAAAATTGACAAGACGTGAAAAATTGAGGTTATCGTTATGATTCATTTGACAAGTCATCAACTATTCGAGGTTATGTTCTGGCGCCTGCGCAGTGAATTCATAGGGCCATTGTACCACGTGATCGCTGTTTCAATTTGTAATAAAACACCACTAAAAAATCCAATAGATATAACCATAAAGAGAAATTTTTAAGCATCTTCTACCATTGTATTTAATTCTTTATAATTACATTGCTTCTACTAAAAAAATAACAGTTAGTATATCTTATCTTATCCATGGTTAGTGCTTCTCATAGTTACAATCTCTCAAACAGATTTCTTTTGAAAATTATCAAAACTATATTAGATAGATATATAGATATAGATTTTTATTCCTCTTTAGATTCTTTATATAGCACCATTAAACTGTTAAAAAAAATTTCAATTTTGATAGAAACTTTTCAGAACATTCACAGGGATAAACTTTCTAGCTCTGAAATAATCTTGACAGATCAATGAAGTGTCTTTGGGCCAGTGAGATTGTTCAGAAAATCGTCGATAATTGAAGACGGCACCTCTTTGAGCTTCTACTTCTAAACAACTTTGAGGAGTTGTTGCTATAACAGCTTGTTCATCTTCGAGATCTACTTTTGTTGATACAATCATTTCAATGCCACCTTTCTTATTATCCCAATCTATTTTCCGTAATTGCAACCATGGAGGTGAAGACTGATCAATTCGACGTATTCTATTTCTGAAGTCTTCTATCCATTCATAGTCGATACACCACTTGTTTTCAGGTACTGGACGTCCTGCTCTTTCCAACACTTCCTTCGGTGTCAACTGACCAAGGTTTGGCGAGTAAAACTCCTCTTCTCTTGAACCACACCAAGGTATTACATGGATACCATTTTTTAGATCGATTGAACCAATTGTCTCGATATATTTACAGAGAATTGAAGGTAATTCAAGACTTAAGAAAATTTTTAATTCCTCTATGTCCTCATCATATTGAAAGTTGATGTCATAACACCGAAGAGAATGACACATCAACATTACATAAATTAATTGATCTAATGTAAGATCACACCGATTAAACGAGTAAATTGAAATGTGAACGATCTTGCACAATTGTTCCACACCATAGTTGCCTACCAGTATTTCGTGAGAATTATACGAATTTATATATCCGGATGTACTTGCGACTTTATCGAAGAGGTATAGACCAAAGTGATCATTATGTGTACATGAGGAGATAAAATTTTGACAAACTTTCAATGTATCTGCTGGCCACTTTGCTTGTTCAGAAAAACGTCTAAAGTTGTATATTAACCCTATTTCTGCTTCCACTTCTAAACACGTTTGCGGAATTGTAATATGTTGAGATTGTTCATTTTCATTCATTACTTTTGTTGTCATAATCATTTTAATGTTACCATTAAGTTTGTCCCAAGATATTTTTCTCATTTTCAATTGCTTATTTGAAGTTTTAAACAGCCACCACACATGGCTATCCAACCAGTTTATATCAATAAATATATCCTGTATATTTTGAGAACGTCCTGCTCTGTTCAACACTTCTAAAGGATGCAATTGAGCAAGTTCTGGTGCGTAGAAATCTGCGGCTGGCGCAAACCACGGTACTACAGTGATGCCGTTTTTTAATTGAAATCTACCAATAGATTCTATATAGTCACACAGAATTGCGGGTAGTTTTATATCGTCCAAACAACTTTGTAGTTGGAGCATTTGCATGTCCCATTCTAGGTAATAGCCCAAAAGAACACCCAATTTATAACACCGGTAAAAATGGCATATGAGTACAATATAGATGAGTTGATCCACTGATGGACCGTTCTTTTTAAAATACTCTTTTTTATATTCGTAGTCGCTGTCACTGTCACTATCACTGTATGAATTAAGATAGTCCGATAAAAAACGGCTATGAACTTCCCTGCATAATTTTTCAACACCATAATTTCCTACAAGTATCTGATAATAACCTTTGCTCTGAAAAGTTAATATAGGCTTGTTTCTGTTACGTCCATTATTGCGTCTAGTGCCATTGTTCCTTGAATTGGTTGACATCGTTTAAGTTTCTTGGATTCTCCTCATATAAGCCAAAAATATGTTCTTATCCAGCTGAATAATAATATAAGAGTTTATTTATCTATGAGACTGATGCAAACTCGTGAAAAATTGAGGTTATGATTCATTTGACAAGTCATCAACTATTCGAGGTTATGTTCTGACGCCTGCGTAGTGAATTCATAGGGTACCACGTGATCGCTGCTTCAATTTGTAATAAAAAAATATGATATACACTGCGCAAAAAAATTAATGCACATTCTGAAAATCTCAATTTCAATTAGTGTAGTTTTTTATGTTCTATCGGTCGAAACAAGACACATTAAATGGAAGAAAAATTCAGGATTTCACCGAATCTTATGTGAAAGAAGAGAAATGAACAATTTTCAAAATACTGGAATGCTGATAAGTGATTTACTACTCAATACGGTTCATACTCAAAATGAGTGATCTTAAAATGTTCTGCTCTAATCCTTCCAAGATTCCTAAGTCATTAAGAGTAGCTGGATGATTTTCTGAACTTCTCAGCCTTCTATCGAGGTTGTCCCAAACCTGCTCAATCGGATTGAGATCTGGACTTCTTGCTGGCCATTCCATTCGAGAGACTTCAATCTCTTCAAGGTACTCCTGAACGATGCGCGCACGATGGGGTCTGGCATTATCGTCCATCAAAATGAAATTTTCACCAATGTATGGGGCAAATGGCACTACATGCTCTTCAAGAATGTTCCTTATATACCTATCAGCATTCATATCTCCATTATCAACGACCACTAGGTCTGTGCGAGCAGTCAAAGATATTCCATCTGATACCATAATCGATCCTCCCCTGAAACCAGTAGTATTCAGGAAATTGCACTGAGCATATCTTTCATGTCGACGTCTGTATACAAGGGAACGTCGATCACAATGGTAGAGGCATAATCTAGACTCATCTGTGAAGAGAACTCTTTCTCAATCAGCCTCTTCCCAATGGATATGCTCTTTCGCAAAATCCAAACGCGCCCTTCGATGAGCTGGGTTAAGAGCTGGGCCTCTTGCCGCGACACAAGGCCTTAAATCATATTCTCTGAGGCGATTTCTTATTGTCTGAAAGCTAATTTGCACCCCATGAGTTTACTCAAGCTAATTTTGAAGGAGGCGAGTGGTTGCAAACCAACGAAGAAACTCTCAAGTAACGTTCTTGAATGGCAGTTGTTACCCGTGGTCTACCCTGTCCTGGTCTTCGGACATTCATACCTGTCTCCCTGAATCGCTGCAACATTCTGGACACACTTGTATGGGAAACTCCAAACCTTTCTGCAATTCTTGTGTATGTCCACCTTTCTTCTCGCAAAACTACCGCTTGGGCACATTCCTCTTGGGTCAAATTGCGTGTTTCGCGTTGCATAGCGATCGAGTGTAGAAAATCAAACGAAAGAAAAACTATTGATCACTAGAATTGATCGAGAACAACTGATTTCAGGATGGAGCCAATACATTAAAAATATGATAATCTCATCTTTTTTTATTCCTGCTGGGAAAAACATTATCATTGAGAACACCTTCATAATGTGCGTTAATTTTTTTGCGCAGTGTATATATAATAATAAATCTCTTTATTTAAGACCTTATCAGAGAATTTTCATTGATACGTTAAAAAAACGTGAACAGATTGATAATACTTCGCAAAAAAAGCTGCTTTTAAGGGTGAAGCTAATAAAACCGAAACAACGATTTTCAAGAATTGTTAGGATATTGATAAGTTCTAAAGAAATAATTGATTTTCTCATCATATAAGATTGTACAGTACGATATAACTTCAATTCAATACCATGTGGAAGTAAAATACTCATATTATAAATAATCTTCGTTTATTTATAACACTTAAACAATGTTTAGCACACAAGTCTATATGAGATATAGCGTCCAGCGGTAGCTGAAGATCTAATGATTTTAACCACCTAAAAAAAATAATTATTAGCAGTCTCTTACAAATTAAATCTCTGAAATTACTTTCTACACTGATCAACAATTGCTAGGGATCACTTATGAACTTCTCTTCATTTGTATTTTTATCAAGTTATCTCGTGAATATCTGTACATTATATGTACTCTAAGGAAAAAGTAAGATGTTTGAGTTGATTATATCAAAGTCTTCCTCACTTCATCGGCTCTTGTTCACAAAATCGATTATTATCTGTAGGCTGTTACAGGTGGAGTGAAAAGCAATGTGGTATTTGTTATTAAATCTGTTTTTTTCTCTCGTTCAAACACATAAGGTGACATTAATTGAAGAAATGAGAACAATATCAGCTTATCAGTCATGCCGAGAAGACGTTTGGCTCCTGTGCAACTGGACCAAATCATACGGTGGATACAGGAAGGTTTGTCCCAGCGAGAAGTGTCCGGCGGTTGAATGTTCGCAAAGTGTCGAGAGTCGGGCTTGGAATAGTTTCATCCAAAACGACTCAGTAGCTTATGTTCATGGGGGAGGTCGTGAGCGCAGTACAACAGCTGCCCAAGATCGTCTTTTGATCCTCAATGCTAGGAAAAATCCCACTTACCCGGCGTCGCGGCTCAATAGATCACTAGTTGCAACAGGAGTTCTAATTTCGAACCAGACTGTAAGAGACGACGACTACATGTTTGTGGTTTGAGAGCACGTAGGAAGGGTACAACATCCCCGTTTGAATAGGGAACACCGGGTTCATCGACGGAAATGGCTGAGGAGCAACGCAATTGGACACTTGAAGATTGGAACAGATGTTTATTCGGATGAGTCTAGATTTCGTTTGGTCAACTCCGATGGACGTATTCTTGCTTGAGGGAAGAGGTCGAAGGTATGCAGAACAGTTTATGGTACCCACAACAGCTTTGGCGGAGGTTCTATATGTGTATGGGGAGGCATTTGTTTGAACCAACGCACAGAGTTGGTTTTCTGCAGAACACCACCATGACCAGCCAGAGATCACGATATGATTATTGAACCATAATTGTTCCGTTGCGGCTGCCGTGGGCGAGAATTTCATTTTAATTGACGATATGCCCGTCCACACCGTAGTCGTTGTTAATGAAGCGCTAGAAACTCATGCTATTGATAGGATGGACTGGCCAGCTTGCTCTCCAGACATGAATTGCATCGAACATGTCTGGTCTGAGATGTCTAGAAAATTGTCAACCTTAGAACAACCGATCAATAACCTGGAGGACCCTTCTAACGCTTTACGGGATATTTGGACGAATTTGCCCCAAAATTTTATAAATCGTTTGATCGAAAGTATGCCTCGTAGGGTAGAATGATTGAGATGAGCTCTTGGGTGACCAACTAGGTACTATCTTAAACGAAACTTCAGCCTTCTTGTGGTTTCATCATAAAATGTTTATGTTATTCAAACACAGAATTTTGAGTGTTCCTAATATAGTATATAACATTACTAGCAAGGTAAGAGGTTTTTTACTGGCGAATGGAGGATATAATTGACGAGCCGTAGGCGAGTCAGTTACCTCCTTGAGCAGTAAAACCCGTTACTGTATTGTTTTATATTTTATTTGTTTCTCGTTTGTAAAAAGGTGAGATAAATTCCGAAAAAATCTCAATAATTTGTCGCAAATGCCGTAAGCTATTTATGATTATTTATGACATCGGAAAAATTATGACAACTGTCAGTGGCTTTACGAGAGGGAAGTCATTCGAGAATATTTGCTAATTTCTGACGAAAAAGGCCAGATCCAAATGAAACAAGGTATGAATATCGTTTTTCAATTCTTTTATAACGTTTATTACTAAAAATATTTGTTCCAGGAACGATGAAATTAGAAGGATAAATGAAATTAGAAGCAAGTACGTGAAAAGGAAAGCGAATAGATACGAATAAAACAAGGCACGAATATCGTTTTTGAATAGTTTGAGAACGTTTATTGAGAAATACATTTGTTCCAGGAACTCTGAGATTAGAAGAATAAATTAATTAGAAGCAAGTACTTGACAACTTTCAATGTAAATAATACTACTAACATAGATTATAGAGTATAGAGTATACTATATAATCTTTGACTACTAACTTGTAAAAGTTTTACAAGTTAACTGTCAATTTTACAAGTTAGTGACTTGAAAAAATAAACTTCCTTGTTAAATTGTTAATATTGTGTTTTTGGAAACTGACGTTTACAAATGAGAAACAAATAAAAGTCTTTTTTTCTCTCCAACTTTTCTCAAGTGAACCATATTATCAACTGAAAATACTCTGATATCTGACTAAATTTATAACCTTGAGCGAATATTTCAGAAATAAATTTAGATCAAGTAAGTGATCCCTATCAATTGTTGAGCAGTGTAATAACACTTTTTGGCTCTTTAAAAGAAGATATCAATGTAGGTTCTCACTACTACTAATAAGGAACTGAATTTTGTGTGAAAACATCCCAACATGACCAACAAAAGACCGAAAATTAATTTTTGATAGGTTTGAACTGAAAATGACAGAAAAGATATGTGATATGGTATGAATTTCCTGCCTTGTGATCTATAAATTGTGTGATCAGAAGCCACAAAGTGGTTACCCATCCAGATACTAACCCTGCTAAACAATGTTTGACTTACGTGCTACAAAACTGACTGAATCCAGTTGTCTGATTGCAATAATTGTAAGGTCGTCTCTCTCTTAATTTTGGGCATAGCTAAATTTCAAGCAGGATCATTTAATGTGTCAGGCTGCCGGTAATACTCAATTCAAGCACTTTAGATTGTCTACCATACTGCTTGAATTAAGCCATTTCCAACGATAAGAGAGACAACACTACATTATTGCCATCGTACTACTGGATTCGGTCAGTTACGTAACACGTAAATCTCTTCGATATACAACTGTTAACTGTATGGATAAATTCACTGTAACATGCATTGTATATCGTATGTTTCCGATGTGTATTTCCAAACCTTTATATTATTGTAATATTACTAATAGTAAAATATTGAAGTAAAGACTTTTTTCATACCTGCCCTCTTTTCAATCCGAAATATCTTGCTACTGGATCACCTGCTTGAATTCGCATCAGCATATTCTCCTTCAATTTACTGAAAAATATCATTTCAATATGTTGGCAGGTAAGTTTAATAATAAAGTGATCATTATTTCTGCTAATCCTTCCAGGTAATCGTTAAAAATCCAATGAACCTCTAATATGGAAAGCAAAGAATTGACTTACTATCTAGCTAAAAGTTCTTGTTTTTCTTCAGGTGTCATCACTACATGTTCTGGTACCAGCTCATGTTCGGTGATGTTGATCAGTAATTCAGATTCTAAAAATTGTTCCAGGATATATTTTGGTGCCATGTCTACTAGAGATTGCTTAGCTGAAGGCGTCATTCCTTGCTGAACAACAATAATTGCCCTATGTATGTTTTCATCTTGCATACGTTGACAGTAGGTTTTGATTGTTTTGATACCAATTTTGGGTTCATCAGGGAAAAATACGAACATTTGATCAGTTGGGTCGTCATTATGGGCAACTAGCACTATCAGGTCTCCTCTCGAAGGTCTCTTTTCACTGAAAATTAGGATTCTCTAAACGAAAATATTTTAAATTTGAAGGATATATGATTCGAAAACCAACGACTTATGAAATGTTTATCATCCTTGAATACATACATAAATAATAGGTATACCTTGGTTTATCTCCGAATTGTTCTTTGAATTGTTCCAGAGTTTGATCCAACTCGTCTTGTGTCACAAGATAACCTCTATCATGGCATAACTGAAAAATAAACACCTGTAGACAAGCCCTACAAAAACAGTGCTGATATTTATACCTGCATTACAGTTTTGCGTATCCGCCATAGTTTGTATGTTTCCGATTCATCATCCATCTCTAATGAACCTAAGTAATTATCGTCTAAAAAGTTCAGCCGAAGCCCCAATTACAAATACAAACACAAACATAAACACCTGCGGAGCACAGAACTATTTACTTCTGTCAATTTGACACATGTCAAAGAAAACCATGAAGAATGGTTAATTTTTATTTCAATTTACAAATTATTAAACATTTCAGTGATCATCAACTTCTTTTTTGAGGATACTCATATAAATAAATCCCAAAGCAACCATTTCATGTTATAGAATCATTAAAATATTAATTTTTAATATTAATGACGAATTGAGCACATTATCACAGAGAAAGAAGAGAATGAATTCTATATTCTATTTGTCAACTTAACCTTGACAACATCTGACAAAGGTCATTTCAAATGACAGAAAGAAAGGTGAAATGTGAATTGCTTTGTAATCAAGGAAACTCAAAACAAATACAAAGTGTTAAAATCTCCATAGGGTGAATATCTTGCACACAATTTTATGATTTCCCTTTATGATATTATTAGCGAGCAATCAAACCATTTATTGTTCTATTTAACGAAAATTGTTATTGTGAACGTTTGTTTTTGTTCTGTTTATCTCGAATATTTATCTTGAAATTGATGTGTTGATGTGTTTTCTTGCTCACAAAAACAAAGGCGAACATTTTTTATAGTGCCCAAACAAAACAGAAGGATGATATTCTAGCGTATCCTATGAATAAATTAGAAAAGCAAATAGAACTTCTCAAACCTATTACAAACACTTCATTCGAACAAAGATGATTAGAAAGGCTCAATATTGATATAGTCCGTCAATTTACTTTTATTACATGTTGTGTTTATTATAGATACATTATATTTCTTAAATACGAATTGCTGGTAAAAACTTGAATAATTTTTTTATAATTTGACATAGCTGACCTAATTTGTATTCAATTTGATGGTGCTTATTTCAACCGCTCCAATATTTTAGCTGCTATTGTTGTATTTACGTATAGAGCAAAATAAATGGTGCAATAGGACATTTTGACATTTGAAAATTATGCTGTTCCTTCGTTAAAAGATCCTCTACAATGTGCATAAAAAATGGAGTGGAATATTTTTCCATGTAGTGTATTTTGTTGTGAAATAAACTTAATAATCTCCTATCTTTTTCAGCTTCAAGTTTATGGTTCAACAGAAATTTCACAGATTGATAGATGGATTATTTTTAGAATCCAAGCAATAATTTACTTATAAAGTAAGTTTTATTTCGAAACTATCTCGACTAGACTGAAAGTATCTGTTTTTGAGCTCTCATAACAAGATATCCGATTTGAGTGAACTTTATTTTGTGAATGAAGATTGGTATACTGAATGTTCAAGCAAAATTTCAAGAGGATCGGATCATCTGAACCATAGAAATTATTTTTTTAAATTATTGATTTTTTACTCATTTCATTTTTCGAATAATTTCCACAATATAATTCCGATCCTGCTGAGATTTTGCATTCATATACTTAGTAGTAGTATGAATCTCAAGTCCTACACAAAATTTTGAGGTAATAGCACCAATAAACAAGCTCTCAAAATACCTGTTCAGGGCTTCTCTAAAATATTTTTCTCTTGTTTAGATGAATTCAACTTCTATTTCCCTATTGTTGATATTCCACCTGATATCTTATGTTTTTTATGATGATTTCAGCATTTTACATAATGGACGTGGACGATGGTGATGCTACCTCAGCTATGGAGGTAGAACAATCACTTCTTCAGCAATTTAGTTGTTTAGGTACCACAGACCGAGATGATCTAGTATACCAACTACAAAGACTTCTAGGTGAGTGAAAAAATTAATGTTAAATTACCACACATTCAAAAGGTCAAGAAAGAACAAAAATTGATTTGAAGTATGTCTAGTGAAACTGATTAAGTATAGTCCGTTCACGAAACTTTGAGCCGTTGGTTGGCCATGGAAATTTGGCATATTCCACTGCCTATATTAAAATTTTAGGTTATGTTGTTTATTTTCTTGTCAATATTGCATAGAGTTCTCTGATAACTCTGAAGCTCGTCGGACGATTCCGGGTACGTTTGGCAACGTTGACTTTATTTTACGTTATGACAGCAAATACGGCCAACTTCAGATAAATCAAATAAACAAACGCCTCAACGCTCAAACTTTCGTGAACGGACTATAGGTTAGGTCAGGGTCTGGTGCCGGAATCGTGGGTCCTCACTTCAATCAGGCTATCCCTCTGGGGAAGGACTGTTCCATTGTGCAGGCTGAGCTATTTGCGGTTCTTGCCTGCGCACTAGAAAATATTCGCAGGGGATACTCTGGCCAGCACATTTACTTATGTTGCGACAGCCGGGGAACTCTGAAATCTCTATCTGATGTTAGAGTTGACTCTCTTTTGGTAGAAGAATGCAGGAAAGCTCTGCGTAGGCTGGGCTCTGATAACTTTTTGAAAGTAATCTGGTGTCCGGCTCATGCGTATATACCTGGTAACGTCAAGGCAGATGAACTGGCTAGGCGGGGAGCCAGATTAGCATTTGTTGGTCCGGAGCCTGCGCTGCCAATCTGTCACACATCTGTCAGAAGCTTCTTCAGGAGCTGGCTGAACAGGGAATTTTCCTCGGAATAGAGCGCGGGGGTGGGCCTGAGGTGGCCGAGGATTCTCATTGAGAGACCGTCCTTGCAACCTGAGGTCAATAGACTTCTGTTGCTGGAGAGGAAACAACTCAGTCTGGTGACTGGTGCATTGACTGGTCACCTGTTTAACAAACATTTGAAGAGAATGGGATTGATGAGCTGCTCCCTATGCCGGTGGTGCAGGAGTACTGATGAAACGGTTGAGCATATTTTGTTCAACTGTGGTAACCTTACTGAGTTAAGGTCAACACACCTAGGAAATCCAACACCTTCTATTTCTAAGGTGAGAGGGACCACTCCTGGCAGATTCGCGACATTTCTGTCTTTGTGTCTGAGGAGCTGAGTCTCTATAGAACGATGCGGGTGAACAATGGGCCACTAGGCCTCAGTTCTGCCGGGAAGGCACCGCACAAAGAAGAAGAAGATAGGTTAGAAGGCCAGTAGTATTGCAATACCAAAAGCCTTATTGAAATTTCAAAAATTTTAACAAAGACTAGTGTCATAGATTCTTATTTGATTTTTCATTCTTGACACTTTCAGTGAAACTACTGGCATCGGATTCTATTTTACATTATTAATTAACAAAAATAATCCGACCGAGCTTTTATTCACCTCGTGAATAACAGCTCTCTTTATACGTTCGTTGCATAATATACTTTTTCCTCAACTAAGAGATTTTTTTCAATTTGTTTATATTCTATATGGAACTACTATGATATAAATAAGTAACTGTATAAACGAATCAACTTATCGTATTCTTTCTAGGTAAGGACGTAAACTACTCGACAGCCACCTTCTTCTTAGACATGAATAACTGGAACCTGCAAGGTGCCATTTGTTCCTATTTAGACGCGGAATCGCAGTGCCCCCTACCCCGAATGAGCTTGATGAGCGAACCAGAAACTACCAACAGAAAAATTCTAGAACCTCGGACGAGGTTTGAGCAAACATGGACGATAAGCAATAACGGGTCAGAGACTTGGCCCCTTGGCTGTTACGCAGAGCAGTGCCATTCACCTGGGGGCCTAGATCGACCCGGCAGAGTGCAAGTTCCTTCCTTAGCCCCAGGCTCAAGTTACCGACTACTTGTGGACTTCGTAACACCAGACAGGCCTGCCATCTATCAGTCTAAATGGAGACTATGCTTGCCAGATGGTTCTTACTTCGGAGAAACTATGTGGGTTATCGTGGAAGTGGCCGAAGAGAGGGCTGCAAGGCTAGCGAAAGAGCTAGAGGCTCTAACCTCGTTGGGGAACCGGATAGTGGATGGTTCGGAGCGTCCGAACCCATTCGACGTGAATCACAAACAAGGAGCGTGATAGTGATGGACGTACTGTGATTAAGTGATGTACAAATATATTTTATAAAGATTATTTTGGTAGGTTACACAACCTGAGTATATAATAATATATTAAATCATAATTTTGTAATTTAACTTTTTCTTGTGCGATGATTGGGATATTTGAAGTGAAGACGAAAGAAGAATTTGATTTGTAAATAGAATGCAAAAATCTGGTTTGTTTTGAATTGAAAATACCTTTGTGAAGAAGGTGAATTGATATAAAACAGATTTTATTGAGTCGTCTTGTGCTAGTTCACCTTTTGCATATATTATCCTCTATCCTACAGCGTTTAAATGTCGTGGATATTCATAAAATTGATTATTTAAATCGTGTTTCAAGTTATCTTTCGTATTTTTCCAGTGTCTTCTGTCATTATTCCACATATTATATGAACTATAGAGAAGAATTTCGCTTTATGGTATGAATCCACCTCAATTTGTTTACTCATTTTTATGCTCTCATTTCACCTAATCAGATATTCTGTAACTCTTTAGTTCTGGCATAGAAAATCTTTGAATGAAGAAACACACACACTATTTTATGTTGACAAGTTGGCACAGGTGCTGTCATATTGCACATCTTACTTTGATATATGTGAAAAAACAATTAAGATTCTAAAATAAGCGTTTAAATAGTTAATTGTGTATTATGTGGTGGTGTAAGTTGGTGGAAAGAGTTTGTTTCCCTCTTCGGAATTGAAGGTAAGGATTTCTTTGTTGCGACCGGTTGAAAAAACTACACGACTTCAGTCTCAAAATCTTTCGCATTATTATTTCAAAAGTTGTTAAAATGAGTCAAATATTCAATTATTGGAATTGCAATTTGATAATTTTTGTGGCCCCTGTCGTATTTATAATAAAGGCAACCAACAGCACAGATAATTTTTATTTTTTGTAGTTTGCTATGATAAAGTTGTACTGTGCTGTCACCTATTGAAAATTTCATGAACTGAGGCTTCCAGTAACGAAGCATAGATGTCAGAAGTGAGAATTTTTCGTGTATTGTGTGTTGCCTACAATTAAATAATATTTCCCTGATGCTACCTGTTGAAAATTCATCAACTAAGTTTCAAGAACTGTGAAATAGGTGTCGCGAGTGCGGTTTTTGCGAAAATCAGCAATATTGTTTTTTTTTTATTTTTACAATAACTTATGGTTCGAACAAATTTGTGACCAAATGAAATTCTTGTGATTTACATTTAAATACGTTATTTCCGACAGATTACAATTAATGTTCCCAAATTATTGAATAGAATGAGACAATTCAGAGCATTGTAGGTAGGTATATGGACTAGATACAATGCCTCAGAGAAAAAAAATCAAGTTTCTAGCCCTATTCGTTCGAAACAAAGTTAAGGTTGATCGATCTTGAATTCTTCGAACTTCATTTGATGTCTATCGATTTAGGAGCCATTCGTGTTCTATATGATTAGGAACAAACTTATTTTCAAAATGAAAATTATAAATAATAGAGGAGGATAAGGGGTGAAGCTTATACTATTCTACCAAAAAACAACCCATGATATAAATACTTTTTTATAAAAAAAGAAAACACATACAATCACAGAAATTAACATAAACACACATTCTCTCTCTAACAATACATACATTATTCTTAAATAAAATAAAATACAATTAAAATCAAAGTTTTCCATCGACGTCTGCCGAAAAATATATATATTTCATATAATATATACGTATACACTTAAAAAAAGTTCGGGAGTAAAGCCATATAAGAAAAAAGAAAGACTAGCTATGAACAAAAGAAAACACTTAAAATGAAAAACAGAAATAACCGAAACAACTGAAAATTGAACCCAGTATCAGATACCAGGGAAAACAAATACAAATCCTTTATGGCAAATTAATTCACTCGATTGAAAATTGTTGGAAAATGTACAAAGTCAAAAAAATAAAACAGCTTTTTAGATATGACACTGTTCGAGAAAGCTGTCACCGATAAAATCAGCTTTTTCGGTTGATTCGCAGTGAAAACTTTCTCTTCTACACTATGCTAAATCTACGTTGATATCTGTATAGTATGGCACTTACTGGAATGATATTTTTAATTGTTTATTGTATTTCCACCTGATTTAGTTTTCTGGAGAATATTGAACGGTACGTACTTTTGTAGATGATTGATGGAAATAATTTGAATAAATCAGTTTATACCTATTCGATATTCTCGGTTTCATCATCTTTTTAAAATCTAGAAGGCTCAAACTTACTACCATAAAATTTCTATCTCAAAAAAATTGCCAAAAGGCACTCTGTAAATATTATCCGTCTTTTATCTAAGGCACTAAGCTATTCCAAAAGGCCTCTATCTAAAAAAATCTATTTTCTAACACTACTCATGTCTTTTTCAGGTAAGAATATTGATCCCTACTCACCCATGAATTTCCACAAAGAACTAAGGTAAAGATTTTTTCAAAGTATGCCGAAGTTTTTGAAAAGTAAATTGATTGTGCTAGAGTTTTCAAAAAGTCCAAAGGTAAGATCCTTGGTACCTAACGTTTTGAGATATTTTAATTTTTTAGATACTTAATGGTGCAAATTTATTCTTTCTCAAATCTTTGAAAGTTGGGAAATTGACAATATTTGATGAATTATGATGATTATGTTTTGTTCATAACTTATAAAACTAGAATCTTAGATTTTGTATGTTGAATATTTGTTGGAAGATGTTTAATATCTTTTTATTATACAGGGTGTAACTAAATAAGTGTAAAATATTCAAGAAGGTGAATCCTCATCGAAAAAAGATAGGATCTTTCATATAAAGAAACTTCATTGGAGCATCCCTTGTTAAGATACAGCCCCTCAAAGGGAGTACATAAAATTTGTATAACAATTTTTTTCACAAGCACCAAAAAAGTTACAATATTGAAATTAACCTGACGTTTCCTACTAGCAAAAAGACACTTATTCAGTTATTTATTTGGTTTACCCCATGGTTGTAGGGGTGGGAAACGCAACCCCTAAAGTTTATTTCCAATGTAACTTTTTGTCTTATTATTTGTTTACCATTTAAAAATTTATTTCCGATAGCCTGTTTCATTTTGAACAAAAAATGTCTCTTGAGTTTTTTGAACAAAATAAACCAGTTCGCAGCAAAAAATTATTTTACGAACAACTACAGAGGTAGGTACATCGTCATAAATGCGAACTGGATTTATTTAATTGTCACGCATTTATGACGATCTATCTCTGTAGTTGTTCGTAAAATAATTTTTTACTGCGAACTGGTTCATTTTGGGCAAAAAACTCAAGAGACATTTTTTGTTTAGAATGAAACAGGCTATCGGAAATAAATTTTTAAATGGTAAACAAATAATAAGACAAAAAGTTACATTAGAAATAAACTTTAAGGGTTACGTTTCCCACCCTTACAACCATGGGGTAAACCAAATAAATAACTGGATAAGTGTCTTTTTGCTAGTAGGAAACGTCAGGTTAATTTCAATATTGTAACTTTTTTGGTGCTTGTGAAAAAAATTGTTATACAAATTTTATGTACTTCCTTTGAGGGGCTGTATCTTAACAAGGGATGCTCCAATGAAGTTTCTTTATATGAAAGATCCTATCTTTTTTTCGATGAGGAATCACCTCCTTAAATATTTTACACTTATTTAGTTACACCCTGTATTATGTCGACGTTAGGTTTCAAAGTATCTTCGTTGGACTTCAAATTTGAAAAACGTTACAGGAATTCGTGCCGCTTACATTTTTGAAACTTTTTGTGGAAACCATAGGCGCTATTAAAAAATGAAAATTCGGTTTTTCTAACAAAGTTCAACTGTGAAAAACTAAGTTACAAATTTCAGTCGTGAGAATAAATAAAAACAAAAATAAATTATTGGGGTGTTCGCCCTGATATTTAATGATTCATTAGTACGTTTTTTTGCCTCTATTAAACTGTTTTTGTGAGGTGCGTTTGAATGTATTACACAAAATATTTTACATCTTTTAAAACTAGGATACCTTACGAACCTACTAGTGTACAATTATTTACAAATGATATTAATTTTTAAATTGGAATTTCTTCATGTCATTTATTGGTTACAATAACGCTTCATCTCCATTATATTTATATAAACTATTTAGATAATCTCAAATATTATAAATATATCTATGGTGCTACCGCATAAGAACGATCTATTTATATCACTTAATAGTCGCAAGTCGAATTGGTAAAATGGATAATTTTCTCTTCGAACTACAATATCGATTGATTTTTATCAAGGTTTGTTGTACTGGAAGACAAAGAGGAGGATATATTTCGTCGAAAATTTGTTAAACGTTACATTTCGATTGATTTCTTACAAAAATATATTCCACTATTTTCTCAATTCTCTAAATGTCTGTATTTGTGGGCGGACATTTGCGCAAGCCCTAGGACTGCGTATTGACACTGTAGACAATGATAATGCGTTTGTTTACCGCTGTGTTGACAGTTGATCACCCTGCAGTTTTGGCTCGGTGTGAATTTTTCGAAACCTGCTGCCTGGATCGAATCCAGCTTTTGGTGTTGTCTTCTATGGGCCACAACTTTGTTTGTATCCGTACATACGAAATCACACTTTAAACAGTGGAAATGAGACGCTTTGTTTTGCGTTGAACCTGTAAAGAAATGGAAAAAATGGATTAATTCAAAGTTACAACAAGTACCTAAGAGAATAAAGTTATCGTCATGAACTTCGGAAGAAAGGAAACATAAAACACTATTCAATTCACCAATTGAATCGATGTTGTCTATACTAATATTATAAAGAGGAAAGATTTGTATGTTTGTGGGTTTGTGGCGTTGATACGAGTTAACTCATAAGCTACTAGACCGATTTCAATAATTCTCTCACCCTTAGAAAGGTACAATATCCCTGAGTAACATAGGCTATACTTTTCACCCGAGAAAATTAAGGAAACCTACTATAACTTCAATGATAATAAATATGAGTACCAAAATCAGCCACGATCAGCTATTTTCAGGTGCGTTGCAAAAGCCGTAAGACGTATACATGGAAACAATGTATGACGAAAATGTACTTCTTCAATAATTCTACAAAAAAGTCCGCGATAGCACATATCTATCTTTCAAGGTTTACTCGGTAATTACCTTTTAAAGGTATCCGAATGTTTCTCAAAATTATGCATTATTTGGGAGTATTTTTTTATGAATACGCTATTGATCCTCATCCAATTAAATACGTCGTTCATACCCAGTATTTAATTTAGAACGAAATTGCTTTTTACATCATTCAATTATGATGAATACATCAAAAGATATGGCTGGTTGGAGATGAAGTCGCACCAAAATGCGTCTCCGAGGTAGGCACTAGGCGGGTAGGAGAAGTTACTGAAGTGTCAGGGATGTATGAATGTATTTTGGATTGCCAGATGCCTGTATGTTTATGATCACAAATCAGATCAACAGATGGCGCTGTAGTCGTTATTCAGGTTATTCATCTACTCTGCAACTAAACGGCTGGATCGAATTGAATGAATTTTTGTGTATACAGAACAACGTCTGTTGGGTCTGCTAGTTCAAAATAAAGAGACATAACAGAGCAGAGGTCCTTTGTAATAGAACAAAATAAAAATTAACTCGTTCAAAGTTTTTAGATTCCTTTTATGTACTAAAAATTTCAGAACTACTCCGAGATAAGTAACAATCACCTACAAATACAATTCGAATGAATTTTGAAGATCGATACTTACCCAAACTGCTTGTGTAGGAACATTCTGACCTCCCGCAGGCCACATTGGCTCTGTATTGCTGAAAATCTCCCCCCATCAAGGTATCGAGTCTTTCGTGTCTTGCAGTGTGTTGTACGAATCTAGTTTTGTCACAAAAACTGTACCCGCAGTCCTGTCTTTGACAATGGAAGTGGGTTTGGTGCTCCCTGTAGCCACAGTGTTGGTAGTGACAATCTTCGTTGAATCTGTAAGGGAAAAGAACAGTTGTTATACATGTTACACAAGTTATTGAGGAGTTCAGAGATGTGGAAAGCGAGGTGGAAGAGGACACCAAAACCTAACCTAACCTACACTGCGCGAAAAAATTAACGCACATTATGAAATCTCAAATTTATTCTACAACTGAAGGTGTTCTCAATGATAATTATTTTTATCGGAATTATGCATGCATATGCTATCCACTCTCAACGTTTTTCTTCAATGCAGATGTTTTTTCCCAGCAGGAATAAAAAAAGATAAGATTATCAGATTTTGAATGTATTGGCTCCATTCTGAAATCAGTTGTTCTCGATCAATTCTAGTGATCAATAGTTTTTCTTTCGTTTGATTTTCTACACTCGATCGCTATGCAACGCGAAACACGCAATTTGACTTAAGAGGAATGTGCCCAAGCGGTAGTATTGCGAGAGGAGTGGACATACACAAGAATTGCAGAAAGGTTTGGATTTTCCCATACAAGTGTGTCCAGAATGTTGCAGCGATTCAGGGAGGCAGGTATGAATGTCCGAAGATCAGGACAGGGTAGACCACGGGTAACAACTGCCATTCAAGAACGTTACTTGAGAGTTTTTCCGTTGAGACAACGGTTTGCAACCGCTCGCCACCTTCAAAATCAGCTTGAGCAAACTCATGGGGTGCAAATTAGCACTCAGACAATAAGAAATCGCCTCAGAGAATATGATTTAAGGCCTCGTGTTGCAGCAAGAGGCCCAGCTCATATAAGGAACATTCTTGAAGAGCATGTAGTGCCATTTGCCCCATACATTGGTGAAAATTTCAGTTTTATGGACGATAATTCCAGACGCCATTGTGCGCGCATTGTTCAGGAGTTGCCTTGAAGAGGTTGAAGTCTCTCGAATGGAATGGCCAGCCAGAAGTCCAGATCCAATCCGATTGAGCAGGTTTGGGACAACCTCAATAGAAGGCTGAGAAGTTCAGAAAGTCATCCAGCTCCTCTTAATGACTTAGGAATCCAACTCAGAGAAATCTGGGAAGGATTAGATCAGAACATTTTAAGATACTCATTTTGAGTATGAACCGTCGTTGCCGAGCTGTAATTAACGCAAGGGGTGGAAATACCAAGTATTAAATCACTTATCAGCATTCCAGTATTTTGAAATTGTTTATTTCTCCCTTTCACATAAGATTCGAAATCCTGAATTTTTCTTCCATTTAATTAATGTGTTTTGTTCGTTCAAAACTTCCCGAGAGAACATAAAAAATAAGTTATTAAGTCAATTGACAGTTAACTTCATTGAATTGAGAAAAGATTCTGGTCCTTCGGGGCAGCTGGGATCTCTTTTCTGACGGCATTGTTCACCTTGCCTCTAAAAGCCTTGCAACCTCTTTTCAACTCGCACAAGCTTAAAAACCTCATTGAAGCCTAGGACTAGTCAGTGTAATCATAATTCATTCCAACCTCTTCTTCCAGCGCATTAAACACAAAAAAACAACAGAAAAATCAATGTTACTCACCTGAATCGAAGATACCCTTCAGGCACTGGTTCATCCTTCAGTATCCTCATGGAATTCTGTATCCTAACCTTCTTCTGCTCCTGCGTCATCTCATGGGGACTGAGCGACCTCTTGTTCAAGTTTGCCGCCATTGCCGCCAGAGGGCTCATCGAGCTCTCCGCGGAGTAAGGACTTTGAGGAGGAATTAACGGCGACTGCATCAACTGCGAGTGTTGAAACATGAGTTGAGGCAAAGAAGGGTTCTGGTAGAGCGATTGAGGCAGAAACGCTGCGTTTTGATGCTGTTGCAACAGCGCAAACTGCAGATTTGGGGGAAAGTTAGAGAAGTAAGGGTCAAAGGTTGGTTGAAGGTACTGGTGCTCGTTCTCTTGCTTCTGTGGTACTGGATTTTGAAGAGATTGAAGCGGCGCCACGTTGATTTTTGGTTCTGTTTTCACTGGTGTGGACATCGAAGAGGTAGATGATTGCTGATTGTTATTGTCTTCTTGCATTTGGCTGTTCAAGGCGCCAGTGCTGTGCTTTGCCACGTGAATAACCAATTTTTCCATCTCTGAGAAGGCCTGGAAAGAAAAAGGATTGAGCAAAAAGAAAAGAAAAGCTATCTTACTCGACAAGATAGGGGCGTTCGGCATCGACATCGGACGTGTCGGATCGATCTGACCCGTTCGTTTATTACATCCGGATTGAGGGGAGTACACATCTGGAGCGTTCGTCATAAAAATCTGAGCAATCGGACGTCGATCTTTTCGCTCGGTCTATTTCGACGGATCAAAGCGATTTTATCCATAGAGTTCTACGTTTTTTATATATTTTTTTGTTTTATGTTGAGTTCTTAATCCGATAACCGATAGATTGAAAAATTCTAACACTTTTATTCTTCTGTTTTCATCTATTCATTAAAAACCTAATAAATTCATTAAAATTTCTCGATATAGCTATCGTAGTTATGAGTGGGCAGGAGGAGATATTGCTTACTCGTTTCTTTTTCGTGTAATTAATTAATTAGGATCTTTCGGTACAACTGTCGCCGTATTGAACGACCAGAAGGGGATATTCCTCGTTTCCTTTGCATTCAGTGCTTTTGCACCTAATTATTCAATTGAGATTTTACTGTAGAGCTACGAAAAGGGTGAAAGTATCGTTAAAAGATGAGCATATTCCGAAAATAGTGATCTTCGAAATCTCATAATCTATGAAAGTAGAACAGGGCAGATGCTCTGTACCGTTCGTTTATTCCCAGATATTACAGATGGATCTGTACGATCTGTGGTCACGTGACTAAAAATCCGTCTGCTCGCGGAGGTCAATGCCGAACGGGCTAGATGTAAAGATATTCAGATATTTTACCTGGTTGCACGCGTTGCAATGATAATGGTACTTCCTCTTGAGCTTACAGAACGGCCTGGAGCAACACACTTCTGGACCATACAAGGTGTTATTGCTTTCCTGGGAACTTGTTTCTAAAATAAAAGAAAAGTTTAATTAGTGAGAGAGTAGAGAGTAATGTATATGATAATTTCCATGCAAAACATACACATCATGCAGAACAAACGACAAACAAAAAGCACTGGTAGAAAGAAACGAATCAGTTTTGGTTGCATGAGAAAAAGGTGAAACGAACTGTATTAAAACTACCACCATATACAGCAAGGTACAAAAACAACTCAAGCTCATCTTCACGCATTGGTTAACATCGACTGATAAATTTGGTTAATTTGTTATCCAGCAAGAATGTATTAAAATCACATTCCATACCTGCATCGACATTTTTACTTAAATCGTTGGATTTATTTTGTTCAGTTGGCAATGTTGAAAGAGGGTAAAAAGTCCCAGAAGCCTTCACCACTAGAAAGAGAGAGAAAAACGTACTATACAGGAAAACAACTAGGGTATTCACTAAGTGCTAACTACTTCAATTCGTGTACAACAACTGGTTTTTGAAAATCTTGAGGTATCATCGTGATGTTTTGAAGGTGAAGGTGACATTTTAGCAAATTCAACTGAAATTGTATCAAGAATATCTTTGTGGTTGAAAGAGGTGCATCAATTTCCTAATAGAGCAAGAGCCCGTGAACCCAAGACCTTCGTTATTTTATAAAAGCTGAAAACTTGTCTACGCATGCTCCCAACACAGGTAAGAATGATGGACTATTATGAAGTTTGGGTTACCCTGGCTTTGGCAGGTAAAGGGTATTAAAGGGGTGTGAAATACTGATCTAATGTCGTCAAATAATAAAGAATATCATTAAAAATCACGTCATTGATTGCCAGACACTTACTATAGTGGCAACCCTTTGCCAGACACCCTTAATGTTCATTAAATTATATGTAATTCTACTTACGTTATAGTATAAAAGCTAATTTTTATATATAATACTTGGGTAATAATTAGATAATGTTTCCTCATTAGCCAGACATTTTTTATAGTGCCAACCCTTTGCCAGACAAGCTTGTAGTTTAGCTGCAGGTGCGAGCGCGAGACAGTATATATGAGTGGGTGCGAGTGAGACGGCATGATTATAATGACTTATGCAAATAAATTTTTTGGTACAGATTTATATAACTAATCATTTAAGTGAATCTCAAAAACATCTGAAGAAAAGACATTCGATGCTACAACTAAATTAAGATGTTAATAGAATAAATTAAAATTTTTAACAATTTTATTTAGTTGTAGCATCGAATGTCTTTTCTTCAGATGTTTTTGAGATTCACTTAAATGATTAGTTATATAAATCTGTACCAAAAAATTTATTTGCACAAGTCATTATAATCATGCCGTCTCACTCGCACCCACTCATTATACTGTCTCGCGCTCGCACCTGCAGCTAAACTACAAGCTTGTCTGGCAAAGGGTTGGCACTATCAAAAATGTCTGGCTAATGAGGAAACATTATCTAATTATTACCCAAGTATTATATATGAAAATCAGCTTTTATACTATAACGTAAGTAGAATTACATACAATTTAATGAACTTTAAGGGTGTCTGGCAAGGGGTTGCCACGATATTAAGTGTCTGGCAATTAACGACGTGATTTTTTATGATATTCTGAAGGTAATACCAAAAAATCACACTTTATTATTTGACGAATTTAGATCAGTATTTTACACCCCTTTAATACCGTTTACCTGCCAAAGCCAGGGTAACCCAAACTTCATAATGGTCCATCGTTCTTACCTGTGTTGGGAGCATGCGTAGACAAGTTTTCAGTTTTTATAAAATAACGAAGGTCTGGAGTTCACGGGCTCTTGCTCTATTGGTTGAAAGAGGTGCATCAACTTCCTAAAGTATCACTTGGACAAACCGATTGAACTGTTTAAGCCGAAACCTGATTAAACACTCAAAACTTCTGTACAAACACACTACAAACAAAAAATGGAACGTACCCGAAACTCTGTCTCCAGAAGTCAAGTTCATAGCCTTGTACTGACTGACCGAATCACTGGTTTCACTTCTGTAATCATCGGTGACATTCTCGCTCTTCACCCTGACTTCTTCCGGTTTATTTTGAGCCTCCTCCAGGTGCTTTTGATTGTGTATGGCCATTGTGGAATACTGAACAAAAGAATAGTGACAGTTGGGTCTTGTACAGTGAAAATGTCTGTTGACTTTGTTGCTTGCACAGTCTGGTAGCCGACAGTCAACATTTCTGTCGTAAAATTCGAAATTGTCCAGGATTTCGATATTGTCGTGGAAATCTTTGCTGTGCATTATGAGCACGTCTTCTTTGTCCGTCACGTACAGACATCTGTTCTGGTTGCAGTGGTAGTGGATGCTGCCCAGGTAAGGGCAAAGATGGTCCGGGCATTTGGTGTTCTCGTTGAAGACGTCGAAGCCTTGAAGACCCAGCTCTTGAATCTGAAAGATGATAATTTATTAACTAAAACCTTGGAAGGATTCTATTGAAATTAAATTCGATATTTAGGATGAAATACCACAGTTTAAAGCTATGGGAGATAATTACCCTTCAGTAGGGTCCTGTAGCGGTCTTAGAAGAACAGGAGATTCGAAAAATCATCGCTTGGAATGCCAGACCTGGTTTAAAACACCCTCCTGGCCCAAGAGCGCGAATTAAGTATTTGTATCTAAATATTGAAGGTATTTATTCGGATAGTTTCAAGTTTAAATTTGTGTAAAAACGGCGAGACCGGGTTTTTGAGCGCTCGTTCTACTTAGACGAGTGCTATATCGTTTTGTCCAAATGTCTGTAATTTTCGAATTTTGAGCCGAAAATGGTCTCAAACGATAGGGTTCGACTCCCTGATGGAAAATATGAGGTCAAATCAAATTCTGTAGGGCCGGCCGGCCGTCCGTCCGTGAGCACAATAACTCTCGAACGGATTGTCCTAGAGACTTGAAATTTTCAGGGTGTGTTCAGCTCCCAAATAGCTCGGTTAAGTTCGTTAACCAGAAAAATCGTACAGGGTGTTCCATAAAAAGTGGCCATTCAAAATTTTGTTCCTCAATATTTCACACAAAACGAGGGCAAACGAAATGAAATTTTGCAGCAACTTGCCAGATGCTCATAGTGAGCCTCTCGCAAAATTTTGTGGCCATAGTATTAACAGAACCATAGAAAATTCAATTGGAATATTGAAAAGAAGAATTTTTTATTTCATAACCAACTTTCCGATTCAAATGAAATTCATTTTGTGAGTTGAGACTGATATACTGAATGTTCATGCAAAATTTCAAGAGGATAGCATCATCAGAACCATAGAAATTCCAATTGGAATATTAAAAGAAAGACTCTTTATATTTCCATAACAAGATATCCGAATCAAATGAATTTATTTTTGGAATTGAGATTTATATATTGAATGTTTGTGCAAAATTTGAAGATCATCACATCATCCGAACTATAGAAAATTCAATTTGAATATTGAAAAAAAAATTATATTTTCATAACAAGATATCTGAATTGAGTGAAATTTATTCCTGGTATAAAGATTGATATACTGAATATTCATGACAAATTTCAAGAGGATCGCATCATCAGAACCATAAAATTTAATTATTTTAATTTTCAAGTGTGACCATAGAATTTAATTTTTTTTAATTGTTTATATATAAAGTATCAATTTCAAGTCATATACAGAATTTTGAGATGATAGTCCTATTGCTCCACCAGAGAACGAGCGCTCAGAAGCTCCTGCTCAGGGCTTGCTTCCATTTTTTTCTACTGAGGTTTTTCCCTGTGCTCTGGTATCATACGCCAGAATAGTATGGTACCCCGTTTTGCACCAACCTCAGCTAAGGACTTTTTTGTTTCATGTATTGTATTTTGTTAGCTCTCAATTCGAAAGAATATACATATTGGCCCCAGGAAGGATCCTTGCGGAACACCCTACTTTTTGAAGTTTCTTTTAATTGAATATAGTTGAACTTACGCTAGAATTCTGTTCTGTTGTCCACTCTTCGTTAGAATCATTCTGGTCTAATTCTTTGGTGCTGGATGGAGTTGCGAAAGGTTTCGGTAGCTTGAAGCTGGTGAAAATAGCTTGTGGCGAGTCCATCATGCTTTGGTTTCCGGTAGAGGACTGAAAAAATGTTTGTTAGAACTGTTTTGGACGTCTTGTTTGTTGTGCAACTTACATAGTCGTTCCAAACTTCGATAACACGATTCTTTGGCGGTCTTCCTCTTTTCCTGCAGAACATACCATCGATGGAAGTCGCCAAATGGGTCATAGTCAATGGATCTTTGGTGAGTGATAGTTTCTTTGAGTACTCGTGCATTTTGTAGTGCTCCAAACGCCTAAAGGGCTTTTCCGATGGAAGAATAACTTCCCTGCAGTTCTCCTGTAAGAATTGGGTTTGTAAAAGAATTGTACGGGGACTAGAACGGGGCCTTGGGGTACCCCATCTACTTACCCAATTGCAGTGGTAGTGTTTTTCCTTATCGCCGTATATGCAGGATTCTTCGCACGCGCCATCTTTAGTCGTAATGGTGGTGAAGTAGTTTTCTGTAATTTGTTCTTGAAGTTCGTGGTTTCTACCGTGTTCTCTGACTCCATCTTTCGAACTGAAAAAAATGATTTATTGGTTTTTAATGATAATTTATGTAAAAAAATTGTTGAATTTCGAGTTTGACTTAATTGCCTGGTTGAAAAAACGTGGAGAAAGCGTTGTTGTTTACTAGATTTTGTTTTTGTTTGCGGAACTTATGTATTCAGCCTAACTGTTATTGGGAGGATCGATAAATAGCCTAAAAGACAAATTTATTTCGGAAATATTTGAGGAACGTGTAATTATGTCGTAATAGGTATGCTAATAGGTTCGTTCCTTTAATCTAACACTGCTTGATAGGTGATTTGAATGTTTCGAATTTTGATTTATTCAAGGTTTCACTATATGAACAGATTTTATCATCGATTAGGACAACAGATATGAATCTATAGCTCATTCTTCGTTCTTGGGGAATTTTAGTTGATATTCATGGGAATTTTTTCATCAGAGATATTAGCGAAACTGTTTTTTGTTGATTTATTGTCTTAGGTGTAAATTACCTTGGGCTTTCTGGGTCATTTTTTAGGACTTTGTTGTTTGTTTTGGAAATTAATGAATTAGTGGTACAAATTTTGTGCTTCGGACTTCAGCTTGAATGGTGATAACCTCAGAGTAAAAATTAAACCTAGACCTTCACGCATTTGTTATGCAAGTAGAATCTGTTTATGCACGCGAACAACATTCCGGCGTTGCGAACTCGAGCCGTATCTTTATTCCGTATAGGGATTATTGGTCTACAGCTCCCCTACTCTGATACTAACGGCTTTCGTTTGTTACAGACAATTCTGTCAGTTTGGCAACATCGTCTGTTAGTGTTTAGTTTCTCGATGCGTTGTGTTTACATTTTCATTTCGATTTGACGTTCATAAACTGAATTATTTTACTGATTTGGTGGCAGTTTATTGTTGCTTAAGGCTATTCCGGTAATTATAGCTAAAGCAAAATTACGAAGATGTTGTATTATATTCAGAAATTGTAGAATTGAAAATCTAACCTATTATTTACTTCACCCCAGTGCGGTAGTGAAATGCCTTCCATCTCACTCTAGAGCTTGGTTGATTACAATGCAGTACTATTCATGCGTAGGGGCATCTCTATGTTTATTTCTCACTCTGAGGTGATAACCAATCAATGCACTAAACAAAATTCTTTAGTAACACCTACCTTAAGACTATTTGGCAGCCATCAGCAATGCAATGGTAGTGTTCTGATGCGTTGAATTCACAAGAACTATCGCAGCTATCCATGGGTCCAAAACATCTGAAGTATTTCTTCCAAAAATCTTCAGAACTCAAGTTCAAGCTTTCTTCTGGTGGGTAGTTACTAGAGTTATCGTTCGCAGTTAAATCCATAGCTGAATTCTCATCATCGTAGCTCATTGGCGAGTTTTCCTCGCTCAAACTGCCACAGTTTGACATGTTTGAGGTGCTGCCTTGGCTGTACATAGAGGCGTTGAACGCCTCCAAGGAGTTTTGGGTCAAGTTCATGCTCTCCATGTGCTGCCTGCTCAAGTTCATGGACTCAAACTGTTGCTGGGACATGTTTAGAGCCTCGTTGTCCAAGTCTCTGCCGAAAGGATTGGACAGGTTTCCTTCGTTCATAGTTTTCATCATGCTTTGAGCCAATTTGTACTTTCTGTAAGCCAATTCTGAGTCTTTCCTTTCGTGCTTACGTTTGTGAGAGAACAGCTGACCAGAACTGTGCAGAACGTAGCTACACTGAGGTCTGATGCAGTGGATATGGTTGCATACCCTGGAGAATCTACAGTTTTCGAAAGGACACACTTCGTTCTTCATAAATTTCTTGAAGCCGTCCCTAGAGAGTTGCTCGTCTTTTATATGGTAACTCTTATGTTTCTCTGCAAAAAAAACGTCATAATTATCCATACTAATCCATACTAATATTATAAATGCGAATGTAACTCTGTCTGTCTGTTACACTTTCACGCCTAAACGGCTGAACGGATTTTGATGAAATTTGGTATGGTGATAGATGATAACCTAGAAATGGTCATAGGGTATAAATAATCACGCCATCGTTCTTAGGGGGTAGGCAGTAGGCAGATAACTAAATTGAGTTAGTGATTTTTAGTCGTTTTTGTTGGGACTTTTGCTGTTTCAAGTCTAAACGGCTGAACAGATTTTGATGAAATTCAGTAAGGTAATAGATGGTTACCTAAAAACGGATATAAGATTAAAATGATCACATCATCGTACTTAGGGGGTAGGAAGTAGGCAGAAAACTGAATTGAGTTAGTGATTTCTCTATGGTTTTTGCTGGGAGTTTTGCTCTATCATGCCTAAACGGCTGAACGGATTTTGATGAAATTTAGTTAGGTGATAGATAGTAACCTAGAAAAGGATATGGGCAATTAATATTCATGCTATCGTACTTAAGGCGTAGGCAGTAGGCAGAAAACTAAAAGTTTTAAAAGTTTACCTCATTCACGCCTTAATGTCTGAACGGATTTTTATAAGACTTGGTTAATATAAAGATAGGATCCTAGGCACGGACACAGGCTACTTTTTACGGCGGGAAAATACCTCATTCCCGCGGAAATCGAGCGTGATCGTTTCAAGAAGCGCATGACGCCATAGCTACTGAAATGATTTTGATGTTTTTTTTTAACTGAGTGTTACTAAGACTTCAAGTTAGTATTTGATCAATTTTCTAACTCAGAGGGTCGGTAGGCGCCATAATTTAGGGAATTTATGATAAAATTTTGATGCAACTGTCTAACATCGGGGGTTGGCAGGTAGGTAGTTAGTAGTATTTTAAACCGATTTACATTATTTACTTTTTATATTTACTAAGGAAACATTCGGAGCTATCCATTATGTAGCTTAGGTTGCTTTTGAATAAATTTTGAGATGAAGTTGAGGACTGGAACACGATAGTGGGACATTGTTGCAGGGGACTTACAGCCGGGAGAAAACAAAAAAACTTATGCGGACGAAGTCGCGGGTAAAAGCTAGTAACACTATAAAAAGCCAGGATGGTCACAACTTACCCATATCTGATTTGTTCTTGAAAGTAAACCTACAACCAGATCTTCTGCAGTGGAAGTGAGTAGTCCTTTGTCCGAAGAAGGCACAGTAAGACGCACCACATTCTTCTGTGGCTCTATACCTCTGGAAACCCTCCTGGATGATCGCGGAATCTTTTCTGTGGTAGTTTGCGTGCATTTGCACGTCAGAGGTCGAAATGTAAACTTTGTCACAACCTTCTTTGATACAATGGTAGTGAGTTTGTTTCTTGTTGTGGGTACAGTTGGAGAACCTGTCGCTGCAGTCGTCCAAAGGACTGTATCTCATGAAACCATGCTGGAGGGAGTCGTCCCGTTTCTTGTGCCACTTGAAATGACGTATCATCTCTTCTTTCTTGATAAAAACTCTGGAATTGCAGTCTAAACAATGGAAATGCTCCCTGAAACATCGAAATACTTCGTATTACAACTTTGGGTAATATTGTGGGGCCAAAATGGGAACCTTGAGGAACACCATTTGAGTAGTGGGGGGTGGTAGGGGTGTTTTACCTGTAGTTTAAGTCCTTGCAGTAGCTGCTGCCGCATTCGTGGGCTGATGAGAATTTTTTCACGTATTTGGAGTAGTCCAGTTGGTTTGGGGTTTTGTTCATTAGGAGGCTTGATGACGGAACTGAGTCCCTCAGTGGCGTGGCAGATAGGGATTGAGCAATCATAGCTGAAAAGAATTTGATGAATGTAAAAATGGGAAATGAAAGCCATGGCAGTAAATGAATCATGAGCAGATTGGTAGTATGTTCAGAACATAATTATATAATAAAATCGGTACCTTGTGTATTTTCCTGAATGTCTGTAATTTATCTTTTATGGAATTATCAGTATTAAATATGAATACAAATCCGCTAGATTTCATAATATGTGTTTGGTTTGATGATATCACTAGCAAAAAACCGACTAGATATCATAGAATGAGCTTGATTTAATGATATCACTCGCAAAAAACTGACTAGATGTCATAAAACCAGCTTGATTTCATAATATCACTCGCAAAAAACCGACTAGATCTCATAGAAGGATTTTCATTTCATAGAATCACTCGCAAAAAACCGACTAGATGTCATAGAATGAGCTTGATTTCGTGATATCACTCGCAAAAAAACGACTATATGTCATAGAAATAGCTTGATTTCATAATATCACTCGCAAAAAACCGACTAGATGTCATAGAATGATCCTGAAAATAACATCAGGCAAATGACCACCACGACCACGCTTACAGGACCATATCCTTTTAATGAAATTTTCCATAACCAAATCGCAAAGTGGCTGCCCTATGTCCTCGATAGCCTCACGAATTCCATCTTTGAGGTCTTGAATCGACGCTGGGCTATTGGCGTAGACCTCCTCTTTCACGTGACCCCAAAGGAAGAAGTCGCAAGGTGTTAAATCACAAGATCTCGGTGGCCAATTGTGATCACCTCTTCGAGAGATAAAACGGTCTGCATTTCAACGACCCAATCAGCAAAGATACAACGTTGTTGACAATCGGCCGGCTTGAGTTAATTGAACTTTATAAGCCTTAAGACCCAAATCTTTATGCAAAATACGGTGTAATGACGTTTGTGGAATGCCTTATTCCAAAGAACGACGGGGAATGGACAATTCTGGAATTTCTTCAACACTTTCGGCTACAGCAGCAATATTTTCGGCTGTTCTTGAGCGACATGCACGGCTTTTATTCTTCACATCATTAACTTCTCCCAACAGCTCGAATTTTTCACCAATTTCTTTATTGCGGTCCGACAAGGTGCTTCACGACGACCCAAAAATGTTCGAGTTTTACGAACCGTCTCTGCCGAATTTTCACCATTTTTTAGTGAATTTTAATAATTTCAATGCGTTCTTGAAGCGTGTATCGTTCCATTTTTATTAATGGCGTAGTTTCTACTCGTCAAATGTCAAAAAATGACAGCTTCAAACGTGACATCTACCGAAATAGCGGGCTATTCAAAATAACACCTCTTATTGGAAAACCCTTTACATTTAATAAAAGTGAACATTGTCCGATAAAAAAGAGACAATGAAACATCCAGCTGTCGTACTAAACAAAAATCAATCAAACTCTCCGCGTAAAACGTTTCGCTCCTTCTAATCCATCATCTGTCCGTTGAAAGAACAATATTTTCGAAGAACTCCCCCGAGCCTCTAACCCATTTTTAAATTCCCCATTTCACAATCGCCAACCTCTCTCTATTGACTCAAAAGCTCACGCTGAAAACTGAAATTAGTTTCCGTCTAGATCGGACATTATTAAAAAAAATCGGTAGTGGAAACCCTTTAACAATAGGCCGACCCCTCTGAATAGGGGCGCCCCTATAGCATAAAATTTAAGCCATATTTAAAATAACCCTTACGTCTAAATATAAATACTACTTTAAAATCTAGTTTTATAGAAGAACCGACGAGTTGCGTATTACACACATGAGCGGAATCTAGAAGGCTTTGACTCGACTGGGAAACTGCAGTAGGCCGGGTGGACCAGCTACGCTCACGCGCTCATCTCAATCGGTTTCGTACGCGATTCGTCCGGTCCGCTGTATAAATCCTTGTATTTCGAAGGCATAAAGGGTTGAAGATACTTTTGTGTGTGTGTCGCTCCCTCTTTTTAGTGGAAATTCAGAAATTCTATACCCTTTTATTTTGGTACGACTGCTTCGGTTTTTTATTATATTTAAATTAAACACGTGCAAATACGGCTGGATGGGATTTGAGACGAGATCGGGGGTTCACAAAAGGATTTGTACGGGCGATTTTTATCTGGATCGCACGGTGTTGTACGGATTTGACTCCGAAAGAATCTGGGATGAGTCCCTTATATTTTTTTTTACGGAATACCGTATGAAGCGATTTAAAATATTACTGTAATGTCTGGAATTGTGATTAAATAATAATAAAGCTTCGACAGAATTGCTAGAAGTCATCACAAAAATCATTAATTAACGATGGGAGATGATTAGTCATAGCCCATTATTCAATGCAGTTGGCCAACCCTTAGAACATCTCTAAAAAACGACTGAATTTAATTGAATAAGCTTGGTTTTATGAAATCACTGGCGAAAAACCGACTAGATTTCATAATATGAGCTTGATTTAATGATATCACTCGCGAAAAACCGATAAGATGTCATAGAATCACTTTGATTTCATAATATCACTCACAAAAAATCGACTAGATGTCATAGAATGAGCTTGATTTCACATAACTCGCAAAAAACCGACTAAATGTCATTGAAAGAGCTCGATTTCGTGATATCACTTGCAAAAAACCGACTAGATATCATAGAATGAGCTTGATTTCATATCAATCGCAAAAAAACCGACTGAATGTCACAGAAAGAGCTTAATTTCGTGATATCACTCGCAAAAAACCGACTAGATATCATAGAATCAGCTTGATTTCATAATATCACTCGCAAAAAACTGACTAGATATCATAGAATGATCTTGATTTCAAAATATCACTCGCAAAAAAACGACTATATGTCATAGAACGAGCTTGATTTCATATCAATCGCAAAAAACCGACTAGATGTCATAGAATCAGCTTGATTTCATAATATCACTCGCAAAAAACCGACTAGATATCATAGAATGATCTTGATTTTAAAATATCACTCTCAAAAAACGACTAGATGTCATAGAATGAGCTTGGATTCATATTACTCGCAAAAAAACGACTGACTGTCACAGAAAGAGCTTAATTTCATTATGTCCCTCGCAAAAAAACATCTAGATGTCATAGAATTAGCTTGATTTCATGATATCACTCGCAAAAAACCGACTAGTTGTCATAGAATCACTTTGTTTTCATAATATCAGTCGCAAAAAAACCGACTAGATGTCATAGAAAGTTTTTCATTTCATAATATCACTCGCAAAAAACTGACTAGATGTCATAGAATGGGGTTGGTTTCATGATATCACTCGCAAAAAACCGTCTAGGTGTCATAGAATCACTTTGATACGGTTTTTCGCGAAAAACCGACTGGATGTCACAGAAAAATCGAAAATAAAAATAAATATTTTTCGATAAGAGAGCTGCATCCCAAAAAAGTTGCGAGTTTTCGATTGATTCCGAACCCCATACGGAATAATTTCATTAAAACGAACGCACATCCGAATAGACGGACGGGTATAATCCACAAATCATCTGGAACATCACAGATATCCACCAGAAAGACCCTGCACATAAAACGTACATCAACTCGCGTGGGACTGCAGTGTATTCATGAGCGTTCAAACAGATTTTCAAGAGGTCCATTTATGATTCATAGGAACGCATGATTCCGCATCAAATATCTGGATTTGAAATAATAAAAATACGTGGAACACTTGAACAAACAACGAGAAGGAAAGAAAGAACGGAAAAAAGGAGGCTTGCGAGCTCATTGAACCTTTGGTTCATATTCAATTTTGACCCTTTTTATAAACATCTGGACTCTTGAACCAAGCAGACGGGATGGTTGTTGCGTCATTACTGTGAGAATGAGGAGCGAGAGAACCATTAAGAAATTTATGGGAGTGAGAATTGAATTCGGCTTTGATTTGGTTTATTATTATTCGTAATAAAACTAATATTATATTCACGACGAGAAAGAAATTTATTTAATACGTAGATTCCTTGAATTGGTTCAATACCACCATAGATCTATAATACTAGGATGCAGAATCACGTGACTTAACAGAAGATCGAACACTTGGATACATTAGAGAGAGAAAGACATATGCGATCTTATCGAAAAGAAAAGAGATGAAGAAATTTTGTGGGCAATTTGTCAAAATCATATGGAAGATGTAAACAAATATTTAGGCTTTGCTTTGCCCACAAGAAGTTGATGCGGTGAATATAACTTAAGTTATACTAATTTCTGAATTAAAGTCATATATTTTTTGATATATTTCATTTGGAATGATCTATTTGGTGTTTTTTATCTATATTGATTTGACATTGCCCACAATAGCTCCATCACATTCGACCAAGTGACCTCTCTCTCTCATGCGGTTGTCCATTCTTATTAGGTCTATGAATACCACTGAAAATATCATAGAAAAGTTATATTTCGACTAATTCTGTGACAATCTATGATTAAATTGTCAGATCATTTACAAAATGAACGAAGGTTGAGGACGCATAGAATATTCTACAGGGTGTCCCGGAAAATGTGGGAAATCTCTAGGATTAAGATAGAACATAAAAAATAAGATGACAAGTTCCCATATTTTTTCCCAACGGCCCCCTCTACGAAGATACGACCTCCTAAATGACGCCACTGGAAATTCATTTTAGTGGAATGAATTTCAATTAATTCTTTATTATTTTTTTTTCGAAAACGGTTCATTTTATCGACACTGAATAAGAGTACCTTTTCTTAAGCTTAATGTTCAAGGTATCCAAACTTGTTTTTTTAGCAACTTATCATACAGGGTGTTAAAAATTGAGCATTAAAGATGAACCTCAGTCCGTCCCTGGTAAACTGAACACGCTAATTGAAATTTGAGTGCGGTGATTTAAGAGGTCCTTAATACCATTAATCATATAAAATTTTCATCAAATTATATCGAGTAGTTTGAAACTTATTCCACTAAAATGGATTTCCAGTGGCGTCATTTAGGAGGTCGTATCTTCGTAGGGAGGGCCGCTAGGAAAAAAAATTTTGGGAACTTGTCATCTTCATTTTTCATGTTCTATCTGAATCCGAGAGATTTCCTACATTTTCCGGGACACCCTGTAGAATATTCTAAAGATAGAAGCTTCAAAACTATATTTTATAATTTCTGTAGAATGGTTGGTTTTACACGTGATGATTAAATCGGCCAAAATCGATAATTTAAGAAATTTAAACAACCTATCTGTGACAATATTCTATGGCGTTAAGCACATCGACATTTATTGAGGGAACATCATAATGAAAGTAAAAAACTTTTCATGCTGGTTTTTAATCAGAACATGAAAATTCTAATTGGAATATCCTGGAAAATGTTCGTATTAAGAAAACGATAATTCGAGTAAGGATTTTCTGAGAGAAAATTTATGAATTTTTCCTTTGTTTGAGGACAATTCTGAGCACAAAAACCTACAGTTCGTCAGGCGAATTCATGAAAAGTAGTTGTCAAATAGTCGCAATCGTCAAATGAAAACGCCAAATTCCTCTTAAATTGGTTAACAAATCGATTCTAATCGAATCAACCAATTTACAAGAAGCGCGAACGAGCGAGATCGAGCAAAAACCGTCGCTCACGGTAGAAAAAAAATGTTTCACGCTGTTTATAGTTTTGTTTTCGTCGCCTCCTTCGGATTCCTAGCTATGTACATAAATAAATCAGTTGTTACTGACAGACGGAAGGACAGAGCGAATTAATTTGCTCCAATTAACTTGATTGGCTCGATCAATAACAGATTTACCTCGATCGCGTTACTTCGTTATTGCCAATAATGCGAGGATTTACTCGAGTACGAAGGCACTTAACGCAATTAAGCAGATAAAATCGGAAGATTTGAAAAGAATCTTGAATTTCGGAACATACTCATTATTTTTCTATGACTCCACAACCACAGATTTTTCGAAATCTATGATTAAAGCATAGAGAAATATTTTTTCCTCTATGACCCCACACCACAGATTTTTTGACATCTATGATCAGAGCATAGAGAAAAAATTCATATGATCTACTGTCAAAGTAGTTCATATTGAAATCGGATCATTTATGCTGCCGAGCGAGCAGCCTGTACACGTTTTCGTCTGCTCGAATGAACCTCGGAACAGTCGAAATCCAGGTTTTTATTTAAAAGTGGCGATGATCCGTTGGAAATTCCTTTGACGTACGGTAAGATAAAGCACGTCATTTTTCAACTGCGCGGAAACATTTTGGAATCCCGTTTATTTTCAGTTTTTAACGTAATAATGAGTCCAGTTATTTTCTAATTTAAATTTTCGACGAAACAATACTGACAGCCACGTCGGGATTCCGTTTTTGAGCGCCTGTTCGGCAATTTGTTACAGCTTTACGGTTATTCGAATATGACAAAGGGTTATGTTCCCGGGGGAAAACGAATAACATTCTAGACATACTTTCTGGACGATTCAACAAGTTGAGTTATAGAGGAACTTTCGAAAATTGGACATTCTCCAACTGCTCCATCGACACGCGATTTGTATCCTCTGTTCTATGCGATTTATCGATGTTCTATTCGACTCGGAGCATCATTTCTATGTTTCAGCACAAAGGGAGATGATTTTTTGATTAACCATAGACGTGACATTACCCACGATAGTTCGAATGAACCATCTATGATATCAACATAGAGTTGTGAAAGTTAACCTTCAGAAAAACGCAATTCCCTGTTCGATTTTTCGATGTTCTATTCGATTACGTGCTGTATTTCTGTTTCAGCAGATGATTAATCATAGACGTGAAATAACCCTCGATAGTTCGAATGAACCATCTATGGTATTAACATAGAGTTGCGACCTTCAGAAAAACGCCATACTTAGTTCTATGCGATATTTCGATGTTCTATTCGATTCCGAGCTGTATTTCTATGTTGCAGCATGAAGGGAGATGATTTTGATTAACCATAGACGTGACATTATCCACGATAGTTCGAATGAACCATCTATGGTATTAACATGGAGCTGTGAAAGTAAACCTTCAGAACAACGCCATTCCCTGTTCGATTTTTCGATGTTCTATTCGATTCCGTGCTGTATTTATGTTTCAGCAGATGATATTTGATTAACCATAGACGTGAAATAACCCACGATAGTTCGAATGAACCATCTATGGTATTAACATAGAGCTGTGAAGATAAACCTTCAGAAAAACGTCATTTATGTTTTCTGTGTGTTTAACACGAGCCCGAGCTGTTAAAATTAAATGATATTCCCGAAATAAGATGAATTCCGCCATAATTTCTTATCCAGATGTCGCGATGTATAATATAGACCTTGAGAAACGGAAATTGAAAGAGTTGGGAATTGAGCAAGTGTCTAGAATAATTACAAAAACAGAGAGCGGCTTTGAGATTCAATTATTCCAAGATCGTTATTCACAGTTCTCTCAATTCCAGAAACATAAGCCGAAGAACGCTTTTACAGAACCATACATCCGCTCTTTTTTGTATAGCCCGCCCTCACTCCATTCTGTGCTCCTTTTTCATAATTTGAAGCGGTAAGGGCATAATTACTTCAATATGAAGCGATTTTATTCTCATGAAATCTTTATTACATAGAATATCGTGATTCTGTAAGTTGACAGGACAGTGGAACCATCGAAAAGGAACAAAAATGTTTGCAAGAATTGATTTATTGGCAGTAAAGCATCAATATAGAATGTATAGGATCCGTGGTAATAAAAAGACATTAAAAGTTTTAATATTTCATAAACCGTTGAGAAGGAAACGAGCTGACTGAAAGCAGGGAACATCGAAATTCGTCATTTGGCAGGTAATCGATCATAGAACTTTCCAGGAAAAAACGAATTAATTCGAAATAGGTGGACATAAAAAGACGAAATAACTATGAAGTTATAGAATACATTAGGAAGTTTACGGTCTTGAGTTATAATTTTTCTGAGGAAAAAAACATAGCCTTTCATGTTTTTCACTAATTATAATGCAATTTGAATAAATTTGAATTATATATCACACATATTTCTCGATTCGTTCATATTTAAGGCTGGTAGTTAAAATAATCACTTCCAATTTGGAGTTTTATTACCCGATGTTAAATTAATGTTTTTTCTTTAGAGTCGTTGGGAAATTTGTTGGTAAATATCGAAACCTCTTAGGATCTAGGTCGCCGCTTGCTAGATTGATCACCAAACATTTTTATTTAATCGAATGTGACATAAATTCGATTTGATATGATGAAAAGTGGACGTGAGCATTAAATTTTGATACGCCTACTTCAGATGTGTTTATGTTCCGTAGAAAATGTTGTTAATAATTCACAAAATTTAATGTTTCAATATAACTGAGACTAGCGCATAAATCTGCATGATGAAGGCAAAAAATTAAATTTTCCTATTAAGAGTTTGTTGAGTTCGGCTTTGATATATGCGATTCGTAATTAAAATTCGAAAAAATTAAGATTAGCCCTGAGTAGGTGCTTTTGAGCGTTCGTTCATTGGTGGAGCAATAATGCTATTACTTAATCTAGAATGAAATATGTATGTAAAATAAAAAATTAGAAAAATATTAAATTCTATGGTTCTGATGATGTGATCCTCTTGAAATTTTGCATGAAATTCAGCATATCAATCTTCATTCATGAAATAAATTTCAATTGAATCGGATATCTTGTTATGGATATAATATTCTTCTTTTCAATATTCCAATAGAATTTTCTATGGTTCTGTGTACACTATGGCCACAAAGTTTTGCGTGAGGCTTATTATGAGCATCTTGCATGTGTCCGCAAATTTCATTTCCATTGACTTTGTTTTGTCCGAGATATTGAGGAACAAAAAGTTATATGGCCATATTTTATGGAACACCCTGCGCGATTTGCTGGTTATCGAACTCAACCGCGTCATTTGAGAATTTTAGGTCTTTAGGACAATCCCTTCGAAAGTTATCGTGCTTACGGCCGGCCGGCCCCAACGACAGAATTGAATTTGACCACTGATTCGTCTTCAGGGAGTCAACCCCATCGTTTGAGACTATTTTTGGCTCAAAATCAGACATTACAGACATTTGGGCAAAACGATATAGCAGTCGTATAGAACGAGCGCTCAAAAACAGTGAATTTCTGTAAACCCTGCCAGCTTTGATTCATCTCTATGTTCCGCTCATAGAGGTTTTCCATCAACTTTGACGCATGTCTATGCTCTAGATGTACCTCTATGGTGGGTTCATAAAAAACAATTTTCTATCAGAAACGTCAAAAATTGATCGCGTTCCGAAAGTGCTAATTTTGTGGACGCCCATGGCCTCGTAAAATTTCATTTTTCGTGTCGGATCGGGCGAGATGGTCTCACGGCCGCAGTGATAATTCCCGAATTTACGATCTTTCTGCAGTTTTTACATTGCCACTTCTGGATACGGACAAACGAGTTTACCACGCCGCTTTATCTTCAGTTTGGCCACATTCGGAGTTTCTTTCGTGCTAAATACACCTAAAAATGTTGAGCTGTCCGCTGCGAAACGCTCGGGTTACGAGAAATCGAAGATGTTATAATAAAAGGAGCGCAGAAAACGAGAGATTTTTGATTTAAAAATCTTTCCAAATATTTTACCACTCCCAAATCGGTCGGAATGGCGGACCGGTGTCGGTAGGGAGCGGCACAAGACCGGAGCATCGAGGTGCGATGAATCTTCTTCTTTGTTCGATGGTTTTTGCGTGCAGAAGTCTGTACTTTCGATGGATTAACACAATTAATCGAATTCTATGTTTATTGAGATCATTGAAAGAGCTTCTCAAAAACGTACAGTCAAAATGCCAGAACTACGCAGATGGGCAAATTGAGTCGTAGAAAAACCATTCTATGGTCTTGCGAGATAGAGGAGCACAAATATCAGGCGTACAATTCCAACAGAAAATACCAGATGTGCGTGTTAACATGGCGCAGTTACGTGCAAAACAATCGAAAGAGGCAAGAAATGAGAGGATCAACGAAGAACATTCGAACAAAAGAAAGGGAGCAGATTCGTAGTAGACAGGCGCAGAACAAACAGAAAAGTAGAAAAGTATTTTCTACAATAATGTATATTAATGACATAACAACGATATTGAATTTCATCTATAAAGAATTCAGAATCATAGAAAACAAGATTACAAAGAGAAACATATATTGAGAAGATGTAAAAATTGTTCAGTAGAAAATGATAAGTCAACTTCAAAACGGAGAAAATTCAAATTGGTTTCCTGGATTTCCCAACAAATTTCGAATCTGCAAGGCCGATTCAAAAAGAAGAAGCGAATGACATTCCCTCTGTGGTTCGTCGAAACGCGACCCGCCAACGACGATTCGTGCCGAAAGTCGTTTTGCCGCTCGCCATCACCGGTGACCGGAATTTCATTTATGTGAAATCATATTTCATTTAACTTTTTATTTATTCGTTATTGAACTGGAGCTCTCGTTTTATTTTTCTTCTTCTTCCGAAGTCGGCCTTTATCCTTCGTCGATCTCTCGGAGAGGGCTTTTTATTCCGAACTCGGTCGGCAATCAAGGGGCTCTTCGATCGTTGCGATTCACGTCGATGGCCTTTGAATTTCTAACATATTCCTTTTCGATATATCGCGCTCTTTTATTACGCGCTTATTCAATTGAAGCGCCCGTATTCAGATTCGATTCTGTGCTCATCGATTGGCGGTTTGGATGGGAAATTGGAATATATTGTGATTCTCTTTCGCCAGGCTTGATTGCTTAGATTTATGGAGCTCCTCTCGAGCGAATTCGTCATTTCTGATAGCATATAGTCAAGTTCAGTAATATTTTTACACCGTGACTTTGGATGTGAAGGATATTCTGTGATTTAGGTCATCTATGATGAAAAACACTCTAAAAGACAGACGTTGTCAGAAAATGTTGGACTCGATAATATCACTCGCAAAAAACCGACTAGATGTCATAGAATGAATTTTGTTTGAATGATATCACTCGCGAAAAACCGACTAAATGTCATAGAATGAACTTTACTGATATCATTCGCGAAAAACTGGCTAGACGTCATAGAATGAGCTACATTCGATTATTTCATGCCATAGAAATTAGTGGGTAGAGATGGGTGCGTATTTTAAGTCATAGGACGTTATACGAAGTATTTTGTCGAAAGTTTGCAGACGTTTTGGGCCCGTTGTCGTTGAAGTCTGCGCTTTACGATAATTCTATGTTTCTGGAATGAACCTCAAGGCTCCCAGACTATCACGTTCCGGCCTTTCCGCGAAACGCTCGTATTTTTATGGGCTTCTCGCTGTCAAAACGCAAAAAGAACAATTCGAACGATCGGCAGCGAGCTGCGCGCCCATTGTGCGCTCGGACGAAAGTCGAATTAACTGTCGGCGAAAAAGGCGATCGACATGCGTAAAAATCGCAGACGGCATGGAAATATGGAATTTGCACATATGAATGCCTCGGGCGGACTTTTTATTGCCATAAAAAAGAAAGTCGCGACCTATAACGAACATTCTCGGAATGGCGATTTTCCACGGTATAAATGAGTGGAGATTTTATTATTCAGTGGTTCGCCATGTACCTCTCGATGCTCCGACGAACAATACGGGAGGGTTGACGACGAACGTAGGTATATCACAGAAAAAGGGATACTCGAATGAAATGTTCATCTTCTTTTGAATAGATGTCATGGAAAAACTAGGTTCGAAGATAACACTCGCAAAAAAACGACTAGATTTCATAGATTAGGGGGTTTCATTATATATCACTCGCAAAAAAACGGCTAGATGCCATAGAATGAGGAGGGTGTTATTATATATCACTCGCAAAAAACCGACTAAATGTCATAGAAAACTTAGCTCAATGGTATAGCTCGCGAAAAACCGACTGGAAGTCATAGAAAATGAGCAAAATTGATTTATTAAGCTGTGATTTGACACCGTTCACAAATTCACGAGAGCATGGGGAACAAATATTCACAAACTTAATAAATTATGATCGTAATCAATGGAAACATACTGTTGAATGGGTTTTATCGTTCTTTCGATCCAGTTCAGGCCGAACAAACCATAAAATTCCAACAAATTCGAAGTTGAAGGGTTCGAATATGGATCGATTCATCGTGAAGTGAAAATGCCCGTTTTATAAGTCTATAAAATGATACAGTATACGCCGTATCAGTTGGTAATTGTAATTTCAAAGAAAACTTATGACGAATATTCTCGGAATGGCAATTTTCCACGGTATAAATGAGAGGAGATTTTATTATTCAGTGGTTCGTGTCCTTCTCGATGCTCCGACGAACAATGCAGGGGGGTTGACGGCTCGCGAGGTTAGATCCCGACGGGAAGCAGGATCACAGAAAAAACGAACACTCGATTGAAATGTCCATCTATCTATGCCGATAGACGACCACAGATGACGTTCGACAGTTGTCGATGGTTAATGCACATAGACGCGAATAATACAAATCGATGAAATTCGACGTATAGGCGTTTTTTTTCGACTAACAGGTTTTCGAAACCGTTTTTTATTAACGGGTTTTATTAATAACTACATTTTAATTGCGCGTTTTGGATGTCCTTTCTATGACGAATACTGATTGATGATGTTTCGTTTTACTCGATCCGAATGATTGCTGATTTCAATCAGAAGCATAGAAGATATGAGGTCGGCATATTTTCGTCTGAAAAGTAGTCCGCTTTACGTCACAATGTGGGTTTCTCGTTCTACAGTTTTTGTTGATGGATACTAACTTGGAGAGTAAAAAAACTCGTTATACCAAATGAGATGCTTGAAATTTTGAGTATTAAGCTGGCCTGGCTAACGTTGTTTTGCCATTTATTATATAAATTATTTGTAGAAAATACTTTTCTTTCATATTATACAGGGTGAACGAAAAGTCTTGTTTCTTGAGCCAGAACCACCGCTCAGTTCGTCGTTTGATTCCATGAAAAAAAGTTCATCATATGGCTCAATATCAGGCATTAGCAATATCGAATAGTCGCAATCGTCATATAGAGATTAATTAATACCTAAATGGGGAAATTGACAGACGCTTCGGCGATCGGGAACCGAAACAAAAGCCGGGAGAGCATTCCTAGTTGCATTCTCGGGAGTAAGGACCTGCTCTCGGGATAGGTCTAACCTTTTCCTCAATTTAATTAGAAATGCCAGCAGGAGCAATGAATCTTCTCCTAATCTAATTAAAGACGAGAAAATGTCTGAAGCAAGCCAAAGCAAAGTTCCGTTTTTTAAATTTCAAATGCCAAATTTTTGGCATTCGCCGTCTAGGATTTCGAGTCGCACAAAAATTTCCAACTTGCGCTTTTCGCCGTATTGAAAATAGAACCGCTTTAATAAATACCCTGGTAATTCTAATTAGTTGTATTAACACTTCGCGATACGTATTTCTAGATCGTAACCGTTTCGTTTCGTCCGAGTTGATACAGGTTTGGATTTGGTTGTATTTTCATTGTTGGATTCGAGTTTTTTAGACCGATTTGTGATTCTCACATTTCAAGAATAATAATGTAATTCAAATGGTATGAATGGAAAAATAAGCCTGTAAAAAATAGGAGTACGAATGATGCTAAATGAAATAAAATTAGAATGAGATTGATTGGATGATATCAGTCGCGAAAAATCGACTAAAAGTCGTGGAATGTGCTTGGTACGATGATATCACTCGCAAAAAACAGACTGGACATCTAAAAAAGCTTTCTTGAATAATATCACTCCACTCGCGAAAAACCGGCTAGATGTCATAGAATGAGCCTGGCTCGATAATATCACTCGCAAAAAACCGACTAGATGTCATAGAATAAGCTTTGTTTCAATAATATCACTCGCGAAAAACCGGCTAGATATCATAGAATGAGCTTTGCTTCAATAATATCACTCGCGAAAAACCAGCTCTAGCATAGATATCATTGAAACAAAGCTTATTCTATGACATCTAGTCGGTTTTTTGCGAGTGATATATGTAATCGAATGGAGCATAATGCACGAAAAGCCGACTGCATATAAAAAAACGAAAATTACAGGAAATGATACGTTATATTTATAGATGATATTCATATCAACTGAATTGAAACATCAATGATTGATGCTTCATTTTGATTGACATTTATTATTTTCATAACTACGAATTAAAATTTGAAAAATGCGGTGTTTTTTCAAACAGGTATGACGAGTTTGACTTCAACTGAACTGCACCTCTACTCGACAACCATTTCAGTCCAAAGTTAATGGGTTTATTTTCTACCTATGAAAATAAATCTCGTTTTCTTTGACATTTTCAACGTCATTTAAGGGCTTTGATAAGGATGTAGTTCAAAAGATCTTGATCATTCATGAAACATACCTAATATTTTCTAATAGTAATAAAATGAGCCATAGATTTTTGGTAACGTTTTTACAATCATGATATATCATTTTCTGTGATGAACTGTCAGTTTCCATGCTTTACTATCTGTGATATACACGTGGAACCACAGAAAATGATGCAATTAATATTGATGCTTTAAACCACTGACAATAGTTTCAAAGACAGTCAGAGCGATTCATAGATTATAAGCTTGTTCTTATTTTTCTCAGCGAATTTGGCCTCGCGGGTCCGATCCTGCACTCGGTCCGAAACAATGTCATTTCCTATACCCGATCCGATCTGCTTTTATTGTCTCCGAGCGTATATACGGAAAACTATCGTTGGAACGCGTCTATTTTAGGTTTTTCCGAAGTTTCGCATCTCTCACCGGCGATATTGTGCAAGCCGGTGCCCGTCGCTTCTCTCGTCTTGATTCATTTGTTTCGCCGTATATCTGCCGTAATGTCCGCGACAGAAATAATGCCCAAACAAATGACAGTCGACTCCCTTGTCGGCCGATGCCTGGATCCGTATTAATATACGAAATTTATTAACCGTCCAGCGTATTACGTTACATCTTAGAGGATCTTTCGCCGTTTCTGCAGCTTTTCTTCTTTTCGGTCTTTTTGCCAGAGAAACAACGGACAATTGTTTCTAGAATGTCGCTGCCAAGTCATTATTTCGTTCTTGATTAACTTTGGTCACGTGCCGCCGTAATTACGGACGTTCAAACCGCTCGCGATGCCGGAAAATGCCGCGTTACAAAGTGAGCACAGTTTGTAACTGGCGCGGTTAACCATATTTCAGATACGTCAAATGTTTCCTCGTTTCAAACTTATTGCTTTTAGTAAATTACGACCGAATTACCCCGAATTTTCAGTTTTTCTGGAAATGTAAAAAGTGGTGTCATCCTGTTGAAACCAAAAAAATATTAATGTGAGAATAACCACCTAAATTCGATATTTTCCGATAAAATAGACAAATCATACGGTATAAAATGTGGGATCTTGATGCCACATCATTGCATCGTTTCCGTGTTCCGCGAATTGACGTCTAACGACGTGACATCAATGACGTACGAACGTCAATGAAAAAAACAAACAAAACGCCTATTCAGAGTCTCGAAATGACAGAATAACTTTATGAAATTTTATGAATAATAAAAAGGCCTAAACGAACTAAATTGACGTTCAATTGTCGTGAGACCAGAGAACTGTGGTGATTTTCATTGACTCAATTGTACTGATTACTCTCTATTTACAGATGGTTGTGGCCGGGCTTTATGGCTGGTGCACTTGTCTGATTTAGTGTTTCCTTTTGCGAATAAGCGAGCTGGTTGTTTCGAAAACGTGCAACTTGGAAAGCGATCGTGGAAGGATTCCACAGGATGTTCGAACTGCTGGAATATTTAATTGAATGTCTTCCCTTTCGCGCGCCTGAATTTGCTATTCTGGGCTCGGTTCGATGATATCACTCGCGAAAAACCGGATAGATGTCATGGAAAAACTATTTTTGAAGATATCAGTCGCAAAAAAACGGCTAGATGTCATAGAATGAGGAGGGTGTAATTATATATCAGTCGCAAAAAAACGGCTAGATGTCATAGAATGAGGAGGGTGAAAGTATTTATCAGTCGCAAAAAAACGGCTAGATGTCATAGAAAAAGTGTAAAATTGTCGTATTAAGCTGTAATTCGTCACCGTTCACAAATTAACGAGAAAATGGGAGTACAAATGCAGAAACCAGGGAGATTATGATCGCAATCAATAGGAACATATTGTTGAATGGGTTTTATCGTTCCATCGATCCAGTTAAGGCCGAACAAACCATAAAATTCCAGCGAATTCAAAGTTGAACGGTTGAGTATCGATCGATTCATCTCGAAGTGAAAATGCCCGTTTTATAAGTCTATAAAATGATGCAAAATCGTCTTACAGTATACGCCGTATCAGTTGGTAATTGTAATTTATGTCTAGATACGCCACTAAATAAATAAGAATGAATACCCAATAAACGTTAAAATGTACATTGCCAGTACAAATACATTGTAATTTTATGAGGTCCGCAGCGTGTGAGTATAATTATTATTTTATGGGGAAGGAAAAACGACCTACCCTCCTATTCTCCTGTTGCAGAATTTGTATCTCCGCCATATTTTATACGGGGGATATTTAACGATTTTACCGGTTACGATGTTTATACGATTAGGCGATCAAAACACATTTTTCATTCATTAGTTTTCACACCACGCTTCTGTGGTGTCATGTTATTCTGTGCGTTTTTATAAAATGTTAAAAGTACATTGGCAACACTGAACCATAGAGCGATGAAGTTCTTGAATAATTTTCAGAAAGGCAAACAGAAACAGATTTTGAGCGCTCGTTCTTCTTAAACGAGTGCTATGTCGTTTGGCCCAAATGTCTGTAATTTTCGAATTTTGATCCGAAAATGGTCTCAAACCCCATGGTTAGATTCCCTGATAACGAATTCGTGGTCAAATTCAATTCTGTCTGAAGGGATTGTTCTAGAGACTCGAGATTTTCAGATAGAGCTCGGTTCAAAATGCCTCGGTTAAGTTCATGCACCAGCCAAATCGTACAGGGTGTTCCATAAAATATGGCCATTCAAAATTTTTCTTCCTCAATATCTCAGACAAAACGAAACCAATCGAAATGAAGAATCTCTATATTTCCATAACAAGATATCCGATTCTGATGAAATTTATTTTGTATATAAAGATTGATATACTGAATGTTCATGCAAAATTTCAGGAGGATCGCATCATCAGAACCATAGAAATTAATTTTTTCAGTTGTCAAGTTTTTACGTATTTTTAGTTTTTGAATAATTTCCAGGATATTATTCCGATCATGCTGAAATTTTGCATTAATATATTTAGTATCAATTCGAAGTCTTATACAAAATGTCGAGGTAATAGCCTCATTGGTTCACCAATGAACGATTGCTCAAAAGCACATGCTCAGTGTTTCCTTAATTTTTATTCATTTATCCACGTTTCTGTGGTGTCACGTCTATGCGTTTAATTCATAGAATTCAAAAAGTATATTGGCAACACTGAACCATAGAACATGAAAGACAAATGTTCCCGAATAGCTCTTCGTGATGTATCGAATAGTGTCAAACGTTCCAAAGTAGTGAAACGACATTTTAAAAGGATGCGTTCGTTAACGTACAATAAAAAAACACGTTTCCGAACAATCCGAATCAGGTCCCGTCGACAGACGCTGCTGGCACAGAACAAATTGCCTTAAATTGAAGATGACAGATTTGAATGTATAAAAATGCTGGTCGGACAGCTCGAAACGGGCCAATTTAGACTCGTATTTCCCGGCCGAGCTTGTTCTGTTTATTATATTCTTTACAATTCACTCGAACAAATGAGGAAATTTCAATCATTTCATAAATATATTTAGCGTATTGCTATGGGAACTATGCTCGGCCAATTAAAATTAACTGGCACGTCGAACGTAGAAGAGGAACTGTGAGCGTAGTAATTTTCTATGAACGGATTCTCTGTGATTTCGAGGGAACGTTCAGTGGGATGCTTCACTCGGTGACAACTACACCTATTCATATGACGCGAAATAACAGAATGCAGGAAGTTATCACTTGTTTGTGTTTCGTTTTAACTGTTCGACATCCGAAGTGATAGAAATTCGCACTCGATTCGATAAAAATAATAATAGGCTCATTTCAATTTTTATATCACTCGCAAAAAAACGACTTGATGCCATAGAAAAACCCTGATTTATTGATATCACTCGCGAAAAACCGACTAGAATTCATTGAATAAGCTTGGTTTAATGATATCACTCGCAAAAAAACGATTTGATGCCATAGAAAAACCTTTATTCATTGATATCACTCGCAAAAAAACGACTTGATGCCATAGAAAAACACTGATTTATTGATATCACTCGCAAAAAATCGACTAATTGTCACAGAATGAGCTTCTGGTTCGATGATATCACTCGCAAAAAACCGACTAGATGTCATAGAATAAAGTTCGATGTTTGTGAATAATAGGGATTTCAGTTCTCATAATATATTGATAGATATTATTCATTTTTTGAAGCTTCCAAACACGTTAGACTTAAAATTGTAAAGATTCGGCGTTTTTTTGAGATGGTTAGGTTGATTATACGCAAAAAAACAGAACACAGGAAGTTATCACTTGTTTATATTTCGTTTTAACTGTTCCACTTCCGAAGTGATAGGAATTCGCACTCGATTCGATAAAAATCTGTGTTCAAATGACCTTAATTTTCATTCAAATAATTCGTTCCTAGATCACAGAAATGACCTTTATTTTCACTCGAAGGAACCGTTCCTAAATCACAGAAATTCGAAATGTCAATAAAGTAAAATCGACAAGTGTGAAATTTCTACATTCTTGTGAAATTGCTAAGTTAAACACAGAATATTCGTGAGAGATGAAATGTTGTTGACCCAAATCTACTGAGAGGTGTCATATTTCCAAAAAACTTCGCAAGATCAACGTTCAAGGATGTTTTTATATCCCCGCGTTCGATTCTGTGGTTTACGCTTCGTTAATTCATTCGGCATAGAAGAAGCTAGAGACAAGGAATAACATAGAATATTTTGTAGGACTTACCGTTTAGTGGACTCTGTTCTAAAGGCGGTGAACTAGAGTTTTCAGTCTTGAGTTGTCCATAAGGAAACGATGAGGCATATCCAGAGAACATCCCCTGAAAAAATTAACATGTCACTATTTTTCTATGGTCTTCCGTCAGTGTTGCCAACCTAATCAACAAGCTCGTTAAGTATTAGCATTATAACGAGATTTTAATTGATACATCGGAATTCTCGTGTTCAATCTAAACTTTAGGTTGCTTTGATGAAACTAACGGTAAAACTGAAGAACAATGCCACCTTACAAATGGAACAATTAAAAAACACGTTGAGATGTTGGTGTGAAAACGAATTGTTGGTTCTACAAATTAACAAAGTCTGAAGGGAATTACTTTAATAATTCGTGTTTATAATCATTCATTCTCCTCTAGCAGTTTCTTGCATTATTTTCGTAATCTCAAATTAGATCTTTTCTCGTTTTTGGGAAAAATTACTTTTAATTAGATGTTACAATTGCCGCCTAGTTACCCGTGTACTAATTCTCACGATTTTTTTCGTTTTATCGTTGTGAACAATGTGAGTTAATTGTTTTCTCGTATTCAGTTACAAATTGTTCAATTTCTTTGTTGTATATCAGTGGAAAGCTATTTAATTGAGGTGGTGATACGAGTTTCAACATAAATTAATCATTTTTGGGAGGAGTTTTTCGATTCCGTTTCTTTCATTGTAATTTATCTCTAATTGATCAGTTTCGAGTAATGTTTTTTTATTAACTCTGTGATCTCTCACACAGTCTGCACTTTCACATGACTCCAATTCTATGGATTCCGTATTGACAGGTATCTTTATAGAACATTTCGCATTTCTGTGATAATCCCAGAAGAAAATGTTCAAAATTGTCATGTTTCTATGAATCTTTTCTCATATCTATGAATAGCATATTGGCACCACTGTGGATCATAGAACAATAACGAAAACTTCCAGAAACTCATCAATTGTCAAACTGTTCTGAATAGTTCCAAAACTTCCAAACTTATCTCATAAAAATGTTACGATACTCACCCTGGGGTTGACCTGAGCTGCTTTATCTCCCTTCTCGTCGCACACGTCCATGCCAGAGCTGCCACCCTCAGAATTTGGGAAGGCTTTTCCCTCCCCGTTGAGGGCCTTGAACCTCTTCACCAGCTGGAGGGGCGATTTTGAGGAGGAATTTTGACTAGAGCTTGTTATGGTTAGGTTGGGTATATTGGGGAAATTTGAGGTATATTTATTGGTCGCATCTGTCGTTTTCGGCGACAGAGGCGTGCTGGGAGGGGTGGGCGGCTGGTTCGGAGGAGTGCTCTCTGCCGAAGGCATGTGGAAGTTGAAGTTTTCGAAGAGTTTACCTGAAAAAAAGGAAGAATTTGATAACTTTGTGGTTGGATTTCTTTGATAGTATTCTATGGTTCATTTAGGGGTGTCCAAAGTTATTGTCAATAAGTATTCTATGACTTTTTCAGGGGTGTCCATATTTTGAGCAGCGTAAAGCCGTGAATAATTTCCCGATTTAAATTCAGCGATGAAACGTGAAAAGGAGACTGCACCAATCTGTCGAATTATAAACCTCATCACGGTATCAAAATGTTGGACGGCGGAACAATTTCATCTGGTGGATCGGCCGATAAGGCAGGTCGCTTCAATTAAATTATAAATTATTGCCGTACGCTATCATTAAAAATTACCGGGGATAAATAATTGAATTATTTCCGAAACTGGCAGAAGGTGTTGATTAATTCGTTCGAAACATCAGGACCCCGTTTCGAGAAACCTGTTTCGAGCTCGATTTTCGTCGAATTTATTCCGTATTCTGTGACAACAAGAGTAATGAAAATACTTTTGCAGCAGGCGCCTGTTCCGATCGACTCTGCTGTTCTGTCTTACCAGTTGTTGGAATTTTATTGTTGAACGGTATGTCGGTGATGACACTGATAGCTGGAATTAATGCTACAGGCGAGATTCCCAACTATATTTAGGAGAATGTATGGACATAGAAGACAATAAATTACTTGGCAACATTTGAACTACTCGAATAGGTCGAAACTATTACAAACTATAAAATAAACACAGTGACATGCGTTGTTCAAGATTCATTCCCTACTGTAAACCACTTGATACAATACAAAAACTCTGATTTATCAATATCACTCGCGAAAAACCGACTAGAATTCATTGAATAAGCTTTGTTTAAATATATCACTCGCAAAAAAACGACTAAATGTCACAGAATGAGCTTTCGGTTCGATGATATCACTCGCAAAAAACCGACTAGATGTCATAGAATTTATTGACATCACTCGCGAAAAATCGACTAGATGTCACAGAATAAACTTTCGGTTCGAAGATATCACTCGCAAAAAACCGACTAGATGTCATAGAATAATGTTCGTTGTTTGATATTATTCATTGTTTCAAACTTTTAAACATTTTCGAGTTGAAATAGTGAATATTTGGCGTTTTTTAAGATGTTTATAGTGTGTTTTACTGTATTAACTATTACAAAACATTATAAAGAAACCCGTGGAAGTGTTGTTCTAGAGTTGAAACACAGGTGAGTTGAACGATTTATTAACTATGGTCAAAATTCCTGCAGCTGAAATACTAGTTAAATTCGGTAATTTTGTATCAAATTTGAACTTGAAAAAATTGGAATTGGAATTATTATCCTAATTTTCATAATTCGCGATATCGTCTCTCCAAAAATAACCCAAACATCGTCTAGATCGCGAACCATAACAAAATCGTCACGTAATAATTGAAGCGTCCAAGTGGCCTTATCTGCTCCGAAACAATTGAACGGCCGGTTCTTTTGTTTCGTCTACGACGACTCGAACGTCATGTACGAGCCCCACCGGGGAAAAGGCAAAAAACGAAAACCAAGCAGGCCGTGGAACGTGCTGCATATATGAGTTCGCATTCAATTGTTTCGATATTAAAAATATCGAGTCTGTGGCTGGTAATTTCGTATTCATATTTGCGGGGTACAATATGAAAATACAATATGAATACCGTGTTTCATAAATTCCATTCTTTCCGTCTCTTATAGGTTAGGTTCGGCCGGGACGCGATCCTACATTAATAACATAAATTATTTATTTCCCTTGTCCCGAGACTGAATTTTGCAATTCAGATTGCATCGTCGTAAATTTCCCGTTCCTCCTGACTCGATTCTATGGAAAATCGAAAAGAAAAAGTTCTGATATGTCTATGGTGTGGATTTTTTAGTTCTGTGGTTACCCCAAACCATATTTCGAGCTTCATAAGAAGTTTCTAAGGTTTTTTTCTATGGTCTGATCGTCTGTAATGTCAAACTGACTAAATTCTTTCCATATATTAGCCACTGTTGTGTGTTGTTGTTTTGTTGTGTCTTTAAACTCTTTATCTAGAGAAAAAAGGATATAAAGTCCCATATACTTATTCGGTAGACCCAGGTATAGTCCGTTCACGAAAGGTTGAGCACATAGTAGGCGTTTCTTTATTTATCTGAAGTTGGCAGTATTTGCTGACATAACGTAAAATAAACTCAACGTTGCCGAATGTACCCGGCGTCGTCCTACGAGCTTGAGAGTTATCAGACAACTCTATGCAATATTGACAACATTGCGTATCAATCTGACAAGAAATAAACAACATAACCTAAAATTTTAATATACACAGTGGAATATGCCAAATTTCCATGGCCAACCGACGGCTCAACTTTTCGTGAATGGACTATAGGTGTCAAAGTCAAATTCATCGATAATTTTCGGGGATTATAATTTTCAATGATGCCCTCATCTTTCATTCTAATCTATGGTTATATTAAAAACAGACATTTCTCATCTGAAAGTCGAGATATTTTTCATAGGTAGATAATATGGTTTCGAATTATAATGGTATCCCACACACGTAACAGTAGCCAAGTAAAACCGGCTGAAGAATTGGAAAATTCCTGTTGGGGAATAGTGAATATTACCGAAGAGCATAATCCATTAACTTTGGACTGAAAGCGTTGTTGAGTCGAGGTGCAGTTCACAACGACAGGGGCGGAGTCAAAGCGTTTTAAAAAACACAATATTTCTACAATTTTAATTCATATTCATAAAAATAAGCTTGAAAGGAAGATAAATGTTAATAAAAATGTGAAAAATCGAAGTAATATCGTTAAATCGAGTTTATTCTATGACAACTAGACGGTTTTTCGCGAGTGATATTGAATTTATCTCATTCTATGACATCTAGTCGGTTTTTTGCGAGTGATCCAAGCTAATTCTATGACATCTAGCCCTTTTTTTGCGAGTGATCCAAGCGTATTCTATGACATCTAGTCGTTTTTTCGCGAATGTTGCCTATAATCAATTCATCTGTTACTATGACATCTAGTCGTTTTTTTTTCGAGTGATTCAAGCTTATTTTATCACCTGGGGCCTATTGCACCAAACACTTTGCAACTTTTCACTTTGCACTTTTCACTTTTCAAATGAATTAAGTTGCATGAAACGCATTCATAATTGAAAAGTACAATGTGGAAAGTCATGTGCAAAGTGAGAAACACTTCGCAGAAAGTAAATGTTGGGAGAAATCTTGTGCAATATAATTAATTTTCACTTTTGAAATTTGACAGAATGCAAAGTGCAAAGTGAAAAGTTGCAAATTATTTTGGTGCAATAGAGTACTAGAGTAATAGAAAAATAATTGTTTTTGTTGTTTTCAGAGTTTCAATATCCATGCTGGCAGGTGAGTTCGCTATTTTTCGTTTTTAAATCAAAACTGAATTTAAACGGAACCTATAATATGATTCGTAAATACTGAAAGAACTTATTGAAATTACAGTTTCTTCTGCAATCTAATCATACTTTGTACAGGATATTTATAATTTTTAAGGTCATTGATATTAGCTTCACTTTTGTTTCATCGAATTTCAAGTCAGGTGCAGTTTTGAGTGTTTCCCCTCAGATTCCCGGTTTAAGAATTCCGTATTTTCACGGTGAACAATAATGTTAGAAGACGTCCCGCCCAAGAGCGCGCCACTGGTGCTCCGCATCCGATCTTGGTACATTGTTCTCCGACAATTAAACCTCACGCATCTAGGAGGCCGAGACGCGCGGAGTCAGTTTCGGATCGCGGCGGCCCTGGTTCTTTTCTCCTCGGCCAGCCAGCCAGCCGGACTCGAGACGTGTGTACGTAGATCTAAATATCATTAAAAAACATATTTCAATTTATCATAACCTCGATCGCATCAGGCCTGGAAACGGAGAGAGAAAGAGAGAGAAAGAACGACGGACGAACGGACGAAGACGGAAAACACCAGGCCATTCTGACAGAAACATATGAATAATTAGACATTTGAATATCGGATAATGACGCAGCGCAAATGGAATTTTCGACCGGTCACGTCGACTTATTATTTTATTCCGTTTTTATAAAAAAGCCGTCTTGAAAAATGACGACAAGTCGGGAGAAAGAGAAGGATTAACGCTGTCTCTCGTTATTCGGAATCATTCATCTTTGATATAAGTGAAATTCCAACCCTCGCTTCCTTTTATATCGCAGGAATTAATTTTCTATGGTGTCAGTATATCCGAGACCGTCCAACAAAGAAAAATACGACAAAGTCTATGGTTTGGTTTTTGATCCATGTCAAAAATTGACACTTGACTTTGAAGATCTCACAATACCATTTGTGAACATACACGAAAGAAATTGAAGTTTTCTTTAGTTACAAATCATCCTTAAAAAGCATTCTAACCATGAAACATTTCTTTGTTACTGTTGGTATCAATTTTCTATGGACTATCTACTGTCTTCGATCTATGTCCAACGTCAAAAGTGACACTTGACACCATAGAAATATAGCTTCTACGATCAGAACACCGTAAAACGAGTTATAAAATGGAAAAAACCGCTTAAACTAAAAGGAAAACCGTTCCATTCCAAAAAGACGAACAAATAAAATCCTGTGTTTATGACAGTTGAATTAGATGATTCTAATTAATTGACAGGTGCTAAAATACGTGAATTCTTGAACAAACATCTCGAGGTGAGCTCTCGAATGGAAACAGTTAAGCAAATAAATAGTTCTTGTGTTAGTAAGGTGAATTTAAAATGAATGACATCTATTAACGGTACTCGTTTTGACGGTTTCTTTCGTTCGAAAAAAAATTAGATGTATGTCACATGTCAGTTTTCTATTCGATGATGTTGAATTTTGATAATACTGAAGTGATGACTCTTGAAAATTCATTGGAATTAAAAATTTAAGAGAAGCTCTGAGGAAGTGCTTTTGAGCGGTGGGTCATTGGTGGAGCTTTATTGCTATTATTTTGAGATTCATGCGACATCTCAGTACGATCAGAATAATATTCTGGAAATTATTCAAAAATTGAGTTCGAAAATTACAGACATTTTGGCAAAACGATAAAGTACTCGTTTGAGTAGAACGAGCGCTCAAAAAGACCTCGTATTCTATGCTCTTGTCGCAGAATGTTCAGACGTGTGTTCTATGCTCATGTCACAGAATATCAACATCTGGAGCACAGAATAATAGCCCTGCCATCAGTTTTTCACAGAACAATACGAGACAATACAAAACTCGTTTTATTTCGAGAAAAAATAAAAAATTCTAAAACATTGTGTAACTTCACGCTCTGCTCCCATTATAAATCATGGAATTCGGGAAGCGAAACAATTAAACGATGCGTCCAAGGATTGTTCGACTTTTTGCAGATTAACGTTATGTAAATAGATCGCGGGACAGTGGACAGATCCAAAAATCCAATAAAACATCCTAATTGCGTTCCTTTGTTATTGTTCCAGATCGCGTTTAGAGTCAGATTAATCAACATTTCCACTGAGCCGTGAAAAAAGTTTGTTTACGGATATGTTACAACATTTCTATGTTCCAAATAGAAGACACTTTTTAATTTTCATAAAAAAGCATACTCTGTGTTAATGAGGACATCTAATTATTTTTCTATGAACCAAATATTCTATGCGTCTTCACGGTGTATTTGCCATAGAAATAACTTTCATCCGATCGTCACAGAATGTCAGTCGAACCATCGATCTCGAAATTCGAATTTTCTCCTTAAAGTATCTCTCGAAATGCAAGATAATCGCTTCGACCACAGAGATGGGACTTTCTCTAATTAAACACAGAACATAATGACGTCCACAAGTGTCGAAATGACTTTCAACAATTCGTTTAGAAGCACAAATAATATTATAATTTTCCTGCAACGTCATGTCTGGTCCGAACGGGTGGTAGACTTTGACAAAAGAATTTTTGAATAATAAATAACCCATTGTCGATGCTTTTTCGAAGTGGAATGGAATTATGTTACGTAACACTCCTACGATCTGCTAGCGTTGGCTCTATGGTTTGTGTTCTTCAGAAAATTATATAGATTTTTCGGTTTTATTCTGACCTCTTTTGATTTTTAAGTTTGACTCTTGTGGTTGAGTATTGAATGGACGAAAATGCATTATTAATATCGTTGAAATTACCGTTTGTTCATAAATTTGATAAATTCAGAGCCTATCACTTCGATAGCTCAAACTCAAACAAAAAAAATTGATACATTAGAAATTATATTCAATTATTTATCGTAAAAATATTGAATCCATTTGCTTTATTTTCCTATTAACAAACTACACATTGTTAGTGTAGAATTTAATTTTTTTCAGAGATGAATTCATTTTTATTTTTATTTTTTTCCTTTCGCTATTTTCAGATTAATTTGGAAACATAAATTTATTCATCTTTGGTCACTTTCTTACTGAAAATAATAAGTTTCTTGTCTGGATTTGTTCAATAATATTGATTTTTTTTAAAATTTAATACTGAGCTTAATGATTGTTTTTCAAATGAAACCTCAGAATACTGTTATTCACGTTTACCAAAATTTCTCCCAGGACCGATTTTACCATATTTCCGTTAGAATGTGAATCAGCGATCTAATTGTTGCAATATATTGTATTCTAATGTCTGATTGTTTAAATAGAGCCCACAATTTTACTTTGAAATCAACATAAACTTCGCTATTTGCATGTATTTAAGAAGTTTCTTGAATAATTTGCATTTGACCGTTTTATAAATTCTGAATTTTTGATTATATCATAAATATTTAATCATCACCAAAAATTTTCAGTGGGGCATTTTCGAAAATATTCAGTGAAACGATTCTATAATGTTCGATTCTTGCCAGGCAGAGGTCAATTTCCGATGTAATATATACAGGGTGTTTGGGAATTTTCGGAAGGTCTCAAAACTACAAATATCGGTCAATTGAGGGCAAAGTTAAAAAGGAGAATGATTAGGTTATATAGTCCGTTCACGAAAGTTTGAGCGCATAGTAGGCGTTTGTTTATTTATCTGGAGTTGGCAGTATTTGCTGTCATTACTTGAAATAAAGTCAACGTTGCCGAATGTACCCGGCCTCGTCCGATGAGCTTGCTAGTTATCAGAGAACTCTATACAATATTGACAACATTGCGTATCAATCTGACAAGAAAATAAACAACATAACCTAAAATTTTAATATACACAGTGGAATATTCCAAATTTCCATGGCCAACCGACGTCTCAACCTTTCGTGAACGGACTAAACATATTGATATCTTTGCTACAAACATAGAGCATCATTTTCAATTGGAAGTGCGCGATCATAGAGGAATCATGTTATCGTCTGTGTTCAAAAACGAACATAGAAGAAGAAGTGACAGTTGTTCTTCTTTTTCATTAGGCGTGAACCTTATTCTCGACCAACATTCAACTGATTCTGAAGGGTAAATCGTCGAGAATCCCCGTTCTAAAAATTCATTAACCAGAGTTCATTCGGCCCTGCTCCGTTGCTTCACGCGAACCAAAAAAAAACAACGAAAAACTCGAGCGAAATAATTAAAACACGAAATAACCGCGAGCGGTCCGAAAAATCGAGATGCTATCCAAAATACCTCGCTCGCATCGTTTATAAATTCAAAACTCTCGCGGTCTCGACCAAAAAGAGTTATTTAAAACGGAAAATAAACCATTTATCATTGTTGGAAACAAATGAAATTTCACGGAGCTCTTTGATTAAAGCTGGATACGGCCAAGAGACGCATACGCGTCGGGCAAAAGTGAGACGGAAGATACGGTGCGAAACGCGAGAGAAAAGGAGGGAAGTAGGGCGTGAAGGAGCGAGAAAGAGAGACGGCAGAAGGTTGAAAATGATTAATACGGGGTATACAATGAGTTAAAAATACAACTGGCGGATTCCGACGTATGTGAGAGACAGAAAGGAAGAATGGATCCGCTAATGAATAAAAATCGAATATATTGTTTCTGCTGGGGCAGAACTAGACCCGCCCATTTTAGAATTGGACGTAGATGGCCCTGGGACACGAAGAAATTGGGTTCTCACGTTTTATTGTTCTAAACAAGATGTTGCACCTCCCCAAAAATTTCTAACTCGATATATCGAACAACATCGAACAATTCTCTAGTTGTTGTAAATATAAATGATCCGCATACTTTCTTAGCAATATTTCTATATTAATATGTAAATCAGGATCTATGGTTACCGTCAAAATGCAATATCTTTCAAACGGTTGCACCAAATTGGATAATTCTTTTTTATTGTGTTCATAATTGCTAGGGCAAGGTTTATACAACAAAATATTTCCAAAAAAATTGTTCAGAATAATGTGAAAGGCTTTCCTTTTTCTTACGACCAATCAAGCAGTCATAGAATACATATTTATAGGTTATAATGATTTTGACATTTGGACAAAAAGTGAAGTTACATCGAGTGAATCGAAAATTTAAATTTTAATCAGAAATAACATACGAACTAACATATTATACAACAATTTTTTACTTATGCCATATTTTAAAAATTTTAAACCTATGATGTATGAATGTTTTTTGGATTGCATGATGCCCGTATGTTTATGATCACAAATCAATCAACAGATGGCACTGTAGTCGTTATCTGGGTTATTCATCTATTCTGCAACTAAACGGCTGGATCGAATTGAATTAATTTTTGTGTATATAAATTATGTATATTAATTGCAAAACAAAGCCGGGCCAGTTTTAAATAAATCAGTTTCATGGAAAAAACTTCATATGAACCGATTGTGGCGCCACCTTTTCAGGATAGTTGAGGATTTTAACTAAACCATGCATGGATTCATTCGAAAAGTTTATTGAAATCGGTCCATAAGTACTTAAGTTATCTGCGAAGATATTAGAACGAGTCCAAAAGTTTTCAGGAATTAGAAATTGTCAGTTTCACGTGCACGAAAGCTCAAGGAACACATTACACAACCACTAAAAGAAAAAGTTGAGAAATTCTATGGTGGCATCGGAGAGAATGAACGGTAGGACTGAGCAGCTTCTCGATGGCCCAACAGACGAAGAAAAAGTGATAAAACAATATTTACCAAAAAAATAAAAAGCCACATACGTGGAAACATGAAACGACCTCTCGAGTGCGTGGAAAATAATAAAACAATGTTAGCACAGCTGCGTGACGGACATATGTTATTTAAATCAACCGAAAATGGGAGAAAGAGAGAGATCGGCTCTGAAGAAAGGTCGGGACCTAGGAGAGAAGTATTTTCTGATTGAAATCGAACTTAACGAAGTGTTAAAAAGGCCATTTCACAGTTTGAAGAAGAACTGAGAACCAGTCTATGATATTTTACTACTTTTCTGGGTCGATGTTCTGCGTCTGTTGATTACGAATCTGTGCCCTTCGCTTTGTTTTTTCAAACATTTCTATGGTCTTTCCTGCCAAATATACATAACCTAGATATACCGTGAATTTGTGATAAGAACCCATGGACCTATATAGTCCATTCACGAAAGGTTGAGCCGTCGGTTGGCCATGGAATTTGGCATATTCCACTGGGTATATTAAAATTTTAGGTTATGTTCTTTATTTTCTTGTCAGATTGATACGCAATGTTGTCAATATTGCATAGAGTTATCTGACAACTCCCAAGCTCGTCGGACGAGGCCGGTTACATTCGGCAACGTTGACTTTATTTTACCTTATGACAGCAAATACTGCCAACTTCAAATAAATAAAAAAACGCCTACTATGTGCTCAACCTTTCGTGAACGGACTATATAATACTAACTGGACGTCGAACTTCCTTAATGTCACGTAGAAAAAAGTGAGACAAATGGCCGCCATTTGCAGTTTGGGGTGAACCACAAATATTTTGATGTTTTATGCTATCTGTGCTCGAATTTTGATTGAAACATAGACGTTCCTTTGAAAGAAGTGATGAAAAACGAACTCTATATATTAGTGTTCTGTGAACTTTGACATTTCGGTCTATTAAAATTATAAATATTTTCGATTCTTGTGATTAGTTATTAACCAATATCGGTAATCCTACCATTTTAATTCGTTGAAATAAAATAAATAAAGGAATATTGGTAATTCTAATATTTAAATTCATAGAAAAAGTGACTGATTTTCTATGATGATGATTCCTGTCCTGTCAGTTCGGATATCATAGAATTACATATTTGTTTGACGTACTTCTTCTTCTTTTCGTGTGCTTGGCAATTTATTTGAAGAAATATCCAACGATTTCGATGGTTATTCCTGTCAAACGAATGCAGATTCCAATTCCATCTTAGCTTAAAGCTCTCTCTTTTTTTGGGCTCATCTCTAGGATATGCACCCAGTATTCCAATTCCATGAGTCGATTAAGATCACAGAGTTTGAATCATTCGACTTTGTCGGACCATCGAACACGAACAAGCAACGGGTTAATTCTTGAAACTCGTCAAGTGAAGTTTCTTAATTTACTTACGCAGCGACGATTCACATTTGACCCCCAAGTGGTTGCGTGAGCTCGAACGCAAGCTGTTCGACAATTTGCCTCGTTTCAGAGTCCCATTCATGCCGCACACGGTATTAAAAATACCCGATACAACCCACAGAGTATTGACGGACAGGCCGAAACAAGTGACGAAGTTTCTATGCCCCGGGTGGCTTTGCCAACATAATAGAAACGCGAAGAACCACCTGTAGTTATCCATCGAACGAGAAATTCAAATTTCCAACTAATATTAATCATCGTGTCATATCTCATTATTCAAAAAGTAGAAACAATGGGCCAGACTGACGCTTTTGTGGGGGAATTTTTATTTCGGTCGCTATTCTGTGTTCGTACGATGTATTCGAGCATGTCCTGTTCTTTTTTTTTGGTCGATGGCCGATATGTCTGGTTTTCGATGCAGGGCACCACTGTTCTCCCAACAATTTTCTGTGATATAACCTCAGATCAATGAAGACACATAGAATTTGAACTTCAAAGTCTCCTTGAATCGTATACTTGACATTTTTGACAGTGAATCATAAATTTCTATAACTCAAAGAGCACAGATTTCGAGAGATGACAGATATAACATAAATATTCATGCACAGAGCTACGTTCTCTCAAAAATCCGACTGGAAGAGTAACTATCGTTTAATTCCCAGTCATTTCCGTTCACTGATCAATCTAAGTTTTCAAAACTGGACCACAGAATGAACTTAATAAACACTAAATGCCAGGAGTGATTGATAGGTTGTCAAATATACGTAAATTCGATTCTATGATGGAAAAGTAGGAAATGCTCGGTAATAATTAATAATAATATGTAATTTACGATTTGGATATTTCGTTACTCCGAAATTTAGAACGAATTAGTCGCACGGCGTTCTAGATTTTCGCTCATTTGGTTAGCCTTGTTATTAGTCGAAAAAAGGAATTGAATTTTTTTGCATCACTGTTCATGATTGGAAGAAATATGTGGAATACATTTCGATTTAAATGGATTCTTAATTGAGAGTGAGCTGACGAAATAGGAAAAGATTCTGAGTTGTATGTCTATATCTTCCTTTTTCTATACAGGGTGTCCCATTACTCGACGTCAACCCGGAACCGGGTGAAAAGGCAAGTAATGCTGGTTGTCAGAAAAATATAAAAAAAATCTAAGTTGCATGATTTCAAAATAATGCGCATTAAAAAAACACGCAAAATTCCACACCCTGTGACAGTCTTTCGCTCCTGTTGCCACAAATATCAACTTTTTCCAACTTTTTTCTTTGCTGTGTAACCTTGAATAATGCTTGTCTAAACTGTAATCAAAATTTTGATACCAGCTGCTCTAGGTTTCATAAAAATAGGGCTTACTTCTCGGAAAAAAAATTCGAAATAAACAATTGCCTAGTATCAACTGACTGTATTGAAAAAAAAATGTACTACGTAGGTTTGGCATGTTTTTCCAAAAGTTGGCGCATTTAGTAAGGATTCCAAAATGGTATAATACTTGTTTAATTGTAGCTGCCGTAGTTCAAATTTATTTTCGATTGCCTTTGAATACACTTTTTCGTTAACTGCTTCCCAGTAATAGAGTCCAATGGATTCAAGTCCGGTGAACGGGTCGGCCACGAGATTGGACCAGAAAGTCCGATCCATCTTCCGGAAAAAAATGTTATAAAAAAAAAATTTCCAGAGAAAATAATTTTTCCAAAAAAAATTTTTCCTGAGAAATTTCTCTGAAAATTTTTTTTCTGGTAACATTTTTTCCGGAAGATGGATCGGACGTTCTGGTCCAATCTCGTGGCCGGCCCGTTCACCGGACTTGAACCCATTGGACTCTATTACTGGGAAGCAGTTAATGAAAAAGTGTATTCAAAGGCAATCGAAAATAAATTTGAACTACGGCAGCTACAATTAAACAAGTATTATACCATTTTGGAATCCTCACTAAATGCGCCAACTTTTGAAAAAACATGCCAAACCTACGTAGTACATTTTTTTTTTCAATACAGTCAGTTGAAACTAGGCAATTGTTTATTTCGAATTTTTTTTCGAGAAGTAAGCCCTATTTTTATGAAACTTAGAGCAGCTGATATCAAAATTTTGATTACAGTTTAGACAAGCATTATTCAAGGTTACACAGCAAAGAAAAAAGTTGGAAAAAGTTGATATTTGTGGCAACAGGAGCGAAAAGACTGTCACAGGGTGTGGAATTTTGCGTGTTTTTTTAAATGCGCATTATTCTAAAATCATGCAACTTAGATTTTTTTTATATTTTTCTGACAACCAGCATTACTTACCTTTACACCCGGTTCCGGGTTGACGTCGAGTAATGGGACACCCTGTTATAAAAATCTCGCTAGAAAAGTATTTTCTACAAATAATGTAGATTAATGGCAAAACAACGTATGAAGGACCAGCTAGTTCAGTAATATAAATGTAGCAGATGGTAAGGTGTTCATAGAATAATCATAAGAGTCCAGTCATTCACAGAAATCAAGAACACGTCATAGAAATAATCGAAGGACCATAGAGCTCAGGGGGGTCACAGAATTCGAAGGAATCCGGGAATGACTATTGCTTTCAAAAGTGAAAAATAGAAAACATTAAACTGACATTTCAGGCGAATTACTAACAGCGGTTGTATCGCTGAGATACGTCCGGTTAAATCGAAAAAGCGTCGCTTCACGCGATGCGCTCGTTTTTAAAATCGAAATTACATATTCATGGTATTATTCCACAGGGTATATGTTACAATTCTGGAAGTCCCATAAAAAATTGTAATTAATGATCCGTCCGAAACGGTTCGTAATGTTCGGATGCCAGCAAACCGGAGCGGAGACTGTTTTTCGATTCTGTGATTTCGTGGTGTCATGTTATGAAAAACGCAGGTCCGGCTCACCAAAAAAAACTCTTTTTAGTGGATTTGATGGAACACCCTGTACGATTCGGCTGGTTAACGAACTCAACCGCGGCATTTGGGAACCGATCTTATCCTGACAATCTTCAAGTCTCTAGGACAATCCCTTCGAAAGTTATTGTTCTTACGGATAGTCCATGGGCCAGCGCCTGTGTTTCATGATGGTTACTAACAATCTAAATATTTGTGAGTAGCTTCATTTTGACGAGACGCCCAACTTTTTCGTCAACGAAAATTGTCGATAGTGAGGGCTAATATAGTATGAAGGCGCCAAAAGTGTTGAATGGGTGAATTTTCAAATTTTATTACTAACAGCTACTTTATAAATTAAATCTTGAAACAATTTTATCACAAATCGAAAACAATAATTGTCCTACAAAAATGATGATTTTTTCAAAGTGTCCCCCACTCCCTACATATAACAGCAACTAGGTCTTAAAAAAGCATTACTAAACGGCTGATTTTTTCACTGTTGCTTAGCAATTTTTTCTTTTATGAACTGGTCACATTGTCTTACAAATTGAGTGGTACGTTTTTCCAGTCCTACGCTCGGAAATTGTCAATTGTTAGTAATCATTTTTAATTGTGGGGTTTGTAATACAATTTCTGAGGTAGGACTGGAAAAACGTACCACTCAATTTGTAGGACAATGTGACCAATTCATAAAGGAAATATTCGCTAAGCAACAGTGAAAAAATCAGCCGGTAGTATAATTATTTTAGTCCTAATTGTTGATATATGTTTGGAGTGGGGGACACTTTGATAGAATCATCATTTTTGTAGGACAATTATTGTTTTCAATTTTAAATAAAATTGTTTCAAGATTTAATTTATAAAGTAGCTTTCAATGATAAAATTTGAACATTCACCCGTTTAACACTTTTGACGCCTCCATACTATAGGGTGATTTTTTAAGTGTTTCATTAGACGTTTCGAGGAAGGAATTGTAATACAGATTCAAGATTTGGATTTTCGTTTAAGAGTACATAAACTTCAATTGTAAAATATTTTCAAGAGGAATCTACTTCCGGTTTCACCGGAAACGAATGTAACTTCGTTATTTCAAATTCAACACCTGTATATTATAACATATTCGAATTCTTCGTTCAATTCTACACTGATTTGATGTATTATATGTACAACCACTCAAGCGGTTCTTGAATTATAGCCTGATTATCAATTTTTTTGAAAAAAAGGTTGTCACAAATTAGTGTCCTCATCTTCAAATTCCCTCATTACAGAATTTCTTTTTGCGAAAGTGGAACAAAAGAAAGTATGCTGATACTGTTTCTTGTATACCTTATGAGGAAATATTATACAGGGTGTCTGAAAAAGGGTCCCAAAGTGAGCCTCAATAAAACTATAAAATCTCACTTTATTCAAATGGCAACCCTATAATTTTGTAATTCCAATCGATGGCTCTTCAAAAACCAGTTAGGGTGTCCCAAACATTTCATGCCTCTAAAATCAGTAGTTTTGCCGTTATTGAATAAAATTCGAATTTCAGGATTGAATCAAGGCTTCTTAGTCTAACCATAAATTTATTAGGATAGAAGTTTTCAAGAAGGCTATGTCTGTTGATTTATAATGCATTTTAGAGAACTGTCATTTATTCTTTTTTGATTAATCGGGTACTATGCGCAACAAATGAATTACAGAAACAGTGATGTATTGAATATTTCATTTCATTTATGCTGAATGTAAGAAAATATTAGAAAGGGCAGTCAGAACTTTTAATTTTTTAATTTTGAAACTTTATTATAGTATTAGTTTCCTGTTGTGAATAAAATTTTTGTGATAGTTTTAAACTGAGAGATCATTCATTATCTATTACTGTATTCACTCGAGTCCGTTCAGGGTTAAGGCTTCCAGTACGGAGAAAATTGTTTTGATACCTCCTGAACTTTGATTTCGTGAAAGTCAGTAAATGTGAATTTCGTTCGTTGAATATTTCTAATTACCTTTTCTAGGAATTTGTTACATTTGCCGCAAATAAAGAACATTCCCTTGATAAATCATTCCAGTGAAATTATTATTGCATCTTTTGCTTAGTGCTTGATCTGTAAGAAAAAGTAAGATTGACAGTTCCTAACATAGCCTACTTCGAAAATGCAAGCTTACAAACTGTGCGAAACCTGTCTTTAATCGTGAAATTCGAATTTTATTGAATAACGGCAAAAATACTGATTTTAGAGGCATGAAATGTTCGGGACACATAACTGGTTTTTGACGAGCAATCGATTGGAATTACAAAATATAGGGTTGCCATTTGAAAAAAGTGAGATTTCATAGTTTTATTGAGGCTCACTTTGGGGCCCTTTTTCAGACACCCTGTATAATATTTTCTCATAAGTTATACAAGATGCAGTATCAGCGTACTTTCTCTTGTTCCACTTTCGCAAAAAGAAATTCTTGTAATGAGGGATTTTGAAGATATGGACACTAATTTGTGACAACCTTTTTCAAAAAAAAATGATAATCAGGCTATAATTCAAGAACCGCTTGAGTGGTTGCACATATCATACTTCAAATCAGTGTAGAATTGAACGAAGAATTCGAATATGTATAAATATACAGGGTGTTGCATTTGAAATAACGAAGTTACATTCGTTTCCGGTGAAACCGGAAGTAGATTCTTCTTGAAAATATTTTACAATTAAAGTTCATGTACTCTTAAACAAAAATCCAAAATCTTGAATCTCTATTACAATTCCTTCCTCGAAAACGTCTAATGAAACACTTAAAAAAATCACCCTGTATAAGCCCTCACTATCGAGAATTTCGTAGACGAAAAAGTTGGGCGTCTCGTCAAATTGAAGCTATTCACAAATATTCAGATTGTTAGTAATCATTATGAAAAACAGGCGCTGGCGTATGGACTAGGACGGACGACCCCACGGACAGAATTGAATTTGACCACGAATTCGTCATCAGGAGTCGAACTATCGTTTGAGACCATTTTGGGCTCAAAATTCGAAAACTACAGACACTTGGGCAAAACGATATAGCATTCGTTTAAGTAGAACGAGCGCTCAAAAAGAAAAGTTGTCATTATTAGAAATAACTAAAACTATTGACTCAGAAATATGGTATGTAATTAAAATTTTGGTTGTTTACGAAATGAAATACAATATTTCCCACTCAAGTTCAATGAAACATAAAACTAAACATTCAAATTTCTGAAAAATCTAAAATACATAACATAAAGAGAAAAAGGTGCGGTAAAGCAAACAATATAACAATATTACAGGAATAATATTCATTGATAGGCACAATATGGAACTATTCAAGTTTGTTGATCTTTATCAATAAATATTTTCAACTCTTGAGTTTAATCTAGAACCTATAAAGTGAAAAATCTAATAGATATAACATAAAGGGAAATATTTAAGCATCTTCTCCTAAAAAAATAACAGTTAGTGCTTCTCATAGTTACAATCTCTCGAACAGATTTCTTTTGCAAATTATCAAAACTATATTAGATAGATATAGATATAGATTTTTATTCTTTTTAGATTCTTTATATAGCACCATTAAACTTTTAACAAAAATTTTGAAAGAAACTTTTCAAAACTTTCACAGGGATAAACTTTCTAGCTCTGAAATAATCTTGACAGATCAATGAAGTGTCTTTGGGCCAGTAAGATTGTTCAGAAAAATTACAGACATTTGAACAGAACGATATAGCAATTGTTTATGTAGATCGAGCGCTCAAAAAGGAAGTGATTTTCGGTATTTTTCGAGCAGTTTGCCACTCTCATGGTATACTTGTCTGTTGAACATTTCAAACTACATCAATTACCGTCAGAAATCGTCAATAAAAAGGCTTGATTAGAGCCCATATGCCTCAAACGAAAGTGAAAGATCATCCGTTCAATGACCCAGACAATACCAATTTTGGTGCAAACGCACGCATCCAATATCAATGTGGGTATCCCCCAATTTTTCTCATCTCCGTATCGTCGTATTGTGTTACGTCCGCTATTACCTGCTCCTTTTCATCGGGGTTAAGAGGCCGTGAAAATCTGTTAACCTTTGCAGCATTTACGCAATTTAAACCCTTCGAGTTTCCTGCCAGTCTAGAAAAAAATATCTGGTAGGTTCTTGAAAGGATTAGGAAGATCGAGGAAGGTACTTCCGGAACGACAATGGTGGGAAAATACCGGGTATTTTTTTCGCGAGCCACGATTGTTTTCTGGGGTCACCTGGTATATGGGTAATCGGTCCAAGTGGTTTCATGCAAAATCGAGTGGAAGAAAGGTGCAGATTTCGGTTGAACTTTTTTTGGGTTCTCATTGGTTGTTTTGAGATGTCTGGATGCGAATTTTTTAATTATTCACCTCTATTTCAGTATTGTAATGAGTTTATTACAGTTCCGAAAATAGAGCTGTAATGAACACGTCAAATAAAATAATTTGACAAGTATTTTTGACAGCAAAAGTTTCATTTTCATCAAGAAAATAAGGGTACTATACGATTTGCTTCCTGCTAACTACGAATGATCTGTTCTATTAGTGAACTTTCGGATCTGATCTATAAGTTGTTATATACAGTGTGTCCCGGAAAATGTGGGAAATATCTCAGATTCAGATAGAACGTAAAAAAATAAGATGACAAGTTTCCATAACTTTTTTTCCTAGCGGCCTTCCCTACGAAGATACGACCTCCTAAATGACGCCACTGGAAATTCATTTTAGTGGAATAAATTTCAAGTACTTCTTTCATTATTTTTTTTTCGAAAACGGTTCATTTTATCGACACTGGACAAGAGTACCTTTCTTTAGCTTAATGTTCAAGGTATCCAAATTTGTTTTTTTAGCACCTATCATACAGGGTGTTAAAAATGTAAGCATTAAAATGTACAATCCAGTCCGCCCATGGTAAAATGAACAAGCTAATTGAAATTTGAGTGCGGTGGTGTAAGAGGTCCTTAATACCATTAATCATATCAAATTTTCATCGAATTATATCGAGTAGTTTGAAATTTTTCACTTCCACTTTAATGGATTTCCAGTGGCGTCATTTAGGAGGTCGTATCTTCGTAGGGAGGGCCGCTAGGAAAAAAAATTATGGGAACTTGTCATCTTCATTTTTTATGTTCTATCTGAATCCGAGAGATTTCCCACATTTTCCGGGACACCCTGTATAAAAAGTATCCCTAAATGGTAAATATTTTCAGCTGCATGTATGTGGGTTGTATTTTTCCAATATATTTCAGGTTGTAGTTAATTCTTAAGTGTGCGTTCGAAAGAAATTTTGAGCTATAACAATAAATTATTTCAAAATTAAAACTTTATGATTTGAATTGAAATTACGTAATTTACGAATTTCGACAGTATTTATTTTAAAATATACTATTGATCATTTTCTATTCTTTCATAATCGAAAATTTTTATCGTTTAAATTCCAACGAAAACAGCTAGGGACTTGAAATTTTCACGGTTTTCGTTGAGTTTTTCATAATTTTTTCACAGTTCGGTGTGAAAAACACAAGTCAGAATGAAACCTCCTATAAAAAATGCCTGAACTCAAACCCTTTAAAAGCCCTTTCAACGGACCACGATAACATCTGACCTCGAGGCATTCGTCTAAAAAAAATCTTGGTAATTATAACATAAAAAAAGATTATATCGTATATGGTGAAAGGAGAAACAATGGTAGAAACTAGGGGAAAACGAAAGACGAAAAACCTCCTCTTAACGAATAAAAGAATAGAGCTGTTCAATGAAATGAATTATAATATAATGACCGGCTTACACCTGACGTTTTAATGATATTTTAAAAAGTCCCCGCGGTCATGATTTCAACCTCTAACGGTCCAAAAAGACGCCAGGTACATTAAATGTATAATTATAATCTGGTAGCTGACGATCGAATGATCTAAATGTTTAATTCTCGTTTCCTCGTTCTTGTAAAATCGGAATTTTTAAATTACATATTTTCAACGTTCCAAATTATATCGTAAGTGTAACGGATGTTTTTTTCGAGCTTTTCTAGGTGTGGCGTTCTTCTCGGTCGCTGTCAAAAGAGTTCGATGGTTTCGACGATTTTCGACAGACTGATTCGGGTTAATTCACCAGAATTATCGGGTTTCATGTTTCCGAACTTTATAACAGTCAATTTTTGAAAACGTGATACGTCTATGATTCAATTGATGAACTGTCATTTACCTAACCACAGATTTAATTGGTGGAGCAATAATGCTATTACCTCGAAATTTTGTATAGAACTTCAAATTCATGTCAAGTATATGGAAGCAAAATTTCAGTACGATCGGAATTATATTCTGGAAATTATTCAAAAAATAAAATATGTTAAAAATCAAAAATTAAAAAAATTAAAGTCTATGGTTCAGATGATGCGATCCTCTTGAATTTTGCATGAACATTCAGTATATCAATCTTCATTCACAAAATAAATTTCACTCGAATCGGATATCTTGTTATGGAAATATAAAGATTCTTCTTTTCCATATTCCAATTGAATTTTCTATGGTTCTGTTAACAGTATGGCTACAAAATTTTGCATGAGGCTTATTATGAGCATCTTGCATGTGGCCGCAAAATTTCATTTCGATTGGTTTCGTTTTGTCTGAGATATTGAGGAACAAAAATTTTGAATGACCATATTTCATGAAACAAACAATTCTCTCCGAAAGTTATTGTGTTCACATTTCAATGATCGAAATATCCGTAGAAGTTCAGGAAATTAGAAATTCAAATAGGTTTTTCGACGTCTCAATATCGAAAAACATTTTATTTATACGATTGGGAACCTTGTAAAATTAGAAAAAGTGTCGCATAACGTTAAATACCTAATATATCATTCCCCAATACCGGTGTTATCAAAGAAAAAATTAGGTAACCATAAAATATGTCTAATTCTTCAATTAAATCGCGTAACCGGAAAACTAGCTGAGGTTATGCGAGTGATATTTCAAGTTTAAGTGTTTTTTAATTATCCACATCGTAAGGTCTCGAAAAAGGAGATATTCAGTAGAAAATACGAATATAAAATTCGTGTTTCTCAATCTCGGAGATTGTTAATTAGTTCGAATTAACATAAAATGATGGATGGTATTAATTAATATTTATCGATTTTGTCCAAACCTATTAATTATAAATTGGCCGATTTACTATTTAGAGGCGGGTAAAGTCATTAATTATATTGATAAAATTCGGAAAAAACATGCTATGATGATTGCTCTATCAGCCGAAGAACTGAATAAAAAATACAGAATATCTGAACAATAAATTAAATCGAAGTAATAAAAATTACCGATTTTAGTTTTTTATATGTTTTCGATTTTCAACATCCTGCGAAATGATTAATTAATTCCAAAAAAAATAGTGTTAACAGAAAATAAAAATAAATATAATAATAATAAATATCAGGTGTGACCCCCTTTTCATTGGGACACCTTGTTTAATAAAACGAAGTATTGACAAAAAAAAATAGAAATTCCTCAAAAGTTCTATTATTTCATTAAAAAATGTGTATCAAATTCATAAAAATCAAATCAAAAATCAAAAAACATAACTTAGAAATCGATTTATTTTCAAAGATATATATCGACTTCTAAATAAAAATACATGTATATTTTTAAAACAAGAAATTGGATTATTTCATTCAATAATGTGGAAAAAATTTAAAGAAAACACTTAAACATAATTTATAGAATAAGATAATATAATTTAATTCGATAATAAAAAAAATCACTCCAAAAATGATTTTTTTTTCAAAATAGTTCTCTGTTCGAACTTTATGGAACAGAATAACAAGATTTATAGACCGTTGAAAAAAGCTGACATATGCAATAAACAAAACAGGGTATTTATAAAAAAAGAAAGACGAATATTTCGGTTATCTAAAATATATCGCTTCAACCCTTAGCATTAGAAGCTGTCATCGAGTTAAACATCGTAAATCTTTCTCGATCCCCCTTGAGAAATATAGATATTACCACATATTAAGAAAAATTACCACAAATATACAGGGGTACCACCCCGATACTCTCTAAATCACCCAACCAAACAACCCTCCAGCGAAATATTCGAACAAAAACAACCCCCCCTATGTGCAATCCACTCTTGGTCCGCATTTCAGGTATAAAAAACGGCTGGCAGTAGTTGCACCTTCTTTACTGTGTGAAATTCCCATTTTACGGTATTTCAAAAAAGACTTACCCCTAACCAAGGGGTTGCTTGAATGGATAGAAGACAACGAGCGTGAGTTTGATTTTTTTAACGTTATTTTCGTAAGATGATACCCGGATTAAAAAATTGGGATGTTGCCTCTTAAATACCATGAGAATTTTTTTGGGACTATGGTAAATTGAACAATTTTTCAGGGACTTAGGGGTTGTACGGGTTTATCTGTTCAGCAGGTCTTTGTTATCGATCCCTTTTTCTGATTTTTTATGTGAGAAAAAGAGGAGAAGAGTAACTGACGTGTGTGTATAGGATTGTGCAGTATCATCCCTTATTTTTATTCCTTTTGTATTTTGTTCGCAATACTTTTCATTCATTTCTTAACTGTAGATATATTTTCCTATATCTGCAAAGTGATTATCTGTCTTAATGATACTTAATTGATTGTACGATGATAATCGACATCTATTTTATTCTTATTGTCAGTTTCTTCAATTTGAAGTCTTCGATATTTTTCATTTATTTTTCAGTTGTAGATGATAACATTTTTTGAAAGTAAATGATAACATTTGATAGCAAAATACTTAATTTAAATTAGTTCAGTTTCATTAACTAAAGTTTGAAATCCCAAATTCATGAATGAAAAAAAGATTACATGCAATAAATAAGTTATGTTTCGAGGAAATAGAAGACAAATGTACGCAGTCGTTATTTCACCAACTGTCCGCTCAAAAACAAGTCTCTACACCCAATTATCATGACAAATTGTTAGACTAAATCGCTAGAATCGATATCTGATCATTCATCTTCAGACAATAGGCGATGCCAAATATTTTCTATCTTTAAATCTTGCCATTGGCTTCGAAAACAATGTCAGTTGGTCCCGTTAACACCAGAAACTTCCAACACGTCGATTCGAAGTTGAGAAATCACGAATTACGTCTATTCTCAACTCGTTTTCTACGAGAAAATCACAGAGTAAACAACGCACAAAAATTCCCGAAATTCTGTGGAATTATCCACGGCAACGATCATAGATTTATCGCTCCGTTCCATCGCACAGAAAATGCTAATGCAGCATTCAGGATTGTTCATTAAGATTCCTCGTACTTGAGGAAATTAATGTCCGAGATAAAAACAATTTGTCTGATTTTACGCCTGGTAATTTTGGCTGCGAAATAAAAATTAATAATATGAAATTTACATATCCAAGTCGAGGTAACAACACGCTGAGACCAAGGATCACATCCATACATTTCTGTGTTTCGGCCGAGAGGAAATCGATTCGTATACGTAAACTGTGGCAATTACTTACACGTGTTTTCGTAATTTGTAGTTTGCCAATCTAAATAGAAGGTTTTTATGCTTGAAAAATTGTTCCGCTTTTTATAAATCTATATGAATTTCTCGACATTGCAATATAATGAAACAGTACTCGAAATAAACCAGATCGAGTCGATTCAACATTTAGTAGTTCAATGACCAGTAGATCAAATGTACCGTTGTGGTTGTTTTGGACTAATAGTTCGAATGTAACTTTTTGTGCGGATCTACAAGTTTGATCTTTTACGTTGAACAGAGTTAAATTATAAATATATTAGGGATTTAGTCGTGAAGGATATTGAAGAATGCGAAAGTATTTTTGGCAATGATTTGATGTCATGTGCAACTTCATCAAGTTTCGAATATTGTGTTGATATCGTTGTATCGTATTTCATTAATGCAAATCAATGGTTCAATAATAACGTATCGAATTACAACAGCCTTTCACAAAGAACATTATCGTATATTTTCCTCGAATTTCAATACGAAATTGAATTATAACTATTTATCGATGAAATTTTATCGTTTGGATTCGATACCTAAAAATTTATGGTGACAACGAAGCAAATTTTATATCAACGTTGGTTATGTATAAGCTCATTCAGATTATTTTTTGCACGACAGTAGAATTTTTTTTTAAATTTTACTACTACAAGAAAATCGTAGAATTTTTGATAATTTAGACTCACGGAAATGACTTCGGAAACTAAAGGGTTTTCCAATAAGAGGTGTTATTTTGATATTCAAAGAAAAATGCCATTTTCAATATAATTGATCGGATTTGCATTTCGTTATAAAGAAGAAGCTATGCCGTTAATAGTGGAAAATAACATCAGGCAAATGACCACCACGACCACGCTTACAGGACCATATCCTTTCAATGAAATTTTCCATAACCAAATCGCAAAGTGGCTGCCCTATGTGCTCGATAGCCTCACGAATTTCATCTTTGAGGTCTTGAATCGACGCTGGGCTATTGATGTAGACCTTCTCTTTCACGTGGCCCCAAAGGAAGAAGTCGCAAGGTGTTAAATCACAAGATCTTGGTGTCCAATTGTGATCACCTCTGCGAGAGATGACATGATCCGGAAACTTCAACGACCCAATCAGCAAAGACACTACGTTGTTGATGATCGGCCGGCTTGAGTCCTTGTGTTAACTGAACTTTATAAACCTTAAGACCCAATCTTTCTGCAAAATACTGTGTAATAACGTTTGTGGAATGCCTAATTCCAAAGAACGAAGAGGAATGGACAAACCTGGGTTTTCTTGAACAATTTCGGCTACATCAGCAATATTCTCAGCTGTTCTCGAGCGACGTGCACAGGTTTATTATTCACATCACTAACTTGTCCCAACAGCTCGAATTTTTCCACCAATTCCTTTATTGCGGCTTGACAAGGTGCTTCACGACGACCCAAAAATGTTCGAGTTTTACGAACCGTCTCTGCCAAATTTTCACCATATTATAGCGAATTTTAATAATTTCAATGCGTCCATGAAGCGTGTATCGTTCCATTTTCATTAATGGCGTAGTTTCTACTTGTCAAATGTCAAAAAATTACAGCTTCAAACGTGACATCTACCGAAATAGCGGGATATTCAGAATAACACTCTATTGGAAAACCCTTTATCTTCTACAAATAAAGTAGATCAAGGGCAGAACAACGTCAGCCAGGCCAGCTAGTTCTAGATAGTTTTACCAACAGAACAAATGCCAAACCGGCTCTGTATCAAATACCGTAACTACAACACAAAAAAAAATAACCAACATTCTTTATCATAGAAATAAGAATAGATCTATTAGTTACACCGAACATCTAATGTATTCAATATTTGATTGGCATAAACACATACATAAAAGATAATTGTTACAGGGAACAAGACATCGACCCATCAACTTTCCAGCTTGTCTTTCTTCTTACGACTCATCATTGGAAACCTCTCGAGATCACAAAGATGAATCTGCGTTTGTGCTTTACAAGCGAATATCTTGTAGCTAACGAGTCTAGGGACCGGTATTTATTAGCTAGAGGCCTCTAAGAAAAGTGTAACGACATTAAAACATTGGTATCACATTCGACTACCAGGTTAACCTCTAAAGGTCACTCTAATTGGTCCGCTATCTGATGCTGAACACCGTGATCGATAATTGAAAACTAGACGGGGTGTTCCACAGTAGTCTGTTCTGGGCCCCTCAGTTTATTTAATGCAGCGTTTCCCAACCGTTCAGTATTCGCGGCCCAATTTTCAATCTAAAATTTCATCGCGCCCCCCTTTAGTTAGTAAAGTGGTTCTAATTCGAGCCATGCAAGAACCGTTTGGGGCAGGGGCGGGTTGTTGGCGCCCCCTTTGAATTCATTCGCGCCCCCCAAGGGGGGCGCGCCCCACAGGTTGGGAAACACTGATTTAATGTTTATACAGAGCGGTGTTTTGGTGGTAAGGGTGTATTTATTGGATTATTATATTTTGTGTTCATGAAACTGATTAAATATTTGTTCATGTGAAAAAGTACTTATATACAATAATAAGAATCGAGTCTGTTCAAAAGTAGAGTTGAATTTTGATGATCAAATGTACCTACATAGCCCACGAAAACTCAAATTTCACCTTTTCTGCTGAACAGACCTCGTATGTAATTGTACTTAATACATTTAGATAAATGAAACTATAAAATACTAGCTGAACCGGCAACCGTTTCTTGCCTTATAATTTATAAATAACCTAGATACCGACTGCAGCGCCACCTGTTGGGCTGATTTGTGAATCTAAACCATGCTCGAATCTCCACGAACACACACAAAAAATTTCATCAAAATTGGTCCAGTCGTTTAGGAGGAGTTCGGTCACATACACATCACGCACACAAGAAATACATATATATATATTAAGATAAAAGGTTTTCCAATAAGAGGTGTTATTTGAATAGCCCGCTATTTCGGTAGATGTCACGTTAAAAAATGGAACGATACACGCTTCAAGAACGCATTGAAATTATTAAAATTCACTATAAAAATGGTGAAATTAGGCAGAGGCGGTTCGTAAAACTCGAACATTTTTGGGTCGTCGTGAAGCACCTTGTCGGACCTCAATAAAGAAATTGGTGGAAAAATTCGAGCTGTTGGACAAGTTAGTGATGTGAAGAATAAAACCCGTGCACGTCGCTCAAGAACAGCCGAGAATATTGCTGCTGTAGCCGAAAGTGTTGAGAAACCCCAGGTTTGTCCATTCCTCGTCGTTCTTTGGAATTAGGCATTCCACAAACAAATCAAATTTGACAAAAGTTATTCAAACCTTCAATTTTATTCAAGTGGCATTCATCGTAGCGCAAACTAATTGGTTCTCCTCCAGTTTCTCCTATTGTCTATCTAAAGCGATCATACCCAACAGATTTAGCCGAAGGTACGCTTCACCTTGATATAACATTTTGACCTGCATTTTTTTCGCTCCATTAAGATTTGAATTAATTTTCTCAGCTTGCTGCCTTTATCAGGTCCGAACAAAACGCGCTTTTGTTTTTTTCGAGCAACCTCACTGAGGAACTCCGAGATCCGTTAGATAAAAGAAATAGATGGTCGTCAATGTTTTGACAGACTGGTAAAATGGTTTTCTCGCAGATTAAAATCGTGGGTAAAATGCCAGTTGCTATGCGGATGAACAAAAGAAGTCGATTTTGTGAGTCGGGCGTGGTTACGGTACTAGAAGAAAGTTATTTTATTGAGTTATTACAAATTAATTTTGTTTGTAGAAATTTATCTTCATCGTTTTGTTTTCACAGTAGATGGAATGCAATAAATAAATTTGCATTATTTTACTCTTGGGTTTATTTTTTCAACTAATTGAATATTTTTCCATGAATATTGTTTACATTGACAAATGTTGGTTGTCAGAAAAGTTTCCGTATCACTGAATTGACAGATGATGTGTAAATCTGTGACAGAAGAGTTACAGGCACCAACGTAAAAAATTGAAAAATAAACATGAAATCTGCGATTAATTAATTTTTTCGTGAGTTCATAATCACTTTCTCTTTTTAAATCGTATTTAATAAATAACTCTTATCTGCGACTATTATTAAATCCGTCCAAGGGAATAATAAGATTATAATTCACTGCTGTCAGATATTTCATAGATTTAGCTTGATATAATATTCCTTAAATTGATATTTCCTCAGTATTCTAAAGTACTCCAACTAAAGAACATTGGCATACCTTGTCAATCGAGGGCCAAATCTACTTTCATCATATCAATTAAAGCATTTTTATTAAAATTTATTTATTAAAATCATCAAGAAATATATTCAGTAGTCGTGGATAAAGTATGGTATGCTACTCGCGCATAATGGCTGTTATTCACTTGGTGATTTGAACCACTCGCCTACGGCTTGTAGCCTAAACTTCACCTCATGAATAATAGCTATCATTATACGCTCGTTACATAATACAATATTTTAGTTTTTTCTCCAAAAATCTTACCATTAAATAATCCCGTATAACCTTAAGAGCTCTTGACTTCATCTAGCATCGTTTAGCACTTTAGCAGTCGTACCAATATGCTAAATCACGATCGCTCAAACCTAACGGTCTCCAACCATAGAAATTCACGAATAATCCACTGAAATCGACGAATACCATTCAAAACGGATAATACGGTACATCGTAATTACTTACCAAATTTTTTTTTATCTGTGCGCATCTTTATAAATGTAATTAGTACTTGTCTCCAACTCTCGGAGACCTCGAGGATGGCACAATGGCCCTCTTCACCGATATAGACGTATGGTAACGGCGTGAAATTCTTCACTTTTGTCCCGTACAAGAATCCCGAAGTCTTTGCATAGTTTCTTCTTCATTGTATCGGTATTATTAGGATTTTATTGGTTTTTTGTGCTGCTCGGTTGGCGACCATGGGCGAGGCGCGACGCTGCCCAATTTCATTTTCGATGATTACGTTCATTGTTGGTATTGATAGGTTTTGATCTTTTTTTTTGTTGTTCGTATGATTTATAGAGGTTTTCGAAGGTACCGTTCTTCAATTGGAATGATAATGAAGAGTTTGATGTGGATTGTGTTGCTTATAATGGCCAGAATGATTGGTAGGAAATTGATGCGTGTAAGGATCTACTTAGCAGTTTTGACTTCATAATATTATAGGTACTAACTAGCAAAAAACTGCGAGCAAGGAGTGAATGATTGAAATTTGAAAAAAAAACTAGAAGTTCACAATTTTTCGAATAAATTTGTTAATAATGCACCACTGTAATCGTTGCCGGCGATGCTCAACCGTCAGAAGTAACACAAGATGGGCTCGTAAAGCTGCAGTCCAAAATACTTTATTCGGAGGTAAACTGTTCGAAAAGTTACAGGAACTTCATTTGAGCTCTTCTGGGTGTTGCATTTTCTGTGTCAGTTAGTATATTTTCGAAGTTAACACGTTCATTTTCGTATAATAAACATTCAACTACAACCTCGCATCTCGAATTGTACATCGAAAAGAATCTTTGGAAGCGAATGACAACATAAATAAACCCTTCTTTGATATTTCCTGTTTCAAACCTATTCCCCTGAAACAAACGTAAGTTCTATGTTTTTCAAGTGTCAAGTTACTCCATTCCCGTTATTAGCTGTCACGTTCGAAATCAGACGTCAGAAATAAATGACGTGAAAATAAACATCTCGTAACGCAATACACAGATTCTTGTATTTACCAAATCTTCAATCTTTTCTGTGTTGATAATTGTTAGGAATTGTAATGTCAAGATGACATTTCATTTTTCTATGGAGAATACAGATTGATCAATGATTGGATGTGTTCCGAAAGCTGTCTTTTGAATCGGTTCTATGCATAAGTGTCCCACCCACCCCGAAGAATGATATTTTGTGATCAAACCAGAGAAACGTGTACTAGTTTGGTTACCGCAGCAATATTCCGTTTCTAACTAGAACAATATAACGTTACCTAACGACAAAATGTTAAGAACTTTTCTCCGCGGTGATAATGGTACTAATAAATACCTCGGTGACTGTTAGTTCTATGTCCATTAATTGTTTTATGGTAAATTATGGTTCTACCACCTAATTATAAATTCAAGTGAACTATTTATTTGAACTGATGCAATTTATTCGTTTGCGTTTGTTGTTTCTTGGGTATCTAGACTGCCCACGCTGTATAAAGCCGGTGTGTGAGCGAGATACGGTAAAAGTAACGATTTATGGGTTGACTGGTTGTGTTACAAGCAATACTTCGTCGTTTCATCGAATTTCCTGAAGAAAAAGAAATGACAGAAACGCATAGAGTACAATTGACGAACAATTCCATGTCAATTCATAGATATTCGAAAGTAATCTTCCACACAGGTATTCTATGAATCTTGAACTCGATTTATGACGCAACCTTTCACTCTGAACACAAAAAATGTGGAAGAAGTACAATTGACGAATAATTTTATGTTGATTTGATAGATACTCCAAAGAAATCTTAAACACAGGTTATTCTATGAATCTTGAACTCGATTTATGACGCAGTTTCCAGTTTTGAACACAGAAAATGAGAAGAAGAAACTCGATATATGACAGGAATCATAGAGCGGTCAAGTGGACATTCCGAATTCTCGAATTACGACAGGTATCTCTGAATAGGATGTTCACACAAAGAAGCGACCCAAGGAGGACTATCTTACAAGGTTCCTTTTGAATAGATAAACGTAAAAATTTACATACATATCCATTTGTTACTGGAACATACACCGGCGCATAGAAACGCCGCAGGTAAATGAAGATATTGTACTCGTCGTAGTGGAACGCACCACGTCGGAACATAGATGGAAGTAACACGATAACTAGTACATAGAATCGAGTTGACCCAAGGCGTTTTTTCGCGACTATGCGAATTTTAACGGTACAGTCTCGTTCGAATACGACATGTGACATTTGGGACGATCGATTAATCAACCGAATCGATTCGATAAAATAAAATCGCAAAAATTGAGTCATAAAATATGTAGATACTAATTTGCCAGATTAAAATAAAGACTGGTAGTTGAAGAACTGGAAAGTTGTCATTTAGATAGCCCCAACGTAGTGTCATCTACATAAATTAACTGGGAGAGACAGAAGCACAATTCCAGCGTTTACATAAAGTTCAGCTAGGCCACCAGAGGCGTCACTACAGTATTCGGAAATTTACAGTAAATATAGTCCGTTCACGAAACTTTGAGCTGTCGATTGGCCATGACAATTTGGCATACTCCACTGTGTATATTGAAATTTTAGGTTATGTTGTTTATTTTCTTGTCATATTGATACGCAATGTTGTCAATAGGTCATAGAGCTCGTCGGACGAGGCCGGGTACATTTGGCAACGTTGACTTTGTTCATAGTTATGACAGCAAATACTGCCAATCTCAGATAAATAAACAAACGCCTACTTTGCGCTCAATAATATGTGAACAGAGTATAGTTATTTCAGATTTTAATAGACGTCGAAGTAGTTTTTTCTGAAACCTCATTCTTTTTGAGCTCTCGTTCTACAAACGAGTGCTATATCGTTTATCAAATTGTCTATAATTTTCTAACGATAGGGTTCGACTTCCTTATGATGAATCGAAGGTTAAACAGCCAAATCGTACAGAGTGTTCCATAAAATATGGCCATTAAAAATTTTTGTTCCTCAATATCTCAGACAAAACGAAACCAATCGAAATGAAATTTTGCGGCCACATGCAAAATGCTCATAATAAGCCTCATGCAGAATTTTGTGGCCATAGTGTAAACAGAACCATAGAAAATTCAACTGGAATATTGTAGAGAAGAATCTTTATATTTTCATAACAAGATATCCGATTCGAGTAAAATTTATTTCGTGAATGAAGATTGATATACTGAATGTTCATGCAAAATTTCAAGAGGATCGCATCATCTGAACCATAGAATTTAATTTATTTAATAAATGATTTTTTACATATTTAATTTTTGAATAATTTCCAGAAAATATTTCCGATCGTGCTGAGATTTTAAATTAAGACACTTAGCATGAATCTCAAGTCCTATAAGTACAATTTTCGAGGTTATATGTAGCATTATTTGAAGTGTTGATGAAACATAGGATCTGGTTGAACATCTTGACTTCCGTCCTGAAATTCAAAAGCTTGAAACTTTTACGCTTATTTATGTTGGTTCTCAATGGTTTGATTTGATGACTCTTTCATTTTATTATATGGATCAGTGGAACCAGATTTATCCTGTTGGTTTTTGAGAATGGCGAAGAGTTCCACATTTTTGAAGAAGTCTTTAGACGTTTTCCCTTTTGTTTGTTTAACGATAACTCTTCCGTATGGGATTCTACGAAGTAATAGCATTATTGCTCCATCAATGAACGTTTCTTACATTTTTTCAAATACTGTTTGCATTTTCATTATGTAAGTGGACTTTAGAAAACTTTTTGACGATAAAAGTTCTACCAAACATTAACGAACGTTTTTCGATAATACATGTTAGCTATACTATCACACATGAATACAAAAAAATATTTTCATGGTAGTTTTTTAGAGCCTCAAATTATCAACAAAAAATCATGAGAAACCAAAGAACTAACAATTGCTCAACCGACCCTGTTGTATTCTGAATCACCGACGCCACTGTCCCAGAATAGTTTGAAGTTGAAATATTTACATTCCATTTTCAAATAAACATGCATAATAGCGTTTTTGCTCGGTAAATTAAAACAGATGTTCAATATTATATTACGAGCATTATTCTTGTGAATTTCATTTAACAATTTAGCGTTTCTGGTACTACTTCGCTCGTTTGCTGGCTTTAAATTAATGGGCCCGACTGGAGCCCGCGCTCTGCGTCCAGTTTCGAGACATTTCACCGATAAATCGAAATGAATAAATGCGGGAATTTCGGAGAATACCGAAAAAATATCGTGTTCGAATATTTCTCCCGGACAAGCGCTTTTTCATGAGCGGATTAAAATGCAGGTATTTTATCTGCACGAAAATTGATGTTCTTTTTTCATTCTACCACTTTTCGGGGAGGATAATCTGAAAAACTGCCAACGCTGTAATGTCCGTGACCCTTTAGATCACTTGAAATCGTATCTTGAACCCAGTCGCTCTTTCAGATTGAATATTGAACTAGATTTTTTGTCTCTAATTAAGATTTAAAATAAGAAATTACCACTAAATTACGATTTCGAATTCGGAATTATCTCTGAGAACTACTTCTAAGTTTACCTACTATTGAAAAATCAGAATTAGCTCTACCTACGACTTCCAGTAGGTTATTATCTCTATTTACGATATAGACTCGAAAATTATCCCTAAATTCTACTGTGAATTATCTCTAACCACTATTGAGAAATTGCAATAATTACATAATCTTCAAAAGCTACTTTGATTAGAAATTATCCCTAATAACGTTTGGAGCTGGAATTATGTCTTGGTTATGTTTTGTAACTCTGAATTATCTCTGGCCCTATTGAGAAATTGAAATAATTGTATCATCTCCAACTACGATTTCGATAATGAATTACCTGAAATTACAATGTCTTAGCTGAAATTCATCTTTGTTACGTTATGAGACACATAATGATCCTAAGCACGATTATGAAATCGAAATTGTCACTTACTATAAGTAGCAATTTAGAATTATCTGAAATTACGACTTCGAAGTTCTTAAATACGATTTGAAATTCGGAATGATCTCTTACTGCTATCGGGACGTCTGAATTATCTTTAACTGCGATTTTGGATGAGAAATGATCTCAAATTACGTTATCCGATTTTAAATGATCTCTTATCACGATTTTGACGTTGGAATATTTCTTCATTACGATTTTGAATCTCGAATTATCTCTAACTACTATTGGAAAGTCGAAATTACCTATAACTATTAATTCAAATGAAGATCATCTGGAGTTATCTCTTGGTTACGTCTTGAAATTCGAAATTATCTCTAAGGACGATTGGCAAATCGGAATTACCACTAACTACGATTTCCAATAGGAAGTTCTTTCTATATACGACATTAATTCGGAATTATTTCTAACTTCGAGTGGGACATTGAAATTTCCCTAGTTACAACTTAAAATGAGAAATTATCCCGAGAATTATTTGTAATTACGACTACCAATATGGAATTACCTCTGATTACGACCTCGAATGAGGAATTATCCCTTACTACAACATGGAATTACCTCTAATCACGACTCAGAACTCGGAATATTGTCGTATTCTCTTCGCAATCCGGAATTAGGGCCTACCTCGACTAGCCAAGTGATTTAACATGAACAAAACTCACCGTTGTTGAAAGCAGCAATGGGCAACTGCTTGGTGATACTCTCGGTAACATCAGGAGCCAGACCATAGATCCCGAGCAACTCGCGCATGGTGTTCATCGCGAATTCGCGCATATCGCTGATTTGAGGATACGGAAACCCTTGGGCACCTTCTCCGAAGGCCCCCAGAGCCTGGTTATCGAACTTCTGCACGTGAGGTTTCGACAAGTTGTGTATAGAAAAACTGGAAGGTATCTTGGAGTCGTTTTCAGAGCTGAGGTTGTCATCCTCGTACTCGTTTTTGACAGAGTTAGACTCGTTGAAGGACTCGCTGTCGGAACTGTCGTTCTTCTGGCTGAGGTCCATAGGGAAGAACCTTGAATCCGTGACGACCTTCCTGGTGCTCTGGGTTTTTCTCCTTCTGGAGTTACAGATGTTGTTGTTTTCTGAGTATTCGCTGAGGTTGAGAGCCTCGCCGTTCTCTTGGTAGTCGTTGTAGAGGGCGCTGGAAGCACAGCGGGGTTTGAAGTTCTTTCTTTTGTTGCGTTTGGGGCTTTCTTGTTTCAGGGACACGGTGTAGTTGTCCTCCGAGTCCGAGGAGTTCTGCTGGGACCCGAAGCATTGCCCTGCGGAGTAAGAGTCGAATTCTTCGTCCGTGGTGTTTTGTGCGGCCATTTTTGCCGCTACTTGATCTGCAAGAAGAAGAAGAAGGTTGTGTTAGAGGTTGGTTCCAACAGGATGGGGCACTTTTGTACGTTTAGTACTAGAAAATGGTTATGTTTAGTTTTTGAGCGCTCATTCTACTCAAACGAGTGCTATATGTTTGTAATTTTCTAATTTTGATCCGAATATCATCTTAAACGATAGGGTTAGACTCCCTGATGACGAATCCGTGGTCGAATAGAATTATTTCCGTGGGGCCGGCCATGAGCACGATAACTTTCGAAGGGATTGTCTTAGAGACTTGAGATTTTCAGGGTTAGTTCGGTTCCAGAATGCCGCGGTTAAGTTCGTTAATCAGCCAAATCGCACAGGGTGTTCCGTAAAATATGGCCATTCGAAATTTTTGTTCTCAATATCTCAGACAAAACGATAGCAATCGAAATGAAATTTTGATGCCACATGTAGGATGTTCCTAATATAAACCTCATGCAATTTGTGGTCTAGTGTAACAGAACCATAAAAGATACAATGGGAATATTGGAAGAAAGAATCTTTATATTTTCATAACAAGACATCCGATTCTAGTGAATTTGATTTGTGAATCAAGATTGATATACTGAATGTTCATGCAAGATTTCAAGAGGATCGCATCATTGAACCATAGAATTTAATTTTTTACTTCTTGATGATTTTTTAAATATCTTATTTTTTGAATAATTTCCAAGATTTTGCGTCCATATACTTAGCTATGAAGTCCTATACAAAAATTCCAGGTGATAGTACGGAAAAGCTTCTGATTTCACGTTGTGGTACTTCAAACTTTTTTGAAAGTCTCAAAAACCGCAGAATCAAACTGACAAAAAATTAAACAATCCAAAAGTTAAATGTCAAGTGGAGCTGACTAAGCAAACCCTGAAGTATCGAGTAACGTTTGTACAGCTCGCAGACTTAATTATTTAGAAATAAATTCTCGCTGATTAACCGGTTAATTCTAATTAATTATTGTTATTGCCACAGTAATTAACTTTATGAGAAATGTATCTTATACTACTACGATTACCACAAGTTTAAGTAGCCAATATAATTTTTTCCTATACGTCATCAGTTCTCATTAAACCCCTAGTTCTTCCGTGTTACAAACGAACATATTTGTGCGAAACCTTCGAAATTTTAAAAGTCGAAATAGGAAAAAAAATTCGCTAATGGCGTATTATTCGGGAAATAAGGAATCCACACAAATGTTCACCAATTTTCTCGACGTTTTTAACGCGGTATTTCAAAGTTAATGAACAAAGTTAGTGCTCGTAAGTATAATTAGTCGAAATTACTCGTTAGAAGTAATTTTTTCAATTATTTTTTTGTTGTTATTCAGGCTGGAGAGGCCATAGGGCTTATAAAATGAATTAGCTGGATAACTATCATTACGAGATGACAGGGAGTACTACTCATTCCGTTCTTACGGATCCGAAATGAGATCGTTATATTTGAATATTACCTTCGCTAATTGTCGTTTCGTATTCGTTGATTATTCCGCTAATTTTCGTCCGATTCGAGGTGATTAGAAAAGTTAGGTTATGACGATAAACTTGGTAAAAAGACAAGGTCTTGTTTATTTAATTATGGGTTTATTTGAATGGTGATTGATTGAATCCATACTAATATTATAAATGCGAAAGTAACTCTGCCTGTCTGTCTGTTACTCTTTCACCCTAAACGGCTGAACAGATTTTGATGAAAAATTTGGTATGGTGATAGATGATAACCTGGAAATGGTCATAGGCTATAAATAATCACGCCATCGTTCTTAGGGGGTAGGCAGTAGGCAGATAACTAAATTCAGTTAGTGATTTTTAGTAGTTTTTTTTGGGACTTTAGCTCTTTCACGTCTAAACGATTGAACAGATTTGATGATGAAATTTAGTAAGATTATAGATGGTCACCTAAAAACGGATATAAGATCAAAATGATCACGTCATCGTACTTAGGGGTAGGAAGTAGGCAGAAAACTGAATTGAGTTAGTGATTTTTCTATGGTTTTTGCTGGGATGCTCTATCATGCCTAAACGGCTTAACGGATTTTGATGAAAATTGGTTAGGTGATAGATAGTAACCTAGAAAAGGATATGGGCTATTAATATTATATGCTATCGTACTTAAAGCGTAGGCAGTAGGCAGAAAACTAATTAGTTAGTGATTTTTAATCGTTTGTTTAAAAAGTTTACCTCATTCACGCCTTAACGTCTGAACGGATTTTATAAGACTTGGTTAATATAAAGATAGGATCCTAGGCACGGACACAGGCTACTTTTTACGGCGGGAAAATACCTCATTCCCGCGGAAATCTAGCGTGATCGTGTCAAGAAGTGCATGACGCCATAGCTACTGAAATGATTTTGATGTTTTTTTTTTAACTGAGTGTTACTAAGACTTCAAGTTAGTATTTGATCACTTTTCTAACTTAGAGGGTCGGTAGGCGTCATATTTAGGGAACTTATGATAAATTTTGATGCAAACTGTCCTTATTTAACAGTTTTACTTGGATCGACATTCCATCACACTACTTAAATTATTGGGTAGGAAGGTACCAAAATTCAGATATTCAGACGTATGTTTGAGTGAATATTTTCGAAGATCTTACCTGCGAAGCCGGGGCGGGCCGCTAGTATAATATATACAGGATGTTTTGTTGGTGAACTTTGTTATTTCGGAGTTATTTCCAATAATTCAAGTATGTATACCATAACAAAAAATTCCAGAAATAAGATCTCTATTTCCACTTTCCTCTCTTTAAATAAAAAAAGATACATCAATAAAATTACCCAAAAAAAGTTGACATGTAATCGCATTCTAAACAACCGACATCTTCGAGATAGCATCGGTGCCCATCTACGTCATTCTGGACGATACCATCGACTTTGGACGGATCGTACCATCTGTCCCATCTATGTCAACCGCAGTCAATTGTTTTACCACGGCCCACCTTGCGCAAAATGAGATCCTCGACAATACGAAGACGTGAAGCGAGTTCTCTTCGTCTCGGCAATAAGTAAAACACTGCAAGGGTATTTTCGTGAATTTTTGAAATGGTTCCGGCCTTATTTTCTGAATATTTCTGCCGGTGGGTTCTTTAATATGCAGGTCCTCTTTCGACGGCTTTGAGACGTTGCCAGGTGGGGCAGAATGTCGCGGTTTGCCGAAACGTTTTTCTTATTTTTTTTGGATTTTTATGTAAATGTCGTGTTGATTTTTTTGGTGGAGTACCTAGATCTTTTGCAACTTGTTAATCCAATATTGTTTATCTGTAACTTCTTGTCAAGATATGATAAATGAGTAAGAAAATTGTCCTATTGACAGTATGAAGAATTCTGCAAAAGCTGGACCAAAAAGTGCTTTCGGATCTAGCCTCTTCGAAGCCCTCTCAGATACCAGAGTCCAGAGCTCTATAAAGGTGTTTCCTAAACATGCGGCAAAAATTCAGGGGATTGTTCCTTGGACTATTCTAAGAATATTTTGTCCTTTGATGATTTTTGAAAAACCTCTTTGTTTCGAAGATACAGGGGAAACAAAATTTTAGATAATAATTTTATTATGAAAATTACATGAAAATTTAACTTAACCTACAAAAACTGTTGAAAATGACCACCTCTAGCCAAAAAAACGAATTCAAATGAAAACCGTGTTTAATCTGTATTCCTTTACCATCTGAACTTATCAATTTTAAGTCAAAAACTGGCCGTTTTTAGTAATTAAATTGGAATGTTGTTAAACAAATTTAAAATAAATTGTACCTACTCAGTAAACACAGTGCGGTACGCATTTTTATTTAAACTATTATTAATTTTAAAAATAGAATAATGTTGTTCGCCCTGTATCTTCGAAACAAAGAGGTTTTTCAAAAATCATCAAAGGACAAAACATGCTTAAAATAGTCCAGGAACAACCCCCTGAATTTTTGCCGCATGTTTAGGAAACACCTGTTAACACCCTCACAATCTACAATTCATCTAGGTAAATATCAATGTTCTTCGATTTGTAATTATATGCCTGGTTAAACTGATAATTTATCAAAATAACGCTCTCAATGTACAGTGAAAATTTCAGGTCTATATGGCGGACATTTTCTAGTATAAAACTTTTCAAAAATGTTTTTTGTTAGATGTTCTATTAAACCAATCTTCACGAAATTTTGCACAAGCTATTGTAGTGTTATTGCTCTACCGAAGATGATATTAGGACCTGCTCAGACTTTTAGTTCCGAAAATATTCTACAAACAAAGTTGTATAACATTTTTACTGAATTTAAGTACGTTTTTCAATCAGATTGCAAAGTGGACATTCGTCGAACAACAGCTAAAATAAAAACGTCATCCGAATATCGAACAATATGAAGAAATTCGATCGATGGCGACAAACGATAGGCCCGAAAGACGTGGCAACGCCGCATTATGCGCCGGCCACTAGATGGACAAGTCCGTTTTTTCGCCTGTCAAAAATTCACTCCAGTCTGGCTCGGTTTTTGCGGGAAATATTTCTGTAAACGCAGGGACGTGACAGGATTCTATAGAATTTCTAAAAAAGTGGAAGGAATCCATGTGTATCGTCTGCAAATTGAATTTACGTTTCTCAGAAGCTGGCCGAAAAGCGTATTGTCGGGCTTTTTGGGCTGGCAGGCTGCAAGGTCGAAACGTTTTTCCTTGAATCGCAGGATAGAAAAAGGGGGTCCTTATTTTTCTATGGTTGGTCATTTTCTTCTCGAGATCTAGTAGACTGGGATTTATTGAGAAATTTCTATGAAAGGAATGATTTTAATCGCTTGAATTGATTGTGTTTGTCTTTATTCGCAAATGTCATACGACGAATATTCGGAAATGGGGAAAATCAAAATAAAAAATTTTTCTTTTACTCCATTCCTCAAAAATTATTTTTCGATATTACCAAACTTGGTTTTGTGATATTTCTAGTCGATGTAAAAGATTTTTAGTTGTCATTTAAGACAAATTATCATGTGAAAATTTGATAAAAACAATGAGCAGGTGCTTTTGAGCGCTCGTTCATTGCTAGAGCAATAATGCTATTACCTCGAAATTTTGTATAGGACTTAAGATTCATTCCAAGTACATATATATGAATGCAAAATCTCAGCACGATAGAAATTATATTCTGATATTATTCGAAAAGTGAAATATGTGAAAAATCAATTATTAGAAAATTCAATTCTATGGATCTGATAATGCGATCTTCTTGAAATTCTGCTTGAACATTCAGTATATCAATCTTCATTCACGAAATAAATTTCAATCGAGGCGGATATCTTGTTATGAAAATATAAAGATTCTTCTCTTCAATATTCCAATTGAATTTTCTGAGGTTCTGTTAACACTATGGCCTCAAAGTTTCGCATGAGGCTAAAAATTTTAAAAAATTCTAGAAAGGCCAAAAACCTTTCAGTTAACCACCTGTAAATCTCAAAAAAAATCTGAGTTCCAAAAATAGGATCAAGTTTGAAAAATATAAACTAAATGTTTACAGTGCAATAAATCATAAAAATAGTCATTAATGAACGATTTTAGAGAACGTGTCACATTTCCCACTATTAAATTTTGCAGTAGATAAAACGCAAAGTTGTTTTGTTGTGTAGTTTGAACAAAACATCATTTTTAAAAAAAAAATTAAAAAATGATATACTTAATTCGTACAAATTTATTATGGTTTATGTTAATGAAAAAACTGAAAACCAATTCGTTTCGATTTGATAGTAATCTCTTGGAAGTGTGAAATTCAAATTAAACTGTGTCATAGATTTATTGATTTTAATTATAAGGTGAATAATTTCGGTATACGATCTGCATAAATTGTAAATTAACATTCATATGATCGAAAAATGATAGACTGCTAATCCACAAAACCTCGAGCAAGCAAGTTTTCCTTCTAAACTGTTTACAATTTACGATAGCACAAGAAATTCTTACTTCACATCTTATTGGTTGTTATTATACCATACAATTTTCTGTAGTAAATCGTAAAAACAGGTAATTAAAATATTTGAATATTTACCAAACATATTTCGTAAGTGGATATTTTCTTGGAATTTTTTATGTAAGATTTTTTCCTTGAAAAATAGATTATTATGATCTTGAGTATGATATACGGTTCCTTCAGACATTTTTGGAATTATTTGTCGATAAATATAATTCGAAATTCTTGATACTAAATATGCGAAATATCGAAGTTCATATTATTCATTTCTAGCATATTTTTCATATTATTTCGTTAATAACAAAACTAAAGTTTTTTGATTGGTACAGTGGAACTTCCCTATAACGAAAGCGCTAAATCCGCAAAAAAATTCGTTATAAAGAAATTTCGTTATACAGAAAATTTATTTCTATACTCGGCAATGTCGCGGTTGACTACACTGATAAATTTAAGTTTATCATTCAAACTTAAGCAGTTGCTTTTAGACATTTTCGCACTGTTTTTCTCACTAGCATAATGGTTAGATTGAAACCAAACAGCCAGGGGTGTATTTAAAACTGTTTCAGAAGGATCTCTCTGCCCGCCGTAATGATCTAGATTAAGGTAGGGAGTTATTACGTACGTCCGGAAAAATTTCTGAAAAATCCCACCCTTATACCTTCTTACCAATACCCATTCAAAAAGTGATGTTCTTCGAATATTTCGTTATAGAGAGAATTTACTTCGTTTTAGAAGGTGTTTTTAACATGGAATTTGATTCAAGGTGCAATGTCTTGTACGAAATTCGTTATACAGAAGCTCGTTATAGGGAAGTTCCACTGTATTATTATTTTTCATTGAAGTTATTCCTTTTTTCCTTTCTTCTTGGATTATTTTTTTCGGTTTACAACATTTATTGAAGCATACATTTTTTTCTCATTCCATGGCAAGTTTTCGAATTTTCGATTGATTTTAATATTATGAAAACATAACAAATATAAGAAAAATAGCAGATGAAATGATTTTTAGGGCTTTCTTATGTTTAAAAAAATAAAAAATCATTCGATTTACCTGGGTTCAGTCCATACGAGTTCGGGGAAAGTAAGCCGGAAGTAACAGTGGCCATCATCTCACCAGATCAGTCATTCCTGAAAATAATATTAAAAATGAATCAAGATTGAAAAAAAATCGAAAACTAATAAACAACATGAAATAATAATACAACAAAAATCAAAAATCCATAACTGAAACAGCAAAAGAAGAAAAATCAATGAAAATCAGATCGGGTTAACGAGATGGCCATAACGATTTCAAACGTAGTCAATTTCACCTCGGAAAACCGGTCATTTATCCGAAACCCACTTAACTCTAGAATCGACAATTCCTGGAATTATATGCACTCTATCCAAACATTAAACTCGCGTAAAATGAATTATGGGCCGATATAGCCAGTGGAGAGCCCATTGAAGCCAATAACACACAAGAGATCGTTAAAATTTCTTTGAACTTTCTTCTAATATGACGACGGTTTTTTCCCGAGTGTAAATTTCTCGTAAACGCGTTAAAATCATTGTAGACGCGGGGAAACGGCGCTTTACGAGCGTTCGAAGGCATTTTATTATGTTGCCGATTTCGAATCACCTCAGGAAACAATAAGATAGATGTTTTCACCTATTATTTTGACTTGGGACACGAGTATGTTAACCTGAGAGATGAAGGAGATCTTTTTGCGACATGTAAAACGTTTTTATTCGGGTTTTCGAAGGGATGGCCGCCAAGTCGACCGGATTCGATATCGAGAGATAATTTTTAAGAAGAGCCCCGAGCAGGTGCTTTTGAGCGCCTCGTTCATTGGAAGAGCAATGAGGATATACCTCGAAATTTTGTATACGACTTGAGATTCATGCTAAATATATAGGGTGTCCAGGAAAATGTGGGAATCTCTCGGATTCAGATAGAACATAAAAAAATAAGATGACAAGTTCCCATATTTTTTTCCTTGCGGTCTCCTTACGAAGATACGACCTCCCAAAGGACGCCACTGGTAATTCATTTTAGTGAAATAAATTTCAATTACTTACTTCTTTCATTATTTTTTTTTCGAAAACGGTTCATTTTTTCGACACTGAACAGGAGTACCTTTTCTTTAGCTTAATGTTCAAGGTATCCGAATTTGTTTTTTTGCATCTCATCATACAGGGTGTTAAAAATGTAAGCATTAAAATGTACAACTCAGTCCGCCCCTAGTAAACTGAACTAGCTAATTGAAATTTGAGTGCGGTGATTTAAGAGGTCCTTAATGCTATTGATTATATAAAATTCTCATCAAATTATTTCGAGTAGTTTGAAACTATTCCACTAAAATGGATTTCCAGTGGCGTCATTTAGATGGTCGTATCTTCGTAGGGAGGGCCGCTAGGAAAAAAAATATGGGACTTGTCATCTTCATTTTTTATGTTCTATCTGAATCCGAGAGATTTCCACATAATCCGGGACACCCTGTATAAATGTAAAACTCCACACACTTCACGAAAGTTTCAAGCTCAAGCTAATTCCGTTCGGAAGTTACAGCGTTTAAGAACAGTCGACAAGAGAGACACAATTTTTCATCAACGAGTCACACCTGACTCTTGTTTCCTCGGAAAAAAGAGCGCAGGAGCGTCCTAGATCGAAAAGTCGGAGCCCTCCGTTGAAATCATTTTTTTCCAACATTTCTAGGTATAAATCAGCAGGACAAGACAACAAAGAAGTCCCACAAACGCTCGTTCAATACGACGAAGTCTCAAATGAGCCCCGCACGAAACGAATTGATACAAACTAGTCGCGTAATGTAAAAAATCGACATACCAGTTTATTGTACAAGGAAATATTCGAGCCCGCTATTAAATCTCATTGTAAAACCGAGCTCAAACCTACGTACGAGAATTTGAATAAAATGAAAATTTATAATGTATTCCGCGAGGGGATTGGTCCTCATTCTTTACTCTGTTGCAAAATTGTTAAACGATCCTGGATTCTCATAAATATTATCGGCTGTTAAACCGAATGGATTTGAAGAAATTCATCGAATTATAATACAATTAACGCGTTTTGTTGTTTGCGATTCTATGGTTGACGCGAAGGCGAGAGCACCTGACGCGTGGGCGAAGCCGAGGGTAAAAACGTTTACCCACGTCCGAACAGAAGTTGTTTCGAATCCGAGAATACCCAGAAAGTTTTATGAGGGCCGGGGTTCCACAGGAGTGCATTCGAGGACCCTCAGTTTTCTACTCAAGTCTGAATTAATGACCAGGAATACTTCTAGAATGTCTTCTGCTAAGTTTTTAAACAGAGAAACTGGAGAGTTTATATTCGAAAATTTCCGGAGATTGTGGACGTCGGGGTTCCACAGGGATGCATTCGTGGACCCTCAGTTTTCTTCTCAAGCCTTGATTGTTGACCACGAATCTCCTAGAATGTTGAGAATTTCCAAATTTTGGAGGTCGGGGGTTCCACAAGGGTGCGTTCGTGTTCCCTCATCTTTTTACTTGAGGTCTGAATGATTTATAGCGTACACCTACTTCTTGAATCTCTTCTGCTTTGTATGAGCGTGGTTCATGTCAAATATCAGAAAACGACAGCTTCATTTATTGGAAATCTAAACTTAATGGTTCCAATAATCGATAGATTCTCGATCATATCTCGACTGAAATATAAATTTTCATTACGAAACGTGGACGATTTACGACTAAGACATTTTCATCCTCTCGACTGGTAATATAGACATTGAATAAAGCAATAATTAAGAATTTTCTCAACATCTATCCATTCTTGCAGTCAACACATCATCGACGTAGAAATTAACTATCCTTACGTCAATATTTCAATCAACTACTCCCGATCATAGAAGGTTAACCGTTCGATTGAAATATACCAACATAAATTCCACTCCTATTTACAAGGAAACCCAACTATCTCGACCGATATTGAGCAACTGATCGGGTAAAATACGTTCCCGGCTTCTAATTAAATATCGATAACTCAAAATTTAATTGAAACGGACAATTCTCGAGCGCACCCACGCCAACCGCTCAATTTCGACGGTCGGGCGCATGCGCGTCGGGGATTTCGGAAGAAAAAAAGTAGTCCGAGTTTTGCGTATGGAATATGAATTATCGTCGATACCGCTTTTGTAAAGACGCAAATTGGGAGCGTTTCGTAATGCTAGATGTGTTTATTAACGAGAGAAAGATCGCTTTTTCGATATGATCGTCTAGGAAATCAGGTCAGTTGCCGATCACGATCGACGATATTTCATGGATTAACAACAATAAAATATTTGGGAAAGTTACGGGCGGACATTTGGAAGGTATCCGCTATAGGAGATTGATGAATTCTAGTAATGTCGAAACGTTGATAGAAAACTAATTGCGGTTTGGTAAAAAAAATTAAGTTTCGAAATTGTTACAAATTTGGTTGATATTTCACCCCCACGAGGGTAATTGATGTAAATACAGTGGAACTTCCATATAACGAAAGCGCTAAATCCGCAAAAAAAATTCGTTATAAAGAAATTTTGTTATACAGAAAATTTGTTTTTATACTCGGCAATGTCGCGGTCGACTTCACTCATAAATTTAAGTTTATCATTGAAACTTAAGCACTTGCTTTTGGACATTTTCGCGCAACTTTTCACACACGCTTAATGGTTTGATTGAAACCAAACAGCCAGGGGTGTATTTGAAACTGTTTCAGAAGGATCTCTCTGCCCGCCGTAATTATTTAGTTTAAGGTCGGGATTTATTACGTACGTCCGGAAAAATTTCGGAAAAAACCCACCCTTATACCTTCTTACCAATACCCATTCAAAGAGTGATGTTCTTTGAATATTTCGTTATAGAGAGAATTTACTTCGTTTTAGAGGGTGTTTTTAACGTGGAATTTGGATTTAAGGTGCAATGTCTTGTACGAAATTCGTTATACTGAGAAATTCGTTATAGGGAACTACCACTGTATATTATTCTTCTGAAATTAAGACGCTTCCTAACATTATTGGTTGAATTAGAGTATTCTGGAAACGAAATATGAATCTCTTCAGTTTAAATAAACAAGAATTCATGTGAAAAGTTGAAAGATAAAAAAAAGATTGTGATAGGTTTTCAACGTCTGCAATTATCAATAACAACCGAAAAAGGGAACATTTATCACTCCCTAGCATGCTTCTTTGTCGTGTTGTAAGATTCTGAATTGACGGGGTTCCACAAGGATACGTTCAGGGGCTATTAGTGTTGAATTGAAGATTAGCGGTGTCAAGGATGTTTTTCTTTTATGGTGAATACGATAAATGAATTGTGTTCGATAGTAAGTGTGTGAAATGCGCAAAATTAAGACGCTTTAACATAATTGGTAGAATTTGAGCACTGTAAAGTAGACATACTTATCTATTAAGGTTTTAGGTATTCTTGTGAAAAGAAAAATTTCAAAATAGGTTTACAACGTCTTAAATGACCAACAAGAACCTAAAACAGAATATTCATTACTGCCTAGCTTCCTCGAATATTTACGTTATGCAATTTTTAAAATACACCTTCTTTCCGTTAAGTGACGAAATTTTCTTTTAATATTCGCGCGGTTTTTCCACTGGAATTTCACGAATGCGATCTTCGCTTTCACATAACTCCATTGTTAAATACGTCGCTTGAAATTTGAATTAAGCTTGCCGATAGTTCTTTTTTCGTCGCCTGGTAAAAGTATAAACTACTTAGATAGAGAATAACTTAGTGATCTAGAAAAACTTTCGCGGAACGATAGGTGGCCTATCTATGTTCTCTATTGATCTGAAATTATCTGCCGTATTCAAATCGGGACCTTCTCGATTTCCGACAGGGCTACCGAAAATTCGTAGTCTCCAGACCTCTCCGCACGACGATTTTTTTCCAGAAACGCTGGGTTATAAATTATTCATCGAGCGACTTCATCGGGCTGAGGTATTTTGACGTATAATTCCAGGAAATTGGAATTTTATGGGGCCCGACAGTGAGTTATGGATCGAAGCATGCTAGGGAGTGATAAATATTCCGTTTTTCGGTTGGTACTGGTCATTGCGGACGTTAAAAACCCAGCAGAAGTATTCCTATGCATACTCTTTCTCCTTTCACAAGCGTTCCTGTCTATTTTTCAAAACAAATAGCTCCTGAACGCATCCTTGTGGAACCCCGTCATTTCCGAACCCCACAAATTCTTCAATCCTCAATCATCTTATTCATTTTCACATAAAATGTGTTAATTGTGTAATAATTTGTTTGTTTTCCTCAATTATTTACATCCAATACGCAGTTTATTGAACCTATCACAGGTTCCATTTACGGAATTCATCAAATTAAATTTTTCATTTTGACAAACCGCGTATAATCAATAGATTTGACTATCTTAAATTCGACCAAAAAAATCGATAGATGTCCATATCGTAAATTCTGTCCAAAACCCATTCGATAATCAATCGACAAATGTTTCCTGACCTCACTGCATCGCTTATAAATTAAAAGTAGGACCCGGAATTGTCTTTTATGGGACAAAATGGCGTTAAAGTTTTTTATATTCCCTTGATAATGTCGTTTTTACAGTCCCGTGGAGTAAATATAGCAATAAAGGCATTTTGATGCCTTCTTGTCTCGTTTTTTACGTTTCCAAGTTTTATATTCATTTTATTCCCTGCCGGAGAAGGTGGTGAGTCTAAAGGGGGGCACGGATAATGGGGTTTTGCCCGATACGGGAAGAGCTTGGGAGAAATTTGGGATATTCCAAGGAAAACTGTTTATTTTTTCGAGTTTATGAGTAAAATTGATTTAAATTTACCTAAAGTTTCGAAATATCTTAGTGATAAACAACAATAATTAAGCTATTCAATAATATTCTGAAAATTATGAAAATATGGTTTGATTGAAATAGAAAACAGTTTTAACAGAGTTGAGGTGTTCTAGTTGAAGAATTATTGCTTATAGATATTCAAATCATTTAAATCGACAAACATAACACATAACACACGACGAAAAAAATGAGAAGTTGCCTGAATTTTTATTTTCCTGGTTTTTTCCTTTCATTATTTTTTTATGACATAATAGTAACACTATCTGTTGATTGAACTATTCAGAAAATTCGAAAAGGATTCAATATATTTTATTTATATAGTTTGGTGAAATAAATAAAAAAAATAAAACTTCCATGAATAATTAATAAAAAAATAATAATTAAACATATATGTACGTTGTACTTACAGAATAGTTAAAATATTGAATAAAATTGTCATATAAATTCCCATATATTTCCACTCATTTTACAGTTCAATAAATTTTTACTGCCGAGAATATTTTCCGACCATTAAAATGAAATGAAATAAATCCTCACGTGTGTTGAACCTTTAAGTGACTCTTCAAAGCTGTTATCGGGTGTTATTTACTATCTTAAGGTACAAGCGATTTCCTAAAAATTCGCCTTTTACTCCGTTTTAAGAACATGTTAAACAACTTAAGGAGCTCGAAAAAAAATAAAAAATCGAATCCATTGAATTTGGTCGCCAAAAGAGGCAAAGCGGTGTTTTTTATTGTTTTTCGGTACAAACTGAAGATTTCAATGTGAACTGTTTCCTAAATTTGGGTGAATTTGATACTGTTTTCTCATTTTGCGTATTTTGTCCGTTTTTTTTTCTGATTTGAAATAGATGCAGACAATGGTAAAAGATTGATCAACAATAAATGTTTTTTCAACATTTTGACACAAATCTTACAGGGAATTTAATACGTGAAGTTTTTCATCATAAATTCGTATCATATTTCTGCAAAATCAAATCCCAAAATTCTTGAAAATAAGCGAAATCATTCTCATTTTTTACGAAATTCTTGAACTCATTGTAAAGCCTCGTAGCTTTCCGGTATAAAAGGCATAATCTCGAGAAATATTCCTCGGATATCATGCCCCATTTCAGAAATTAATGACGGTCGAAAAACTGAATTTTTTAGACCGATAAAATCCCCGAAAATATTCAGAAACGTCTGCGATATCGGGTTTCTGAAAGGAAAAATATGTTAATCCTGCATACCTCGGTGTCCATTTTAGAGTCGAGAACCCCCGAAACGGACAACAAATTATCGAAATCTCGGTTTAATCCGTAAAAATGCGATTGGAATTATGAATTTATGGAAATCTAGAAATCTGAATATCAATATGTTTTCATAATATCGAGACCGAGATAATGCTGTATCGAATTCACTCAGAATTTGGCCTCAGGCTAAGAATATCAACTTTGATTGGTCGAAAAGAACTTTTATCTCAAAAATGACTGTCGGGCCAACGAGGTTAAACTTTTCTTTATTTACATTTTTGATGTTGATATTCGGATATAATGAAATTAATAAATGCAGAATGCAGTATATAAATATCAATTTTTAATATGAGATCTTTTATTAGCCAAAAGTTGATGAATTTTTCATATAATGTTAATGGTTTCCTGATTCATCAGAATTTTTTTGAAAAGTTCAATCATTAACATTCATAAGTTTTGTATTTTAAATACCATGAAAGAAATATCTGTGGAAGCTCCTTTTCTCTTAATCGAAATAAACATTCTTTATTATTCTGCCATATAAGAGAAATTTTCGAAAGCCAAATCTCAAAAAATTAGCATATAATAGATGAAACTGCAACTTGTTGGTAAGCAAAAGAAGAGAAAAGACAGGAAGCCCTCACTTCCTATGGAGATAAAAAGCTGTGAAACAAACAACACGATCTTAAATTTTCTACAAAATAGGAAATTAGATATTTTTATCTAGACAAGACTCCTACAGCCTACTATGCGGATGTGTCTAATCGTGAAAAAAATTAAAACGCCATTGATAAGTGGTACGTGACTTGTTCGAATTAATTATTTTGTGAATTGTAGATTCTCTTAATTATTGTTATTGCTGATTATTCTCCGTGCCTTTCTGGGAAATCGAGATTTGAAATCGATGGTTTTTGCTCCGGCAGCAGATCGTGGGCGTTCACGTATCTTACGTTGATGATAAACGTGAATTTGTTGTTCGATTTTGATAAAAAAATAATAATAGAGGTCATTAGGAGAAATCTGTACATTAATTGCATTATTGAAATATTACATATAACAGTCTCAAGTTTAAAAAGTGGAATAAAACAGAAGAGAATACATATTCGTTTTGATTGTATATTATCTTGAATTAATATTATTACCATACTAAATGCTCAATCACAAATTTTCATCATAACACTCATAAATACATAAAAGGGAAACCGAAAGCAAGCAAAATCAACTCGGAGGCAAATAGAACAAACAATAAAAAGCAAGGTATTGTTCCTGTAATAAAAGATCGCTTTAAGCCCCAATTCTTTGAAGTTAATATTTCCGCTCTTGAATTACTTTTTTCTATTTGCTCAAGATATTTCCCAGATTTTCTCATCTAACAATTACACACCGATAAAACTGGTAGTATTTGGTTATATCGCCGCTTTCATTGACGTGGATTATTTTATCAAATATTTCTCAATTTTATTACAACCTCGTACTAGTTGAGTTCAGTGATTCATTTTTTACCGTAACATTATTACAGTTTTTTTCACCGAACAATATTCACTTATTATGTTATTGTTTGTTCTATAACATAATTCATTGACTGTCAGTTTGAGATAAATTTTTTATTTTGTCAGATTATTAAAATTGAAAATGAGTTCTTTTTCCACTAGAATAGACATTATATCGCTCCAAAAAATAATAGAATATTTGCTCGAAGCAGAAGGTTTGAAAGTAAAGCTTGAACATAACTATTACAAAAATAAACCGAATAAAAAATAGAAAAGAAATAAAAAAAATATTATATCCAATAAATAAATTTTACATTCATATATTTAATTTTTTTCATTTGATTCACTGCCACCGACTGTTGAAATATCAGGATGAAAAAAGCCCATAAACTGATCACAATTAATTTTTTCCGTTTCTTCATATTCATGGCACTATCCCGAACAAAACTATCTACGCCCCACTAAATCAAAGTAGATTAAAGACACAAAAAACACCACCAACCGTTCCTATCTCCCAACTGTTCACACACAGGCCAGCCAACCTTCATAAAACAAAACACTTTTCATTTTTCATAGTTGAAAAGGGTGATAAATCCATTAAAACTATAAAAAGGGGTCTGTAATTGTGATATTCCGTTCCTATTCTCATCTGAAAGGGATAATTTCGAAATCGGGGGGACCAACAGTACGCACAGATGGCCATATGCAAATTTACATTATTCCCTACCCCTTGCCCCTCCTTACGCGAGCAGAAATTTGAATATTCGAACGAAGACTCGTGTGATACATATCGAACTGAAGGATTCGTGCTTTTTTACGGGGTGTAAAACTTGTTTGGCTGAATGGAAAGTCGTCATAAATCAGCTTTTGGAGTCTCATATTAAACATTTTTGTGTAAGGGATGATTTTTAGGGGATGTTGGTGGATGTTCAGAGGAAAAGGATGACTATTGCTCACAACGTGAACGATTTTTCGTTTTACCCGTTGCGAAAACTAAGTGATGATTTGACCTCAAAAGCAGCTATATCTGCGATAATGGAGTACCCCAAGGTGACCTTCTTGGGCCGATAATTTTCTCAATATAATACAATTGTTGGAAAACCAAAATCTTGCGTTGTTATTCAAATATCCGGTATTTTCTTAGTGTTAAAGTTGAATATTGAACTGGAGGCGAGCTGAACGTGACCAATAAGCAATATTCTAATTGTTTCTATGCCACCTACACCGGTTTCTGCGAATTTGGGGTCATTCTTCAAGCATCTGTACATTTCCGCTAACCTTTTCCATCAAGTCGATGCTGTCACGCTAAGAACGTTAATTTAACAACCTAAATTAAGCGAAGAAACATTTCGTTCTCCAAAACTCCGAAGTCTACCATCAATCAAAAGTTCATTAATACAAATTTATGTTGAATAATGCAAGAAAATCTAGAAAAAAAGCTATCAGCGTGTAAAATCTTCAGGTTTCGAGTAATTTTTAACGTTTTGACGTCAATGTTAATCAAGACCTGCTTAGATCGGGAGATTATAATTAAAACGGAATATGTTTTTTTGGGTTGGAATTCCCCGAAATTTGTTATAATAATTGTTTTTTTTCGTGTAGAAGTTCCAGGAATAGTGTAAATTATACGGAGGCATCTTTTGAGTATAAAGCTCTTAATCAAATGTGCGAAATAATTCTTTTTAATTTGATGGGGCCATAATAAATATTGTTTTTACCTTTCAAATAATACAAAATTCACGTTTTCTTCCGAAAAAACCTGGTACGTCGTGATCCATCAAGAACCAAGAATACATATACAGTGTGTTTGGTCACGAGTTAGCGATAATTTAAGGTCATTAAATATACCTAATATTATGGACAAAAACATCCAAATTTGGAAAGTTTGCCCCCTTAGTTTTGGAGTAGCCCCCATTTTAAATTTACATTTTTATTTTCGTTGACCCTTCCAAATAATATCGATTTTTGTGGACTTAAAGGTCCTACAGATTTGAAAATAATGTTTTTTGAAAGATGATACTACCACCTTTCATTGAAGTATAACAATATAAAAACATTCAACTTGATAACGCCATAAAAAAAATTCTTTGAAAAAGTTCATAGTGAAAATACGTACTGATTTTCTCAGTATATCCGCAATAGTACAAGAACTAGCACATTGAAGTATATTTTTTTTTCAATGATTCAACACGCAAGGACTCAAGCTACAAAACAACACACATCATTTCTGTAAGTTAGGTATATAATTTGAGAGTTATTGCTGTTCGAACATGACCCTTATGAATATTGGTAAAATAAAAAAAACCTTAGTACTGTACTTTCAATAATTTTCAATGATCAAACGCACAAAATTAATCATAAAAATTGCTCAAAATGGCCGCATCTGCTCTGTAGACAGCAGTGGCCTTCATGACGACCTGTCTTGTGTCTTTTGCTCGCGTAGTGATCATGTTCGAACAGCAATAACTCTCAAATTATGTAACTAACAGATATGATGTGAGTGTTTTTTTGTAGCTGATATCCTTGCGTGTTAAATCATTGAAAAAAATCATACTTCAGCTAGTTCTTGTACTATTGCGGATTTACTAAGAAAATAGGTACATATTTTTACTATGAACTTTTTCAAGGAATTTTTATGGCGTTACCAGTTGAAAGTTTTTTATATTGTTATACTTCAATAAAAAGTGGTAGTATCATCTTTCAAAAACATTTTTTTCACATCTGTAGGACCTTTATGTCCAAAGAAATCGATATTATTTGGAAGGTTCAACGAAAATAAAAAAGTAAATTTGTAATGGGGGCTACTCCAAATCTAAGGGGGTAAACTTCCAAGTTTGGGTGTTTTTGTCGATAATATTAGGTATTTTGATGACCTTAAATTATCGCTAACTCGTGACCAAACACACTGTATAAGAGATAAAGAACTTGCTAGTGACTGAAAATGCCACTTCCACAAACAAATAAACCTCATTACGATGTTCTTCACGTACAATCAGATGCCAGGCCAATAAATAATTTCTCGCTTAGAATTCTGTACGTTCCCAATTATGAATTGTTGGAATCGTGAAGGAATTAAATGAAAATTATGTTTTAAAAGGAAAACTTACTCATTTGTACATGATCCGCCTACGTACGCTTGTTTAATAAAAATTTTTTTATAGATTACACATCGATCGATAGCTATTATACGTTCCTAAACGGGCCGTTTTGGGGTTAGCATGCCGGAAACTGTTAAATGTTTAATTCAGATATTTTATTATTCGTTTTTTTATTGACGGTTTACTGCCGCGTTTCTTTGAATTCGAATTTTCGGGAATCGGGTACCTGCGACTATAAAAGAGTCACGGTGACATAAAAATTTTAGAATCGGTTAGGCCTTGGCCGTAGATATAACGGGTGAACCAAAAAATAACAATAAATGGTGTAGAATATATACCTATCAAATGATTAACTAAAATTTCAAATTGACAATTTTTAATTCACTTTTCCGTCATTATCCAAAGCTGAAATAAGCTTCATCGGAGTCCAATAAATATTAATAGAATAGAATTAAAAATATAAAATGAAATAATTTTTTTCATTTTTTCCAATTTTCTTTCACGTCAGTTCATTACAAAATATTCTGTAAAGAATAACGACCAATATCTAGTTAGTATACTATGAATACATGAAGAGTAGAAGAAATGTCAAAGCTACTTTTCGCAACAAAAAAAATTGGCAATATTGAAGGTCAATTCCTCCTTCATATATAATTCATATGCATTTATTCATATTAGATTCGATGAGCAGCTGGTTAACTATATTTACATAGAACAAAAATTAACTTATTGTCAAACATCGGATATTGATATTAATGATTCAGGAATATATTACATTGAAAAAAAATTACGTAATTTTTTCGTTTCCGCACAGCAATCAATATTTTCATGTATTTTCTTTATCCGAGTGATCTAAAATGAAATTCTTATTATTTTTCTCGAAGGAAGAAAAAATAATCGACTGTATTTAAATGAAGATGACGTAGTCCTATGGAAAGATTCCTCGAATGAAATTAACTCTCGATTCGAAATGATATTCGACAGCTAAATAAACATAATCTGCAATGATAATTTCAGCCATGACCAAAATCTTGAGCTGTAATTACCCAAAAATAATGATCCCAACAATTTAGATCACAGAATATTCTGAAGGTCTTCGACAATTATCTGATGATGTGAGATACTCTTTGAAACCGTTAAGAAGTTTACCTTTCGGTTTTCATTTCCTAGACGTGAATAATCTGGTTCTTTCGATGTTTGATACATTTGATTGGTTTCATCCAACACGTTTTGAAGTCAACCATTTGTAGATCTCAAAAACATCAGTGTTCCAATATTACAGTGGAACTTCCCTATAACGAACGTCTGTATAAAGAATTTCGTACAAGACATTGCACCTTGAATCCAAATTCCATGTTAAAAACACCCTCTAAAACAAAGCGAATTATCTCTATAACGAAATATTCAAAGAACATCACTCTTTGAATGGATATTAGTAAAAAGGTATAAGGGTGGATTTTTTCCGAAATTTTTCCGGACGTACGCAATAAATCCTGAACTTAAACTAAATCATTGCAGCGGGCAGAGAGATCCTTCTGAAACAGTTTTAAATACACCCCTGGCTGTTTGGTTTCGATCTAACCATTGCGCTAGTGTGAAAAGTTGTGCGAAAATGTCTAAAAGCAAGTGCTTAAGTTCGAATGATAAGCTTAAATTTATCAGTGAAGTCGACCGCTACATTGCCGACTATAGAAACAAATTTTCTGTATAACGAAATTTCTTTATAACGAATTTTGTTGCGGATTTAGCGCTTTCGTTATAGGGAAGTTCCACTGTCATATCAAGTTCAATCAGGATAAACTTATTCTTAACATTTTATAAGAAATATATAAACGTTTTCAGCGATGAAATATAAAAACACCAATCAAATTTTCTTCTCTTGATTTTCAAGACCATAAACAAACAACCCAAACGTCCCACACCATAGAAACGAAGCAACAGTTTCAAATAACCCTCAAAACCCCTAATCCCGAAAAACTCAGGCCGAAAAAGAAGAAGAAGAAAAAAGAAGAAGAACCGGACCACAGTTGATTTACAACAGCGCGTGGGCGTCAAGCTACGCGTCTCTGAAACTGCAAAAATACCTCTCTTACGCCCGATTTTTACTCCGTGGTAATTGAAATCGGTCATCTTCGGAGGCGCAGGACAAAAGGGCGAAACCTTCGTGCAATTAAACATTTTTAGTGTCGCTGATAATTTCTAATAAATATTAATGACGTAGTAAGTTATTGTTCTCGATTCTCTGGGGTGTGGCCGACTTCGATATGTGTACCATTAACTCTCTGCTATGTTGACTGCATCTGGTGTCTCGTATTGTACGGCCGCGACGTTGCCGGGTCTACCGGAAAAATCCGGGTTGGAGGGACTCAAATTTGACCTCGTCTTCAGGCGTTTTTCATAACTATTTGAGCTTAGAAAAATGACTCCGTTTGGCAGTTTTTCTCATTGAGTTTCGAGAAAAATTAAGAAATTTTCTGAGCTGACACTTCATTGTTGGAAAAATAAGGTTATTGCCTCAAAATTTTGTACAGGACTGGAATTGATACTTAATATATGAATGCAAAATCTTAGCAAGATCGGAAATATATTCTGGAAATTATTCAAAAAATGAAATATGTGAGAAAACGATATAGTAACTAAAAACATAAAAATTTCATGGTTTCGATTTCACAATCCTTTTGAAAATTTGCATTATCATTTATTTCGCCAATTTACATTCTCAAGTTTTTTTTGCATATTCAGTATAGGTTAATTTGCTCTCAAAATAAATTCTACTTGAATCAGATATCTTTTTGTGGAAATATAAGGATTTTTACAATATTCCGATTGAATTTTTTGTGGTTCTGTTAACACCATTGCCACGAAATTTGGTATAAGGCTTTTTATAAGTATGTTCAAGTTAATTTTGATCGTTTATTTTTGTCTCAGCTGTACGCCCTGTATTTTTCGGAAAATTTCTCTTAAATTCAGATGCAAACTTATATGTTTATATAATTCGAAAATAGAAGCCTATATTCGAATTTACTAGATTTTTTCTGGAGTTAGGAATAATACGTAATGAAATTTCATGCTTCGAAGCGTTAGACCTGGCAACCATGCACGTATCCATTCCATTCAAATTATTTTTGACGATTTAGTATTCGACCACGAGCTTGTACAGTTCATTCAAATTTACAGCCATACTGGGTGATAAAATAAACGACCAATAATCATTCATTCATTCAGGAATTTCGAAAATTGTATACGAGGGTGACTTAAAATTATTCACTTTGAATACTTTCTGAATATAGATGGAAAAATGACAGTGAAATTGAAAATAAACATCAGTTTTGAGGTAAATCCACAAAACGCAACTTAGATTAAAAAATAAATGTCTTTCACTTTTTGACGGATTCAACCATGAAAATGTTGTATAGTCCGTTCACGAAAGGTTGAGCCTTCGGTTGGCCATGGAAATTTGGCATATTCCACTGTGTATATTGAAATTTTAGGTTATGTAGTTTATTTTCTAGTCAAATTGATACGCAATGTTGTCAATATTGCATAGAGTTCTCTAATAACACGCAAGCTCGTCGGACGAAGCCTGGTACATTCGGCAACATTGACTTTATTTTACGTTATGACAGCAAATACTGCCAACTTCAGATAAATAAACAAACGCCTACTATGCGCTCAACCTTTCGTGAACGACTAAAGGTGCAAATATTTTACAACTCGACATTTTCAATTTTTTATGTTCTGGAGAGATCGGTGATAGAACTGACGATCAAATTTTTCCACTAATCATCACCTAATTTTCCATTCGTTAGAAAACGGTAAAAAGTTAACAATTTATTTATTCGGCTCCAATTCACTGGACATTTATCGTTTATAACTAAGCGTAAACACCTCGTCGGCCCATCACAAATGCTTACCAAATTCCTAATTGGTTCAAGAACCTATTGATGATAGTTGATGAAAACATCAAGTTGCCAACTGTCGCCTTTTACCCGGAATCTAACGCCAAAGAACTTAACGACGTTTCTATTAACGTGAGAACATCTTTAGGAACATAATCCTTTTTCGCGGAATCAAATTATTACGATCATAATTTTTATAACTGATCTATAAAGGACATAACAGAATACTAGTTAATGGCTTCATCGATTTTTTATTCATGGAATTAGATCTATAAAAATACGCCGATTTCAAGTTGACGGAATATTAAAACTATATCGGTTACTTACGATATACAGGGTGTTCCTAAATTGAACGTACAACGAAAAGGGGAGATTCCTGAAATGAGTTTAAGAAAAAAAAGTTCCATAAACATGGGGTCGGAAACGTTTCGTTTTCGAGATACAGAGTGTTGAAGTTTGAATTTTTTTCAAGTTTTTTTCTCATAGTATCTACACTTCACAAGATATTCAACTGAAATTGGCATAGATATTACATTTGAGAGTTCTCACCACGTGACAAGGCAATTTCGATAGAAGATCTACAGGGTGATATTTTTTCTGGAACACTGCCACCTGTTCTTCTGCAGAACTTTTTTTTTGGTGAGCAACTGTTAATTGAGAAAATGTAAAAAGAAGCTTTGTTCTTATACTAAACTTTTCGGTCTCTTGTAGTTTTGTCGTATCTACCAACGATTCGAGAAAAAAAATTTGAACGATTCTCTCGAAATCCTCGTGAAAATCTAAATTATGATGGGAAGACCACTTTGTAAGCTGTGGTGAATGAATTCAGTGTCAGTTTTTATGGAAATTTTCCTGATATTAGCGATGATTCATAAAGATTCGATAAACTCGTGTAATCAACACATGTTTTTCATTAAAACTTCAACACCCTGTATCTCGAAAACGAAACGTTTGCGACCCCATGTTTATGGGACTTTTTTTTTCTTAAACTCACTTAAGGAATCTCCCCTTTTCTTTTGTACGTTCAATTTAGGAACACCCTGTATAATTTATCGAGTGGAATTCTTCGAAAAATGACTTATATCATAGCGCTTTTTGGAACGAGGACTTTAGAATTTTGACAGTTTATTTTTGAAAGTACATCTGTCAGATTGGCTGTCATCTGTCACTAAAAATGACAAATAGAATGCTGAACAACAGTTACAAAAAATTATGAAATTATTAGAAAACGATGTGTTCTGACTACTCATAATAAGGTGGTCAAACTTGAGTTCTTCTTTATGGAAAGCTATAACTCTTCATGGGTGAACTTTCTTCGATAACCCCGAAGCCCTTTTCTTGCGGGACCCATAAAGAAGCCCCTGGAAACAAACAATTTCTTCCATTTGCCTCTAGATCGTAAAATCTGCGGAGTTTAACCTGAGGAAAACGATCTAAGATATTCAATATCTCGGAGACATGCTGGTTCTTCGGAATTTATAGGTTATCCATCAGGTACCTCTTTATTTATGCATAGACAAGACTGCCTACGTTGATGGTGGATTGAAGACTTCCTACAGTGATTTATCTCCGTTTTCGAGCTATGAAATCGTTTGTTTATCTTTGAGAATTCTTTGGAGGAATTCTCTGAGAACGATTTCCTTCAAGATGTGAAATGATCTTATTAGAATGGCTGTCTATGTGACAAATAAGAAAGGATGCTTCAAACTGCGCGTTTTTTAAGATTGAATAAAATATAGATGGCGCACTGATTTCTTTTGGGTATTTTGGCATTTCACAAGAAAATATTGATTTGATAGTGTTGCTGAAGTCCCTGAAATGTCCTCTAGAGTCTAGACGACGTTCATAATAAGTTGGAGTTGATGACTCCAATACATGGCGAATTTAACTCCAGGATTATCTCTGAAGGTGTATAAGGTTCAAATAACATCACTACCATAGACAAACTAAAATAATAGATGAGCCACTCGTATATTTCGCGCCATCTGTCGGAGGAGGATACTAATACACGAAAAAATTATTTTCAATTTGATAGTTAGATGTCGTTGCATTCATGGAAATCCTATCGAGAAAATAGTAAGTATGTAAAATCATTATTATCAAAAAACCTTTGAATTGTCAACTGACACAAGGAGTGGTTTGACACGTTCTTTTTGAAATATAATAAATTTCGATATGCCTGCAAGAGTGAAGACGTGCTGTGTTATTGGATGTGAAAATCGAGATGCAAGAAGGTAATTATAAAATATATATGTATATTCTGTTACCTATAAGAATTAAGATACTCGTAGTTTTCAAAAAAGTTTTTCATGTATTGAATAAGTTTAGTAGGTAAATACTTATATTTTGTATTATTGAATTCATTATTGTTAGTTTTTGAGAATGTTTTCAATGCAATTATTAATTTATTGATTAGATATTAATGAAATAAATCTGTATTTTCAATTGGTGATATCTATTTCAGTTAATAAATTTTTATTCTATCCAGAATTGATTATTGATCCTCATTTCTCGATTCCAAAAGAAAATCAGATGAAAGTTCGTTGCAGGTATTATTTTCATGAAAATAAATTTCCTCACTCATCGATAACTTGCACGAATCCATTTCTGATTTCCTTTTGGAAATTGAATTTCTAAAAAACTTTTTGCCTCTTGTATATGGGCGTACCTACCTATTCAAAAGATGCACTACAGAATTCTTTTTGAGGCAGATTTACGATACAGATTCCTTTTTCAATTGAGCTTTTTTCACGAATTAGTAATGTTGTACAAAAACAGATGTCGTTGAAGCTTGTTCTACCAGTGTCTCATCTATTCTCCGTTTAGTTAGTCTATGATCACTACATAGTATAAAAACAAAATCGCTTTCTCTGTCCCTATGTCCCGTTGTAAGCTTAAATCTTTGAAACTACGCAACGGATTTTGATCCGTTTTTTTTAATAGATAGAGTGATTCAAGAGGAAGGTTTATATGTATAATAACATCCATTAAATAGTGGAAAGTACTGTTATTTTTGAGGTTTCTAATGTGATGTCGTAAATAATTTCATTTCGTGCGAAGCCGGGGCGGATCGCTAGTATGAACTAAAAACCATTAGAGAGTTTGTACAGTCTACAAACTTATTTATGAATTTTCCTCGCTATGAAACCCCCCATAATAATACTTGATTTTTCCTATTGTGAAATTCCATTGACGCCATTTTTCAATATAAATGATTGAATGTTCATTTCATTATAAAGAAGAAGCTATGCCGTTAATAGTGGAAAATAACATCAGGCAAATGACCATCACGACCACGCTTACAGGATCATATATTTTCAAAGAAATTTTCCATAACCAAATCCAAAGTGGCTGCCCTATGTCCTCGAAGGCCTCACGAATTCTATCTTTGAGGTCTTGAATCGACACTGGGCTATTGGCGTAGACCTTCTCTTTCACGTGGCCCCAAAGGAAGAAGTCGCAAATTGTTAAATCACAAGATCTCGGTGGCCAATTGTGATCACCTATTCGAGAGATAACACGGTCCAGAAACTTTTCATACGACGTTTCGATAAATTTGTTGACATCATCAGGGCATAAAATACGAAGGTTCTCCACAATTATCAGCAATAACGCATTTACTTCAGTGGCGTTCGAAACTACGACTTCAACTGAAGCATCAATCTTCTAAAAATCATCACGGTTGTCCAAAAAAACTGTGAGAACTCAAATTAACCGTTTCCTGGTTCTTCCTGCCTCCGTTTTTTCCAAAGTTATCTCGTTTTACCCGTTTCCGGCATGTAAAGAGTCCAATAAAAAAGATTAAGTCGCCCAAAACTACGGTCGCAGTTCTTCAAACTAGTACCATTTATATGTAAATGGTCGGCGATTAGATCTCGATGGCTGGCTACCTATAAAACAGAAGAAGATCAGCGGTAACAGTTGGGCGGCAGTCTGTCGGTATGTACCATAGGTGGCCGAGAAATTTATCGATCGAGGATATATTTTCGAATTAGCTCAAATGTCCACTAATTAGCGCTTAATCGAACAGATTTGTTTGTCTAATATCGTGTTTCTTTATGTTAGATTAATTTCTCAATTATGAGCGAAGCCATTAGGAGTTTTTTCGACCAATATCGGTTTTGACGAAGAGTTTGTTGACTTTTTCATCACGCGGATTATTGCTGAAAAATTGGCATGCTGAATTAGGAAGGTAATAAACTTCCATTTTTATTTTTTCGGTTACTATTGTCCCATTTTTTCATTCAAGATGATTTTAAATTCGTAAATTCTAGTTCTCTAGAAATATCAAGTTGTTCAATAAGTTCTGCAGGAATAAAATAGGGCGTTGCTACTAAAGGGTTTTCCAATATGTTATATTGAATAGCCTGCTATTTCGGTAGATGTCACGTTTGAAGCTATCATTTTTCGACATTTGACAAGTAGAAACTACGCCATTAATAAAAATGGAACGATACACGCTTCAAAAACGCATTGAAATTATTAAAAATTCACTATAAAAATGGTGAAAATTTGGCAGAGACGGTTCGTAAAACTCGAACATTTTTGGGTCGTCGTGAAGCACCTTGTCGGACCGCAATAAAGAAATTGGTGGAAAAATTTGAGCTGTTGGGACAAGTTAGTGATGTGAAGAATAAAACCCGTGCTCAAGAACAGCCGACAATATTGCTGCTATAGCAGAAAGTGTTGAAGAAAACCCAGGCTTGTCCATTCCTCGTCGTTCTTTGGAATTAGGAATTAGAAAATTGGATAGTATTGATCCGGACAAGTTTACTTTCAACAAGACGGCGCTACGTGCACACTAGCAACGAAACAATGCTCTATATGCTTCCAAATCTGAGCACCTCTGGTAGGGTAAAACCGGATAGATGCCTCAGTTGGATAGATGCCCCATTTTCGAAATACCTAACTTCCGAAACATGTATCAAAAAATTAATTTATAAGTAGCTGCTACAGTCACCTGGACCTTAGTTTTGTAAGGGTTATTGTAAAGTGAAGCCGTTTTTCGATAGTGTGTGCGATCATCTCAGCAGCGAAGTTCACAAACATGCCAAACTTTTAGAGGAAGGTATTTGCCGCTGTATAACTTTTGAAGTGGTATTAAATTCATTATTTTTTTTATTACGCCAATACAGTGTTTCATTGAGTGTACATCTGAGTACAAATAGTTTTTGTTTTCTTCTTAATTTATTAAAAAAAACCTTGGGCACCTATCCCTATCGAAAAGGATAGTTGCCCTGATTTTTGAGGTATAGGTGCCCCATAGGACATCTAAACTAAACCCATATCTTCTCAGCAGATTTTCGATTCATTGTGTTATTTGATTTTAAACTTGATTCCTGATCATTTTTGTTGAGACTTATTATTTGATTATTTCATCATGAATGTGTGGAATAATGCTTCATGTAATATAAAGAATGCAACTTTTCGTTTAATATATGCTTTGAAATTCAATTAAAAATGCACAATTGTTGTTAATTCAATCCATGTTACGTCCATAAAGTTGAAAATCTCATTGTATTTTTTTGGGTTTTTGATTCACACAGTATGAAAGGCATCTATCCTCCCAGTATTTTCATGGTGGGGCAACTATCCATACTTATAGGCAACTATCCCCAAAAAAAGGGTTCTACAAACATCAAATTATTGTGCAATTTGGGATTGCTATGTCAGAGAAAGTCTCAGTATTCCAAATCAAATAATGGGGCTTCCTACACTCATTGAAATTACACATATAAAATCAATATTTCAAAAATATGAAATATGAAATTCAAAATGTGGGGCATCTATCCGGGTTTTCCCCTATATCTCAAAACACTCTAAGGGACCCCGCAGACTGCAGACTTTTAATCGGCCGATAGTTTAGTCAGGTTGGGCTGAAAATGCGCATACCGAGCCAACTTAACAAGTTTGCTCGGTGTGCGCACTTTCAGCCCAACCTAACTATACTATCGGCCGATAAAAAGTCTGCAGTCTGCGGTGTCTCTAAATGTGAATGAAATCAGTCAACAAGTTGTAGAGAAAGCAATAGTTACTTCAACACAGAAAAAACTGCTATAGTTCTCGTAAACGCCGAGCGCAATTTCCATCAATTCAGAACGGTCGTAAACATCTCGCTTTGTGAATAGACACAGGCCCATATGTCACGCGAACGGGCGAACAATCGAAATCGTGTCACAGAACAACCATTAACATCATAACCTCACATTTCTACAAATGACGCGGAACATCGAACAAAACAATCGACGTTTTTTATACCGCGCTCCGGCCATTGTCGAGTCGAGAGGGCCGAAAAATCCAGAGAGAAGTCGACGATTCTATGAATAATTATTCCCGGCACCGGTGCGTTAATGACTTCAACGTCAGTAATTTCAATATTCCCCGTAATTCGCCGAATGAAATTGATGATTGTGTGTCCGACGGAGTAAAAATTCATTGTATTTAAATATGTGTGTTCGTTTCGAAGTTTTCGATCGCCCGAACACAGAGCTAGATGATTAATGATATGCAAGCAACAATGAGTATAATGCAGCTCCGGCCGTGGAACACAGAAGAATCCATTTTTGTTATTTTAATTTTTCCGGTTGGCAGAACTGGACTCGGGGCATAATTAATACGAGATATTTTAATGATTTTCAATAAATCAAGCCGACTTTGACAATAAACTATCCGTCTTCTGTGGCGGATCCACCGAGTACGATATTACCTCCTCTTTTTCTTTCTTTCGCGAAACAAAGAAACGCGTTTCGGTCGGACGGATATTTATTTCTGTGTCTGGGCTGCGTTCCCTGACGATTCGCAGCGTTGATTATATGGTTTTAGGCTCTCTCTGCGCTTTTTGTTTATTGAATTTCGTTCACTGTTATCCTCTGGGGGAGGTAATACTTCCATTTGCTCTCTTTGCCTCCCGATCGAATTATAAGAACCGATTTAGATCCGGGCACTGCGTGTATCAATGCTCCTTTGACGTTTGCCGGGCGAAAACCGCAGCGACCACAGAGTTTAATTGTTATCGGACTGTCTTCTTCTTTATCAGCCCGAGGCAACCCAAGACCATCCATCTTTCCCGTATAGATTAACCAATCATCTGGTGCAAAATATTAGTCCATTTTTTCTCCATCGGTAGTTTTACAGTCACTCTTCAAAATGCACAACTATGACACTGATTCTCTATGCTCTCAACTGACTGGAGCATTTTTGTCTTCATTTTAAACGAAAAGAACTATGGCAATCAAGAATATAATAGTTTACGCCCACACTTCTGATTTATCGCCGGTTTGTTATACCTTTTAACTTGATGATGTCTCAATCGATTCTGGTGAAAATTAAATTAACAAATGAACAGTTATCTCTAGCATCCGAAAATGTATGAATCATCAAAATCAATTGAGTTGAACCTAAGATATGAAAGCATTCATGTGGGCGTAAACTTGAACCTTTAGATGCCTTTGTAAGAGATTTCTGGTTGAATGAAAGAAATATTTTTTTCTTATATTCCATGTTGACTTAAGAGTGTTTGTTCCACTTTTAAATCAAGTTGAATTGCAGAATTGCAGTCTTCAATCGAATAGACCACTACAAAATAGAGATAAGATAATTCACGCCCACACTTTACTTGTACAACCCAGTCCACCCCTGGTAAACTGAACAAACTAATTGAAATTTGAGTGCGGTGATTTAAGAGGTCCTAAATACTATTAACCATATCAAATTTTCATCAAATTATATCGAGTAGTTTGAAACTTATTCCACTAAAATGGATTTCCAGTGGCGTCATTTAGGAGGTCGTATCTTGGTAGGGAGGGCCGCTAGGAAAAACATTATGGGAACTTGTCATCTTCATTTTTTCTGTTCTATCTGAATCCGAGAGATTTCCCACATTTTCCGGGACACCCTGTATATCTCAACGTATAAGATATTCAATAATGAAATAGAACAATCGAATCAATAGCTTTGGGCCTAAATTGTCGAATCTTTTCCACCGAATATTCTTAATTTTAAATTGAAAAAATCGTCCTGACTTTCAACCGCGCGTTAATCGGCTTAAAAGAACGAAATAGAAGCGAGAAGTTCGGTAAGAATTCCGGAGAATTTTAATTCCTAAGAATTAGAGTGACGTTAACGAGTAACTCGAGAAAACGATAATTGAACAGCCGAGTTGATATTTTCAGCGAGAAACGAGTGAAACACCTAACCGTGAAAAAAATTAAGGCGAGAGCCGTAGTTTTATAACGTTAATAATTGTAATTAAGGACAGTAGATGGCTTCAAGACGAGGTTAAATGATGAAATTTATTGAATTCATTACGGGAACTGCGTCCGCGGTAATGCCTAAACTTATATTTATCTCTCCGATATTTATTTAATGTTTTCTGAAAATGATATCAATTAGTTGACGTATGCAAATTGTTTTGGTATCTACGAGGACGCCCTTAATGGTGATGCTTCCAAAGGTCGTACATGTACGTTTTGTAAGAAACTTACGGAAATTTATGAGTTTACGCCCACATTAACGCTCGAATATCTCAGCTTCTACGCCACTGATTCGGATGATTTATACATTTTTACACGCAGGAGACCATTGTTGACTATTCAGTTGAATTTCATCGAAATCGACTGAACCATCACAGAGTTAGGTGGCAATAATCAGTGACAAATAGGAACTGTGGGCGTAAACTCTTATAACTTTGGTTTTTATTGTTCTATTCGGTTAAAATCAAGATTGATGTTCTTATTTCGCGGAAAAAGTGAAATCAGTTCATATTTTTCCTTACAAATGCCTGTTTTGTAAGAAACTCACAGAAATTTATGAGTTTACGCCCACATTAACGCTCGAATATCTCAGCTTCTACGTCACTGATTTCGATGATTTATACTTTGATACACGCAGGACAACACTGTTGAGTTTTCAATTCAGTTTCACCAAAATCGATTGAAACATCACAGAGTTAAGTGACAATAATCATGGACAAATTGGAACTGTGGGCGTGAACTGTTGAATCTTTGTTTTTTTATTGTTGTATTCGATTGACACGGAGTCTGCTGTTCTAATTGTACGCACAAAGTGAAATCAGTTCATTTTTTCAATGTAAATGCTCAAGGCAAAACAGAATTTGAAGTAAACTAGTAAGTCTTAAATGGTTTAAGTTTACGCCCAGATAAATGCGTATTTGTGTCACGTTCTACCAAACTGACTTCAATGATTTATACATTTCTAAATTGAATGAGAAGGTAATCAAATTTTACCTTTCATTTGATCTATCACAATCCATATATTCCTATTTGAAAAAAAGGAGGGCGTAGGGGGTGAGAAATTTCAAATTCAAACAAGATAGGTAGACCAACTTTTGAAATTACAAATCCCTGGATTCGTGAATTTCCCTTAGTAATAATTTGTAAAAGAATAATTGAAAAAATGAAGTAGATGGTTTGAGGGGCGTAGGGGGTGAGAAATTACACATTCAAAAGAGCATGGGGTAAATTACTTTCGAACTTAATCTACGGGTGCAAGGATTATCCTCCGGAACAATGAAGAGCAAAAAAAATTGGCATTCAATGAAAGAAAACTTAAAATTAATATTTAACTCATCTTTGGTTTTTGTAACAATCAAGGAGACGAAATGAGGTTAAATTTGACATAACCATAGAAAACTACGCCTTTTTATCGACCAGCTTCAAAAGACCCTTAACAGCTAATCAACATGCAATAAAAATGCACTTTAACGTCCATCATTTTTTCGAATAATTCTGGTCCTTCGGGCCGGATAGGAGATGAATAAACAAAGTGAGCTGGGGGCGCAACGCTCATACATTTTAGCCAGAGCCAACTCGATGAAACGTTGTCCATTGTGCCCGCAGTATCTACTACAATGTTAGTTCCCATTTTGTCCGCAAAAAAAGCGAAAGACAAGAGTCGTAATTTATACGGAGAATTGAATCGTATACATTCAGCGTAGAGATAAACTAATAAAATAGAAGTAGAATAATAAAACACAACTAGTAACATTAAATCATATTTTCAATAAAAGCAATTTTTCCATGGACGTGGAGCAAATTTATTGCCGAAAACCCATAAAAGTTTATATCTGGGAAGATTGTAAATTCTCCATTCAATAAAATATAACATTTCAAACTGGTCGAGCTATTAGCTGATACTTGGTTATCATCTTGCTGCCATTATGATTGTGAAGATTTAGATATGATGTGATGTAAGAAATATTTGAAAAAAAATTGTTGCTTTACCATTGTTTGTGTTGTATTAATTAATGGTGTTATTGCTTCATTTTATGCTATTTCTTGCTTGAAGAATATTTTCATACGCAATGAAAAGGAAAAAAAATTTAAAAAAAAGCCCTGAGCAGAAGCTTTTTAGCGCTCATTCTTAGGTGGAGCAATAAGACTATTAACTCAAAATTTTGTATGGGATTTGAGATTGATACCAAATATATAAATGCAGAATCTCAGCACAATCGGAATTATATTCTGAAAATTAAGAAAATGAAATATGTTAAAAATATGAAAATGGAAAAAATTAAAGTCTCGGGTTCTGATGATGCCATCTTCTTGAAATTCTGCATGAACATTGAGAATCTCAGTTTTAATTCACAAAATAAATTTCACTTGAATGGGTTATCCTGTTATGGAAATATAGGGATTCTTTTTCAATATTCCAATTGAATTTTCTATGGTTCTGTTTACACTATGACCACAAAGTTTTGCAGGAAGATTAAGTATACAGTCTTCATTCACAACAAAAAATTCACTTGAATCGGATATCCTGTTATGGAAATATAAAGATTTTTCTTTTCAATGTTAAAATTGAATTTTGTATGATTTTGTTACCACTTTGGTTATAAAATTCTGTATGAACATTCAGTGTATCAATCTTTATTTATAAAATAAATTTTATCTGAATCGGATATGCTTTTTATGGAAATATGAAGTTTCTTCTTTTCAATATTCCAATTCAATTTCCTATGGTTCTGTTCACACTATGGCCACAAAATTTTGCATGAAGCTTATTATGAGCATCTTGCATATGGACGCAGCATTTCATTTCGATGGGTTTCGTTCTGTCTGAGATATTGATGGACAAAAATTTTGTATGGCCATTTATGGAACACCCTGTATGATTTGACTTGTTAACGAACTAAACCGAGCCATTTGCGAACCGAACATACCCTGAAAATTTCAAGTCTCTAGGACAATCCCTTCGAAAGTTATTGTGCTAACGGACAGAATTGAATTTAACCACGAATTCGTCATCAAAGAGTAAAACCCTATAGTTTGAGATCATTGTCGGCTCAAAATTCGAAAATTACAGACATTTGGGCAAAACGATATAGCACTGGTTTAAGTAGGACGAGCGCTCAAAAAATATTTGAGAAAGCACCGAGATGGAATTTTTGAGTAATTGTTCATTTGGGAGAAGGATCATTCAAATTTGAATTTTCTGAAATTTATTCTTCTAATTGTGTCCATCAACTCACTTTATTTCTTAGAGATTTTTTTCTTTCGTTTGAATGATGTCATGTAAAATTTGTAGAAAATGATTTCGAATTCAAAGAAGCATATAGAGAGGCCTACTTTCGAAATTGCAATACGAAATTGCCTAAGTGGATTTCCCTTAGTAATTAGTGAAAAAATAGTGTACCAACATAACAAGGGGGAGAGAATTCAAAAAAGCATAGCTTTGAAATGGAAAATCGACGGTTGCGAGAAGTTTCCTTAATAATTCTTCTTACAAGATTTATTGATGTGTTTCGTTACTTTTTTAGCACGCTGTATATGATTTTTCAAGATATGTTCCAAATTCACTTAACAATAAAAAAACTGATAGCTCATGCCAATTGAATGAGACTTTTCATAATGAGTAATATTTCTATTTGCAGCAATTTCCCGAATATTTATACAGAATAATAATTTTTTACACTGAAAATTCGTCATATGAAAATATCGGAACTAAAATAAAAACTAACAATGACTCAACGTCCAAAGATCCTTTAAGGACACAGTCTGGAGTACAAAATTACCAGAAAACCAATAAATTATATTTTATGACTCATTCAAGCGACAGAAAACTCAACGTTCGAAGAAACCTCGAACAAACTAACACAATTATTGAGTCTAGAACAAATCCGGTAAAAATTCCAATAATTCCAACTATTCAACGGTTTAACTAAACGATTATTCGTCGTCAGAATTATTTTATTTTTATTATTGGAAACCCGAGTAGCTATACAATAATAAAATACGCTAACAGATAGCAATTCTTGAAATTGCTTAGTGCAAATAATTCACTGTAGGTGACAATAATGTTTTCGCAATTTTTCCATTATTGTCGCTTGAATGAATTAAATGGTAGAGTCTGTGTAATGTTGAATAATTTGTTATTCATTCAAATGAGATTATTATAATTGTAAAAGCAAAAAATTGAGAATTTTGAGCGCTTGATGCTAGGGGAACATCGTGGCTATCGTTTTGAGCCGGGAGTGGTCTCACTGATGAAGAATCTGAGGTCAGAAGTGATTCTGTCCGGTCGTCAGGTCGTGAACATGATAACTCACGAACGGATGGAGTTAGGGCTTTGAAATTTTGACGTTAGTTTCGGGACATAAATGCCATGTTTCAGTTCGTTTACGGGCAAAATCGGTTCAGTGGTTCCGGAGTTATTGACGTTTGAAATTTTTCACTATTTTCTCGATATTTCCGAAACCACTTATCCCATCAATTCGAAATTTGGTACATAGGAGGAGAATAAAGATGCTCAAACACGTGCTAAATTTTGCGAGAATCGTGCCATTAGAAAATTGAAAAAAAAAATCGTTTGTGCGATGTTGACCGACGAATTTTTGATCAGTTTAACTCTTGAAAGGAATAGGGATAGCGAATTGAAATTTTCACAATAGACTTGAGACTTCTATAAGTCCACGTTCTATTGTTGGGACAATAAGACTATTACCTCATAATTTAATATGGGACTTGAGATTGATACTAAATATACAGGGTGTTTCCTAAACATGCGGCAAAAATTCAGGGGATCGTTCCTTGGACTATTCTAAGAATATTTTGTCTTTTGATGATTTTTGAAAAACCTCTGTTTCGAAGATACAGAGGAAACAAAATTTTAGATAATAACATTTTATTATGAAAAATTACATGAAAATTCAACTTAACCTACAAAAACTGTTGAAAATGACTACCTCTAGCCATAATAGTCAAAGATAAAATTTTACTTAATTGCTAATACATCACAAAACGAATTCAAATAAAAACCGTGTTTAATCTGTATTCCTTTAACATCTGAACTTATCAATTTTAAGTCAAAAAACTGGCCGTTTTTAGTAATTGGAATGTTGTTAAACAAATTTAAAAATAAATTTTACCTACTTAGTAAACACAGTGCGATACGCATTTTTATTTAAACTATTATTAATTTTAAAAATATGAAAAATGTTGTTCGATCTGTATCTTCGAAACAAAGAGGTTTTTCAAAAATCATCAAAGGACAAAGCATGCTTAAAATAGTCCAAGGAACAACCCCCTGAATTTTTGCCGCATGTTTAGGAAACACCCTGTACAAAAGCAGATTCTCAGCACAATTGGAATCATATTCTGGGAATTATTCAAAAAATGAAATTTGTAGAAAATCAATAATACCAATTTTGATTCACAAAATAAATTTCACTTGAATCGGTTATCCTGTTGTATGAAAGTATAAGGATTCTACTTTTCGATATTCCAATTGAATTTTCTCTGGTTCTGTTAACACTATGACCACAAAATTTTGCATGAGGCTTATTATGAGCATCTTGCATGTGGCCGCAACATTTCTTTTCGATGGGTTTCGTTTTGTCTGAGATATTGAGGAACAAAAATTTTGAATGGCCATATTTTATGGAACACCCTGTACGATTTGGCTGTCTCACAAACTTAACCGCGGCATTTGAGAGCCGAACTCTCCCTGAAAATCTCAAGTCTCTAGGACAATCCCTTCGAAAGTTATCGTGCTCACCGAATAGAGCTAAGAACTTGAAATTTTCAGGATAGGTTTGGGATCTGAATATCCCATTTAAGCACGATAGCGGGCCAAATCGGTTGGGTAGTTTCGAAGTTATTGTCACTGAAATATTTCTCTTATTTTATTCAACAAGAACTATTCCAATAATAATTAAACCTCACCATTGAACAAATAACAGTGAAAACTCTTTCAACTACTTCGAGATCACCAATATCGATATTTCCAGTCATGAAACAGATCGTTAAGCCTAGAGTACACCGCCTATAGATCTCAGATGTCGCCAGGCACCAACGTGTACACGCAGCATTAAAACAGCGCATCAATAACGATTAGCAAGCGTAAAACAAAATAAAATCGTCCTATAAGCCCAATTAAAAAGCTATTAAAACGTTTTTTTCGCGTATCTACGGAAAAGCACGCTCTAAACGGTGCCCGTCAGAAAATGAGTAAATTAATTTAATTTTTTTAGCCGCGTGGCTTTACGTATATTGATAGTTTCGCAGCGGGAAATTTCCAGGAAGCTAATGGATGGAAATTACATGTTTTTCCGAAGTATTAAGAAATGTAATTAAGCGAAATCGACGGGATCAAGTAGGTGTTAAATTTATCGACGGTTTTTTGTCATGGTTTTGTTTACACGTGTGGCATGGAGGAATTTTTAGAAAATTGGTGTTTACAGCGGAAAATTAGGGGAATTTTTGTTGTCGTGGGACACTGACAGTCATCGTTATTTACGGATTTGGACCCTATGGAATAAACTGAATAGTCCAAAGATAGAATATTAGAGAAATACACCCACCGGCAAAAACTTGTTCACCTAAAATTATGTAGAAGTTTGTTGTCCAAGAACTTTCCTAATTTTTTACACATTTCAATTGCTTTTATGCCAAATGGTGGGTGCATTCTTTGGTATTAGAACGAACTTCAGAAATTTTTTGCAAAAACTTGGATACAGGGTGAAAAAAACAGGTATTTGTGTACTAATTTCTCTTTAAACTTTGTATGAATATACTATCAGCATTTATGAAAAACTTTTCTGAAGTTTGTTATGAAAATCGGAATTAAGACATCCAACCATTAAAGAAAATATATTCAGTATGCAGGCAGTAATTTCTTAAATTTTTCGTGTAAAATTAGCATTCAATGCCTACTATTACATAATGAAGAGAAATAATGAATGAATTGAAAAAATAATCATTATTTTCGGAAAATTAAGTATCATTTATTAGGAATACCCGTTAAAATGTTATTACAAATCAAATCAATTAAAATTGGAATATTAATTCCATAAATGAATAGAATGAAACCACTACTTCCAAGGATATTCAAAGTTAAAATATCTGCCCACCAAAGATTTAAAAATTGATACATAAAATTGTCTCATATTTTGACGAACAATTTGAAACTATTCATTGAATAACTTCCTACAAAATATATTCAAAAATATAAAATTCTATTTATAATTCGAAGGATTTTGTTCTCGCTATATCCTTGACACTTTTCCATTTAAACAACTAGTATTTTCTTCATTTCAATATCCTGTTCGTTGTAAAACTCCGAAGTTACGTAACAAAACACGAATCAATGTTTTTAAAGCGGTATATTCATACAAAATACAACAAAAAATACGAAACGATTAGTCAAAAATCGAACGAGGTAAAAAAAAACAAGAAAAAAGTCAATTTAAAAAGAGAATAATTGGTTTCTCGTTCGAGACCATGAAGTTATTTGTCCGATTAAACTGGTATATAGTAGGAATGTAATAAAAACGCAAAATAAGCACATACCTGTAATAAAATTACGAAGGACCACTGTGTCGATTGACAAACAGCCAAAATTAAACAACAAATTCTTGTTTACCTTACGCTTCGAGAATATAACTTATTTTGCAATTGACGAACGCGTAGATTTTGCAATTCTTAGAAATAAGCAGTTTTTTCGTTGAAAAATTCGTGCTGAAAATTCGATGAAACCGATTTGGACTTTGAACGTGACGAAAAAATGTTCGATTAATTGGTGGAATGCGAGAATAATGGCGTCGTCGTTTGTTTTTTATTGAGTGTCCAATTACAACGTCATGTAGGTATTCGATTTATTTCCGAAAATTGGAATTTTTTTAATGGTTATGGTTCAAGAAACTAGTAAATATTTTTTTACGGTAGTAAAAATTGTTGTGTCTAATTTTTCGATGTGCCCCCACTTTCCAAAATTTTTTTAATACTTTTTTCAATTGGTTCGGGTTCGACAGAATGTTATATGTAATATGTTCATGTGCCCCCTTTTCCAAAATTTTTTGAATTTTGTTTACGTTGCTTTTTTTCATTTCAACAAAAGTATTGGAATGAAAAGAGCATTTTCGTTATTCTTGAATTTAATCGATCTAAATTATACATTTTATTAGTTTGTTTTGTAGAAATGCTTCGCGTCTTATAAGAAAATAATTATGAGCTCATTGGTTTCCAGGCCCTTGAATGAATATTTATCTGTTTTTCAATATCGATGTGATATAATTTACATGAATTTTTATTGGGTCAATTTACATAAATATATGTATTGATATTTTTGACTCTGGAATATTTTTGTTGTGAAATAACACGTTTTATGGGTACCAATATTTAAATGAAATATTAATTTTCCCACCCAATTTTGAATGTGTTTTCACTTCGAAAAAGTTGTTGTAATGTTGATCCCACTATTAATTTTCAAGGGCCAACTTTTCTAGTAATAATATTTTTTTTCAAATTAGGATGATACCAATATTCGAATTAATTTTTTCAAATATTTTCAATTGAATGAAATGTGATTTTTATTTGTTTCGTGAATCCATTTTGTATATGAATGAAATGCTTACTATGAGATTTTTACGTAACCCGAATGAATTATTTTCTCTCTAGTAATGAATGAAAAGATAAAACGTTTTATTAATCAATAAAAATATTCATCGGTATTTTTATTGTGTCTAATAATACTTACATTCCATGATTTTAGTTACCTAATAATTAATGCATTAATTTATATCAATTCTTTTATGAAAACGATAAATCAATTAATTTTTACTGGACAACTTATTGAAATATGATTTTTGACATTTCTGTTGAACATTCTCGAAAATTTAGGTATTTCGAAACGAAAAATTTGGATATTTTCAAAAAAGTCGTGACGTTTAGCCAACAAAAACATGTAGGTATATCGCACAATTTTTGAAGATACTCCTAGTTAATGAAAGAATAACACTTCAGTTTATGTTTTAATAATGAGCAATAGTTTTTTTCAAAGGAACTAGATGAGATTTACATCTTCATTGAAGGAAATGAAAAAAATATGAGTAAATTGAATGTAGAAATAAAGCATTGTGAAATTCTGCAAATGAACGAAAAGTGAAAAAAACAACAGTACCAACCTAAACAATTATTAAAGAAAGAAGAACAATTCAACTATTCATCTTATTTTAGGTTCTTTTCACGAATTTGTAGGAACAAAACGTACTGAAAGAATCAACATCGACAATAAAGTTCTTTGACGTCATTTCAAACTTTTCCCGATCAAATTTTACCAATTCGACATCTTCAAAAATTACCTTTCAACATCCACCAGGACGCGAGCTACCATCTCCAGAAACCACCTCGAAGAATCTTAATCCACACGCACAACAATCGTACATATAAACAAACCAACCAAACAACACCAAAAGTCAAAAATAAAGTAAAAAAAAACCTCCCCGCAACGCTCAGTCACCAAAAAATCCGTAAAACAACACGGGCGTAAAGCTCGGAACACACGACGCGACTCGTTCACGCAACACGCGTGCAGTCTTCAAAAAGGGTTTCAAAAAGAGCGCCTCACTTAACACGCTTCAAGGGTTGTAAGTGACGTAACAGCGTTCACAGGTAGAAATCTACACGTGAAGTCACAGGGCGCGACTGATCGAGCTGTAGTCTCGCGTCTACATCGCAGGCTCCCCACCAGAAAGCGTGCTACCCCCACCACTTTATCTCGCACGATTTTGGACTCGACGAGCTGTCGCTATTGGTTGATTGTGGCCGTGGGAGAGGGAGAAGGGGCGATTTTTGACATTTCGTGCGTAAATCTCATTTGAGTTTGCGAAAAACGGATTAAAGAGGGACTTATTGAATCGTACGAGATTGCGAGACTTGGTTCATTCAAAAACGGACGATGGGGTTTGGTTCGCGAGTGTTAGGTGGACAAGGATGGGTGACCAGGATCTTTGATTGATCTCGGTCGGACGGATCTGGGTTTATGTGGGCGTTTCTGAGATTTATTGGGTTTTGGGTGATTGATTTCCGATTATTGAGACTCTAAAATTTAGGGAATTTTGGTTCAGTTTCTTTGCTGGCCAAGAAGGACCTTCTTTCGATTCATCCAAGCTACTGGCTCTAATATCTATTGAAATATATTCTGGGAGGATTCTGCATTTCTAAAAAACTTTATAGGTTTTCACTCCCATTTTCTGAAGCAGAAGTAATTGGAAATTTTTTAATTAAGATGAAGTGCTCCTGCGAAAATCTTTGCACTTAGGCACTATTAGTCAGGAGCAAATTGGTTTTGAAAAAATGTTGCCTAACAGTAAAACTAAAAAGGAAATGAATGAAAAGGATAATGTAACGTTTCGGTGTCTATATCAGACACCTTCTTCAGACAACTTGTAAAATCTTCAGAATTCTATTTTGTTAGATCAAGTTGATAATTTGGCGAATTGTTCTGTTGGAATAGATCGTATTTGGATTGGTTCATTGAAGAAAGAAATTACATTAGGAGATTTCAAAATTAAATAAATCAACATCTTTATGTGTTTACAACTTTCAATGTCAATTAGACTGCAAATGAAAAACACACATTTCTGAAGATTTTACAAGTTTGTCTGAAGACACCGAAACGTTACATTATCCTTTTCATTTATTTCCTTTTTTCAGTTTAACAGTTATTCGCCAATTTTTTCAAAACCAATTTGTTCCGACAAATGAGAGCAAAAATTTTCGCAGGAGCACTTCATTTTAATTAAATTTTTTTTAATTATTTCTGTTTCAGAGACTGGGAGTGACAACCTATAAAGTTTTTTAGAAATACTGACTCTAATATTGAAATATTATTTAATGTTTCATCTTCAAGAATTTCCCGTCAACTACTGGCTCTAAAGCACGAAAATTAAAGAACAGTTATAACTCAAAGTGGGCCAAGAATGCACCCTTGGGGAACTCCCCTCTTATTCACTTGGTGTTCCGTACTAAAGCAGTGGTTCTTAAAGAAAATTGCTTCCACTTTTATTTCCAAGAGAACTCAGGGATTTACAGATTACTTTTGTAATGTAGCAGCATAGCAATCATAACCATTAAGAATTCAAGTGGACCAAAAGCGCAACCCTGAGGAACACCAATTGTATATTGATATTCATATGTAACTGAATAAACTGTAAATATAGAGTACATAAGGCTCAATTATGACATAATAGAGTAAACCAAGGGATCAAATAAATATGTAGCGACAATTTTTCAGTTGGAACAGGAAAAATAGGTATTATTTTTTCTTTTGGTAAACTTATTCTGGTCCTCTTCCGAAATTACCTCGTTTAGAAAAGACTGAGCTGCAGTTTTGCTCAATTATTTCCCAGAAACAAAACAGTTTGGCCAGAAATAATAAGATTCTGTACCTTTTTATGTCCTTTTGTAGTATCCAAAGTATTCTTATATTCAAACAGTAGGACATATTACCTATAAATAACCGTTGAGAATCAAAACGGACCAAGAATGCACCCTTGTAGAACTCCTCTCATATTCACTAAGTGTATACCTACCTAAAGCTGTCTGTGGTTGTCACATAAGACCTACTGCTTTCACTATATACTGACTCTTGAAACTATCGCGTAAAGAAATGATGAATCTGATTCTTCTCCTTTCGAATTTATTTTCACCAATTCTTTCTGAAAAACCAACATATTTCAATCAATTACAACAATTTTCAGGTTGAAACAAATGCAGAGCTATAGCAAGAAGAAACATGACCCCTGTCTGCATGCAGTTTCCTTCATCAAGAGGTGAGTTTGTTTTTCGTTAATAACTCTTGAAAATGAAAGCGAACCAAGAATGCATCCTTGAGGGACGCCCTTCATCGTAGCCCGGTATATTCAAGATAGTTCTTGAACATCAATTCAATCTGTTGAAACAAAGGCAGAGCTTTGAGACTTTGTACCAAAATTCATCGAAACTTGGGTTCCGTTGCCCATCGGTAACCCTCAAGAATTGAAGCGGCCCAAGAACTCACCCTTGGGGGACCCCTTTCATATTTCATTTGGTGTATTTTATGGATTTTTAACATACAGTGATGCAATTTATGACCCCTATCTTTGAAACTAAGATGTAGAGTAACGATAAATCTGATTTTTCCATTCAGAAATCGTAAGAAGCGCATAGCGCCAAGAGTTCCATAGCTTCGTCGATTTTCGATCGATATCTTCGGTAGCTACCGGCGGCGACGATGGGTTCGAAGAAGGAAATGACCCAGCAAATGGAATATAGCTGTTGTTTCATCATATTTTTCGATAAATATGCAAAGCCATGTCACAAACTTCCTTCATTCTCTCGGTTCGAGTCGCAGGCTGAATAACAATAAAACGGGGAATATATTTATGCCTCGCGGAGCCGAGCGGCTATGGCAGCGATTTCGACGGTATCTATACGATAAGGTGCGTGGAAGTAGCGGTGGTACAGTTAAAATTTACGTTTTTGTTGGTTCTAGATAGTTAATAGTTCGATTTGCTCGATTAACTATAAGAATGTGCAAGTTTCAATAGATCTGATGGTCTAGGGGAAACCCAGGATAGATGCCCCACTTTTTGAATATATTCATTTTATATGTGTAATTTCAATGAGTGTAGGAAGCCCAATTATTTGATTTGAAATATCAGACTTTTCTCTGATATAGCTATCCCAAATTTCACAAAAATTTGATTTTTGTAGAACTCTTTTTTGGGGATAGATGCCTACAAGTATGGATAGTTGCCCCACCATGAAAATACTGGGAGGGATAGATGCCCTTCATACTGTGGGAACCAAAAACTAAATACAATGAGATTTTCTATTCTTAAAACAGCAACTTTATCTACGCAACATGGATCGAATTAACAACAATTGTGCATTTTCAAATGAAATTTAAAAGCATAGGTATATTAAACGAAAGCTGCATTCTTCATATTAACATAAAGCATTATTCCACACATTCCTGATAAATTAATGAAATAATAAGTTCAACACAAATTATCAGGAATCAAGTTTAAAATCCAAATAACACAATGAATCGAAAATCTGCTAAGAAGATATGTTTTTAATTTAGATGTCCTGAGGGGCACCTATACCTCAAAAAATCAGGGCAACTATCCTTTTCAATAGGGATAGATGCCCATAAACTTTTTTAATAAATTAAGAAGAAAACAAAAACTATTTGTACTCAGATGTACGCTCAATGAAACACTGTATTGACGTAATAAAAAAAAATTATGAATTATTACCACTTCAAAAGTTATACAGCGGCAAATACTTAGGTACCTCTAAAACTTTGGCGGTTTGTGAAGTTCGTTGCGGAGATAATCTTCACTTTACAATAACCCTTACAAAACTAAGGTCCAGGGTGACTGTAGCAGGCAGCAGCTACTTATAAAATTAATTTTTGATAGATGTTTTCGGAAGTTATGTATTTTGAAATGGGGCATCTATCCAACTGAGGCATCTATCCGGGTTTTACACTATTGTGTATTCAATACATTGAGCTGCTTAAGGTACTCGCCCCCTTCGCCATTCAGTTCCAGGAGTGTTGACGATCCTCCAGGGACAGGCCGAAGCAAAATTTTGGGAGGGGGGGAAAATCTTCGAAAATTTGCCAATTGTGCATTGAATATTTAAAAAAATCGGTTATGTGAGAGTGAGAGAGTTTTGGATTGCAAGTCGATGTTTTTCGCGAGAGTATTGAAAAAATTCGTGATTGAAGAATTTTTTTGTGATCCTTTTCTTATTCTGCGGGCCGGCCACCAGATTGGACCAGAACGTCCGATACATCTTCCGGGAAAATGTTACCAGAAAAAAAATTTCCAAAGAAATTTCTTAGGAAAAATTTTTTCTGGAAAAATTATTTTCTCTGGAATTTTTTTTTTCTGGTAACATTTTTTCCCGAAGATGTATCGGACGTTCTGGTCCAATCTGGTGGCCGGCCCGTTCACCGGACTTGAATCCATCGGACTTTTTTACGGGGAAGCAGTTTAAGAAAAAGTGTATTCAAAGGCAATCGAAAATAAATTTGAACTACGGCAGCTACAGTTCGACAAGTATTATACATTTTTTGGAATCCTTACTGAATGCGCCAACTTTTGACAAAACATGCCAAACTTGCGTAGTACATTTTTTTTTCAATACAGTCATTTGAAACTAGGCAATTGTTTATTTTGAATTTTGTTTCTGAGAAGTAAGCCCTATTTTTATGAAACCTAGAGCAGCTGGTATCCAAATTTGATTACAGTTTAGACAAGCATTATTCAAGGTTACACAGCAAAAAAAGTTGGAAAAAGTTGATATTGTGGGTACAGGAGCGAAAAGACGTCACAGGGTGTGGAACTTTGCGTGTTATTTTAAATGCCCATTATTTTAAAATCATGCAACTTAAATTTTTTTTTTTATTTTTCTGACAACCAAGCATTACTTGCCTTTTCACCTGGTTCCGGGTTGACGTCGAGTTTTGGGACACCCTGTAAAGATGTATCAGAAAAAGGACAAATAACGAATATTGTAATAAGACTAGTTTACAGATCACAGCATCTGTGTATATTACGATTTACACAGCACAGAAGAATAAGAAAAAAATACTGCCTGGCCGAGATCGAGCGAAACAACGCAAATTGGTACCAGATGTTTTTTATGACACAGTCCATGCTGCATCAAAGCCCAAAACCGAAAAATTATTCATCTTTCAACCACTTAGTACTTAGTAGCAACATTGGGATAAATACCATTTATTGCCAGTTACCCTGAATGTACTCCGATACAATACGAATTTTATTATATTGTCGCTATACCGCTATTCTTTTCATGCTTTTGTCGGGCTTGGGCGAACTGTGGGCTTAATTCTACCGCTTTAAATTTCGGCAATTTCGACATCCGTAACTTTGAGAGGAATGGTCGTACAAGGAATTTAAAAAAAGGAAATTGTAGCTCCAAGTGTCTAGTTCTTGGATTAGAACTTCAAAAATCTCAAGTTTCAGTGGTTTTTGAGTAATAATAGAAAAATCAGCAACAAAAAAATTCTCAAATTTTATCACTTTTTTTTTCTGTCTACGAGCGTGGAAATTTTATTTTTGCATAATCGTTACAATGATGGGATACTTTGTTAATTCAGCTTTAATTTATTTTTTTATTGACCTCAATACGTCCACTTCTCGCCGAGATATCGGTCTTCAAATGGAAAAGGATCCATTTGTCTTTGATTATCGATTATCGAAAAATTTTATTTGTTAGTTTATTTAATTTTTCTTTTTTTGAAATTTATGTACTATCTGCAATTAAAATGTGGAAAAAGCTGGAGAAAATTATTTTTTGCCTTTTTTAAAGATGAGCTTCTCAGAGCAAAAAACGTGATCCTTATTTTTTTTCAAAAATTCAATCGAGTCAAACAAAAAAACGGCTAGCTGGATTGAGTTGGCTCTTCGTAAGGTTTTTATCAACATATTGAACTGTGAAAGTCACACTTAACATTATTGGTTTTCTCAACATTTTCGATCCAGCGGTAGATTTTCCAAGAAACCACCAAAAGCCCTTTTTTTGTTAAATTTTTATATTGATGCGACACGAAGAAAAAAAAATTCTTTGAATAAGCAATAGTTGTTCATTAATGGGAGTTCATTTAAGGTCTTGGAACCCTCCTTCAATTTTCTGTTTTTTCATTGGTTACTGAGAAATCGATAATCAAAGACAAATGGATCCTTTTCCATTTGAAGACCGATATCTCGGCGAGAAGTGGACGTATTTAGGTCAATAAAAAAATAAATTAAAGCTGAATTAACAAAGTATCCCATCATTGTAACGATTATGCAAAAATAAAATTTCCACGCTCGTAGACAAGAAAAAAAAAGTGGTAAATTTGGAGAATTTTTTTGTGGCTGATTTTTCTATCATTACTCGAAAACCAATGAAACTTAAAATTTTTGAAGTTCTAATCCAAAAAATAGACACTTGGAGCTACAATTTCTTTTTTTTAATTCCTTGTACGACTATTCCTCTCAAAGTTACGGCATGTTGAAAATTGCCAAAAAATTTGGAATTTTTTTTTGATCCTTCAATTTTTACCAGTAGTGTATGTATTCCAACTACGTTGTAATTTTACTAAATGCTTCGAAAATTTGCCAACTCCGTTCAACATTGGGGGGGATCGTCCTCTTTCAGTTTCTCCTTTTCCAAAACCTCTTTCTTAAAGGTGCATTCGCCTATAACACAGAAGGGTTCTAACTCATATCATTACGAAATTCACAATCTTATTACCCTATTTTTTTATCACCAAAACATCTCTACTATCCTCAAGTTCAACCTACGCAAAAAAAGCCCAACACACCTATCCAATGACCAATTGTATACGCACTCCCTCATTAATAACGCCCAAAAATATAAAAAAAATCGGACAAGCAACATATCGCTCGTTTTCCAGTCAATTAAACAACGAAAGCCAAGTCATTAGCGATGGTGATACTGCACTCTTTTAAGTTCAGGCTACGCAGATGCGAAAAAGAATCATTTTCCCCCCGCGATGGAGATGTTTAACACACTGTCAGGGATCTGCCAATTTGACCTACCGGGTTTAGGCCCGGTATACAGGGCTAATTTGAATATTATGCGCTTTTTGAAAAGTGCATGGAAGAGGGGTGTAGGGTGGGTATAATGGCTTGTTTCGTTAGGATTTTCGATTGAGAATTTATGCTAAGAACACTTGGTTCAGTTTAAGGGTTGTGAAGGGTGTTTTTCGTTTGTTAAAGGTTTATTTGAACCAGGGTGTTCGGATTTGATGAAGGTAATATTTCAGATGGTGATTTTAGAGATCAAAATATGAAAAAACCTTATTTATTCAGGTCGCTGCGCTTATAGTGAGGTGGTGTAAGGATACAGTTACAGAACCAGCCCAAAATCAACTGGTTCTCCTTACTTGCACAAACGCAATAAGTTCTAGAATTATTTGAACAATCACATTATTTTTGAATTTTTTCTTATTTGTAATTATACAGTGTGTTTGGTCATGACTCAGCGATAACTAAAGGGCATCAAATATACCTAATTTTATCGACAAAAACATTTATATTGGGGAGTTTACCCCCTCAGTTTTAGGAAAGCTCCCTTTTTAAATTACTTTCTTATTTTAGTTGACCCTTTCTAATAATAAGTCCTACAGATGTGAAAAAAATGTTTTTTGAAAGATTATACTACCGCCATTCATTAAAGTGGAACAATATGAAAACATTCAACTTAAAAATGCCATACAAAATTCTTTAAAAATATTTTAGTAAAGAAAGTACTGATTTTCTTAGTAAATCCGCAAAAGTACAAGAACTAGCACATTGAAGTAATATCTTTTTCTCGATGAGCTAACACGCAAGGATATTAGCTACAAAACGATACCAACTTAATCTCTGTAAGTTACATATCAAGAAAGTTATTGCTGTTGGAACATGACCCTTATGAAAATTGATTAAATGAAAAAAACCTCAGTACTGTACTTTCGATAATTTTTAATGATCAAACAAACAAATGGATCATAAAAATTGCTCAAAATGGCCGCCTCAGCTCTGTAGACAGGCATTCATGACGATCTGTCTTGTGTCCTTTGCTCGCGTAGTGATCATGTTCGAACAGCAATAACTCTCAAATTATGTAACTTACAGAAATGATGTAAATGTTGTTTTGTAGCTAATATCCTTGCTTCATAAATCATTGAAAAAAAATTATACTTCAATGTGCTAGTTCTTGTACTATTGCGGATTTACTAAGAAAATCAGTACATATTTTCACTTAAACTTTTTTAAAGAATTTTTTATGGCATTTTCAAGTTGAATGCTTCTATATTGTTATACTCCAATGAAAGGTGGTAGTATCATCTTTCAAAAAACATTTTTTTCACATCTGTAGGGCCTTTATGTCGAGAGAAATCGATATTATTTGGAAGGATCAACGAAAATAAAAAAGTAAATTTAAAATGGGGGCTACTACAAAACTAAGGGGGTAACTTCCAAATTTGGGTGTTTTTGTCGATAATATTAGGTATATTTGAGGCACATATTTAAAATTCATATTTTCTCATTTGTTTCTAGTGGTTTTTTTCTGTTTCTGTTATTTTTTAAGATGAAATTTCAAGATGACAAATCATATAAAATTTGGTTCAATGACAATAAAGCTTCGATATGAATTTGGAGCTCATTCTTCAAATAAACTAAAAACTCGAACTATCACAATCAATGAACTCATATGGAGAGACAGGGTTTTTGAGGTTTTTCTGTGCTCTTGTGTCAAACACAGATATGTGTGGTGCCTCGTTCACATTTTCCTCTGCTTATTCTGGCGTATACATATCTTATGTTGTTTGATATACAAGAATTCAGTTGAAAGTTTTTTCGGCAAAACTCATTTAAAAAACCATCCGAGAAATCCTTCTTAAACAAACAAAAAAGCTTCTTATCACCCTTACAGGTCCTAAACCCCATGAGAACTCTTTACCTAATCACTTTCCATTTTTCCACCCTTAAATTCAGCGTATCCGATGTCATCTTACAACCCCATGAATCCACAAAACACACGGAAGTACACCTAAAACCGTAGAACCGTTTTTCCCATCGCATCCTAAGAAAAGTCCATTCCCTAAAAATCCCATTTCGAGAAAAAAAAACCTCGTCTACCTGACTCTTACGAAAGGGTAACCAGCGACTCAGGTACGACGCTCATGCGTCGCGTCCCAAAGCAACTCGATCCTGTCGCTTTTTTGTCCCTAAATGCCTCTCGGGTTACTTGAGAAAAGGGCCGGAGGGCGAATTTTGTACAAATCGACATTAGGAGAATCGATTCTCATACCTCTTGCGATTATTCTTTATCGACAGATGGATTTGGTAATGAGGGGTAGAAGGACCGCATGTGGACTCTCGTTTTTCACGGAAATCCGATCAGTTGGAAAGCCGGAGATGGGAAAGGGTAGAACTGGGTGAATTCTAGATTACCTGTGAAAAAATTCGGGGTAAAAATATTTCAGGAAACTGCAATCTATTAAGTCGACCCAAATAGCATTTCAACAACGACAACCACATTATGCACCAAAATTAACGTTGTCATTGGTTTAGGAATAAGTCGTTTTTGAAACGTCGCATTAAAAACCTCCTTACAACGTAGTCTTGACGTTGAGCATGACTATTGTTGCACTAGTCGTCGCGACAACGTTGAAGCAACTGCATACGAAGTAGTTACTATTTTGTGGGATTACGAACCACGTTCTTACATATAACGTTTATACACAACTTTAGTTTTCTGCAACGTTGTCTCAAATCAAAGACAAAATTGTTGGACTCAACTATAACCAGTGGAGATTTTCTATTGAAGTAGTTGACTTGAAAACGTTGTCGCGTAGTCATTTAAGCAACCTTCGAATACGATGAGAAATAACAAATTAAACTGATTTATTATATTTGGAGACGGGGAAAGGGTAGAACGGGGTGAATTCTAGATTACCTGTGAAAAAATTCGGGGTAAAAATATTCAGGTTTGCTTAATTAAGAAACTGCAAATCTATTAAGTCGACCCAAATAGCATTTTAACAACGACAACCACATTATGGCACCAAAATTAACGTTGTCATTGGTTTAGGAATTAGTCGTTTTTGAAACGTCGCATTAAAAACCTCCTTACAACGTAGTCTTGACGTTGAGCATGACTATTGTTGCACTAGTCGTCGCGACAACGTTGAAGCAACTGCATAGAAGTAGTTACTATTTTGGGATTACGAACCACGTTCTTATAACGTTTACTAAACAACTTTAGTTTTCTGCAACGTTGTCTCAAATCAAAGACACACATTGTTGGACTCAACTATAACCAGTGGAGATTTTCTATTGAAGTAGTTGACTTGAAAAACGTTGTCGCGTAGTCATTTAAGCAACCTTCGAATACGATGAGAAATAACAAATTAAACTGATTTATTAATTTGGAGACGGGAAAGGAAAGGTAGAACTGGGTGAATTCTAGATTACCTGTGAAAAAATTCGGGGTAAAAATATTCAGGTTTGCTTAATTAAGAAACTGCAATCTATTAAGTCGACCCCAAGTAGCATTTTAACAACGACCAACCGCATTATGCACCAATATTAACGTTGTCATTGGTTTAGGAATTAGTCGTTTTTGAAACGTCGCATTAAAAACCTCCTTACAACGTAGTCTTGACGTTGAGCATGACTATTGTTGCACTAGTCGTCGCGACAACGTTGAAGCAACTGCATACGAAGTAGTTACTATTTTGGGATTACGAACCACGTTCTTATAACGTTTACTAAACAACTTTAGTTTTCTGCAACGTTGTCTCAAATCAAAGACAACATTGTTGTGGACTCAACTATAACCAGTGGAGATTTTCTATTGAAGTAGTTGACTTGAAAAACGTGTCGCGTAGTCATTTAAGCAACCTTCGAATACGATGAGAAAAACAAATTAAACTGATTTATTATATTTGGAGACGGGGAAAAGTAGGTAGAAACTGGGTGAATTCTAGATTACCTGTGAAAAAATTCGGGGTAAAAATATTCAGGTTTGCTTAATTAAGAAATGCAAATCTATTAAGTCGACCCAAATAGCATTTTAACAACGACAACCACATTATGCACCAAAATTAACGTTGTCATTGGTTTAGGAATTAGTCGTTTTTGAAACGTCGCATTAAAAACCTCCTTACAACGTAGTCTTGACGTTGAGCATGACTATTGTTGCACTAGTCGTCGCGACAACGTTGAAGCAACTGCATACGAAGTAGTTACTATTTTGGGATTACGAACGACGTTCTTATAACGTTTACTAAACAACTTTAGTTTTCTGCAACGTTGTCTCAATTCAAAGACAACGTTGTTGGACTCAACTATAACCAGTGGAGATTTTCTATTGAAGTAGTTGACTTGAAAACGTTGTCGCGTAGTCATTTAAGCAACCTTCGAATACGATGAGAAATACCAAATTGAACTGATTTATTATATTTGGAGACGGGGAAAGGGTAGAACTGGGTGAATTATACAGGTACATATGAAAAAAATTGGAAAGAATTTAGTCAGGTTGGCTAGGTTCAAAAATAAAGGGTTTTCCAATAAGACTTGTTATTTTGATATTCAAAAAAAAAATGCCATTTTTCAATATAAATGATCGGATGTTTATTTCATTATAAAGAGGAAGCTATGCCGTTAATAGTGGAAAATAACATCAAGCAAATGACCACCACGACCACGCTTACAGGACCATATCCTTTTAATGAAATTTTCTATAACCAAATCGCAAAGTGGCTGCCTTTTGTCCTCGATAGCCTCACGAATTCCATCTTTGAGGTCTTGAATCGACGCTGGGCTATTGGCGTAGACCTTCTCTTTCACGTGGCTCCAAAGGAGGAAGTCGCAAGGTGTTAAATCACAAGATCTTGGTGGCCAATTGTGATCGCCTCTTCGAGAGATAACACGGTCCGGAAACTTTTCCGCAAAAGATCAATGATTTCGTTGTCCAGATCAATACTTTTCAATTTCGACCATAAAAAACATTAATCATCCGATAGCGCAATCCATTCACCGTAATTGTTGCTCCAGCCTCATTTTCGAAAAAGAAAGGTCCAATGACTACGCCGGACCATAAACCGCACCAAACAGTCACACGTTGAGGATAGAGAGGCTTTTCAACAATAACTCTTGGGTTTTCCGAGCTCCAGATTCGACAATTTTGCTTGTTGACTAAGCCACCGAGGTGGAAATGGGCCTCATTACTCAAGATGATTTTTCGATGGAATTCCGGATCATTTTCATGCATTTCAACGACCCAATCAGCAAAGACACGAGTTATTGATGATCGGACGGCTTGAGTTCTTGTGTTAACTGAACTTTATTGCCTTAAGATCCCAAACTTTATGCAAAATACGGAGTAATGACGTTTGTGGAATGCCTAATTCCAAAGAACGACAAGACAAACCTGGATTTTCTTCAACACTTTCGGCTACAGCAGCAATATTCACGGCTGTTCTTGAGCGACGTGCACGGGTTTTATTCTTCACATCACCAACTTGTCCCAACAGCTCGAATTTTTCCACTAATTTCTTTATTGCAGTCAGACAAGGTGCTTCACGACGACACAAAAATTTTACGAACCATCTCTGCCAAATTTTCATCTATTTTATGGTGAATTTTAATAATTTCAACGCATTCTTGAAGCGTATATCGTTCCATTTTTATAATGGCGTAGTTTCTACTTGTGAAATGTCAAAAAATGACACTTCAAATGTGACATCTACCGAAATAGCGGGCTATTCAAATTAACACCTCTTATTTGAAAGCCCTTTAGTTCCAAGTTTTAATTTCGTAAAAAAACGTCGAATCAGGGTTTTTTCTGCTGAGGTTTATCCCTGAGCTCTGGTGACATACGTAAAATGGTATACCATACAAACCCCTCAAAAAAAAACCGAAAAAACCCACTTTCACAAAAAACTCCACCCCCTCCTCAGTCCAAGGCCTCCACCATCACTAACCCATATACAAAAACAAAAAAATACCAGAGTGTAACGCAATTATTCCTTTTACGCAAATAGCCGTCAGATTAAGGATGCGATCTTCATTTGTCTGCCGGTCACGCGTCTCGGCTGTCATAAATATACGCATACCTGTTGCTACCGAACGTACCACTCTGGAACATAGAACACTGTGTCACGTCGCGACAACATGCGTTTTTACGCTGGCAGCGAGCTGTTGGAAAAAAGCGGTAATAAATGTTCAATGAGGAATCACTTACGTACCATGGCGCGCTTTATTTATGGACCGATTTGTTTTCCGTTCCCACGGCTCTTTATCCCGAGCTGAATATGACGAGTTTGTCGGTTGTCTGTGCACGGTTTCGTTTCTGTGCTCTTTTGGGTCTCGAAACGCTTCTTGAGTTGGGAGTGGATTGTACACTACTGGAAAAAATTAAAGGATCGAAAAAAAATTCCAAATTTTTCGGCAATTTTCAACATGCCATAACTTTGAGAGGAATGGTCGTACATGGAATTTAAAAAAAGGAAATTGTAGCTCCAAGTGTCTAGTTTTTGGATTGAAACTTCAAAAATTTTAAGTTTCAGTGGTTTTCGAGTAATAATAGAAAAATCAGCAACAAAAAAATTCTCAAAATTTTACCACTTTTTTTCTTGTCTACGAGCGTGGACATTTTATTTTTGCATAATCGTTATAATGATGGGATACTTTGTTAATTCAGCTTTAATTTATTTTTTTACTGACCTCAATACGTCCACTTCTCGCCGAGATATCGGTCTTCAAATGGAAAAGGATCCATTTGTTTTTGATTATCGATTTCTCAGCAACCAATGATCGCACAGAAAATTGAAGGAGGGTTTCAAGACCTTAAATGAAATCCCATTGAACAACCATTGCTTATTCATAGAAATTTTTTTCTTCATGCCGCATCAATATAAAAATTTAACAAAAAAAGGGCTTTTGGTAGTTTCTGGGAAAATCTACCGCTGGATCGAAAATGTTGAGGAAACCAATAATGCGAAGTGTGACTTTCACAATTCAATATGTGTGATAAAAACCTTACGAAGAGGCAACTCAATCTAGCGAGCCGTTTTTTTGTTTGACTCGATTGAATTTTTGAAAAAAAATAAGGATCACGTTTTTTGCTCTGAGAAGCTCATAATCTTTAAAAAAGGCAAAAAAGAATTTTCTTGAGCTTTTTCCACATTTTAATTACAGAAAGTACATAAATTTCAAAAAAGAAAAAATAAAATAAACTAACAAATAAAAGTTTTATCAATTAATAACGATCGGTAATCAAAGACAAATGGATTCTTTTCCATTTGAAGACCGATATCTCGACGAGAAGTAGACGTATTGAGGCCAATAAAAAATAAATTGAAGCTGAATGAACAAAGTATCCCATCATTATAACGATTATGCAGAAATAAAATTTCCACGCTCGTAGACAAGAAAAAAAAGTGGTGAAATTTTGAGAATTTTTTGTTGCTGATTTTTCTATCATTACTCGAAAACCACTGAAACTAAAAATTTTCGAATTTTCCAAAAACTAGACACTTGGAGCTACAATTTCCTTTTTTTAAATTCCTTGTACGACCATTTCTCTCAAAGTTACGGCATGTTGAAAATTGACGAAAATTTGGAATTTTTTGATCCTTTAATTTTTTCCAGTAGTGTAGATTGTTTAGGGGGTTACATTCTGCGTTATAATGCGAGCTAAACTGCTCGCCCTCCGGTTCCATAGCTTCAATGGAATCGGAGAAGACTTCAAGGAAGCTAGATCTGCGTTTTTCCTATATAATTCTGCTGTCTAAGATAGTCCTTGAGCAGGCTCGCAATTGCGAAGCATTCTGCAACTAGGTGGATAGGATTTTCCTCTTTAGTTTTAGAATCTACACAGGTTAGTTTGAAACATAGATAAATTGAAAAAAGTAATCATCGAAATGAATAAAATCCTCAATTTATAGGCTCACAGAACCCTCTTCAGGCGGACTGGGATGATTATTCAAGATGTTGTCACTGGGAAGAGGCAGATCGGTTTCGGCCTCATTAGGCCTCGTCACTGTCCCATATCCCTCAGAGACAACATCCTATTGAAAAACTTCTTCTTTTAAGACTACTTGTAAGAAAAATTTTTTTTGTTTGTCATTTTTTCTTTATCTTAAAATCACAGGTCAGTTTCTCCAATTCTCCTCATATGCTTCTAAGACAAAAATGTCCTGTTATAAAGCCAGAGAAGAGGCTTTACTCATTCTTGTATATAACAAATTTCTCTGTATAACGAATTTCGTGAAAGACATTGTAGCTTGAATCCAAATTCCATGTTAAAAACACCCTCTTAAACAAAGTATATTTACTTTATAAGGAAATATTCAACGAACATCACTCTTGAATGGGTATTGGTAAGAAGATATACGGGTGAGTTTTTTTCCGAGATTTTTCTGTACGTACGTAATAAATCCCGACCTTAAACTAAATCATTACGGCGGGCAGAGAGATCCTTCTGAAACAGTTTTAAATACACCCCTGGCTGTTTGGTTTCAATCTAACCATTACGCTAGTGTGAAAGTTGTGCAAAAATGTCTAAAAGCAAATGCTCAAGTTTGAATGATAGACTTAAATATATCAGCGAAGTCGACCGCGACATTGCCGACTATATAGAAACAAATTTTCTGTATAACAAGATTTCTTTATAACGATTTTTTTGCGGATTTAGCGCTTTCGTTATAGAGAAGTACCACTATATTTGATTTTCTAAATGATTTCCAGATGACAATTTCAATCGTGTTGGATTTTTCAAGTTTTCATTTCGATATTACTCTCTTGAATGGTAGAGATTTCGCTTTCAATTTCAACCCCTAAAAGACGAAAGCGAGTATAGGTACCTTATCGTAAATTCAGCATCTTTTCGATTATCCCTATTTCCCAGTATGTCCCAACTCTCACCCTCATCCCCTACTAGATGGCAAGAATAAGGTGCCGATATCGTGTTTCCCCAAAACGTCTAACTATATCGCACACTTTCTCGCCCTTACCTGGGCCTTTTCACCCTTTAGCTCTGGCCAGACGTTCAAGAGACAGTAAAAAATAAAACATGTAAATGTCGTTTCCTTAAAAAAGTCGCTATTTCTCCAGCTGCGTTTTTCTCACTGTTTATCCTTTTTACCTGATAGGAAAGGAAAGATGAAATTATGTAAAATCCTGGGAATATTTCCTGAATTATTCGTTTTTTGGATCGTGGAAGGGTTTTAGGTAGAAGCTGCGTCATCTGAGAAAGTGGCGATGTATTGTTGGTGTTTGAACCCAAACAATGCTTTTTTTATGTGTTGATTTTAGAGGATATTTATGAGGGATATTTAACGTTTTTTTGGGATGACGTGGAGTTTTCTGAGGATCCTGTTCAAATAACTTCGAGAAAACTGAAGGAGGGTCCTTTTTGGGCGCTTGTTCATTGAATGAGTGCTGTATCTTTTTGCCCAAATGTCTGTAATTTTCTAATTTCGAACCTAAAATGATCTCAAATGGTAAAGTTCGACTGGATATCTCAGACAGAACAAAACTAATCGAAATGAAATTTTCTGCGGACACATAAGTAAGATACTCTCTTAAGAAGCCTCATACGAAATTTTGTGATAACAGAACCATAAAATTCAATCGGAATTTTGAAAAGAAAAATCCTAAGAAAAATCCTTATAAAGGGTTTTCCAATAAGAGGTAATATTTGATATTCAAAGAAAATGCCATTTTTCAATATAAATGATCGGATGTTTTATTTCATTATAAAGAAGAAGCTATGCCGCTAATAGTGGAAAATAACATCAGGCAAATGACCACCACGACCACGCTTACAGGACCATATCCTTTTAATGAAATTTCCATAACCAAATCGCAAAGTGGCTGCCCTATGTCCTCGATACCCTCACAAATTCCATCTTTGAAGTCTTAAATAGACGCTGGGTTATTGGCGTAGACCTTCTCTTTCACGTGACCTCAAAGGAAGAAGTCGCAAAAGTCGCAAGGTGTTAAATCACAAGATCTCGGTGTCCAATTGTGATCACATCTTCGAGAGATACACAGTCCGCGGAAGTTTTTCCCGCAAAAAAATCAATGTTTCGTTTCTTTAAGACCCAAATGCAAAATACGGTGTTTTGACGTTTGTGGAATGCCTAATTCGACGAGGAATGGACAAACTTGGGTTTTCTTCAACACTTTCGGCTACATCAGTAATGTTCTCGGCTGTTCTTGAGCGACCTGTACAGGTTTTATTCTTCACATTACTAACTTGTCCCAACAGCTCGAATTTTTCCACCAATTTCTTTAATGCGTTCCGACAAGGTGCTTCACGAAGACACAAAAATGTTCAAGTTTTACGAACCGTCTCTGCCAAATTTTCACCATTTTTATAGTGAGTTTTAATAATTTAAATACGTTTTTGAAGCATGTATCGTTCCATTTTTATTAATGGCGTAGTTTCTACTTGTTAAATGTCAAAAAATGACAGCTTCAAAAGTGACATCTACCGAAATAGCAGACTTTCAAAAAAACCTCTTATTGGAAAACCCTTTATTTCCTCAATAGAATATACGTTTGGATTGAAATTCGTTTCGATGGTGAAGATTTTTATACTAAAAATGTACATTCGAAATTTCAAGAGGATCGCGTAATCAGAGTAATAAGGATCATAGAATTTAGTGTTTTCTAAATTATCAATTTTTTGAATAATTCATAATTTGTTTATTCGATGAAGTTGAAATTTTGCAGTAAAATCTTCGGTACCATTTCAAAGCAGTAAGCAAAAATTTGTAGGAATTAATACAAGCACAGAGTATATCTATCGTTGTATCGAAAAAAAATCTCATATTTCCATGAAAAAACTACCGATTGAAATGAAATTGTATTTGAGGATGTCAATTGGCGTAGCGACTAATAATGCAAATTTCAAAGGATTGTGAAATCAGAACCATAGAATTTTGATATTTTTAGTTATCGATTTGTTACATACATATTTTATTTTCTGAATAAAATACAGAATATAATTCCGACCGTGTTAAGATGTTCCATTCATATAGGTATTCATGGTCAATCTCGAGTTCTATACAGAATTTTCAGGTAATAGCCCCATTGCTCCACCAATGAACGGGCGCTCAAAAGCAAGTTAAAGCTCGTCTAACATGCTTTGAATAAAGATCATAAACAAAGCTTCCAAAATATCGAAAGAAGAAAACTGAGCTTTTATGTGGTACTGAAAAACATCTAGCCTTCAGAAATTTTGAAAATGATCATCTGGATTTTGACTCACGAAAAAAATGTTCGTTTCTTGAAAATTCCAAGTTCCTACTAACCAAGATGTTGAATATAAGAGAAGAAAAGAATGAGAAAAGCCGAAATAACCACCATACATCCTAAAAAACGTCAGAAACAACTTAAATCCCACATTCTACGATTTTAGTATCGAATATCACCCAATAAATTCATTTCATTACCCCGCATTCAAATTATAATATTCCCAAAAAATACCCAATCAGAAACCGATACGTGTGTGAAACCCACCATCGCGCAACCCAGAAATTTTAATATCAAAGAAACGAAACGTAGAATAAATGCTAGAAAAGTTTCAACCCCTAAGAAACCCAAGCTTGCGTTTCTTATTCTACTATAACATTTTACGTATTCCCCTGAATTCAATGCATTCTGGAAAGGCCAGAAAGAGGTATAGGGTTACGTACATGGGACCTATAGGGTTCCGGTTCAATTGGCTATGGTTGCAATTTAGGTTAAAAGGGTGAATAATAAATAAATTTCGATATCACGATTTGCATCGACAAAAATAGGGGATGAAATTACATTTGGTTATTTTTCGGACTGGTTATTCGCATATGTGAAAGGAGGTACCTGGGGGCTTCACGGAATTTGCATATTGATGTATGATTTCGTATGTGCGATTTTTTTTGTAATTTATGCCCTTCGTTTCGAATTTGCGATGAATAGGAATTATGGGGGTATCTGATTGGGTTTTGTTCGGTTGGAATTGGTAATGTTGTATGTATTTTTTGAAGGAGGACGGATTTTTCGTGAGAATTTATTGAAAACCTCTGGACAGGATGTTGGAAGTCGATTTTTTTTCTTTTGATAGACATTGGTTTGTTACAACCAAACTCCATTTAATTTAATTGAAATTTTGTGATAGTTTCGTAAGGTTCGTTTTTCAAGTATTTGACACCGAGTATATTGCATTCGTGACAGTTCCGTAGCAAAATATCAGATAGTTATCGCTATTTTAGCGATAACTATCATACAGAAATCATTCGATATTACACTCCTTTGAGCACAAGAATCAATGAATTCTAATGACTGATGTCTACTGATGATAAGTAGCGATGTAACAAAGTGAGTCACATTGTGACATCGATGAGACGTTCGTCCAAAACGATCGCCAGTAATATTTATCCATCTCAAGCTTCCAGAACACAAGTATTTGACACCGTCCATATTATATTCGTTACAGTTTCGTAGTAAAACTTCAGATAATTATCGCCAAAAATAGATCATACAGAAATCATTCGATATTACACTCCTTTGAGCACAAGAATCAATGAAATTCTAATGACTGATGTCTACTGATGATAAGTAGCGATGTAACAAAGTGAGTCACATTGTGACATCGATGAGACGTTCCTCCAAAACGATCGCCAGTAATATTTATCCATCTCAAGCTTCCAGAACACAAGTATTTGACACCGTCTATATTATATTCGTGGCAGTTTCGTAGGAAAACTTCAGATAATTATCGCCAAAAATAGATCATACAGAAATCATTCGATATTACACTCCTTTGAGCACAAGAATCAATGAAATTCTAATGACTGATGTCTACTTGATGATAAGTAGCGATGTCACAATGTGAGTCACATTGTGACATCGATGAGACGTTCGTTTAAAAACGATACCAAGTGAAAATATCCTACTCAAGCTTCCAGAATAAACGAAACTCTAATAATTGTTGATGCTGATGCTGCTGATGATTAGTAGCGATGTAAAAAAGTGAGTCACATTGTGACATCTATGAGATGTTCGTTTAAAACGATGCCAAGTAATAATATCGAAGTCGAACTTCCAGAATAAACGAAACTCTAATAACTGTGATGCTGATGATAAGTAGCGATGTAACAAAGTGAGTCACATTGTGACATAAATGGGATGTTCGTTTAAAACGTTGCTAAGTGATAATATCCAACTCGAGCTTCCAGAATACACGTATTCGAGACCCAAAACACCTCTGCCGCGACAGATTCGACAAAATATCACCACTTCCGGCCTCCAGAACAAATCGCGTAACTCATCCGCAAAAACGGGCCGAAAATTACTGCCCGAAATGAATGATCGCCCTCCCCGACACCCCCGGGCCGTATCCCGGAACACCGGAATCAACGAAACATAATTGCGCAAAAACAGGCGTACCAATCGCAATAAACCAGACAACTAACAACAGCGTTACCAACTTTGCCGTTTCTGAAATTGTCGCGTCTGCCGCAGAAATTACAACGCTGCTCGTGTCACGTTCGCTGCCGGATGTTACGTAGATGCGAAGTGGGTAAAAAGTGCCGGGAAATTCAAATTTAGTCACTCATCGATCTGTCATTGTCAAAAACACGGGGTCGGGAACACGGAGAAGTCCTCCTAAAACGTGTCATGGCGGCCCATTAACATAGAGATCTGCATAATGCGGAATTTAGAAACGGCCAAGTTTCAGATTTCGCAACTTGGTAGCGGTTTTTTTGGCGGATTTAAGTTCGGCGCAAGTTCGTCGCGAGACGTGTTTTGACGTCATTAATAAGGGTGATTACGGCGGTGTAACTGTCGCGAGACGGCGCTTCGGGTGTTTTTTAGCGGCGCTATTAATCACGGATTTGTCTCGGGATTTTGATCTGGTAATGGTTGAGTTTCGGCGACGCAAGCGATGGATGATTCTGAGGAGTTTGATTCTATTTTTTCTTGAAAATAGAGATAGACTCGTTAGCCAAGACTTCCTTGGAGCCTATCAGAGTATACTCAGCTTGTACGACTACGAGAATCGGTATTATTACAGTGGAACTTCCCTATAACGAATGTCTGTGTAACGAATTTCTTTGTATAACGAGTTTCGTTCAAGATATTGCACGAGTTGGAATATGGTTCGTTATATCTGTGATAAGACAAGTGTTGCGTGTCATAATTGACGTTTCGAATGAGTGTTGCCAACTCAAGTTTTTCGCCTCTATCCGTTATCAATGCTACCAAAACCTTTGCGAGAAGTTTCATGAAACTACTTTACTTGGTAAAAAGCTAGAGCGTTGAATTTTTCTTCACCTGATTTCTTAGACGTTAAATATATTCAACTAGCGACCTGCTGCGGCTTCGCACGGTACGACATCGCATTAGAAACCTCAAAAATAACAGTATTTCTCCACTATTCAATGAATGTTATTATACATATAACCTTCTTCTAGAATCACTCTATCTATTTAAAAAACACGCATCAAAATCCGTTGCGTAGTTTTAAAGATTTAAGCGTACAAAGGGACATAGGGACAGAGTTTGTTTTATAATATGTAGTGATACGATTTTTAATGATATACACCAACTTTCTCCAGTCCTCATGCAGTGGAACTTCCCTATAAAGAACGTCTGTATTGCGAATTTCTCTGTATAACGAGTTTCGTTCAAGACATTGCACCTTGAATCCAAATTCCATATTAACTAAAACACCCTCTAAAACGAAGTAAATCTCTCTATAACGAAATCTTCAACGAACATCACTGTTTGAATGGGTATGGGTAAGAAGGTATAAGGGTGGGTTTTTTCCGAAATTTATCCGGACGTAGGTAATAAATCCCGACCTTAAACTAAATCATTACGGCAGACAGAGAGATCCTTCTGAAATAGTTTTAAATACACCCCTGGCTGTTTGGTTTCAATCTAACGATTACGCTAATGTCAAAAGTTGTGCGTAAATGTCTAAAAGCAAGTGCTTAAGTTTGAATGATAAAATAAATTTATTGGTGAAATCGACCGCTGACTATAAACAAATTTTTTGTATAACGAATTTTTTTTGCGGATTTGGCGCTTTCGTTTTAGGGAAGTTCCACTGTTTCCTTGCTCTGCCTCAGGTTTTTTCTGTTTCTATCATTCAAATGGAATTTCAACAAATTTTACAATTCTCTTTAATATTTGATATTTTTTGCATCCGAAAACTATTCAATGATCGCATTATTTTTATTTTCCATCAAACTCAAAATAAAAGGTTTAAAGTATACGAAATCAAACAATAATGGTCCATGTTATTGCTAAATTCTACTATGTATTTTAATGAAGGTATGTAATAGTAACAGAACACAAAGTATTTAGAATCAATACTAGTAATGTCACAAAACTCTACTGGAACATAGAAACATCGAAAATTATATTGTGTCAAATATATATCTTATGCAAAACAAATATCTAATTCAATAAGAATTTTTACTCAATTCACAATGCGGTCGGCGGATAAATCTTGTGATCAACTCGTTCTTTAATCTGGCGATAATCCAACTACATAGTTGATTCAATTCAATTTTTTACCCTGAAGCATCAGCTTGTATGCTCAATTTCTTAAATAATTTCGTCACCTCATTCTTTCAGTCAATTGTGCTGATGAACAAAAAACTCCTTCTTTCACTTTTCCACCATTCATGTGAACCAACCGTGAAACCCAAATTCCCCTAATACAAAAATTCCCAATACCAAAAATCTCGGTGACCTCTTCACCAACCCTAAAAAAACTAAGAAATATATCGCACCACTTTATTGTTAGTCAAATCCAAGATTTCCTCACCGTCAAAAAAAACGTAAAATACCCTAATTCTCATCTGAATATCCCCCGATACTTCCGATAAATAAATAAATAACAGAAGTAAAATATTGTGACAGGTTGTTAATAGCCCTGACCACGTCCTTCTATTGTCACCTCAAGAGGGTCCTTCCTCATCCATCTGCTGACCAGGATATCACCTCGGAAGGTACATCTTTATCCACTTATAACTAACTGTAAGGTTCTGGTCCTTTATGCAACAATAGGACTTTCTTGACCGAGTACCCCCTGTGGTGGCCACGCACAAAGAGGGATTTAGTACTTAGCGATAATTATTCAGTTTGAAAAAACACCCCTCCAGGATATGATACTGGCGTAAAAAATTTTCTCAGCTAATAAAATAGGAAGTAAAAAATTAGAGGGATGATCGAAAGATGGAACTTTATTTAGTGATACAATTAGAAGGGAATGGAGGTCAGTACATTGGGGTTTGGCCCAATTTGGGGTAATTTTACGGTTCAGTGGGATTTTATTTCCTTTGTTAGAAGGGAGATGAAATAAGTAGGTTAAAGGAGGGTTGTTATTTGAGATAGTATTCTTATTTGGAATATATGAAGATTTTCTATCACATTGATTCATATTTATTTCGAGATATGGCTTTATAGAATTTCTCATACTTATATCAAGTATTAGGTACCAGCGTATTTCACTCAATGTCTCAATATCGAATTCAATTTCGGAAAAATGATGAAGACTTGTGATAAACGTTATTTTATTTGGTTAATTTTCGTCATGTTATTTTTAATTTTGCTCATCTCTAATTATTAATTTCAGGAAAAAACTGTTTTGAGTATAGTCATGAGTTTTATATCAGCTGAATTGAAATGATTTTTCGAAAGTACTGACGTGAAGTCAGGAAATTTTGCATGCATGTTTTATGTTTATGTTGTGAGAATGATAAATTGAATTTTTACATTCTGATGGATATCGGTTTTATTATTTTTCCAAATTTCAGCGATTCCTACCTCCTACCTGTATATCGAACAATATCGAATTTTTCTTCATTTAATTTTGAAATTTTGATAGAAATTATAATCGATTGGTTTTCTAGTTTCTAAAATATTCGAGAAATAAAAAAAGCATCAGCAGGTAAAGAATAAACTTTTCGTAGTGTGAAATTCGTAACAGTTATTTTTCAAAAATTTTCGACATCTGTTGGAAACTGAAACGGAACGAATATACATCCACGGTACTAATATAAATGTAATTTATGCGACAATAAATGGGAAAACAGAAGTTAGTTCGTTGTGGTTTGACCTAATTTAGGAAAATTTCATGGCCTGTTGGGATCGTATACATCTTTTTTGCACTGTTTTCTAATTTGCGATGCTGAGTTATGTGATCATTTATTCACGACTATTTTAACCGATAAAGGGAGGATTTACGCTAAACATGAACTTATCTGTGGTTTCTCGATTTATTAACAATTCATAGGGTAACATTTTACGTATCCTCTTTTCAACGCTGCAAATTTGATTTGTACGACATTGTAGATTAGCAAAAACTGTTTTCTATATCAATTATTATTTATATTCACAGCACTGAGAATATTTTTGCTGAAATTGTTTGGATAGTCGTGTTATCATGTCATCACCAATGACTTTTAATATTAAAATATTGTAACACTAATTATTTCAATATTGTGGGAGATGAAGGCCATGATTTTATGTCCACTATTTTTCTCCTATTTTTTCTCAAATATGAACACTATCAAAATGATGTTTTTATCTTCGAAAACTTTGAAAATTCTAAGGGTAACAACATTAATTATTTCAATTATTATATGAGGTTTAGGCCCTAGGTTTATTCGAACTTTTCGTGTTGATTTTTCTCATAAATTAACAACATCGAGAACGATTTTATTATTTTTGGAAACTCTGAAAATTCTCAGGAAAACATTATTAATAATTCAAATTATTATATAAGGTTCAGACCATAGATTTATGATTTATTCGAACTTTTCGTCCTTTTCTTTCTAGAAAATTAACATCACTGAAATGATATCATTATTTTCGAAAACTTTGAAAATTGTTAGGATAACACCATTTGTTATTTCAAATATCATAGGAGATTTAGGCGATAGCCCATAGGCTTATTTAAAATTTTCGTCCTAATTTTTCTAGAAAATTAGCTCCGCTTAAATGATGTCATTATTTTTGAATTATTTCTCTATATAAGGAATTTCGTACAAGCCATTGCACCTTGAATCCAAATTTCATGTTAAAAACTACCTACCTCTTAAACGAAGTAAATTCCTTCTATAACGAAATATTTAAAGATCATCACTCTTTGAATGAGTATTGGGAAAAAAAAGGTATAAGGGTGGGTTTTTTCCGAAATTTATCCGGACGTGCGTAATAAATCCCGACTTTGAACTAAATCATTACGGCGGGCAGAGAGATCCTTCTGAAACAGTTTTAAATAAACCCCTGGCTATCAGCGAAGTCGACCGCGACATTGCCGACTATAGAAACCAATTTTCTGTATAACGAAATTTCTTTTTATAACTAATTATTGCGGATTTAGCGCTTTCGTTATAGAAAAGTTCCACTGTATTTCATTTTTCAGATAATTCCCAGAATATAATTCATATCGAGCTGAGATTTTGCATTGTAATACTTAGGATGAATCTCAAGTCCTATACAAAATTTTGAGGTAATAGCTAGTGCTCCACTAGGTACTGAACGAACGCTCAAAAGCACCTGCTTTTTTCAAATTTTTTCCCGAGATTGACAACATTAAAAATTATGTTATTAATTTTAAAATCATTGAAAATTCTCCGTATAACACCACTAAATCAATTTTTATATTTTTTTCAAAAATTGACATCATTGAAATAATGTCATTATTTCGAACATAAAAAAATACAATGAAAAAACAAACAATCAATATAATAAAAATTCCCAAAAGCAAGAATCGTCCCAAAGTCCATCACAAAGGACCCATTTGGCAGTACCAAACTACCAAAGTACCAGAGCAATCCCGAAATACAATGGCCCGGGCAAAGTAACGAAAAAACTTAATAACTCCGATTTCTCAAAGCTGCCATCGTAAGTCAGTCTCGGTCCGCCATAACACAGTTGTTGAAAACGTATCGTTCGCCAAATTAAAATTAATAAACCCATATAAATGCGCGCTAGAGAGCCCTAAAACATTTCCACAGCCAACGGACTCATTTAAAAATGTAATTAAAGCTCGGGCGAAATTTTAAGACGGCCCGCGTATTTTTTGTTCATTTTTCAAATTCCTACCGCTTTATGATTTATTTTGTCTGCGATTTTAAGTCGTTTTTTGAATTTTTAAAACTCGTCAGCAATAAAAATGCTACACCATAAAATTCCCAGTCGGCAATAAATATGTGGGCAGGAGGGAGACGGAACATCGAGCTTTTGAGCCGTTCGCATTCTTCTTTTTCATTCGGTTGGGGCCGTTTCGAGCGAGATTTGGAATGGGCGATGTTTGTCTGGACGGCGTAGCACTTGAATTTGAGCAATCTTTAAATACAGTGAAACTTCCCTATAACGAAAGCGTTATATCCGCAAAAAAATCGTTGTAAAGATATTTCGTTGTACAGAAAATTTGTTTCTATGGTCGCAGTCGGCAATGTCGCGGTAGATTTATCATTTTAGCGGTGTTAATTTCAGAGAAAAAATAGGACGAAAAATTCGAATGAATCTATGGTCTAAGCGTTCCATAACAATAATTTTAATAATTAGTAAGTTTTACTGAGAATTCTCAAAGTTTTCAAAGATATCGATATAATTTTAATTGTGTTAATTTTCGATGAAAAAAAACAGAACGAAAAGTTTATTTTAACCTATGGCCTTATCCTTCTATAACAATTGACATAATAAAAATGGTGCTAATTGAGAATTTTTAAAGTTTTCGAAAATAACGACATCATTTAAATAGTGTCAATTTTTGGGTAAAATGGGACGAAAAATTTAAATGAACCTACGACATTAACCTCCCATAATAATTGAAATAATTAGAGGTACAAAATTTCAATTGAATATCATTGTTTATGTTAATTTTAACATGACAAATCTAACAGTTTCGGCATAAATATCTTTATTGTTGTGAACACAAATACAGTGACACTTCCCTATAACGAAAGCGCTAAATCCGCAAAAAAATTCCTTGTAAAAATATTTCGTTATACAGAAAATTTGTTTCTATAGTCGGCAATGTCGCGGTCGACTTCACTGATGAATTTAAGTTTATCATTCAAACTTAAGCACTTCTTTTAAGACATTTTCGCACAAATTTCACACCAGCGTAATGGTTAGATTGAACCAAACAGCCAGGGGTGTATTTAAAACTATTTCAGAAGGATCTCTCTGCCCGCCTTAATGATTTAGTTTAAGGTCGGGATTTGTTACGTACGTCTGGAAAAATTTCGGAAAGAACCCACCCTTATACCTTATTACCAATACCCTCTCAAAGAGTGATGTTCTTTGAATATTTCGTTATATAGGGAATTTACTTCGTTTTAGAGGGTGTTCATGGAATTTGAATTCAAGGTGCAATGTGTTGTACGAAATTCGTTATACAGAAAAATTCGTTATACAGACGTTCGTTATAGGGAAGGTCCAGTGTATATTGGGAGTCATTGTCAATTAATCGATCGCCAAAATGGAATTATAGTCAAAAAGTTTCTTAATGTTCAATCAATATTATATGCGAGATCAGTTCGAAAGAAAAGGTGAATTCTGAATTTTCGTTGGCTGTAAACATTGAATATTCGATTTTTTTCATGTTGTACACATGGGTGCTCATTTGAAAGCCTCCACCCTCAATAACAACGAATCAGAATGTGTGAAAACACTCAGACAGGTCGTTTTTTGATGACTGGGGGACATGATCTGGGATATAAAACTTGAAGTTGTTGAAAACCTATCAGGAATTTGATTAGGGAAAGTGGGTAGTTTTTTAAGCACAAATTATGCATAGACTCAAATTTGTATGAACTGCACTTTGTGTTCTATGAAGTGAATGTTTCATTTAGTTTATCACCATAATTCCATAAAAACAACCTGTAGCTATTTCGAATGTTCACTTCATAAGACACAATTTGCAGGTTTATAAAATTTTGAATCCATGCATACATTTATGCTACAAAACCATCCACTTTTCCTATTCATATTCCTGATGGAGTTGAAGCCCTCTCGAGAGAATTGCTAGTAGAGGCTTTTCCAAAAAGAGGTGTTATTTTGAATAGCCCGCTATTTTGGTAGATGTCACGTTTTGATGCTGTCATTTTTTGATATTTGACAAGTAGAAACTACGCCATTAATAAAAATGGAACGATACACGTTTCAACAACGCATTGAAATCATTAAAATTCACTATAGAAATACGGAAAATTTGCAGAGACGGTTCGAAAAACTCGAAAATGTTAGGGTCGTCGTGAAGCACTTGTCGGACCGCAATAAAGAAGTTAATGGTAAAATACTAGCTTTGGGACAAGTTAGTAATGTGAAGAAAAATCCGTGCACGTCGCTCAAGAACAGCCGATAATATTGCTGCTGTAGCGGAAAGTGTTGAAGAAAACCCAAGCTTGTTCATTCCTCGTCGTTCTTTGGAATAAGGCATTTCACAAACGTCATTAGACCGTATTTTGCATAAAGATTGGATCTTAAGACTTATAAAGTTCAGTTAACACAAGAACTCAAGCCGGTCGTTGAAATGCATAACCGTGTTATCTCTCGAAGAGGTGATCACAATTGACCACCGAAATCTTGGGATTTAACACCTTGCGACTCCTTCCTTTGGGACAAAGTGAAAAGAGAAGGTCTACTCCAATAGGCCAGTGTCGATTCAAGACCTCAAAGATGGAATTCGTGTGCTATCGAGGACATAGTGCAGACACTTTGCGATTTGTTTATGGAAATTTTGATTAGAATGATATGGTCCTGTAAGCGTGGTAGTGGTGGTCATTTGCCTGCTGTTAGTTTTCACTATTAACGGCATATTTTCGTCTTTATAATAAAATAAACATCCGATCATTTATATCGAAAAATGGCATTTTTTCTTTGAATATCAAAATAACACCTCTTATCTTATCTTATTGGAAAACCCATTACAAAAACTATACCGAGCATAAACACACAGTTAGTCTAGGAACAAGCGAGAAAAATGACAACAATTTCAGTTCGTAACAAAAATTCGAGATTATGGACCACGCCGCCACTGGCCAGACCGCAGTCATATCCATCTCGCCGGCGAAAGGAGAACCAAAAGAACGTTCCGAAAAATAAGACGAACAAAAAGGCACACAAAAGCATATTTCAATAACCGCGGTCTCGTACATAAAACCATTTCTGTATAGTCGAAAATGAAAAGGGTCAGTCTGAGAAACGCCGAACGAGAAGAAACAATCGAAGGAGGTAAACAATGAAAGGATTCCATGGAGCACTCGATTCGCGAGACGCAAGTGGATATAGGGAGATAAAAGAGTATTTTATTTTTTTTCGTTTCTATTTTTGAAAATTGTGACCTTAAACACCAAACTTATTAGATATCGATTGAAATACAAAATCTTTTAAATGATTGTAACAGCGCAGTTGGCTTTGGATTGCAAAATACCAATCTCTAACCAATCAGAGCATAGCATGATCATAGAATTCTGTGGTTTGCATAATCCAAAGCCAACTGCGCTGTTACAATCATTTATAGAGACCCTGAATAATCTGGGAAGATTCTGCATTTCGAAAAAACTTTTTGTTTTCACTCCCAGTCTCTGAAACAGAAATAATTAAAACAATGTTAATTGAGATGAAGTGCTCCTGCGAGAATCTTTGCACTTATTTGTCAGGAGCATATCGGTTTTGAAAAAATTGTTGCCTAACAGTAAAACTGAAATAGGAATTAAATGAAAAGGATAATGTAACGTTTCGGTGTCTATATCAGACACCTTCTTCAGACAAAATTGTTAAATCTTCAGAATTGTGTGTTTTTCGTTTGCAATATGATTGACATTGAAAGTTGTCAATATATAGAGATGTTGATTTATTTAATTTTGAAATTTCCTGATGTCATTTCTTTCTCAAATAAATCAATCCAATTACGATCTATTCCAACAGAACAATTGGCCAAATTATCTACTTCATGTTACAAAATACATGTGGATTCCTTAATTTTCCTTTTAATTATCAGGTTCCGTCATAAGGAACTTTGTGTTGTTCCAGTTCATCATTATGATCTTCGCTATTTGATCATACATAATCAGCGATTTGTGATCTTGTAATGACTCTATTTTTGATGTTGTTCTTATGTTCCCGTTTTCTTATCTCTAAAGGTCTTGATTTCTCTTCTGTACCTATAAGATTTTTCACATATACAGGGAATATTGTAAACACGATTTTTTGATTTTTGTGTCTCATTCATTGGTTTCGTTCTGGTTAGAATGGATCGCAAATCATTTTGTGTTTTGAAAACAGTTCTTATGTTGAATTGGAATCAATTCTTCTTATTTTTTCTGAAAGGCCAGTAATATAAGGAATGACGTTCAACAAATTTGGTTGTTCTTGACGGTTTTTTCTTCCTAAATATGCTTGCCGAACCAGAAATTCTCTTGCACTCTCTAAGGCCCAAAAACCCCTACCATAATCATCGATCCTCATCGAATTTAAAACTCGCATCCACTCGAAATGCAGTTCTATATATACCGTGCGTTTTTGTCGACAATTGGCTGCAGCGCTTCAAAATTGACATTTTATTTAAATGACTAATTAACCGGTTCCTCTGCTGGTTTTTCGCGAAAACTCGGCCCGCCTCTTTAGTATGCCGCATGGGACCGTCCTGGGTCCGCTTATTTTTGAGTATGGAATGCCGAACGTAGAAAGATATCCGAAATGGTAAAAATTGTTGCGGGATTAGGGACGTTAGGAGAGAGAGAGAGGAATTTTGTTTTTGCCAGGTAGTTGTAGGTTCTGTTTTTATTTTATCGGCGTTTACTGTACTGGGTGTTGCAACTTGGGATCGATGTTTACCAGGGATTATATTGAGATTTCTAAAAAAACTTTTTAGTTTTCACTCCCAGTCTCTGAAACAGAAATAATTAAAAAATTTTCAATTGTCATGAAATGCTAATGCGAAAACTTTCACTAATTTGTCGGGAGCAAATTGGTATTGAAAAAATTGTTGCCTAACTGTATAACTAAATAAGAAATAAATGAAAAGGATGATGTAACGTTTCGGTGTCTATCAGAAGATTTTACGAGTTTGTCTGAAGAAGTTGTCTGATATAGGCCCCGAAACGTTACATTATCCTTTTCATTCAGTTTTACTGTTAAGCAACAATTTTTTCAATACCAATTTGCTCCTGACAAATTAGGGCAATGATTTAGCAGGAGCTTTAATTAATTTTTTTCAATATTTTTGTTTCAGAGACTAGGAGTGAAAACCTAAAGAATGTTTTGGAAATGCAGAATCCTCCCAGATTATATTTCAATCGATATTTGTTTTTGAGAGCTCGTTCTACCGAGTGCTACCTATATCGTTTTGCCCAAATGTTTGTAATTTTCGAATTTTGAGCCAAAAATGGTCTTAAACGATAGGATTTAACACCCTCATGACGAATTCGTGGTCAAATTCAATTCTGTCCGAGGGGCCGGCCGGCCCTGAGCACAATAACTTTCGAATGGATTGTCCTAGAGACTTGAGATTTTCTGAGTGAGTTCGGTTCCCAAATACCGCGGTTAAGTTCGTTAACCAGGCGAATCGTACAGAGTCTACCATTCAAAATTTTGGTCTTCAATATTTCAGACAAAACAAAACCAATCGAAATGAAATTTTGATGCGGACACATGCAAGACGTTCATAATAAGCCTCATGCAGAATTTTGTGGCCAAAGTGTTAACTAAACAGATTGAAATATTGAAAAGAAGAATCTTTATATTTCCATAACAGGATATCCGATTCAAGGGAAATTTATTTTGTGAATGAATATTGATTTACTGAATGTTGATGCTAATTTTCAAGAGGATCGCATTATCAAAAACAATTCCGAAGTTTTCACACATTTTAGTTTTTGAATAATTTCCAGAATATTATACTTTATAATATACAGTGGAACTTTCCTACTACGAATTTCTCTGTATAACGAATTTCGTACAAGACATTGCAGCTTGAATCCAAATTCCATGATGAAAACACCATCTTAAAGAAGTAAATTCTCTCTGTAACGAAATATTCAAAGAACATCACTCTTTGAATGGGTATTGGTAAGAAGGTACCTATAATGCTGGGTTTTTCCGAAAATTTTCCGGACGTAGGTACGTAATGAATCCCGACCTCAAACTAAATCTAATGATTTAGTTTGGAGGTCGCCATAATTGGCGGGCAGAGAAATCCTTCTGAAACTGTTTTAAATACACCCCTGGCTGTTTGGTTTCAATCTAACCATTACGCTAGTGTGAAAATTTGTGCGAAAATGTCTAAAAGGAAGTGCTTAAGTCTGAATGATAAACTCAAATTTATCAGTGAAGTCGACCACGACATTGCCGACTATAGAAATAAATTTTCTGTACCTATAACGAAATTTCTTCATAACGATTTTTTTTGCGTATTTAGCGCTTTCGTTATAAGGAAGTTCCACGGTATATATTATTCGCATCCAAATGTATAATAGTGCATAAAAGAAGGAAAAGAATTAATGCATACAAAAACATATCCATTATTTCCGTAGATTAGTTTCACCAAGAATGAACAGAAATCTAGGTAATATTCAAATTCATTGATTCAAACTCTTAGTGACAAAAGTATTCTATGACCTAAATATCCTTGAAACTGACTAAAGTTCCTAATTCTCTATTGTGAAAAACATCATACAACTTTACAACTCAAATTTTGACAAGCGTCATCGATGATCATAGAATCGCAAGAAATTAACGATTTCCATCACGCCAATCGATTAGTCATATCGAAACCGCGATAAAGGATTGTCGGAATTTATGAAACCATCGAACGGCGTTTCGTTCCACCTAGTTCTCCTCTTCAGTCTCCTCCCACTTCGGGCTTCCTTTCCCGATCGAAATGACGATAAAAGACTGACATCGACAAATCACTGACGTGCATATGTAATTCCGATAATTTTTCGATTTTATTCACTAATTTGTATTCGTAGGCTGTGCCATAGACGCGTTCCTCGAGCAGGAAGTGTAAAATTGAAATTCCACTTCATTTATGTATAGCGGAGTGGGTTTTTTTATGGTTAAAATATGCGTTGATATGATGAATTAATGGGACATTCGATAGTTGATGGTCGGTTTTCATTGAATGTGTCTTTATTTGACCGGTGAGCGATGGAAAATACGCATTAGAATTCATAACTTTTCGCGATAAGGATCTTGGTGTTTTAAGCTTCCTTTGTTGGTATTCCGTATAGAAATCGATGGTTCATGAGGAGTGAGCAATGTCTCTTTTTTCATTAAAAATTTTTAATGAAGGTACGTTCGATTTAAATGAAGGTACGTTCGATTTAATCAAGGCTGCAAAGCGTTTCAACCTCTATAATATTTCTTAAAAACTTTATAGGTTTTCACTCTCAGACTCTCGAATAGAAATAATTAAAAATTAAAAATTAGAACACAATAATCAAAGTTCTTTTCTAGATGTTCTAATAAGAACATTTATAAATCATTCTGAAACAAGTGTATTTCGGAGACAAACACACCTGAAATTAGATATGATCAGGTACAAACAGAAAACCGTCAGGAACAACCAAATTTGTTGATTGTCATTCCTATATTCCTGGCCTTTCAGAGAAAATAAGAAAAATTGGTTCCAAATTCAACATAAGAACTGTTTTCAAAACACAAAATGATTTGAGATCCATTCTAACCAGAACGAAACCAATGATGAGACACAAAAATCAAAAAATTGTGGAAATCTTATACAGGAGAGACATCAAGACCTTTGGAGATAAGAAAACGTGAATATAAGAACAACATCAAAAATAGAGACATTATAAGATCACAAATCGCTGATCATGTATGTTCAAATAGCGAAGATCATATATGATGAACTGGAACAACACAATGATCCTAATGACGGAACCTGATTATTATAAAAGGAGAATTAAGGAATTCACATTTATTTTGTTAGATGAAGTAGATAATTTGGCCAATTGTTCTGTTGAAATCATAAAGATAGAATGTTGGAATAGATCGTATTTGGATTGATTTATTGAAGAAAGAAATGACATCAGGAAATTTCAAATCAAATAAATCAACATCTCTATTATATTGACAACTTTCAATATTAATCAGATTGAAAATGAAAAAAACACACAGTTCTGAAGAAGGTGTCTAATATAGACACCCAAACGTTACATTATCCTTTTCATTTAATTCCTTTTTCAGTTTTACTGTTAGGCAACAATTTTTTCAAAACCAATTTGCTCCTGACAAATAAGTGCAAAGATTCTCGCTGGAGCACTTCATCTTAAATGAAATTTTTTAAATTATTTCTGTTTCAGAGACTGGGAGTGAAAACCTATAAAGTTTTTAAGAAATTCAGAATCCTCCCAGAATATATTTCAATCGATATCTCTATAATATTGTTTGCAATTGAGATTGATTTGGTTAATGTCAAAATAACTTTATAAAAAACTGTCACTGGCACTTCGAATTGAACGAACCGATTTGTAATTGTATTTCTGGTAAAGCTGATAATTCTACGTAAATTATGATTTGTTATGAACAAACTTGAGGGTATTTCAACTTTCCCGTTTTTTTTAAATGAATGAAATATCGCACTGTCTGGGTGTTTTGACATTCAAGAAGTTGATATACAGTGAGACTTCCCTATAACGAACGTCTGTGTAACGAATTTCTCTGTATAACGAATTTCGCGCAAGACATTGCACCTTGAATTCAAATTCCATGTTAAACGAAGTAAATTCTCTCTATAACGAAATATTCGAAGAACATCACTCTTTGAATGGGTATTGGTAAAAAGTTATAAGGGTGGGGTTTTTCCGAAATTTTTCCGGACCTATGTAATAAATCCCGACCTTAAACTAAATCATAACGACAGGCAGAGAGATAATTCTGAAACAGTTTAAAATACACCCCTGGCTGTTTGGCTTCAATCTAACCATTACGCTAGTGTGAAAGTTGTGCGAAAATGTCTAAAAGCAAGTGCTTAAGTTTGAATGATAAACTTAAATTTATCAGTGAAGTCGACCGTAACATTGCCGACTATAGAAACCAATTTTCTGTATAACGAAATTTCTTAATAACGAATTTTTTTGCGTATTTAGCGTTATAGGGAAGTTCCACTGTATTTCATTTTTCGGATAATTCCCAGAATATATTTCCTATCGAGCTGAGATTTTGCATTGTGATACTTGTGAATCTTCAGTGCTATACAAAACTTTGAGGTTATAGAATTGTGCTCTACTGCTCAAAAGCACCTGCTCAAGGCTTCGCTCAAATTTTTTCCTCGACATGGAAAACTTTGTTATTATTTTTGATATCCATTGAAATTTCTCCGTATAACACCACTAAATATTAGGAGAATTAGACCATAGGTTGATTCGAACATTTCATATTAACTTTTGTCAAAAATCGACATCATTAAAATTAACATTTCCTTATAGGGAAGTTCCACTGTATTTCGAAACTCCCTGTATAATCGTTGCATACACAAACATGCCCGAATTCTGTTTCATAACCTTTCACAGGTGACTGGACGTTAGCCTTCATCCTGATTGTCGGATTACCAATAAAATTCAGATGATTTAGTGTTCTGAAGACTTTTATTGTGTGTACCCATTGGACGTTTATTTTGGCAATTTTTACGACACTTTTTCGTTACGGACTGACGTTCAATAATGCCCGCTCGTGTGTCGACTACATGAATAAATTTAATATACGCTATTCTGTGGTGTGTAGTTTCAGTAAAAATTCAATAGTGTTTTATGTCAGTGCAGGAAATGAAGTTGATCTGTTCCACCATTTTTTTTGTTTTTCTTGGAAATTCTTTTTGTTGGTGTTCCTCTCGTTATTTGCATTTACTGTAGATGATTTACACTACTGGAAAAAATTAAAGGATCAAAAAAAATTCCAATTTTTTCGGCAATTTTCAACATGCCGTAACTTTGAGAGGAATGGTCGTACAAGGAATTTAAAAAAAGGAAATTGTAGCTCCAAGTGTCTAGTTTTTGGTTTATTACTTCAAAAATTTTAAGTTTCAGTGGTTTTTGAGTAATTATAGAACAATCAGCAACAAAAAAATTTTCAAAATTTTACCACTTTTTTTTCTTGTCTACGAGCGTGGAAATTTTATTTTTACATAATCGTTATAATGATGGGATACTTTGTTAATTCAGCTTTAATTTAGCTCTTTTTCCCCTAATTTCGAATATGTAAATATGTTGGTCTATCTCTTTTATTCTGAGAACCACAGAGTTTCAAATTTAAAGAACCACCTGCCAAGATCTGTAATCATTTTACTGCGTTTACTGAAAATGCTCATTTTTGGAGTTATGATAGCATCAATGGGAAGATATACAGGGTGAACAACATTGAATGCACTATATTTTTTCAAATGGGACACCCTGTCCTGTATAGTCTCCTTTTTTTTGATATGCTATTTCCTCCTGATCTCGAATATAAATGCGTATGTGGATGTGTCTCTTCAATTTCAGAGTTTGAAAGTATTGAAATGATGACACCGAATTAAAAAATATGTGAAATGCCTACGAAATTCTTTATATCCGAACAGTCTACTTAAAAGTATTATTTTAGAATGATACTTAACAATTACTTAACCAATGAAAAATAATAAACCATGGTAGTATGGTAAGAATAACATTTTGATTGCATAAGTTAGAAATTAAAGCTTCAAAATTTGTTTTTGATCATTACAATATTATCATTATTCTTTGTGCGTTGACGGGATTAGTTCCGAATTATGGGTTTAATATATTGGTTGATTTTATATCATTAATATTATTCTCCGCTTTTATTGATGCGGAAGTAAATTTTTCCCTTCAGGAACGGCTATAAAAAATGTGTCCAACGGTGTAAAATCGGGACTATTTGATGGCCATAAAATGGGTGCGCCAATACCAATCCAAAAATCAAATTGGCCACTTGAATATTCACGAACTTCCAAAACGCTATGCCTGATGGTTCTTGAAATTTGAAGCTCTGTGGTGCTCAGATAAGAAAGATAGACCAACATATGTTACATATTCAAAATCAGGGGAAAAAGAGCTAGTCAAACATGGAAAAATATACAGGGTATTCCATTTGAAAAAATGAAGTTGCCATCAATATGTTGGCCACCGAGTATATATTTCAGTTTGTGGAGTCATATCAAAAACCTCAGTTGATTTCGTGAAACTTTCATCCGAAACATTTTTTGTGTATCTCCTTTAGTAACAAAGTTAAAGGGGGGTCCAATTATAGTGAAAAACCCGGTACACTTAGTTTATATTTCACAGTTTATTCAGAAATCTGACACGTGTTTCGGTATTACAACCATCTTCAGAGGAGTACAAAAAGTAACCAAACTTAAAATCACAGAGGTTCTATTTTTACAATTGCAACATCTGTTACTTTTTTTGCGCATTTTTACAACAGGGGTACTAGGAAAGAGTACTTGGGAATTTGTTAAATTTTCTTTATTCTCTAAAGATTTTTTAATTGAAAGAATCTCCAAATAGTCCATCAGTTTACCCTTATCAACACAGTATAACAAACTAACATCCTTTTCATTGAAAAAGTGATTGTTCTCTATACAATGTTCTGCAAAAACGGTTGATTTATGGTTTTTTAGAATAGATACTCTATGTTCTTTAACTCGATGTTGTAAACACCGGCCTGTTTGTCCAATATATATAGCATCAAAATCTCAGAGTAAGAAATAAACAATAAAATAAACAATAATAATAAACAATAAAATAAACAATAAACGTTTATTTCTTACTCGGAGATCACAATCATCACATTTTAGCTGGTAAATTCCCGTATTTGTCATACTAGGGTTCCTTTCTTTGTTATTCCCTAAGATTTTGTCTAACACGTTTCTGAATAAACTGAAATATATACTGCTAGCAACCCGCCCCGACTTCGCACGGACATCACATTAGAAACCTCAAAAATAACAGTACTTCTCCACTATTTAATGGATGATATTATACATATAAACCTTCCTCTTGAATCACTCTATCTATTTAAAAAACGCATCAAAATTCGTTGCATAGTTTCAAAGATTTAAGCATACAAAGGGACATAGGGACAGAGAAAGCGACTTTGTTTTATACTATGTAGTGAAGTGTACTTTCAATATAAATTGTTATAATGTTTCACCTAGAACCAACCGCAAACTCAATTCTTCTTATTACTGTAGATGATTGTTCAATTTGAAGGCTTCTAAAGGTTACGATGTTTCTGAAGACAAAAGTGATTTTTTTATCAAAATAAGATGTGATTGATATCTATACTACTTACCCCTTGCTCATAAAAAATCATTAATCATCTCTCGGTAGCGCAATGCATTTACGGTAACTGTTGCTCCAGCCTCATTTTCGAAAAAGTAGGGTCCAATAACTCCGCTGGACCATAAACCGCACCAGTCAAACGTTGAGGATAGAGACGCTTTTCAACAATAACTCTTGGGTTTTCCGAGCCCCAGATGCGACAATTTTACTTGTTGACGAAGGCACCGAGGTGGAAATGGGCCTTATCACTCAAGATGATTTTTCGATGGAATTCCGGATCATTTTAATGCATTTCAACGACTCAATCGGCAAAGACACGACATTGTTGATGATCGGCCAGCTTGAATTCTTATGTTAATTGAACTTTATAAGCCTCAAGACCCAAATCTTCATGCAAAATACGGTGTAATGACGTTTGTGGAAAGCCTAATTCCAAAGAACGACGAGGAATGGACAAACCTGGGTTTTATTCAACACTTTCGGCTAGAGCAGCAATATTCTCGGCTGTTCTTGACCGACGTGTACGAGTTTTATTCTTCACATAACTAACTTGTCCCAGCAACTCGAATTTTTCCGACAATTTCTTCATTGCGGCTCGACAAGGTGCTTCACGACGACCCAAAAATGTTCGAGTTTTACGAACCGTCTCTGCCAAATTTTCACCATTTTTATATTGAATTTTAATAATTTTAATGCGTTCTTGAAGCGTGTATCCTTCCAATTTTTATTAATGGCATAGTTTCTACTTGTCAAATGTCATAAAAATTCAAACGTGACATCTACCGAAATAGCGGGCTATTCAAAATAACACCTCTAAATGGAAAATCCTTTAGTTTGAAATCATTTTTGACTCAAAATTCGAAAATTACAGACCATTGAGTGAAAACTAGAGCACTCGTTTGAGTAGAACGCCAAAATCTTCCCCAAAGAATATGATATAAAAATAATAATAAAAGAGGTTTCAAAGAGTTCAAACCCATAACCGATTGAAGCACGAGATACTCTTCAACTGGTACCAGGTGGACCAGCAAGCGAAGAGCAAAACAACAACCCGTACACAATAAAGAACTCGAATTAAAATTCGAAACCCAAAAGATGGTTTATTATACTCTTTCATCGATTTCAACGTCAAACAAAACCAAGAAAAAAACCCGGAGAATTTCATACAAAACGCGAACATCTATTTCTTAATATAGTATTGATATAAATCTCTCCGATTCGCACAAAAGGGGGCTCCTTCTCTAAATAAATTTAAAAAAGTATGAAAGGAATCTACCTGGGACGTTGCTGCCCCCCAGACAATACCAGTCGACCTTTTTAGTCGACGGAATACGAAAAATCAACTGGCCGACTGTACGTACGTTTTCGCTTTCACGATATCACAAAAAATGTATTTCTGAAGAAATTTTAACACCTTACCCAAACAAGGATCGGTCTTTTCGGTTTATAAAGGCCTGAGGATGACTTGGAATCCTTTTTTCTGGGTTTTGGGAGGACCTAATAGGGAATCTATCGGATGGCCATATGCGGTGAGGTCCTGTTTTGTATGGATTCGATTTTCCTCGCATCTTAGTGGTGTTGACGAGGTGTTGATAAATCGCGGTTTAATTCTAGCGACGATGTCCTGTTTATTGTCGGACGTACAGCTGAAGAAAGTTAACAGAAGCGTGGACAATTTTGTTATAATGCTGGGGCGTGTGATGATTAGTTCTATTTTGGTCGATAAATAGGCGATTTTAACGGAAGTGAGGAATTCGTTATGGTCGGTATAAATGAGAATCTGAAAGGAATTGGTTGGGCCTTAAAAAAATCTAGAAAAGCTGCGATTTGAAGTCAGAAGCTGTTGGGGGGCAGTTTATGTCGAATATTTCATAAACTAAGATTTTCTGCCTTTCCATTATTTCTTAAATGGTTTTTTCTCTAGAAACTCTGGAAGTGCCAATAAAAACACTTCATAAAAAGGTTTTCCAATAAGAGGTGTTATTTTGAATAACCCGCTATTTCGGTATATGTCACGTTTGAAGCTGTCATTTTTCGACATTTGACAAGTAAAAACTACGCCGTTAATAAAAATGGGACGATACACGCTTCAAGAACGCATTGAAATTATTAAAATTCACTGTAATAATGGTGAAAATTTGGCAGAAACGTTTCTTAAAACTCGAACATTTTTGGGTCGTCGTGAAGCACCTTGTTGGACCGCAATGAACAAATTGGTAGAAAAATCGAGTTGTTGGGACAAGTTAGTGATGTGAAGAATAAAACCCGTGCACGTCGCTCAAGAACAGTCGAGAAAATGCTGCTGTAGCCGAAAGTGTTGAAGAAAACCCAGGTTTGTCCATTCCTCGTCGTTCTTTGGTATTAGACATTTCACAAATTAGTATTGATCTGGACAACGTTAACTTTTAACAAGACGGCGCTACGTGCAACACAAGCAACGAAACTATTGATTTTTTGCGGAAAAAGTTTCCGGGCCGTGTTATCTCTCGTAGAGGTGATCACAATTGGCCACCGAGATCTTGTGATTTAATACCTTGCGACTTCTTCCCTTCGTTGTCAAACATCAAAAAATGACAGCTTCAAACGTGACATATACCGAAATAGCGGGCTATTTAAAATAACGCCTTTACCTGCACTCTAAGGAAAAAGCACGCAAAAACAAATGACATGATTAATTAAAATGACAGACAAAACATCATTCAATGTTCTTAAGCTCTTTAAAAACACCAATTGTAATATCAAATCATCAACCTTCGAACATTGACCCGACACCACCCGGTATATCAATATTTTCCAAGTTGATCAATTGCATCCGACCGTAATTTAAAATTTCCTGTCCTCAATTTAGCAAATAAAACGTGTACCGAGAAACAATACTCTCATTGTGTACAAAACAACAATTTATCACCGCAGTTAAAAAATTTTCACATTCAGTTGAATTATATCAACCTCGATTCCAGGCATATCGTCGGTCAGCATATTCTGCAGAATATTCGCCAAAATCAGCATATCTTCTCACGATATACTTTGTTGTCGGGAGTTCTTTATATTGTTGAATGAATAAAGATTATATATTAAGACTAGGTTGTGTTTTGGATGCCATTCGAAAGTTCATTTAACTAAGCGAGATCCAACGACGTCAGGTACGGGCGATCGGATGGCCAGGAGAGAGATAGCAGGCGTGTGATCGATCTTTGACCCGGTCGAAGATTTGAGCGATCTGGAGCATGAGGGTATTCGTATATGAGTCACGTGTGGTGGGAAGGATATTAAATTGAAAGAAATGTTGGTCAGTGTCTTTTGAACTTGTATTGGTTCTATTCAGAAAGAGAGATTCAATTATCGATTGAAATATATTCTGGAGGATTCTGCATTTCTGAAAAACTTTATAGGTTTTCACTCCCAGTCTCTGAAACAGAAATAATTAAAAAAAATTGAATTAAGATGAAGTACTCCTGCGAAAATCTTTGCACTTATTTGTCGGGAGCAAATTGGTCTTGAAAAACTTGTTGATGAACTGAAACGTCACAAAGATCCTAATGACGGAACCTGATATTTATAAAAGGAAAATTAAGGAATCCACATGTATTTTGTTAGACGAAGTAAATAATTTGGCCAATTGTTCTGTTGGAATAGATCGTATTTGGATTGATTATTGAAGAAAGAAATGACATCAGGAAACTTCAAAATTAAATAAATCAATATCTCTATGTGTTGACAACTTTCAATGTCAATTAGACTACAAATGAGAAAACACACAATTCTGAAGATTTTACAAGTTTGTCTGAAGAAGGTGTCTGATATAGACGCCGAAACGTTACATCGTCCTTTTCATTTATTTCCTTTTTCAGTTTTACAGTTAGGCAACAATTTTTTCAAGACCAATTTGCTCCTGACAAATAAGTGCAAAGATTTTCGCAGGAGCACTTCATCTTAATTGAAATTTTTTTAATTATTTCTGTTTCAGAGTCTGGGAGTGAAAACCTATAAAGTTTTCAGAAATGAGAGATTCAATATTTTATGTCTAGATTGATAAAGGATTTTCCAAGGTGTTATTTTGATATTAAAAAAAATGCCATTTTTCGATTTAAATGATTGGATGTTTATTTCATTATAAAGAAAAAGCTATGCCGTTAATAGTGGAAAATAACAACAGGCAAATGACCACCACGACCACGCTTACAGGACCATATCCTTTTAGTGAAATTTTTCATAACCAAATCGCAAAGTGGCTGCCCTATGTCCTCGATAGCCTCACAAATTTCATCTTTCGTGAGGCTATCGGCTATCGGAGACATAGGGCAGCCACTTTGCTATTTGGTTATGGAAAATTTCATTAAAAGGATATGGTTCTGTAAGCGTGGTCGTGGTGATCATTTGCCTGATGTTATTTTCCACTATTAACAGCATAGCTTCTTCTTTATGAAGAAATAAAGATCCAATCATTTATATGGCATATTTCTTAATATCAAAATAACATCTCTTATTGCAAAACCCTTTATTATTTTTCGTACACAAATATCATAACTGATACTTCAGTTAACAATAAGATGTTATCGCAAATAATGCAAATTATGTGTTTTATTTATTCTCGAAAGAAACCGTGCAATCAGAACAATCTCCATTTAGACCAGTCGTCCACAAGCTGCTATAAAAAAGATCCAACTTAAAAACTTTGTATTTAGAAGAACTTAGCACATTTCGATGACGTAAAAAGGAATTCCAACTCACGGGTCGTCTGAAAGTCTACCAATTCACCCCAGTCTTCTCTAAATTCCTTCAGACGTCTATTCAACCCCTAACAAAGCCCTCTTATTCAATAACGCCTGACCCTAGACCATTTTCCCCAAACCATCGTAAACATTCACAACGAACAGGGGTTTCAGGTAAAAAACGCCGTTTTTTACCCAAAACTTCATCTGTTTCACGCGCTCGGGTCTCGTAAGGGGTTAAAAAAAACCCTACACCGTATTTGTGCAGTTAATGATAGTTTTTGATTGATTATCGGAGATGATCGATGGATATTCGAATGTTGTATGTTTCTATGTTTTCTTTGAAGTGGAAAAAGTTGAATTTGGTATCGGTGCCCGTGGGGTGTATGTGAGAATTAGTTTTTTAAGGGTAGAATTGAAATTTGGCGTGAAAAACCGTTGAAGGGATGATGTGAAAATTTTTAACTCGCAGTTGAATGTTGTAATAGTTATTTCATTATGTACAGCGTTCCAAAAAAATAACGCAACTATTCAATAATTCTTGGAAGAAGAATTATAGAGAAAAATCCTCGCACCTGTTCATTTTTTATTCCAAAAGCAATCTATTCTATGCTTTTTAATTAATATTTCTCACCCCTACACCCCGCACCCTTCTACTTTATTTTTTCCAATGGAAATATGTATAGTATGGATTGTGATACATCAATTGAAAGTTAATTTGATTACTTAATCATTTCATTTATCACAAACCATATTTTACCATATGAAAAAAAGTGTGTGGCGTAGGGGGGTGAGATTTCAAATTCAAATAAGCATAGGAATATCGATTGAATATATTCCAGGAGGATTCTGCATTCTGAAAAACTTTATAGGTTTTCGTTTTCACTCCCAGTATCTGAAACAGAAATAATTAAAAAATTTTTAATTAAGATGAGGTGCTCCTGCGAAAATCTTTACACTTATTTGTCAAGAGCAAATTGTTCTTGGAAAAATTGTTGCCTAACAGTAAAACTGAAAAAAAAGGATAAATGAAAAGGACAATGTAACGTTCGGTGTCTATATCAGACACCTTCTTCAGACAAACTTGTAAAAACTTCAGAATTGTGTGTTTTTTTCATTTGCAGTCTAATTGACATTGAAAGTTGTCAACACATAGAGATGTTGATTTATTTAATTTTGAAATTTCCTGATGTCATTTCTCTCTCAATAAATCAATCCAATACGATCTATTCAACAGAACAATTAGCCAAATTATCTACTTCATCTAACAAAATACATGTGGATTCCTTAATTTTCCTTTTATAATTATCAGGTTCCGTCATAGGATCTTGTGTTGTTCCAGTTCATCATATGATCTCCGCCATTTGAACATACATGATCAGCGATTTGTGATCTTCTAATGTCTCTATTTTTGATGTTGTTCTTATGTTCCCGTTTTCTTATCTATAAAGGTCTTGATGTCTCTCCTGTATAAGATTTTCCACATATACAGGGAATATTGTAAACACAGTTTTTTGATTTTTGTGTCTCATTCATTTGTTTCGTTCTGGTTAGAATTTTGTGTTTTGAAAACAGTTCTTATGTTGAATTTGCATTTTTTCAATTATTTCTTTGGGAGTGAAAACCTACAAAGTTTTTTAGAGAAGCATAGGAATAACTGATTCGAAATTATAAATCCATGATTTCATGGATTCGTAAATTTCCTTAAGTAAGAATTAGAAAAAGAATCATCTAATTCTACTTTTAGCCACATCGCTTAATAGGTGAACAAATTCCTTTCATTTGATGTATCACAATCCATACATTAATTGGGATATTCTCCAATATTTTGTGTACCTACCATTTTTGCCACGTGATTCTGTTTCAGACCTACCTGTATAAGCCCGGCTAGCTCAGTCGGTAGAGCATGAGACTCTTAATCTCAGGGTCGTGGGTTCGAGCCCCACGTTGGGCGCAAACGTTTTTATGAGTCGAGTGAAAACGGGACCTCTACAGGCCTCCAATATTGAGAAATCAACTTTCATAAGTTTGAATTGTAATGAATATAGAGAATTGATTATCGAGGCGAAAATGTTAGCACTTTTTGTGACTGCCCTTAAGGACTTTTGTGATCTTCGGCTATTTTATTCTCGAATTTCTAACAGTTTAAACAGTCACACGTTGAGGATAGAGATGCTTTTCAACAATAACTATTGGGTTTTCCGAGCTCCAGATGCGACAATTTTGCTTGTTGACGAAGCCACCGAGGTGGAAATGGGCCTCATCACTCAAGATGATTTTTCGATGGAATTCCGGATCAGTTTCATGCATTTCAACGACCCAATCAGCAAAGACACGACGTTGTTGATGATCGGCCGGCTTGAGTTCTTGTGTTAACTGAACTTTATAAGCCTTAAGACCCAAATCTTTATGCGAAATACGGTGTAATTACGTTTGTGGAATGCCTAATTCCAAAGAACGACGATGAATGGAAAAACCTGGGTTTTCTTCAACACTTTCGGCTACAACAGCAATATTCTCAGCTGTTCTTGATCGACGTGCACGGGTTTTATTCTTCACGTTACTAGCTCGTCCCAGCAGCTCGAATTCTTCCACCAATTTCTTTATTGCGGTCCGACAAGGTGCTCACGACGACCCAAGAATGTTCGAGATTCACGAACCGTCTCTGCCAATTTTTCACCATTTTTATGTTGAATTTTAATAATTTCAATGCGTTCTTGAAGCGTGTATCGTTCCATTTCTATTAATGGCGTAGTTTCTACTTGTCAAATGTCAAAAAATAATAGCTTCAAACGTGACATCCACCTTAATAGCGGGCTATTCAAATAACACCTCTTATTGGAAAACCCTTCACTTAAAATCAGCAACTTTAATACAACGTTATGAGTTCCAGTCACACTTTTCGCCTTCAAAGTGCTCTTTTCAAAATTTTCAATGGCTTCATTGAAGCAGTGAGAGTTCTTATGAAACTAACCCAATAAACAATTGTACTGCATGAGAATAAACTTCAAGCCATCATCTGCACCACAATAACTTTTTCGCAAAACCAATCGAGCCTAGTCGCACAGAATAGGTACTACAATTATCCTGGTGTGCGTGGCCCGAATGGTTCTTCTATTGCCACTTGGCACAGGTGTTAAGTGACCAGCTCGGCAGTTAGCAGCCTTCGCTGCCGAAGAAAAAAAAGTCTAGCGGAAGGTGTCTTCGGTGCGCCCGGCCGGGTAATAGGTGTAAATATTCCGCACTAAGTGCTCGCGATGCACCGAGGTGCTGGATACGATAAAAAGGAGCGCGTGCTGCGCGTGTTTAAAGCGTGCACGCGTCTGCCTGACGGGTCGCCCGAGAAACGATACCGTCCCGGGCCAGTGACGTAGATCTTCATGGTCGGATGGTTGTGTTTCTTCAACTTTAAGTTTTTCGATTTTTCAGTCTTATTTTACTTTGGGTAAGATGCAAAAGACTCTTCATTGGTCGTAGTGCAGAACGGCAGTTATTGCACCAATATACTTCAATCTTATACTGTTCAGTCGTGAATGTACCCTAGCTCTTGAAGAAAATTGTACCGATTGCGACAGTTACGACAATTATTACAAGATTGATCAATTTATTGAATGCATTTTTGTGTGCACTCACCTCGAGAGTTAAAAATGATAAGGTTTCTGTGAATTCACTCTCAATCTGGTAGCAGAACGTGGTTGAGGATAAGGAAAAGGGATGGTTAACCTTTTCTGCACAGGCTTTGTGCTTATCACTTAGCTGTTCGAGTCTCACACGCTTCACTCGAAATTGCTCAATCGGTTTTAACAGAAGAACAGATGAAGATGAAATAGGTGCTTATCAGAATCCAATACAGTGGAACTTCCCTATAACGGAAGCACTGAATCCGCATTGAAAATTCGTTATAAAGAAATTTCGTTTAACAGAAAATTTGTTTCTATAGTCAGCAATGTTGTGGTCGACTTCACTGATAAATTTAAGTTTATCATTCAAACTTAAGCACTTCCTTTCAGACATTTTCGCACAACTTTCACACTAAAGTAATGGTTAGATTGAAACCAAACTGCCAGGAGTGTATTTAAAACTGTTTCAGAAGGATCTCTTTGCCCTCCGTAATTATTTGGTTTAAGGTCATTACTTATTACGTACGTCCGAAAAAATTTCGGAAAACACCCACCCTTATACCTTCTTACCAATACCCACTCAAGGAGAGAGTTCTTCAAATATTTCGTTGTGGAGAGACTTTACTTCGTTTCAGAGGTATTTTCAACACGAAATTCGTTATACAGAGTAATTCGTTATACAAACGTTCGTTGTAGGTCCCACTGTATTAATTTTCAGGATGGCCTAAGGGCTAAATATGAAGTTTTACGAGGTCGTTTTTTCATTGGGTTGTTAATTTTAAATCGATTCAATAGAGTTTCAATCATTTTAATTTTCTGTTCTTTTTTCTGTCTAGATTGTTTCGTTTCAAATTCAGAATTCCGAAGGCATCTTGGAGAGGGTTATCGCTTGGACTTAATAAAAGAAGAAACCCTTCAATATTCGAATAGTTTTTAAGTGTCATTTTTTTTGGAACGGCGAGACAGGGTTTTTCCTACTGGGGTTTTTGCCTGAGCTCTGGTATCATACGAAAAAATAGTATGGTACCCCGTTTTGCTCTAACCTCAGTTAGGGATTTTTGTATTTGTTTTATGTATTATATTTTGTTCGCTCTTGATTTCAAAAGAATATATGTATACAGATTCGGAAATTCACATCGAAAACATACGATATACAATGCACCAGACAGAGAATTTTTCCTCCAGTTGCACAGATGAATAGTCCAGAAAATCAAGTGCTGTAACTGAATGAATTCCGTTGTCTATTGGAATAATCTAGTCATGTCTCTCTCTTATCGCAGTATGGTAGGGAACCTGCAGTAAACGTATAGAATTATTTAATTTGCCAGGCTGCAAGTAATACTCGATTCAAGTATTTACTGTTACCTACCATACTGAATGAATTATGCTCCTCTCAATAATAAGAGAGAGACCAGACTAGAATATTGCAATAAGACAGCGGAATTCTGTATGTTACAGCACGTAATTGTCTCGACTATTCATCTGTGCAACTGAACGGAAGAATTCTCTGTCTGATGCATTGTATATCGTATGTTTCAAATGTGAATTTCCAAACCTGTATATCAGATTCAATACGAATTCTGGTAATGTATGGATGTACAAGAAAGTTGTTAGAAAAAGATAAAAATCTGGAAATGTAATCGTGGGTGTGAATAAAGCACTCAACTTCTGCGTCATCGACTCAAAGCTTATATGGGAGTGTCGAAGAAAACTCAATGAAGTAGGCAAGAACAACAAGCTCTCTTTAGTCTGGCTTCCTGGTCACTCAAGAATCAAAGGAAACGAAGAGGCTAACACATTAGCCAGACAGATAGAGTTTTTAGAGAACGAATAAACTGAAAGGCAGACAATCTGGTTGAATAGAACACTCCAAAACGTTTCTTCAGAACTTAAAACTGCAAGGTTGAAACAGTATTCGGTCTCCTCACTGGATTTCTAACAGGTCATTGTCTTCTAATATCAAGTCAAGAGGGGCTAATCTCCAAAATATGACCACAAAAGAAGAAGAAAATGCAAACAACCAAATCACCTCCTCCTTCCTCTTTCCTACGCCTCTGTCACCAAGACTGACCATCTGCCCAGCGGACGATGGGCGACAGTGTTACCAACTTGCAGTACCAACAAATCACTACCGAATTGTCTACCGTTCTTGAGAGGAATGCTCATGCGAGAAGAAGGAATCTAGTGAGCTTCGACGGCAGTTCGAAGACCTAATGCCCACTCTACACGTGACCTTTAGCTGCCTGCCGGCTGACGGGCGAGAGTAGAAAAAAGTTTGAGCAAACAGAGAGCACGTTGTTTGAATAAATGCCTACGGTTGGGTTATTAGTAGAACACTATGGATGATTGGCTACTTGAAACACGTGGTATTTGTTCATGGTTTGCTCAGAATATTTCTATCGTTTTTTTGTACACCATATACAGTGGAACTTCCCTATAACGAACGTCTGTATTACGAATTTCTCTGTATAACGAATGTCGTACAAGACATTACACCTTGAATCCAAATTCCATGTTAAAAACACCCTTTAAAGCGAAGTTAATTCTCTCTTTAACGAAATGTTCAGAGAACATCACTCTTTGAATGGGTATTGGTAAGAAGTATAATGGTGGGTTTTTACGAAATTAACTATACCTTTTCAACTTCAAATTGAGACTAATCACATTCATATTGGGATTAGCAAATTCAAAATGACATTAAGCAACTTCAAAATGGTAAACACAATCGAATTGAGATTAAACAAATTCAAAATGAGATTAAGCAGCTTCAAAATGGTAAACACAATCGAATTGAGAATAAACACATTCGAAATAAGACTAATCAATCTCATATTGGGAATATACATTTCCACTTGAATTTGATACTGATCTACAGGATGCGTAAGATTTGAGGGGGTGATTCCTCATATCATTTTATGAAAAAAAGTTTCCATAAATAATGTAGGTCCTGAAATGCATTTTTTCCAAGATGAATGGTGTTGAAGTTTTACTTAAAAACTAAATAAAATATGTGTACCCGCTGAGAAATTTCTTACAATTATTTTGAATTCTTCGTTCAATTTGTAGTTAAACCTTTTACCTCTTGTTCGTGCGGGGCGCCGTTTTTATGTAAGAAATAAAACATCTTTACGCTTATTTGTCGTCACTTTAACACATAGTATGAGGGCTCAACGTTGAGATGTTTTATTTTTTTTTAAGAAACGGTGCCCCACAGGAAAAAAAAAGGCAGAAAACATTTTTGTCACAAAGTAAATTCAATATATTTGTTAGTTTGAAATATCTTAGTGGCGTAGGTACCACTTATTTCGGCCAGTTTTTAAGTGAAATTTCAACACCCTGTATCTTGAAAACAATGCATTTATGGACCTACATTTGTTGGAACTTTTTTTCATTAAATAATGTGAGAAATGACCCCTTAAATCTTTCGCATCTATTCAAAAACACCCTTTATATTGTCAAAATTATTTGTATACAGCATAAATCTGCTTTTAAACATTCGCTGCTTCCGATTCTTTAATGTAACGCGACATAGTTATATACAGAACACACAAAATGATCTGATGAATACCTTTATTATTTGACAATATTTTTGGAGTATCAAAGTCAAGTGGAAATGTCAGTTCCCAATATGATAATGATTACTCCCATTTTGAATGTGTTTATTCCCAATTAGATTGTGTTTACCATTTTGAAGTTGGTTAATGTCATTTTGAATTTGTTTAATCTCAATTTGAATGTGACTAGTCTCAATTTGAAGTTGAAAAGGTATAGAACTTAATCATTACGGCGGGCAGAGAGATCCTTCTGAAGCAGTTTTAAATACACCCCTGGCTGTTTGGTTTCAATCTAACCATTACGCTAATATGAAAGTTGTGCGTAAATATCTAAAAGGAAGTGCTTTAGTTCAAATGATAAACTTAAATTTATTATAAGGAAGTTCCATTGTATACAGAAATATAAAGATTAGAGCGGAACATTTAAGATGTTCGAGTCTTACTCCATAAGTCTTCCATGGACATATAGTACAGTCAAATAGGGTTTTAGCAGGAAAGTTTTGGGGTTTTTTTTCGGTTTTTTATGTTTTTTGGGGTGCTGAATCCGAATCTGAGTTTTGCTAAACAATTTTCGTGAGGGAACATTGAAAAAAATACAAAAAAAGAAAAAAATCTCATTCTTTGGCAGTTTTCTGCTTTTAACTCGGAAACTATCAACTTTTCGTGAAAAACCTTTCTTTACAAAATGAAAGTACATGAAATTTCCTACAAATTGTATTATCACAGCTTGTTCTGCGACAACCCATTCTGGCTCAAATTATATTGAAAATGAGGTATTTTCTATGACTCAATAAATGAAAAGAAATTAAATTCCGTGGTTCCGATAATGCGAACGTCTTGAAATTTTGCATGAACATTCAGTATATCTGTCTCGATTCACAAAAAAAAAATTAACTCGAATCGGATATCTTGTTATGGAAATATAAAGATTCTTCTTTTCAATATTCCAATTCATTTTTTATGGTTCTGTTCACACTATGGTCACACAATTTTGCATAAGGCTTATTATGAGCATCTTGCATTTGGCTGCACCATTTCATTTCGATTGGTTAGTTTTGTCTGGGATATTGAGGAACCGAAATTTTGAATTTATTTTTTTTCATTTTTGAGTCATAGAAAATACCTCATTTTCAACTATAATTTGAGCCAGAACGGGTTGTCGCAGAACAAGCTGTGGTAATACAATTTGTAGGAAATTTTATGTACTTTCATTTTGTATAGAAAGGTTTTTCACGAAAAGTTGATAGTTTCCGAGTTATAAGCAGAAAACTGCCAAAGAGATTTATTTTTTCTCTTTTTTTGAATTTTTTTCAATGTTCCCTCACGAAATTTTGTTAGCAAACCTCAGATTCGGATTCAGCACCCCAAAAAATATAATAAATCTAAAAAATCAAAACTACCCCAGAACTTTCCTGCTAGGGGTTCTTTTGAGCACAAATTGACTGGACTAATATGAAAGATTTCTTGTCTTAGAATTAACTATTTAGCGTTTCCAAATACGATATTCGGTTTATTTTCATCTTCTGGATGTCTTGTTTACAGAATTTGTACAAATAATATTCATTTCAGTCGATTCATTGGAAAAATCACTTCCGTCATCAAACATTTGTCTTTTTGAGGACATTACCGTTTTTTTAAATCTCACTTTGTTGTCAAGAAAAATTTAGGAAAAGCCCTGAGCAGATGCTTTTGAGCGCTTGTTCATTGGTGAAGTAATAATGGTAATACCTCAAAAATTTTTATAGGACTTGAGATTCCTGCTAAGTATATAAATGCAAAATCTCAGCACGATCGGAATTACATATATTCTAGAAATTATTCAAAAAATGAAATAAGTAAAAAATCAACAATTAAACAAAAAATAAATTCAATGAATCTGACAATGCGATCCTCTTGTTATTTCGCATTAACATTCAGTATATCAATCTTTATTCACGAAATTATTTTCACCCGAATCGGATATCTTTTTATGGAAATATGAAGATTTAAACATTCCAATTGAATATTTTTTGGTTCGGTTAACACTATGGCCACAAAATTTTGCATGAGGCATATTATGAGTATCTTGCCTGTGGCTGAAAAATTTCATTTCGATTGGTTTCGTTTTGTCTGAGATATTGAGGAACAAAATTTCAAATGGCCATATTTTATTGAACACCACTCACAATTTGGCTGGTTACCGAACTTAACCGCGCCATTTGGGAACCGAACTCGCCTTGAGAATCTCAAGTCTCCAGGACAATCCTTTCGAAAGTTATCATGCAACGATTTAATCACTCGTTTAAGTACTTAGAACTATGCGTTCAAAAAATACGGTTTAAATTTGAACCACCCTTGTATCTATGAAACGTTTCATTCGCGGACCAGATGTTTATATGAAACTTTTCACTTATTTCGAGGTCTAGAATTATGACCCTTATTGTTTAACGTTGTTTTTCAACGCCCTGTATAATCAGGGCATCCTGAAACAATTTCTCAAAAAGTAACTACCCTAGACAGTTCTCCAAAGTATTTTTGACAACTCCTACCACCTTTAACATCTTCCAACCCATCAAGGGACCATCGACCCATCAAAACCCAATCAACCCTCACTACTGACTCATCCATGACCATACCCAATCAACGACATCCGTCAATTCGATAATTCGCGAAATTAGAAAGGTGTGAAAAAAAATCCGACACGACCAAACCCTCCAGCCATAAATCACCTTCAATCCAACCCGATTTAAATCCGATGGAAATTTGAATATGAATGAGGGGTTCGTTAGCATATTTTCGAACGAGTTGAGATGGTTGAGAACAACCCCCCGGTATAAATTACGATTTATAAATGAGCAAATATCGATTCTAAAGTGAGCATAATGCCGATTTGCATATCGGCCTTATTGCCGAAATTTACGGTTCTATTGTCGCAGGCAATTTGTGTGAACGTAACGGGTATCGCTTTCTATGGCCTGGTGCCGATTTGAGTAATGTCCGAACGGATGATGTCACCAGACGACAGGACGACTGGAGCCCTTGGGGGTTGTTTGGGATGATTGAAAAATTGGTAGGACAACTTCGGGAATTATCTAAGCGGTCGTTTTGATGTTTTCTGGTCTTCGGATAGCGTTGAAAGCTCATAGTACGCGTTACGTAAGGTAGTAAATACCTGATGTCACCCATTGGTCCAGAACCCTTTTGTGGTATAGGTAGGTAAGTCGGTTAGTGTACCTATAAGAAGGAGTTTCTGGAGAAGGAGAAAGCCGACAGGGAAAAACTCCCAGGGATGGATCATTCCACTAAGTTCCTTCGAAACAACAAGATCCAAAATATATCTACATCTTGGTAAGAAATAATTACACTTTCCCATATGGTTTATCCCGACAGTGTCCCGTCAGCAGCCCCACCATTACCCGAAGCTCAGCTCGTGACAGCTTCAGGATTTTAATAGTATAGGTAGATTAAATCCTCACGATTCTTTGGGCTCTGTAACTTCAGGAGTGTTTCTTCAGATAGTTAGTGTGCAGGCTTCAACGAGGCTAGTTCCTTACTTTTACAAGTTTTTCGCCAAATTCATCCTCTCCTTAGGATCGCAATACCAACGCATTCCGTGACTAAGTGAATGGGAGTTTCTTCCTCCTCCCCACAGAACCTACACTCGTTAGTGTCCGACAATCCCATCCTCAATAGGTGCTTCCTGAGGCGACAGTGTCTTGTAAGAAAGCCAGTGAGGAGGTGTAATTGTTTCTTTCCAAGATCCAGATGTCTTTTTGATCTTGCTGCTTCAAAGTTCCAAAGGAACTTAGTGGAATGATCCATCCCTGGGAGATTCCGCCAGAGTTTTTCCTTCTCCTTCCGGAAACTCCTTCTTATAGGTACCTTACCTTTACCACAGAAGGGTTCTGGGCCAATGAGTGACATTCCTGCGCCCTCTTTGTCAAGTATATTGGCCTCTTCGTTTCCTTTGATTCTCGAATGGCCAGGAACTCAGTCTAAAAAGACCTAATTTTTCTTGCCTACCTCATTGAGTTCGTTCCGGCACTCTCAGATCATCTTTGGGTCGATGACGTAGGAGCTCAGTGCTTTAATAGCAGCTCGACTATCTGAGTGTATGGCTATTTCGCACTTCTGATTTTTTTCTAGATTTATATCTAGACTTCGTTCAATAACTAAGATTTCCTGAATGATTGAAAAACATTGATTCAATTCAGAATTATTCGTAACTCGAACCCTGTTGCTTCAAGGTTATTGACGGGGTTACCCAAGGGACCGTTCGTGTACCCGCAAAATACAGCCACAAGAAGATCCTAATCAAATAATCATCGAAAAACCGAATCGGTCATTCAAGATCGAGACCACCTCGAGCGACCAACGAACAAGAGAAAGGCAAAGACACCAATTGTTCGTCGACGTAATAAGTTGAATTGTCACCTGTCATCAAGGTGTGCCGTGAATTGCGTGGCCTACGTAGACCGGATCGGGCGTGAGTGTGTGTGTACTCGGTTTTAACGCTAAGAAGCTTTTCTATGTCTACAGACGCGATCCTCGATGAATATTGTTGATGGCGTGTCGGTTTGTTTGACCGTTGTTACTGGCTGCCCACTGCTGCCCAGGTGATTTAATGGAAATTCGTATTTAGGAGAGATTGTGTTGATTTATCTATTGTATTGAAATTTTTGAGATATTGCCGAAGTGGTAGGAGGTGCTACTGCGTTGATTCTTGTGTATTGCCTTGTCTTAATCTGGAATAGAAATGCGCTTTCAACTGGCGAACGGGCGGATAGAAATGTAGTGGAACTTCCCTATACAGAAAGTCTGTAAAACGAATTTTGTACAAGACTTTGTACCTTGAATACAAATTCCATGTTAAAAACCCTCTAAAACGAAGTAAATTCTTTCTATAACGAAATCACTCTTTGAATGGGTCTTAGTAAGAAGGTATAAGTGTGGGTTTTTTTCCGAAAATTTTCCGGACGTACGTAATAAATCCCTACCTTGAACTAAATCATTACGGTGGTCAGAGAGATCCTTCTGAAAGAATTTTAAATACACCCCTGGCTGTTTGGTTTCAATCTAACCATTAAGCTAGTGTGAAAAGTTGTGCGAAAATGTCTAAAAGGAAGTGCTTAAGTTTGAATGATAAACTTAAATTTGTCAGTGAAGTCGACCACTACATTGCCGACTATAGAAACAAATTTTCTGTAGAACGAAATTTCTTTATATCGATTTTTTTTTGTGGATTTAGCGCTTACGTTATAGGAAAGTTCACTGCATACAGGTTGTTGGGTCCTATTTTGACAAGTGGAAGAACTTTTTGAAAAAGATCTTCTCGAAAGAAATTGTCTGATGAGGTATTCAATATAGAAAATGGCTAAGGGGTTTGCTCCCCCTAAACCACCATATTTTAGCATTTTGTAAAAAGTCTGTAGGATCTATATAAACAGTTATTACTGATAATTGTTAGGCTCGGTCTAATAAATCGATTGATGTTGAAAATTCATCGATCCGAAGCGAACTGCATTACGCAGACGCTCTCGAGCGCAACTCGAAAATGAAAAATTCAAAATCTATAAACTGAATTTATTTGAAAAGTATGACGGACTTATTGAATTTGGTATGTTTTTGGTTTTTGAGGTAGCTGAATCAGAAAAAATTACTTGCGAATCGATGTCTGCAAGCGTTTAGAATTTCACCATTCAAATGGCACTTTTCCCAAAACTCGATATTTCAAACTTTCCTAATTTCCTTCTGAACAGCCGGGAATGAAGAATGAATTTCATTTTTTTCAGTCTGTAGTCCCATCATATAAGCTCATTAAATGATCATCTTAAATTTTGAAATTCTGGACGAAAATGGCTAAGGGGTTAACCCCCCTAAACGATCTACAGAAACGGTTGTTACTGATAATTCTAAAGCTCGGTCTAATGAATCGATTGACTTTGAAATTCATCGATCGGAAGTGAACTGCATTACGCAGGCGCTCTCGAACACAGCTCGAAAATGAAAAATGCAAAATCTATAAACTGAATTTATTTGAAAATTATGGCAGACTTTATCGAATTTGGTATGTTTTTAATATGTTTTCGAGGTAGCTGAAACAGACCAAAATACTTGCGAATCGATATCTGCAAGCGTTTAGAATTTCACCGTTCAAAGGCATTTTTCCCAAATTATTTCAAACTTTCATAATTTTCGTTTGAACAGCCAGAATGAAAAATGAATTGCATATTCTTTTTCAATCTGTATTTCCCTTCAGTACAAGCACATAAAATGATTATCTGAAATTTTGAATTTTGTACGAAAAATGGCTAAGGGGGGCATTTTGCCAAAATTCTGACCACAAGAACGTGACCAATAACTTTCATTTCTTCGAAAACCCCAGATTCTCATCTCCCAGTCACATCTGTTGGCGTTGTGACAGAAACAAAATAGGATTAGCGTCCGAAGCATACGAACATACGCGTACATGAGATATTCGACGTTTCGCTTGGTTTAATCGACTTCCTACCTTCGTCAGGATTAACCACACCGCCATATTTCCCGTAAAACGATAAATCATACGCCTAACAGCCTGATTTACGACGCAAGCAATCGTAATACAAAATGGGTTCAAGCAACGCGTCAAATAAGCGAAATATGCGCGCGATTGATTGTCCAAGCTTGCGATTCGAGTTTTGTTGTTGTTGAAGACGTTGGTGCAGGTTCCATTGAAGATTGAGCCTTGGTGTGTGATAGGAGTGTGTTTAAAATTGACGAAATTATGGATTAGGTACATGTGGACTCGTTACCTCAGATTAGATTTGAGATTCAACTGACTATGGTATGCCTGCAACTCTTCTTTCAGTTCCAGAGTTGTAAGAACCTCGGCAAACGCGAGAGGTCAGAACATCTGAATACAAACACTCTAAACGTTCGTGACATATGGCCACCTCATCAGCGAATCTATGTATACCTAGTGATGTTATGATCAGAAAATTGAGCATCGAGAAGAAATTTAACTCAAAGCTGAGGGAGAAGAAGAAAGAATGGGAAAAGGCATAGACTATAAGAAACTTCGAAATAAATACCGTAAAATGGTGTGCAGATGGTTCTGAAACCACGAATGGTACTGGTACTGCAGTATACCTACGAGCCAAGACGAGTGTTCACTACCGTTATGTCGATGGATCATTCCACTAAGTTTCTTCGGAACTTTGAAACAGCAAGATCCGAAAGATATCTGGATCTTGGTAAGAAACAATTACACCTCTCACTGGCTTTCTCACAGGACACTGTCGCCTGAAGAAGCACCTGTTGAGGATGGGATTATCGGACACTGACGAGTGTAGGTTCTGTGGGGAGGAGGAAGAAACCCCCATTCACTTAGTCACAGAATGCTTTGGTATTGCGAGCCTAAGGACAGAATGCCTTCGGCCAGAAACTTGTAAGAGTGAGGTACTAGCCTCGTTGAAGCCTTCACAGATATTGGATTTTATCAGATCTCGGGAACTGAAAGGCGAGCTGTAAAAGGTGTGGTCAGAACAGCTCTGTGAGGGGGCACAATAGACCTTGAGGTCACAGTGAAGTGTAACCCTTTTTAAACTTTAACTATAATTATCGTTATGCTCCTATTCAATTGTTTTAAGGCGTTAGATGTATATAGGTATAGAAACCTGGAAAGAAACTATCTGACATAGTGATCTTTTGATTGTTAAGCAGCTTTTGAGCTACAGAAAGCTAATACGGGAGTGCCAAAGAAAATCCAATGAAGTAGTCAAGAACAATGAGGTCTGAGTTTCTGAACAGTCAGTAATGAAAGGAAACGAAGAGGCTAACACAAGAGCCAGAAAGAGAGTATAAACGCCACTTACTGGCCCAGCACTTTGTGCACTATAGGTAAGGAAGAAACTGTAAGAGTAACACTCCGAAGGAATCTTCCGGGAACAGATTACTTAAAAACTATAGAACTGCAAGGTTCAAAAAGTATTTGGAGCTTAGTAAGAATAAATTACGTGTCCTCACTGGCTTCTAACAAGACATTGTCGCCTTAGAAAGCATATGATGAAAATTCGCCCAACAGAAACTGACCAGTGTAGATTCTGTGGGGAAGTGGAGGAAACACCTGCTCACTAAGAATGTCTTGGACAGATAAATTAAAGAAGAAATGTGGATTTAGCCTCCCTGAACCTATCTGAACCCTTCAAATGGGGGGAGAATAAATGGTCACAGTGGAATGTAACCCCCTTAGCAATCTACAATCTACTCTATGCTCCTTCTACCCAAAAACGTTATTATTATTTATAATGATAGAATTGACACATGATGAATCCATCTATTGATGATGGTCACCCTCTTAGTAGGGTCCTGTACCAGTCTTCGAAGAACAGATTATCCGAAAAATCACCCTCTTGGCCAAAAATCATATTGGAGGTATTTTGTTTCAAGTTTAATTATTGTGAAAACGGCGAGACAGGGTTTTTCCTACTGATGTTTTTTCCCGAGCTCGGGTATCTAGGGACTTTTTTGTTTTATGTATTGTGCGAGGGCAGTTCAAATTCGATTTCGGGCACAATAGTGGAGGGAGAACATTCCTGATTTTTTGTTGTTGAGTAGGTTTGTCAGGAGTAAGGGAAGCACGTCGGATTGCCTTATCGACCCTCTCGGTGTCCACTGTGACGATGTTTGAGCAAGAGTAATGTTCTCTTCACTCCTTACTCGCTTCTTTAGACTCTGGGGTCTAGTGGTGCACCCATGTTTCATCACAGCTGATAATGTGAGTGAGAAATTGGTCTTCTTGTTCCTGAGATCGTGCAAGAAGACGCCCACACACCTGAAAACGATGCAATTTCTGGTCTGCTGTGAGAAGGCGAGAAAACCATCTGGCGCAACCCTTACGGTACCTTGCTCCTCTGTGAGTATGGAGTAGGTGCTTCCCATAACTTATCCCGACTTAACTTGCAATTTCAGAAGTGGTACGACGTTTGTCGTCTTCAATAAGCTGTCGAACACTACTGACGTTGTTCGCTGCGGTCATGGCTCTCATTTTCAACACAATCACGACCCTTCACGAACTATTTATGCCATGCAAACGCTCTGTCTCTTTTCCGAACAACGGCAGTCAATCTCCTCAAGATTTTGGCCAGTTTTACGCCTTCTGCGGCGAGAAACTTGATTACAACACTTTGTGCAATTGACGAAGGAACCTCCTGCTCAAACATCGCCACAGTGGACAACGAGAGGGTCGATAAGGCAATCCGACGTGCTTCCCTTACTCTGGACAACCTAACCAACAACAAAAAATCAGGAATGTTCTCCCCCCACTATTGTGCCCCGTTTATATTTGAACTACCCTAGTATTATGTTAGCTTTTAATTCAAAAGAATATGCTGCTTTTATGATGTTTAACAGTCTCCACATGACAATTCGCCAAATCTGGGCAACCCTTAGACTAGAGAAGAGAGAGGACGCTGAACGGTAAACGTCGTTGTGAAGCAATCTGCCACATAATTAGATAGACCATTTTCGAACATTTGGTAATATTCCTCAGACCTGAATTTTCGAAATAACAGTTAGTTTATGAATAAATAAATTTTAAAAATTCATTAAAAGTACAACTTGAAATGACTGAGCAGAAAACAAACTTGAAAATTGTTTGTTTACCACATAAATACACTAAAAAGTGCTCCACTTTGAAACTAGACGAAACGGCTTTGCGCGGTATCCTCTCCTTCCCTAATCTAAGGGGCAACCAGACGTCCACTCATACCAAACCATAACCGAACAACCAGGTGACACAAATCCCAACCCAAAACAAAAACCAATCTACATACGTCGATTCCTTGAAACCTACCGAGCACCACCGGATGTTATGACCGGAGCAGACCGTTCTCGAAACCATAAATCAAAGTGCGACTCGCAGAAATCGTCCGAATGGTCGAAATCGAGCTCTTCACTTCTGCGTCTGCCTCGACCACCCACGGGGTCTCAGGTCGGTCAGGCCGTACGTAAACATTCGTAGGAATATCGATAAATACTCGAAATCGCAGAAAGTCGAGACGTGCACTTGTTTAGTCTACGGATATCGACAATAATAATAATTTGGAGGGTATCACTTGCGAACTGTGCGAACTACCACCGTTTTCGACTGATGATGGCTTCATGGAATGTGTCATGTTGAGGGTAATCGGATATGGGTCTTGGTGCGGTGCACTCGATACGGTTGAGAAAGATCAAGGATACCTAGGTGTTGTGGTGGTCGAGGTGAGGTCCTGATGGATACGAGGAACTCTGGTAGCTGAAGGAGAGTGTGGGCGAAGACTTCTTAACGTTGACAAACAGTTCTTCAAGTTTTAATGATTTTGTTGCTTATTGTTGTTGGCGACTTCTAAACTGAACAGATGGTCTCAAAATTCTTTTTCATGTATTTGCTAGGTTGGCATTGAGATTTTGACCTAGCACCCTCTATAAAATGAAAGTTTTGGAGCTAATAGTCGTTTTCCTGTCAGTTGAATAATGGCAACGTTGTTGATATCACATGGAAGTCTTAGTTAATACATAAAGGGTTTTCCAATAAGAGACAAATAGAAACTACGCCATTAAAAAAATCGAACTATACACGCTTCAAGAACGCATTGAAATTATTAAAATTCACTCTAAAAATGGTGAAAATTTGGCAGAGACGGTTCGTAAAACTCGAACATTTTTGGGTCGTCGTGAAGCCCCTTGTCGGACCGCAATGAAGAAATGGTGGAAAAATTCGAGTTGTTGGGACAAGTAAGTGATGTGATGAATAGAACCCGCGCACGTCGCTCAAGAATAGCCGAGAATATGGCTACTGTAGCCGAAAGTGTTGAAGATAACCCAGGTTTGTCATTCCTCGTCGTTCTTGGAATAAGGCATTCCACAAACGTCATTACACCGTATTTTGCATACAGATTTGGGTCTTAGGGCTTATAAATTCAGTTAACACAAGAACTCAAGCCGGCCGATCATCACAACAACGTCGTGTCTTTGCTAATTGGGACGTTGAAATGCATGAAAATGATCCGGAATTCCATCGAATTCATCTTGAGTGATGAGGCCCATTTCCATCTCGGTAGCTTCGTCAACAAGCAAAATTGTCGCATCTGGGGCTCGGAAAAACCCTAAAGTTATTGTTGAAAAGCCTCTCTATCCTTAACGTGTGACTGTTTGTGCGGTTTATGGTCCGGCGGAGTCATTGACTTGACTTTTTCGAAAATGAGTCTGGAGCAACAGTTACGGTGAATGGATTGCGCTATCGAGAGGTGATAAATTATTTGTTATGGCCGAAATTGGATAGTATTGATCTGGAAAACATATACTTTCGACAAGACGGCACTACATACCACAAAAGTTACGAAACCATTGATCTTTTGCGGGAATAGTTTCCGGACCGTGTTATCTCTCGAAGAGGTGATCACAATGGCCACCGAGATCTTGTGATTCAACACCTTGCGATTTCATCCTTCCTTCCCAATAGCCCAGGGTCGATCAAGACCTCGAAGAAGGAATTCGTGAGGCTATCGAGGACATAGGACTAGGCAGACTTTTGTGATTTGGTTATGGAAAATTTCATTAAAAGAATATGGTCCTGTAAGCGTGGTCGTGGTGGTCATTTGACTGATGTTATTTTCCACTATTAACGGCATAGCTTTTTCTTTATAATAGAATAAACATC